>OY776285.1:46174705-46848651 GCA_963675345.1 Trididemnum clinides | reverse complement strand
ATTATGAATGTAATTAGTTGAAAGTTTTAGCATAAAATCAATCAGAAAGTCCAAAGTTATTTTTTGAGATTAAAAGATGAAAAACTGCAAAGCAGTCGTCAATATAAGCCAATGACTTTGACCAGCCTTTTTATGAGTAAAAAACTTTTTTGAGAAAAAATTGGAGTGAAATAGAATGAAGTTTTTTTGCGTTATTAGCCTGCAACAATTGATATCGCCGACAAATGAAAAGTTCAGTTTCAATATTTCATTCTTCACATTTTCCTGTACATGAGCGTCAGGCTGGAGCGCAATAATTAACCTATTTTTAATGTATTTTTTGATGACTCGACGAGGAAATCGAACGCAGTTCTACTGGCTATGCTAAAAAAGTCTGATTTTCAACATCAACGCACTTGTACATGTAAATTAAAGCTTTGATATTTCGTGATCAGCATCGATTAACTTCATTCTTGCGGCATCGGAAGATGAACAATAAAAAGCCTTACTTTGGTGCATTTCCGGAAACAATTGAGATTTTTTCTCTAGGAGGAAAGGTAACTTCCTCTGGATTACTCTCTGGTGGATCCTCTTGGCATTCAGCTGAGTTTTTAACGTAATTGTCAGTCTACAAAAACAGCTTGGTCAAAAAGCATTTTTTCTTAAGGAAGGGAGATGTTTGCTGTCTCAGTTCAAACCATGACTCTTGGATTTTCCGACAAGATAGAGCTATGTACTAATAATTTATTCAACGGGCACCAGGCAGTCATTTCGAGATATGCACAAAGCTTGTGTCCAAACCGGTAACATCATTAGGGGGAGCACAGGGAACGGGCCATTCCTTTTCGAGTTCGAGTTTTTTGGGAGGACGCTCCTAAAATGTTTTTTCCCTTTCTTTGTAGCTTGACTGGAATGCTTTGAACTTGGCAAGTTTGAATTAGCATTTTTTGAGGTCGCATTTGGTGTGGCGGATTATAGAGATGCAACTGCCGCAGACCCACTGGGGAGTTACCACTACTATCGGCGCGATAGATTTCGTTCACACACGCTAAGCTCCAAGCAGTAAGAAAGTTGTCACAAAAAGCCTTTCCAATGCCTCAAGAACGCAGAAATCAAAAGTAGCTGCAGTAGATTCTGCTTTCTGCTAAGTCATTTTGTTGTTGAAATATATGTTACGGGTAACTCGAGATCTCGTCTGAAAGCAAGTTGCTTTGTGTTTAGCTATAGGTTGAACATTATCTTGAATAAATAGAGATAAAACTGCAGTTTAAATGCTACAAGATTTAGTACACGTTCCAGGGTTAGCTCAAACATGGTGTGAAACTATACCTCCGGAGTTGATTTGCCCAACGGTGCTTTCTTCTTACTTTTGTGCATCAGCATTTCAACCAATGCTATAACACAAGCCAGCACCATTCCAGCTGCTAGCACGAAAAACGTTCCTGTAAAATTCTAAAACAACTTAAATAAATTTTGAGCCATGATTAGAATATAAAACTAAATGTTTTTGTCGTTTAAAAGACATCACTTAATCCATTACACCAGTCAATCTTCTGGAGATTGTAGTGCATGAAATTAACTCCTAGGCTCTTGGGTCTACACACATTCACGTTCTTGTATAATAATCAAAAAAATGGTTTTCATGACTTGAGGAAGAAATAACAAAGCCCAAATTTTTTGCTCCGGGACAGTCTGGTTTCTTTTCCAGACTCGCAAGTTTCTTTGCCGATGTAGCTGGGCGAGATAAAGCGATTACTCGCAAAATAAAAATGAAAGTTCAAAGGCAGTGTGGTTACTGCGTTTTTGTATTCTTGGGGAAGGTGCCTCACGGCAATATCCCACTTTTAGTTGTGGTGGAAACACACTACGGCTGCAACACAATGGACAATTCAAAACGATCCAAACAAGTTGTTCTATGAACAACAGTAAAAATCTTGCCATGAGTGGAGGAGTGATGGTGAGTGGAAGACTTATTAACCTTGAGGACAAATGAACGGAAAGTTTGGGAGACTGCTAAGCGATCTTTGAGCCAGGTTATCCAAATATGTCTCACTCATTATTCATCCAAAAGCTATAGAAAACATGCTGAATCAAAAGTAAAAGCATCAGTGAAAGATCTTACTTCCAAAGTTCTTTTGTTTGCTTTTGTTCTCCGTCCTTCGTTCAATCCGCACCTGCCAGATTTGGGCCAGTATTTTTCCCGCAGCCTTTCGATCTCTCCGTTTTCTTGCAGATCAAGAATCCTCCAAAAAAAGAAATAAATGAAACCCAACTACAACTTTGTGTTTCTAAGAGAAAATTATTTTTAAAAAAGCCAATTCTCTGCCACTTAAAAAATAGAAAGTCTGCAGCAAGGTTGGGCAACCTTTTTCGGTTTGCGTGCCAAAATCGCCCTATTCAATGAAAAAATTTTTCCGCGTGCCAACCAAAATTTGTGAGAACATACTACTTGACATCCTAAAAGGTGCATGTGAAGAGCCTTGAAGAAATAATAAAAATTCACCCAAACAATGAAGACACAATATAACCAAAATTACATTTATTCACCTTGAAAACAACACCCAAACAATAACAATATTTTGCCTCTTTCAAAACAAACCTGCGCAATAAACTTTTTAAACAAGACTTAAGTTACTTTTCAAAGAAAATATCAGTCCGACAAAAAGCTTTGATTACTTTTCTTGTGCTATATCAGTGATAGTTCTGGTGCTCTGATAGAGATTTTACATCGGGTTTATATTTGGTGACCTTCAGAGATATACACAAACTATTAGTTTCATGAGTCATGTTACTCCTATTACGAGACTTATTAAAGTTCATAACTGAGAACAAAGATTTACAAGCACACGTAGATGGAAATATGGAGAGTATAGTAATATACTGTAGTTGTAAGTAACTTCCATCTGGCATGCGCTTTACAGCTTCATAAACCAAGCTGAAATGAAGAAGAAATGGCGGCGCAGACTAACGATATTGTGTAAGAATGTAGCCAAATTACAACTACACTCGTTTCGAGAAAATATAATAAGGTTGCGAACTCACCAAATTGTTACGTCATAATATATTTCTTGGTAGCCATAGGGCACCAAAAGCACAAAAAGGGTAAAATTAAATAACGGATTGTTAACCAACAAAAATGAAGAAAGGGACACAGAGTTCCATACGATAATATTGTGACTAAGTAATACACTTTTTCATTTAAAGGGGAAAGGATCTTGTTTCCGAGGCCTCGCTCACGTGCCCGATAGATGTGTTCGCGTGCCAGGGGTTGCCCACCCCTGGTCTACAGGGTATTTTGTGTTTACTTCTTCCCATGATATACCGAGTTAAAATAGTAAATCCGTATACCGAGCATCTTGAAAGAGGCATCTATTAAGTACCCTTCGGGCTCAATTCCCCTTGTTGGTAATCCGATAACCAGCCGCCATTAATGAAAAGTTGAAAATAGCTCTCGCGTTCTCTCAACTTGATCAGCATGTTCCTTGCTTAATAAGGCCTTAATGTTTTATATCACACTGTGACTTTACCCAAAGCGGGAACACATGAAGTCATCATTACGTCTACTTTTGGAATTTTCCGCCAATTACCAAACGTTGCTGCCTTGGAGCAAAACTGCTCCACCGTCGCGTTGATAGAAATGGCCGTCTGTGGCTACCCCAAGTCGCCCAGGTGGTCGAGTGGTTTCAAAGTACTGACTACTTTACAGTGACAATGATCGTTTTTTGAAACTTTAGAATGGCTTAATTGTTCTTTTTTTGAGAAAGCACTTCATGGCAATTTCCTTTGCTTGATACACTGCTTTCGGTAGAAATGTTTGGCCAGCATTAACATTGATCAATTCGTAGTAAGCCCAAACACAAAGTTTTAGCCTTACCAACAAAGATTTTCGGTGACCGAATGATAAAAATAAAAGAAAAAACAACTCAGTAATTGTTTGTCTGCCTGCAAATCTTGCTGCTAGCCGCAGCCTGGCGAGATGGTTTGAGCCTTGGATATCCTGTCGAAAGTCTACGAGTTCAACGCTCTGTGTGTCACTTACTTTATATGTGATCACCGATTTGAACTACCGTTTGTTTGTTAGCTCAGGCAGCGGGTTCCAATTACATCGAACGCAATGACAACAGTGGATGAATGCTGACTCAAAAACCGTAAGATTTCGTGACATTTTTACAAAATTTCAGTTACTATAGTGCTTGAGAAGTTTAATAACTTTTTGGCATTTACTTTACTGAGTTTGCAGTGAAGACTTAAACATTCCTTTAAGCGCTGAGTCTTTATTTCAAGGAAGATAATCTCAACATAAGGCTTACGCGTGAGAAAATAAATCCCTGTATGGGCTTCCGTGTTGCAAAGCAAAGCCATAGCCTTTGTCATAGATCGAATCTCCGACCATAGTCAATGCACATTGGTTGTGCTTCAGCACTTCATACTCTTGAAACAAGAGACACAAACATAACTTACAGTAACTTAGTTATAACAAGGTTTCGTCATGTGTATGACCTAGGGTTGCCAACTTTGACAAATTTCAATAAAGGACACTGCGACACGTATCCCTAAGTTTCAAATTAATTATCACGTCACTCTGTTATAAATTGGCGGGCGCTGCCATCACCTCGGTTACCCGAGTCAATTGGCCAGTAAGAAGGGGTTCACCAAAAAAAAAAAAAAGGTCATCACCTGTTTTGCTGCCGTTTATCGTGCTACCCGCGGTGTGTTCGACAGCATCCTAGAGGCCAGTGCAGACAAACGGGACAACTTTGCTAAAATTGATATCTTATTTACTTTTCAAATCTTTTTCGGCTCTTGTAGTAAAAGCGATGCTAGAAATAAAGGACAATTCTAATTTCATAAAGGACAAGGACAGAAGAGTTCAATAAAAGGACTGTCCTTTGAAATAAAGGACATTTGGCAACCCTAGTATGACCTCATGCTCTGTTTGCTGGTCTTCATTTGGACTAGGCCATAGCCACCGGTACACTGCTTTGCGTAGCTAGGGGTATCCCGTTTGATGCCTTTCCCAAGAACGAGCCAAATTGCCGGCTTTTTTCCTCATAATTCATTTCATGCAAAACGAAAAGCAGGAAGGATGTAAATGCAATTTCGAGAATTCTAACAGCAGGTAATTAATGGTAGCTATACGTCAGATCTGAAACACCTAACTACTTGAGCATGGAAATACATTATTAGCCACATTAAAATGTGTTGTATCATTGTGCCCTTGAAATAGGCGGTTTGCAATAGTTTACTTTGCTTAATTCTAATTACCAGTAAATTCATCTAAAACCAAGCAATTTAAGCGGAAAATTGAAACTTTCTAAAATCTAAAAATTCAAGAATTCCGAAGAAAATCTGGATGATCTTTTCTGTATTTAAAGCTGCCCGACAAAATTAGAGGACAAACAGCGTAGGCCTACAACAATGCAAAATACAAACGATTTCAATGTCTTCAACCTACCTATAACAGCAACGTCCCACAAGAAGGCAAATCCATCTGCTGACGCTCTTTGAAAGCCCTCATCAGGTTTTGACATCTTGTTTCTTGTGGTATTGATAACGTGAGCCATCTTTTTAAATTGGGAATTATTATCTTGCGTTTCTTTCCCTTTTGCCTAAATATTGTTAGGTTGGCTGCCACAAGTAGAAAACTTGTTGAAAGTAAATTCTTTAAACAGTTCGCGTCAAAGTCGTCTTAAGTGGGAAAAGAAGTTTGATGCACATAAATGTTAGTGGCACTTATATTTAAAAGCTATTATACTTTGCAAACACCTGGCCTTGTTTACCAGAAAGCATTTCCCAATCGGCTAGTCGCATGGATACATTTTGTGTCTATCACTAACAACTAGTTTTAGCATCAGTTCGTGGTGAGAACTAATGCAACAGGTCAAACACAAATAAACGAAGAGTTTGAAGGACTGTCAATTGACTGTGTGATCTTCGAATCAGCAGTCACTCATGCATGTCATTCCCGCTTTAAACGTAAAGTGTGAGCTTGAATGCTAATGACGTTTCGCTAAGGCTTGATACTTGCAGCTTATAACGCCTTGAGTACTCAAACAAACGACGTTTTTCTGGCAACTCTTTATAACTTGAGAATAAATATGTTCACTGAATTTCGTGTTCGAAAACGAATACCTCTAACTCCCGTGAGTAGTTACTTTATATTACCATGCTTTAAAAAGAAAGTGCATTTCGGTAAGCGAGAGGAGGCTAATGAGCCTCCAAGAGATTTCAATACCTAAAAGAAATTGTACAAACCTGGTGTTCTCGCAGTTTTGGGGAGCAACCTCCCCCTCAACCCCTAACCCGCAAATAACTACTCTTGATCTTACCATTATGTAATCAAATATGCTGGTATCAGGAACCGTTCCATAATCTAGGTCTTGTTGTTTCACTAAATCAGTAAACGATCTAATAGGTAATTCCATTCTTTGTACGGTAAGGAATGCAGCCAGGTTTGCAGTATATGATGAAACAATGACGAGAGTGAACAACCACCAGAATCCTGTTACTACGCGGGCAGGTAGTGACGTCAATCTTAACTCAGACCCTAAAAATGCATCACAAGCTAAAACAACTACTCTCCATTAGCTGAATAGTGGGGAACCAGGTTTTGCCTAGAGAACTAGTATCAGTAATCCACAGTTTATTTTTTAACCAACAAACTGAAGTTTAATAATTTTTTAAGGAGTGATAAGTGTGATAATTTTTTTGAGATTTTAAAAATTTGCTTGTTTAGGTTTGAATAATAATAAGATCGCTGGCAAGCTAACCTTAATCTTAGTCACTAATTAGCCTACAGTGCTTTGCTTTTGCAACGTTTTACATTTTTATGTGCCCAATAACTTTCACGTGTTGATTATCTGTTACTTATATTAGTATACTCTGAACGAAGGTAGGTATTTTATGTCAAAACCGTAGTACTAAACCCCAACAACTTCCTGAAATCATATTCAACATCTAACCTTTTTTGCTTTATATTCTTTTTATTTTTTTTTTTATTTGCCATTTTTATTCTCCATTCACGAGAAAGCGAATTGTATTGCTATGTTTTGGACGGTATGTCCGCACTCGCTTGGGAGTTGCTATTTCCGAGGTGCCTGTGTCACCTGTCTTCCACATAAAGGTGGGGCGTCCCGTTAAGTGTCTTGCCCAAGGACACCATAAGCGAACTTGCCGGCTTGTTCTCCACAACCTCCCATAAATGCCGAGCGTCATGCAGGGAAGCTGTGGATACCATTTTTTAAAGTCTTTTGGCATGACTCGACAAGGGGAATGAACCCCAGGTCTACCGATCGCGAAGCAGACGCTCTAACCACTACGCCATCGCGACGGTTGGCGTCAAACAAATACCAGTTGGCTTTGATGGTGGTGAGCTAACAGTCTGTATTTACAACTGCAAAGAAAAAAAACCTACCGATTTTCCCTAGCTTAGAATTTCCTATTTTGAGGTAAATTTCTTTATTCTCGGAGTAGATTTCTTTACTCTCCTGCTTTCTATAATGTCATAACAAGGATGTGTAAGTTAGGGTACAAAAAGATTTGCTGACAATTTTGTGTAATGGAGGTAAATTTAGTAAATTAAATTAGGAAAGAGGCAAAAGTTGAAAAAGGTAAAGCACTTCTACCCAAGCCAAATCAGCATGTTTTAAGTTCTTTGCTTGCTTTGTAGTGAAGCTGGACAAAAAACGAAAAGCAAACCCAATCGAGATCAGGGTAGAAGAAAGTGGCAATCCATTTTAAACCAGTCATGAGTACAAATCCGCAGACTAGAAGCCACAGGGCCCAAGGCCCTTCAAATTTTTTGATTCCGATTAGGAAAGGAAGATATTTTCAGGCGCGGTAACAAAACGTCGATCTCCAAAAAAGGCCATTAAACAAATTTGAGCTACAGATTGACAAATCTGGAAGATAAAAAATCGATTAAAAAAAGAAACATAATTAATGAAATATATGTTGGGAACTCCTGAAATTGCTTCTGGCCACGCTAATGCTGGCAGGTTCACCACAAACACAGTAGACAAGTTGGTGTCAACTGTAAGCTTGTTACGGATTGGTGAGTAAGCAGCTTCTTTTTGTGTAGTCATACCCTAATAATTTTTTTAAAGTTCTCATCGTTTTCCAAGTAAATATTAAGGAAAAAGCTCTCACCTAATTTTAAATGGTGTAAATATTGTTACAATATTGGCAATATCTAATACTCAAAATCTGTAGTTTTTGCGTAGCCCGTGCGTGAGTTGAAGCCGCGTTGTGTCATTGCTATGTTTGCTGCACTTGCAGTGTCTGATTATAATCAGACACTGCAAGGAAAGAAATGAAAACACTCTTTAAATTATCAGTAATTGGTCGTCGGATTTGGCAAGAGTGACCCTCAAGCGAAGCAGCAGTAACTTCTTGTCACACTTTGCACCCTTCTCAAGTAGATACGTAGCAGGAATGAAAGTATACTTTGTTTTTGTAAATCTGTACGTTTTGAGTCGAAGTTGAAAACTATCACACAAGAAGTTTGTAAATAACATCGTAGATCAAGTTGGATAAGTTGTTCTCTTTTGGTGATCGTCATCGTGGGGAAGCTGTCGTAAAGAAGAAACACTTGGCGATTAAAATAGTTTCAAATCGCCAACGCCACCGACGACGCTGCGGTTGTTGCCCCATTACTCCACGCCACGGTGTCCCCACATCAAGTCGACAATTCCACGTCGTGACAATTTCAAGTCGGAAATTCAAGTCGCGTTAGGACTAGGGTTAGGTTAGGGTTAGGGTTGAGGTTAGGTTTGGGGTTAGGGTTGGGATTAGGGTTAAGGCTAGGGGTAGGATATGAATTTGACTTTGAATTTCCGAAATTTCCGACTTTGAATTGTCGCAGAACCCTACACCACTCCATCTGTTTTTCTATTTCAATTTCCAATATTTGTAATATCCGTTTTCAGTTCTGCGTATCGTCAATACAATTTTATCAAAAGATTTGTGCAGGAAAGGTCAGGCAACAGCGGCGTGAAGGAGGGAAAAGCGTGCGTTTCGATCTATTCAACTCTCCGTCGATCAGTTTCACGGTGATCTGTCTCGAGTCGGAGACTACCCAAGGGTTACTGTACTACTAACTTGTTACCGATGGTCTCCAAAAAATGAAAAATTAGCTTATCTCAACTGCTTACCTCACCAGTATATGAGTCTGTCAAAACTTTACACTCCCTGGCAGTACCTATGTTACCTTGCTGCATTAGCGAGCTGTACGTGTACCAAAACACAGAGCCAAATGAAAATCTTTCTTCCGAGTGATTTCTTGGGTTATGTAGAACAGGTTCCTTGGGACTGATCTAAAACAAAAAAGGAATTTTCAAATAATGTGCAAAAATAATTGGCAACAATTTACCAATCTTGACTCCGAAAACCACATTTGCTATTATAGCAAAACACTGCGTTTATTCTTTACATTATTCAAGCGGTGTTTGATCAGTCAAATTCAGCGTCTACCGATCGGTGACCCGGGACCTACTTTCAGGTGGGCCGCAAAATATGTCAAAATATTACAGTTTTTCGGTGTTTATCCAGTTTTCACATTCGATTTCATAAAATCCATCTCCAGAAAATGCTCTTTTTTATCCGATTGAATAAAATAATCAAGTGTTTAAACTTTATCTTCGCAGAAAAAGATTTTTAAATGAGCAAAGCCAAAACTGCTCGCAGTTTTCCGCCAAAAAACAACGTCGGCGAAAATCAATAGCAAACTGAAGTAGGTTGGAAAGTACTACTGTAGTTTAGTAACAATATCAATACAGAGTTAAACTCTTCATCTGTCTAGGTCAGCGTGGTCCAATTACTTCTGACCCACGGGCCACTTTACAAAAACATGACGACTTGCGGGCCATTTCAAACAAAATATTGCAAGATCAGAAATTAAACAAGAACAGATTTAGATTCGCAAGTTCTATATACAAATAACAAATTCACAAGATTTCAAATAAAACAGTAAAGATAAGTCAGTGAGAAAAATAGCCAATTTATTGCAAATCTCTATCAATGGGATGCATGTGTTCGAGGCTTCTCTGACACTATAGTTTCGATATCAATATCAATGCTAGTGGTAGCAAGTCGGACACAATTGTCCAGTGTTTGGTTTGCCATTCGATTTCTATTTCTAGATTTGACCAGCTGCCTAATTGCCTAGATTTGACCGGCTACCTTTCTAGATTTGGTTTGCCATAGATTTGACCAGCTGCATAGTAGAAAATGTGCTCTCACACACATATGTGCTTCCAAACATTGAGTGCATTTTTAACGCAAAATTTTTCAGTTTGGGAAATTTATCTTTGCTGACTAATTTCCAGAATCTCTCTTGGATTTCATTTTTTCTTGAAAGCCAGAATGGGTCGCACTGAAGCTCACAGAGTTCGAGCTGAAATTCTGGTAGCTGTGTCTCCACATTATCATCCATAAGATTGTTATACAGAGAGATTAGGTTTAAATCTATCAAAATCTTGAAATCTATCCTCAAACTCATGAGATAAAGCCTCAATATCTTCCACAAAACAAGAGCATTCTACTTCTACATCATCTGCCAGAAGCTCGCGTAAAGAATCGAAGTGCAAAAGATCATTATTTTTCAAACATGTAGCAAACAGGTGCAGTTTCATTTTGAAAGTTTCAACGTGCCCAACTAAATGTGAAATATTTTGATTTCGCCCCTGCAACCTCAGGTTCAACACATTCAAGTGCAATGTGATATCTATAAGAAAAGCAACTTGCAGAGAAAGTTTTTATCACTCAATTGAGTCTGGTACACATGTGTTGCACTCAATTCCTCTGTTAGAAACGAAAGGATATCCTTTCAAAGACCAAAGAAATGTTTTAGTACTTTCCCAGCACTAAGCCACCTAACATTTGTATACAATGGTAAATCACTGAATTAAGCATTTAACTCTTCTAAAAAGGCAATGAAACGCTTGTGTCTGTGCGCCTTGTTGCCGCCTCTAATCAAATTTACAATTTGGACAACTGTCTTCATGACATCACTAGTTTGCAGCATCTTCCCACAAAGTGCTGGTTGGTGGATGATACAATGTACTAGTAATGCAAGAGGCCAGCGATGCACTTAGCAAACTGCAGACAGTGACACTGTTTCGACCTATCAGGTCTCTTCAGTGCAGTTGGTGACCAATAAGAAGCTAGAGGCTTTAAATAAAGCATAGCTTAGACCGTCAAACTTGTGGTGTTATACAATTAATACCGTTTTTCTTTAGCAAACCAACTGATCCAGTGTTGTTTCCGGTCATAGCTCTTGCGCCATCAGTTTTTCATATCCTCCATAATCAAGAATAACTGACTCGAGGGCAGCATAAATATTTGAGCACTTTGTACCTTCATTCAAGGAACACATTTTGACCAGTTCTTCTTGCACTGTAAAATTCACATCAACAGTGCGTATAAATATAAGAAGCTCACTTGTGGCACTTACATCCTTACTTTCATCCAGTGCCAATGAAAAATATATGCAGCTTTCTACTATACTCTTTAGTTTTGATGATACATGTTTGCCAAGATCACTTATCCTTCTCGCAATAGTCTGATGAGACAGTGATACAGTTTTAAATTTTCTGGCAACCTTGTCTTCCCCAAACACATGTGCCATTTTTATCGCACATTGTTTTACCAACTTGCCATCCCTAAATGATTTACTTTTCCTTTACAACATTAAAGCGATTTCATACGATGCCACTGTATTTGTTGTTTGAGGTTTTATGAAGCTACTATGAACTTTCTTCTGTTGCTGATATTCTCTTTTAAGACAATCAGCAATTTCAATTCGTGTCTTCCCATGATATTCTTCATATTGCATTTTGTGTTGCGTTTCATAACGTCGCTTATCATTATATTTCTTCATCACAGCAACTACTTCCTTGCAAACCAGACATAATGGCTTGCCATTATCTTCCATCATAAAATAATTTTCCAACCACTTTTCATTAAACACTCTGCCTTCGTTAGCAAGCTTTCTCTTCTTGCTTGTTTCCATTTTAATAGTGTTTATATCCTTCTGAGCAAATTTATAATGTTTTCAAATTACTATTTTGAAACACTCACGTATTATTGAACATATTTAGCGTTTCCTGAGGGAAACCAAGTCGCGTTTGTTTGTACAGTGCTGTGCAAATTGGTTCGGACAGCAGTGATCTTTTTGCGTTTTTTGTAATTTTCCACTACTCCTTAATTTCACATCGATTTCTTTGAATGAAGAGTACTAATAGCGTATAGCAACCACCAGCCGTGTTCTGTCAACCATATAACGCATCACAAGCGTCAGCACTACACTGTTTACTTCGCTTGGTGTAGTAAAACGCCAAATTAAAAGCAATCATATGTTTCTGCAGGACTGGGATTGCTGTTTAAAAATTTTAACCTTTGAGCATATTTTTATACAGCCAGTTAAGCGGAGTCTACTGTATTGATTTTCTTTTTTCTCTTTATCTCCATACGAAAAACGAGTCATCGCGAACTATTTTATGGCTGGCAGTTTTATGATAAATTGCTTAACTGTAACATATACCGGTACATAACCGATCAAATCTATACTGAGAAAGTTCGCGGGCCACAAATATTCTGTCCGCGGACCCGTTATTGAACCACGCTGGTCTAGGTCTAAGCTCATTTAAAGTCAAAGTCTGGCAGATTGTAAATAAATGAGAAGGCTACAGCTTGAGTCATATTTTAGCGTTTGCAAATTCAGCGTTTACTCTTAATATATTTCTAAGTCAAAGCTCATTTAAAGTCAAATTCTAGCAAATTGTAAACAATTCTAGCACACTGCAATTACAGGCTGAGTCATATTTCTAATAATATTGATAAACCAAACCAAATTAAATGGTAATTTTTTGATCAATTGTGTTTGGTAAAATATTTTTTAACAGCTATTGGACTTATTGAGTCATGGAAGAAAGTGTCGCTTTGCGAATTTTTCTTCATATTTGTTGCTTGCAAGGAACCCACGAGCTATCGGTACAAAGTAAACTGAATAATGAGGTTTAGAAGACGCAGCAGGAGGTCATGAAGAAAATGGAGAAATATTAGCTCCAGTAAAAACTCTGGTTCGAAAGCGAGTGTGTAGTGGTACACATACATTGAATTAGCACGTGTGAGCCTGCGAAACGCGGGAAAAATGAGGTAATACTGACGACTAGGACTTTTGCTCTCGTACACTACCATTGTTGCCAGCCAAGATAATTTTTTATTCGAAGATCTTGGGAATTTTCGCACAAATCAAAATTTTTTGGGGAATTTTGATTGTACAAAAAGTATTTGGAAAAAACTTGAGATTTTTGATTAAGAATTTTGTAATTTTCTTGCTCTGAGAAAAAACCTTTTTTGTTGATCATCCTGAAATCAGAGAATTTGTTGCCTGAATGTGGCAATTTGAGTGAGAGCAAGGAGGTTTGAAGTAAGTTTTCGAGAAAAGACCTTTTTTTGAAGATCAAGCAGAACTATTTTATTTGTCTAAGCATTATAAATTTTGGGAATTTTTACACAAAAATTGCCTTTTTTAGGGGATGTTTTGTCGTTGTTGGGATATTTACAAAATTTAAAGTTAGCAACTTTGTACACTCCTACGAGAAAGAGCGTGTTTAATAAATGGTTAGAGGAGTAGGTATTTTGGAAAATGTTTCTTACCTGCTGCAGGGAGTAAATGAAAACAACTACCAACATCAAACATAAACCAATGCAGAACCTGAAACAATGAATGGTTACAGTGATATGATAAACAAAAAAGCTCCACCGGTAAAAACAAATGAATTGCTAACATAACTACACTGACTTTTCGACAATCAAAAGCGGCTGCATGTTAAAACGCCGATGTAATGTTAGGCAATTTTTTTGATAACAAAGCTGTACAATCATCTATTTGCCTGGCATCGTCGTTATGATGTAACAGACTATAGTTAGCTTTAAAAACTGATGCAGTGTAGGTATTGGGGGGGCGAATGTGAGAGGGAAGACAGAGGTGACTGAGACAAGTGGGGCACCCACTCGTTCCACTCACCCTTAAGCACACTTCCATTATTTAGCAAGTAATGGGGATCGTTAGATGATGATCTAAAAGGGTTTTGGAATAAAGGGCGCACTGAATTGTTTATGTAAAATCATAGCTTCGTCAAAAATAAGCAATAAAGCGAAAATTCGATGAGTCAGCCATTCAGAATAGCAAGCAGCAGAAGATATTTTTGGTCTTTTTCATTACTTTGTAGGGAACACCGCAGTACGTGTCGAATTAAAATCAACGTTTAAAAAGCGATGAAAGTCTCAAAAAGTGGCTATGTTCATCAATAATTAAACTAGTAACACTAGCTTTGGGGTATTTGAATTGATTATTTGCAAGAGCTACCTTGGGTCCAAATCCAGGTTTTTGGTTGCAAAACGTTCACGCGGTGAATGCCGCACTAGAATATTCTGTCACTAAAGAACACGCCAATGTGCCGAGCACGCTCTGCTCATGAACAAAGCGCTCAATACATTACGCCTTTGTACATAATTGTGTATCCGCATCTTTATCACTTATACTTACCAAACACTGGTATGAAACGGTTCGACGAAAGAAAAGATACTCGATGAGTAGATCGGTCGTTTCAGCGCGATGCCAACCGAGTAATCCATGTAACGCTTTGCAAAATCTACAACTTTCTCTCGGTCCGCCGTGATGGTCAACGCCGCTACAGCTATTTGAGCATGCTAACAATACATGTTAATGCAGAATAGCGTTTCACAGACTTAAGACTATTTCGTGCAGCAATTCTGGTTGATGGCGGAAGGAATAACCAATACATAGCGAAGTTCTCAAAACCAAACAAGGATTTAAAGGGATTTCTGAAAATAGGTATATCTTTGCTACACCTACAATACAAGCAGGTGTTGTTACAGGCAATGATGTACAGAGGGGGAGCTCATACGCGCGCGCCACCCCTCAAGTGCTCCTCAGTAAAACGTAAATATTATTTTCAATTATGCTTGCAACGGTAAAAAAAGTGTTCTGCAATGATAGAATCGGTTTAAATGTCTAAAGCTTTGTAAAGCATTATTTGTTTTACGTTATTCGTAATTCTTTTTGATAAATCACTCAGCGTTTACTGATAAAAATAGAACTTCTGATTGAAGAAATATAAAGAAGGGCGAGCGTCAGGGAGGAGCCAGGCTCCCCAGCTCCTGTGCATGGGCCCCTCAATGCGAGTGCATGGCTTCTAATCTGGACGTGATGTTTTCCTATTGCACTGTCAGTGAAGCTTCTCATATCACCTCATATTTTTTAAGCATTTTGGAGATGTGTTTCAAAAAATGAAAATAAAACTAAGCGCTAAACCTATACAATAACAAATGTCTTTTTGTCACGCGTCCCTATTGTGTTGATGTAATAATGAGCTCAATGAAGAAATAATTACTTTAATCAAACTTTGGTAATCAACTTCGGCCGCCTTGTGTTTGCAAATCCCTTGTCTGGCTGTAGAGTATCAGCTGTATTATCAGTATTTCTAGAGTTTTAATCACATAGAAAAATAGTGTGTCCTTTTCTTACGCCGCTGGTAGCAGTGACACAAGCCAACAAATTTCAAACAACAATTACCAAACAGTGTTTCCAAGAAGCATTAAAACCGCGGATATATAAATGCAATTTCGCAAAATTCTTCCTGGGTAGCATACCCCGGGATCCCTAAAATAACCGTGTCTTCGGCACATTTTCGCATCCTCTTCTCTCAAAAAACTTTTGCGTACGCCCCTAGGTACAGCTTGTCTCTGCGTATGTCCAGTTATTTAGAATGTATCAAAACTTATACGCACTGCACATTATTTCACACGTTAGTCAAGTCAAGTTATGTGTTCATACGCCAATAACCATTGTTTAGTTGATTGATGTGGTTGGTTGGTTGGTTTACCCCTCCTCTTCCTTGGAATGGAGGTATAACGCGAACAACAATCCAGGTTCACCCCATCAATTTAATTCAATAAGGCTGGGGAAAAAGTGGCAGCCCATTTCGAACCAAGTGTGAATGCAAATTGCCGACTGGTAGCCCCACCACCAATAAGGTGGACTGCCGTTGGTGGGTACCCATGAGTCGCCTCTTACCACACGCTTGGTGAGCAGCTTCACTATTCTAACCCGGTGAAGCACGGGTATTGATGTGGTAGTGGCTTGAATCTCACTTCCAATTTCATTTCATCCTATTTCCCATTTATTCAGTTCAAAAGGTGTTATTTAATCATAAGTATTTGTTTCTGCTGCCGTCAGGTAGTATCTTAACTCGATAACCGAAATGTTCTTTGATACTCCCAGGCTTTGCACCAAGTGATTTTCTTTTTTATTATTACCGTTTTGGTTATGTGGGTGCGCAAGGGCAAAAAATTATTCTCTCTCTCTATCTCTCTTTCTCTCTCTCTCTCTCTCACTCTCTCTCTTTCGCTCTCTCTCTCTCTATCTATCTTAACTCCCTATCTTAAACAAGTTGAGAGTTGTAAAATCTGAAGGAAGATCCAGTGATTAATTTTCTTGATGCAATAATATAAAAATAGGTGTAGTTATTTTTGGGAAGGGAAACAAAATCAAAATTTTTAATGCAATTTACTAATCAAAAAACGTCTTGTGATAGAAAATACCACAGAGCATATGTGCGATGGTTATTGTTGTTGCTGTAATTGGATTGTACAAGTGATTTTGGAACATAGGAGTGAAAGAGGAAAGTGTAATAATCCTAATGCACAAATTCGTCAAAACTTTCTTTGCATAACTTGTATCGTGCTGATTACAGTATGTATGTGCGATCTATTTACGTTTTCTGTTTAGCATTATTTGCTCTGTGGAGTCAAGTGTACTGAATTAGATATACAATGCATTAATAGTTGATACTTACTCCTCTAATTAATTCTCCTATCATTCCGTTCCAAGTATTATTTTTTAAATTGGATCCAAATTTTCCATCAGGAACTTTATAGATCTTATAACGGAATCCATGTTTTTGTGCAATTTTTTGAAACAACTCAATTGAAAATCCAGAGAAATTAGTGCCATTTGTGGTTTCGAACACAAATGGTGCTTCCTTCATGAAAATATAACGTTAAACATACTTCCAGCCTGACTGGGTGTAATTTGGTCAATACCCTATTCATGTGTTTATTTTTTCAATAACATGGTCTAGTGTAAGACATGTCATCGAAAGATTGCAGGTTGAACGCCCAGAACGTTGTATACTCCGCATAGCTGAGCCAAATGAAGTTTGCATTAAAGCTTGACTCGACAACCTTGGAACAAACTTTTTGGAAAGCATAGATTAAACGTTTTGGGTTTATATTATGACATTGGTTAGAGGAGTTACCTTAAAGTCCGAGCAAACATCAAAAAAGATCAGAGGCGTTTTCCATTTGATTTTCAAGGAAACCTCAAAAACTCTTCTAACAATTAGGGATTGAAACAAATATACCCTATCCTTGCATACGAATCAAAGTCAAACATCATTACTTCAACAAAGCAATCTTGCTTCAGAAATTGTTAGTGGCATTATAACCTACAGTAAAACCGCAAAGCGCCCTCTATGTCGTGATGGGACAGTGGTAAGTGGTGTTGTTGGGTGAAAAAATGCTATGCAATACAATCTTCAATTGTCAGCAAAAACTTGTAAGGATCACAATATGCTGTTGATTGTCAAACAGGATTTCCCCTTTTGTCGTAAAGCAAACGCACCACCATAGTTACCACACGAAGCTCGACATTCTGGATTTCCATGACATCGTTTTTCTCCAATTTTAAATTAGCATTCCACAAAAAATCCTAAAAAAGCTTCTGCTCATATTTAATTTGCTCAATATTATTGGTATATTCTACAAAATCGCAAAGTTTTCTGGTTGTGCCCTCAAAAAATAATGCTTGCATGTAATAGGATTCCTCGATGTTTACGTAGCAGATGGGCGGTAGAGCCGAGCGGTGGTTAAATCCGACTAAAGACTGGCAACCAGATCATAAGTTCTCAGGCTTTAATAAGTTAGTTAAACAGTCATCAACTAAAAGCTGTACAAGTTATTTGCCATTAACAGAAAGAAACACAGTTACATTTAGAACTTCTTGTCCATCGACCTTCGTCGGAGTTACCGTACAGCAACGTAAAGTGTTGTCAAAATACATCCACTCAGTTTTCTTGAGGTTTCAACGCATAATTATGCTATCATTACAGCCGAGATATATAGCAGTAAGAACAAAACAAACAATAAATAAAACACTAAGCAGCTCACTCTTATAAATTTATTCTTTTTCCCAGTTGGTTTTGTTTTGATTTCAATCGTCCCAAGCTCATTATATCCCTTCTTGTTTAAACCAATGTCTGATAAAATTCCACTTGTATTAATCTGAAATGAAGTTCAAAACATTCTAGGTTCCAACGTGAGTTGGATTAAATCAAACAGGTGTTTCGTGACCAAAAAATTGTGGCGCAAATAATCAAAACTGATTCTTTATTGATGTTCTGTTTTCTGCTTAGAACAGTTCTGACGTGTGCGTTTGTTTGTTTTTACAATTATGACGTTGGTGTCATCTCAGTTGGTTTAAATAAAAGCTGATATGTGTAATGCAGTTTGCGATGAAAACGCAAAATAACTTGGAAAAGCTATTTTTAATGCTCCTCCTCTACTTTACAACAAAAGAGTCGAAAAAACTGAACTTTCTGCGGTCGAGTAATTCAGATTTCATAACACAAGAAGCTGCTTCGATAAGTTTTGTCCGTTGAAAATTCTCCTAAAGTTCAGAAGTGCTTTGTCAAAAAATTAATCACCAAAATAAATTTACACAATCTTTGTCAAAAGTAATCTTTTACATAAAGGTTTTCCGAAAAACGATTCCCCTAGAGATAAACCTACCCCCAATTAACGTTACTAACTTCGAGCAAGAAAGAAGTGCGAAAAACTGAATTCAGAAATTAATGTCTGGAAGTCAACGGAATGAAAGAAAAATGGGCTGGAAAGTAGGAATTTAAGCACGAAGCAAATAGAATCGTCCAACTTTAACAGACAAGAATTTTCAATAAAGGCATTGTAATAATTTTGTTACTTTATTCTACAGATTTACGGAACAGCGATTGTAGTTCTAAACGTGAGTCTACTGGCTTAACATGCCTTGATGTTTCAGAGTTTTAAAATTTCGATTTTATTGCTTAGAATTACAAGTAATTCCGCAATAAATTTACTGCTTGGAGAAAATCATCGTTTTGTACTTTCTCAAAATTCCAACAAACGCAAGGAAACTTGAGCATGGGATCTATCAATCATGATCGCCGAAATAAAGACAAGCTACTCGTGAATATAGCGATGGGCTACTCCTTCTCCTCCTCCTCTTAAACATGGCGCTATGTCAAACTTTTGTTTTTGTTTTTCAGGAATACAAGGAGAAATAACTCATGGTTCTCGCACTGCTTTCACATTGCCTATGTGATCTGCTAACACGCATTGGCGGTTACAAGGAAGCCTGTACAGGGACTGCCTCACACCAGATATGAGGAAAAATATTTTAAGTAGTCCCAAAAACGTTTGAGGCATCTTGAAAAATTGTTGGAAAACCTATTTTCTTGAAATCAATATCCCGGTAAGAAATTTCAGGATTATCGAATGCCAATATGTATTGCGGCTGTTCACTTGTTTTATATGCTGCATGATTTGCTTTCCTCCTCTCCATCTTGCAGGAGATCCGCATTTCAATGAAGTGGGAGCAAAGTAAACTCCTTCTGCTTCTAATCGCTTTAATATCACCGCAAGATGACGTACACCGTCCATGATGTAATATGCCTGAAGCTGAAACAATCATTTATATTAAGATTTTGAAATACAACAGAGTTCGATTTCCTTTCGGAGTCATAGGTTACCAAAAGCATTAAAAACGTCAATCACAGACATCCTGTTTGGTACTCTACTCAGCAATAAGAAAAATGTGGAAAATGAAATTCTGAAATCAAATCTACTCGGCAATGATTAAAAAAACATGTCCTTAATTAAGTGTTGAAATAATAAAATTAAGTAGTAAAATCTAGAGCGTTTACACAGCACATAAAAATAGTAGCAGAAGATGTTTTACTTATTCATATCATCAAGCCCAAGAACAAAAAGCAGGCAGTCTACGAAATAAAGTTATGATCTTCAAATTAGCAGCACCAATACATGTCATTGCGGTCGGTTCAAGTCTTTATTTGAACCCAAAATGGAAAACTTTGATGTAAACGCAAGCTTCGCTCGGAGATACCGCGGGCGACTTATCGCTATGAACGATGAGCTTACAAACTTTCGACAAGTAGGTGACCTAGTTCGTTTTCCAAGCTGCAGGCAGCGGTTCTAGCTACTCACCGGAATATCGCTTGGAATTAGGTTGGGAGTTGGACAATTCCTGCATTCCTGCTTCAACTGCTTGTTCCAGTTCAAGGTAAATCTGTCAAAAAATTAGGGGTTTTTTAAGTAGGGAGCGCGAGGGAAATTTTGGAAGTACGCTAGCAAGCTTCTCGTAGGGATATTTCAAAAATTTTCGATAAAAAGTTGAGATTAAGCAAAAGTGCGGTTACAACAAAGGATTTGCAAAAAAAATCACAAAAACAGCCCGAAATAGGCAAAACAATTGCTTTCAAAAATTAATATCCAAAAAACTGTTTAAGTTGAGAAAGAAAACAATATTCTTTTTTAGTGAGAACGCTGCATACCTAAGTTCAGCGAAAGAGTACACAGCTGTAAAAAAGTTTGGAAGCCACTAACTAAGATCAATCTTCAAGACCCTTTTTTTCGTTACATAGATTCATACGGCAACTATATATCGGAAGTAAAACTAGGGGCGATAAAATCTTTGCTCCCGTTCGTGAAGCTGTGAGTTCCTGGCTTGGGTGGCTTTTTGTCGTTGTACCTTTGAGAAAGGCACCTAAGAACAATTGATATGCTTGGTTTGCAAAGCTTTTGATAGAAATACTCTGAGCCGTTGATATCGGGAACTCCAAAACGAGCCTAAGGACAAGTTGTTCCACGTATTACGGAAAAGATTTGATAGTAACCGGAGAATAAAGACATGCCATTCACGCTCCCAACCTCCATGTCATTTTACAATAATGCTTCTCGTTGTAACTGCCCTCAACTGCTGATGGGAGCAAATAGCACAGCGGATAACTTGCATTAAGCCTATAACATACGTAAGTTTAATGTGAGTATGCAGTCAATATGGACAAAGATGGTGCTTTCGAAGCTCACGGTGTCTATGCTGTTGTGCATTTGAAAAAGCATTTAACGGAAATTTTTCCTGTTTGTTGTTGAAACGCACTGTGCCAGCTGTACCAGTAACTCCGAAGCATGTCTGAACACAAAGACGTTCTAGCCTAATTAGCAAAAGATTTTCCTGTGACCAGAAAATAAAAAAGCGGCAAAAAATTAAGACAACATTCAAAATCTCACTTCTTCACCAAAGGATTTGTTAGATTTAGAAATTGCGTGATCACGGTAATGGTGCAGAAGTCAAGTTGCTGCAATCTTTTCAAATCGCTATTTGGTAAATCAGGTTTTACAAGGATCCAATGCAACCACTTGCTTTGCATATGCTTTTCTTCATAAATCTAGGCAGAGTGATCAAACTATGACAGAGAGCTACGATAAAAGTAATGAACAAAGCAGAAAAACATCGGAAACCATAAGTTAATATATACAATAAAAACTGTTTCGCGGATTTGTTTCTTTAAGAACATAACTGTGTGGCGATTGTAACAGCTATCATTATTTAATTTTGGGATCTCACTTATTAAACCAATCCGGATTTACAAGGAATTTAGAGACGGCTCTGAATATGCAGCACAATCTATAAACGATAACGTCACTTTAGTGATTCAGGCTATTACTTACTTTGTTGATTAAGTTCCAAATATTGCTAAAGCGAGTAAACACAACTATCGTTTCCAACTGTACTAAGTGACTGCGCCTCAAGATATTCATCATGTCATCAATTACGTGCTGCATGGAGTGATTCATTAAGCCATCGCTCTTATTGGTTTCAATTTTGACAACAAAGTTAGAGTAGAAATTAACTTGCTCTGAATTCGTTTCATATAACTGATGGGTGAAGTCTTGAGCGGCGCTTGCGGCTAAAAAACAAAAGTTTGCAACCCATTTCGGGCTTTTCGTGACCCCTAAATGTGCATATAGTTGTTTGCGACTCCTTAATGTGCAACGAAAGTGACACGCATTTTTAAAAATCTTCCTCTAAAAACTCCCATAAAATTGACAGTTTTTGCTCAAAAATTTTTGAGGTTTAGGTGGCCAGTTGTTTCTGATTTTTCATATGCTCGTACAAAACTTTGTTGGGACAAAAATTGAACTCCGCATGGTTTACTGAACTCTTTGTGAATAGTTGATTTACTCACCAGTGTAATCGTCATAAACAATAATGAAGCTATTGATTTTCATTTTTCTTACATAGTAGATTAGAGCTTTCAAAAGATGATTTTTATCCGGCTTTGGAGAATATAAATATGGATTTGTAGTTTGTAAGTACCGCGTCTCTCCTACCTGTAGAAATAGTTCCAAAATTTATCCTATACCAGTGCTTAGGCTACACCAGTTTAAAAAAATTGATCAGTAGGTCAACACCCATGTGTGAAATCATGTTCACCAAATACGCAATCGTTCTTGAGGAAATTTTTTCCTGAAATGAGTTATTATTAGTTTTACCTTTGCTTTTTCTTATTTACTGAAAGAAAATAAAAACTTTTACAGTACATTTATCCAGTGTCTTTAGTTAAGAACTCGATTTTACTCACAAAGCCATACTTGTAACAAAATGCTTGACACACATCAAGTTTCAGACTGTTTTCAAAAAAAGATGTTGGTCCCGGAAAAATAGTTTCAAAAACTTATGGACTAGAAAAAAGCGATTTAGAAACAACTATAAATGTAGACTATCAACCATTTACCCCACCACCATTGTGGGGGACTGATTATTGGGGTAGTGATACTGATTAGTAATCACTCGCCTGCGATCTGCATTGCTGAGTAAACAATACTCGCTTATTCCAACATACTGGGCGCTTTCATGGTGGTGGGGCTTAGTCCTACCAGTCTACAACCTTTCTTACAATTGTTTCGAAATGGACTACCACTTTTTCCTAAGCTGGTCTTATTGCATTTGCTGCGTGAACGTGGTAAATTATTCCAAAGAAGAGAACAGTTAAACAACAACATGCTGAGAGAGCAGCTTCATTGTTTAAAAAGCAAAACTCAGTAATTCAATATTGTGTGGGGTCATGCAAGTAACTTAGAAAGGCATTATGTTTAAAACAAAAAATCAGTATGATACTGTGTTGCGATTCAAGAACCTGTAGCAAAGGCAGATGAAGATTATTGGATACGGATTGCAATGTCAAGTCCATTAATCCATTTACAACACTGATCAGAGACGTCACACCAAGGTCCGCCAAATCACAAGCTGAAAATCAAAGCGTTTGGTCAAGTACTCATCAGGGTAATAGATACAACAGTTCTTTCACATCCTACTTTTTGAAGCGAACTGGTGTGGCCCTAGAAGTTTGCCAAACTCTTCACAATGTCTAGCTACGACTGTAAACTATGATTAATCTTCTGAATAGGCTCAGATAAAATTTTGAAAACGTCATAAAGCCAACTTCTGAATGTTGTTTTTTAATTCCTTTTATATATACAGTGTATATAAGCCAAATGCGCTGTTAGCTGTACAGGCACCTCCAAAGCAGTTCTGATCCTGTGTTGTTTTGTGCGTTACTGTAAAAGTAGCGATACTGAATAACGGAAAAATACAGGTCCTTAATGATCGGCTATAAACCACTGAACCGGAAGAAGTACACTTTTATGAAAATGCATTGCTTAGGATTCACTTCATTCATATAGAGCAGGGGTTCCCAACCAGGGGTGCGAGATAGTCATTTAGATTTTTGTACTGTCATGCTCAGTTCATCCTGCGCTAATTCTTCCGAACAATTAGTATCTAATTATAACATGCCTAGTGCGCAGCCTTCAATTCAGCTCAAAACGATGCTGATCTCCAAATAAAACAAAAAGGTCAACACATGCATATTCAACCGAGTCCTCAAAATTGGCCCATATCTTGGCCCAGGACATGTTAAAATATTTTAGGGGTGCGAGAACATATTAAGATATTTTAGGGATGCAGGCCATTACAAAGGTTGGGAACCACTGATAAAGAGAATTACTTTGCCTGCAACACGGGAACAACGACCTCTGTGAGACTCTAATTCAATCATAAGTGTTTTGACATTTCTCTACATACTCTAACAGCGATCGGGAAGATGTGGGTTTCAATTCCATCAATATTGTTTTAGTCGTTTGTACTTCTCGATATTACAAGAAAGCCACTAAACAAGTAATGTTTATTCTAGAGAACTTTTTCCAGTTTCTTACTCTGAACAAGTCCGTCCATCGAGTCATCATAACTGATATTCCGCTCGTGGATTACGAAACGAAACAAACGGTTTTCGGAGTTGAGCTCCTCCACTACCAATTTTACAGCTCTCCTGGCCACTTCGGTGCCTTCTTGGTACAAAGCTCCTAAAATGATTAATGCAATTAAGGCATAAAAACATGCAGTAGACTATAAACCGAAAAATTTTTTTGGTATAGTTGATGAAAACCAAATATCAATTAAATAGGTCAGTTGACGAAGCTAGCTAAGTATTGGTTGATGAAACGTTAGCATTAAAAACAATTGCAACAGTTGAGCTTAACAAACGAACGAAACAAATGTGTCAACAAAAGCACAAAAGAACAGCAATAATTTATATTGCTTTTTCATATTTAGCTGCAAATCTTCCAGTAGTGCCGTCGTCAAATTTTTTGGATAAAAGCGATTCCTCTTTCTCTATTAGCTTAAACATCAAGAATAATTATTTTTCAGTTAAAAAAAGTTGTGCCTACAAGAAGGGCATGGATTTTTACTAAGAAATGTTGATAAACCTCTTTTGCACTTTTTTTCTACTTAATGACCATTGCTGTGGAGAATCTCATTTCTTCACGGTCAATACTTCGACCCTTTAGAAAAGACTAATTTCAAATAAATCCTGTCCAAAAGATATTTTTTCCAAGCGGTTTGTTAGTCAGCTAGATACTGCAAAAACTTGGTCAAGCAACCAAATATTTGCCAATACGCCAAATTCCCAGTTACTATCGTTGTAATGATGACCAATTGGGCCGAATTTCAAAAAACCATTAGTGGACGTAGCACAAAACCTGGTCAAGCTGGTAACGTGGCTGATCGGATTGGAACGTCGTGTGTAGTGTAATAATCGCGCGTTCGAACCTTGCAATGGCTACACTGTTTTGTCTTTGGAAAAGACATTTTTGCAAACGTAGTTGCACTGTTTGTAGTAGAAATACCCTCGTCCAGCGCTGCTGGCAACTTTAAAACAAGTCTGAGCATAAGTTGTTTTAGATTAACTGATAAAAACTTTTATCACACAATCTTTATTTCATAAACTATTTTGCTCTTTTTAGAAAAACACCTGTTCTGGTAATGTCTTACATATACAATAAAACATTTTATTATTTGAGGAAAGCTTCGGTCTATACTTCAGCATATTGTCAACCTCACTTATACAAAGAATACAAACATGCTGTTGGGAAAAATATTTCATCTGAATGAGATCGATTTAAGCTATTAGTCAAAACTTTTCTTGAAATAAATAAAATGTTCAGTTAGGCATTGGCTTTATCTTTCATAATGAAGTCATTTATACAAATTCATTCATTGCGACACAACAGCCTTTACCTTCAGCGGTTGATCTCAGTCGCCTACCAATAACCATCCTTTAAAATTTGTGCCAGAATATTACGTTCGACGCACCCAAGAAGAGTCCGCTCGGTTGACCTTTCAAGGTAGCTCTTTTGTACGGTTTTTGTCAATTTTATACGTTGTTTGTTGGGATTGGTATGTATTTTGCTTTGAAACATTTTTAACAAAAATTTTCATCCGCTTTTACGGAACAATGGTGTTTTACAGTACACCTTGGATAAACATTGGGTTGCGTCAATAACAATTTTTTTGTGGTTTTTGCCCCCTCCCCCCCAAAAAAAAAACGCTTGCTCTTTGGTTACGTATTTTGCTGTAAAAATGGGAAATTCAAACATCATGTACGGTGAAGCATCATACGAATGCGGAAGCGGACAAAATGTTTGTGCAAAAAAGTTGCAGAACCGGACAAAAGTGTATATTGTGAATAGCGACCTTTAAACGATTCTTCATCAGTTACCGAATGACTATCCACAACTGTGAAATTCGTTGTTCGACATTTTCGCCAACAAAGCGAATCGATTCGAATGGAATAAATACCCACTTCTACCACTGAATTCAATGTATCTTCTTTGATTAGTGGTTACTGTCACTACAAAGGTGGTTCAAGTGTAAAAGGGATCTAGTCAAAAGCTTTGACCGACCGAAAACTGAGCAATTGTAGCTGAAGATCACCAGTTGCCGTATCTACATCTTTTAGATAACACAGGCCAACAAAAAACTTTTGGCATATAAAGTGAAAGCGGTTTCAGGGTAAATTGGGGGCGCTGAGTTCGAAAATGACGTTATTTTTTGCAAATTGGCTCCAGCTTTTGAGATATTTTGAGTTTTTATTTGTTTTTTACCGTAATTAGGGCTACTTTTAAATGGACATTCATATAGGGCTGGTCAATGAATAAAATGTGTTTTCAGTGCAACTGATCCATATTGGTCTGACATGAATGATTACTGAGCCAAAACAGGCAAAGCTCTTAATTCAATGAATGAATAAAGCATGCTATATAGTAAACGCGCAATGTTCAACATCATAAAAAACTACGAAGAGTTGTATCGGTCCATCATTTGCAAAACACAGTTTCTGTAACAAAAGTTACATGGATATGTTCATAGACTTAAAGAAACATTAACTAGCATGTCACATTGGATTCTAACTGTTCATCTGAAGAAAAGTTAGCTTATATGATTTCCGACTATGGCTTTGTTCAGTACAATCACGGATCAATGTCCAGCAATAATCTGCCATCGTGTGAGAGTCCCAACAACCTTGGCATCTTTCTTCCATCGTCCTAATGCCTTGATGGAACCTCTCCCCTTGTTTCTCGCTAACATCACCAAGATTCTCTGGGAAATAGTCTAAATAGCTAAATAGGTAGTAAAGTTTGATGCTCATTCTTACACCAAGAGCTTAAAAGTTTTAAAGCATTACATTCACAAGATTCCATTAGTTGCTAGCTTTTGTGTTACCTAGAAACTCTCGCATCACTGAGACATATAAGCACCAGGCAGCGCTCTCAGCCACTGTCATACGAGCAGTGAAAGTTTGATATTGCATCAGTTTGCGAATTTGGGGTCTATTAAAAATACCTGCTTTAAGTTTTTCCATGCTGAGACCAGGAAAGGTTTTGGCGATATAATTAAAACAATCACGATCTTTATCAAAAGCCTTCACAAATTGTTTCATCAGACCCAACTTTATGTGAAGCGAAGGCAGAATAATGCGATCCCGATTAACCAGTAGATCATTTATGATATTTTTATCGCCTACAATAATATCTTCTCGTGCCGGCCAATCCTTCTTTACCCAGTGCTAATCAGCAGTACGACTGTCCCAGTAACATAAAAACAAGGATGTTTGGTGTACCCCCCTTGCTGTCCTAACAAAAAATTGACCACTCTAAAATCTACACAGATGGCCCAGTTGTGTTCACTGTAGCGCAGTTTCTGCAAAACCATCTTCACATTTAGATAGTGTTCTTTACCAATCACGGAATGTCCGAATGGAACATATGCAAACTTGTTGCCATTATGAAGTAACACAAATTTCAAACTCCGTTTGGAGCTGTCTATAAGCAAACTCCATTCATCTGGGTTGTACTCTGGAAGACCCATTTCTGAAAGGAGGCCTTGGTTGTTGTTGCAATACACAAAGTCATCTTTTATATTGAAAAAACGAATCAACAAATCATCCCTATCGCGGTAGACTGTAATTTTAATTCCCAAATGCAGTACAACATGTTCACCAAGATGAGATGCCAAAATCTCACACGATTTCTTGGATAGGCCGAGATCACGAACTAAGTCTTTCGGTTGGCCTTGACTAAAGAGTTTTGATTTTGCACTGAGCGAAAATGCTGCAGCAGCCATGCTGGAAAAGCTACTAATGCTACCGGTACTGTCGCTACTGTCGGTATCATCCATCGCTTCCAGTGGCATTTCATCTGCACTAAGGTCAGGTAGGGAAGTGAAAACTGGAACTGGAACTTCAGCGCAATGTGGTACGGATCGTCGAGCAGACTCAATATGAGGATAATACAGCCTTTCTTCTCTCGCTGATTCCATTCAGACATATCCACCCTGCACAAACAAGAATTATCAGGGTGATTTTTGGGCTCACGCCATACCATAGGAACCCCAAACCGCATTGAACTTACTTGCCTTGGGTTTAAAAGCGCAACGTTTCTGCACAATGTTTGCACACCTTGTGGGGTGCCCAAGACTTGTCTTGATTCCCTAACTTCATGCCAAAATAGGCTTCATAAGCTCTCTTGGTAAAATCTTTCACATTGAATTGGTATTTTGCCATCGTATATTCACCACAAATGTAGTAAAATACGTCTGGATTGTTTCGGCATTGCCTTCGCTTAGTGCTTATCTCTACTACTTTCTCATATACAGCTTTATTCAAGACAATGTAACAATTTTTCTGCAAATAAATATATTGTACCTACTAAAATGTTAGCCAAAAAGCAGCAATCTATCGTTCATTATGTCCTTAAATTCACAAAATCTAGCACTTTAGTTAGCTGAATGATACCTGCTTTCCACACTTGCTACCTTTAGGCCTTATCATGGTTGTTTTAACGCATAGGGGAGGACAAGTAAACTAAAATTGATAACTTTTCTCTAAGAAATATAACCGTAATAAAGAGAAACTTTTGATAAGAGTAAGTCGTAAATTTTATGATTAGCTGATAGTAATGCTCTAAACCGCATTAAACTTTTATGAATTATCAACATTATGACTATTTTTATACGAATCGATATACATATTGAATGCATGGAGTAAATGGACACTAAATTTGAATGGGAAACCAGAAATATATTAAAGAAGCTTCGCATGCTTGAGAATGCACCGTGCTCAAGCAAAATTATAAAAAAATAAAAGTGTAAATATCTCCAAAACTAGAGCCAATTCGGCAAAAACTAAGTTCATTTTCAAACTCAGCGCTCCCTGTTTAACCCCAAAACGATTCAACATCCTTTTCCCTCTGACAAAAAAATTTTTGTGTTGGCCTGTGTAATTAAATACAGCAAATCGTTCAGCTTTAACTTTTATTAACGGAAAATATATTTCAACTTTGTAATAATTATCATCAGTTCCTTATTTAAATAGAATCTAGGTGAGCAATTGCCTGTATCTAATTATCTAAAAGATCTTCTTTGATTAGCTTCAAAATAAATGTAATGATAGGGTTAACTTGTTTAGGAAACAAACGTGTTCGTGCAGACAATGACACTGTTTCGAACTATTAGGTCTCTTCACTGTAGTGGATGGTTTGTCAGTACTCTGCAAAGCCGTATCACTCATGAATGATTGGTGGTTGTCGCAGGTGCACTAAGTCTAACAACTGCTAGAACAATAGCGATGTCACATTCCGGTGGTCACAAGCTCTTAAATTATTGCAAGAGGCTAGCGATGCACCTAGCAAACTGCAGACAGTGACACTGCTTCGACCTATCAGGTCTCTTCAGTGCAGTTGGCAACAAGTGTGACGGTCTAAGCTATGCTTTATTAATAGCCTCTAGCTTCTTGTCGGTCACCAACTGCACTGAAGAGACCTGATAGGTCGAAACAGTGTCACTGTTTGCAGTTTGCTAAATGCATCGCTAGCCTCTTGCATTACTTCAAACGTGTTCCTGTTTGAACGGCTGTGCTTGCCGAGTTTGTTTTGCATAAATTTTTTCATAATGCTTTTCAGACGATACCTTAGAACGTTACCTATGTCGCATAAAGACGAAGAGTCTCTAAAAATATTTTACGATCAACTTTTCATTGCACAATGCTGACACTTTTTCCAAACTCCCGGTTTACGATAGTTTTACGTTCTCCTATCATTTTGACCATGGAAACTACTCTGCAGAGCATTTGCCTTCTTTTCATGACCTGCTTGCTGTGAATGACGTTTGACTTGCAGCAAGTCCAAAATCGTCTTACTACTGCTGAATCGCTGGTAATCCTCAACACATGCCGCGTGTTGAGAACTTATAAGTTTATTTATTCGTTGGTGAATGTGTTCCCAAGTGTTGAAACCAGTCAGAAATTTTGATCGACCGCTGATCCCTAGAAGTGACTTACGCAACTTAAGAGATTACAAACTGTAGCTCCTTTCGGTTTACATATAACAACCACAACCGCTGCAAATACCCTCCAACATTATCAGGTTAAAAATACATATTTTTAACACTGAATTAGTTGTTTGAGGTTAATGAGGGTGAAATCTAAAATATTCGCTTAATTCATCTTACATAGATTTTACAAACCACGAACAGTTTGGGATATTTGTTACCGATACCGCCACAGAAAAGCTTACAGATTGATATTGGCCTTCTGATAAAAACAGGGATGTAGCGCCAAAAAAAGTGTAGGAACGCGCAGAGTAGCAAAATACGTCTTCCAGTCAGGTTAGTGTGAAACAGTGTAGGAACGCCGTTCCCACGCCGCTACACCCCTGGATAATGGTGCATCGGATTTTACAAACTGATCTTGACTTTCTAATACCCCAATGAGATTTGCTGACTTAGTTTGACTTTCTGAAGAGGTGCTCACTTTGCAAAATCTTCTTCCATATTTATAGCACTTAACAGGAATTTCTTTCAGTTTCTTTCTATTCTTGCACTTATTCTCAGCACCTCCCATTCATTTCTCAAAATCTAAAGAGGCTAATTTATCTTTATTTTTAACAGTAATTGAGTCTGCACACCACTCGCTTAATTCAATCGCGGTTGAATGACCACCCAAGATAGATAAAGCCTGAGGTAGGCTATTCTAGGCAACGCAAAGTAAAGTAACCCAACTTTATCAAATACGTTTAGCCCACATTGACGCAACCTCCAGACGCTACCTGTCAATTGAAAAAAGACGTTACTATAATTTGAAAACGCGAAAATCGACGCATAACATTCTAACATGTTGTTATTACGATACAAAACAAGAGAACAAACAACTAGAGAAAAACAATTACGAAATCCTTATGTGCAAACTTTTTGGTTCATTCCTCGTCTTAGCTACTTTAATTCAAAGTTACCCCTAAAACCTCTATTTAAGCACCACCTTTATTTGAACGCCACTATAGGGGAAAGGATGAAAAATAGAGCGCCACCCTCTAATTGAACACTGCATCTAATTAAACGCCACTTTGATGAATTCTTCTATTTTAGCAGTAGTTACGGCTGAAATCGCCTTTCTAGGTGTAAAAAGGGAAGAATGGATTATCGAATTGCACGTTTGTTTTTAGACGCTGGGAGGCCCCATTCTATGGAGCTATATCGCACGTTTTTTTTAGACGCTGGGCGGTCTCAACTTGCATCTTTAACACTATCGCGTTTAATAGAACTTTAGGTTCTATTTCAACTTTAATTTTATTCTTAAAATTGAGGCGACTTGTATTATCGCTTGAATAAGTAAGTCTGGCTACAACTTAACAGCTAGGTGAAGATTGGCTTCTACAATGTACTAAGATACTTTGAACCACACATTCTCAGTCACGAACAAAACAAATATATTCACAAACCACTTTAAAACTTCAAATTCCTTCGCTCGTCGAGTACAGAAACTAATACACTTTATTACAACGATCAGAAACTAACCAAAACTAAATCCAATAATTAACTGCTTGATTCTCGTCACAACAATTCACCACAGATTAACGCCCTTTTACTACTTCCTACTCTGCCACTCTCTCTAATGCGTAAAAATCTCCCCTCCTTATAGGTGAATGAGACGAGCTTCCAGAAAATGCTAGAACAACATTATATGACACAGAAAAAAGCACCGCTAATAAATTATGTAATCTGCAATAAAATAATCTTGCAATTTAATAAAATGCCAAAACTTCAAATGTCTAAATATGGTGATGCCTTACCAGCATTCTCAATTTCCCTCAATCCATACTAGCATCTCACATGGCAGTCATTTATAATCTTTCGCATCAAAATTAAATCTGTACTAGCTTATTGTAGGCTAGTCCATTTACAGTGTTTTCCGCATAAAATCCAAATATGCCCTTCTGGGCAATTTTAGATCATCCCATAGATCCATTGCTGCATTACGGCATAGACCTCATACAAGTGCAACGGTTTTGACCTATATCATATAGGTACTTCACATATCTCAACCGCATTGCGCTAGAATCAACATGCAGGGATAGCATTTGAGTATAATGCCAGCCTATTACAGTCAGCTTAACACAAAATAATAACAAGGGACAACGTTGTTTCGGGTTAGTGACCCTCATCAGCCGTATGCTTAATTTCTGTAATACCCTGTACAAAACACTCCCACCACCCCCCTTTGGTTCAATTAAGAACTAAAGAGCATATTTGTAAAACATGCAATTTCATAGAATGCCAAAACCTGAAATTGATTTTGATGTGAAAGATCATGAATGGCTGGCATGTGAGATGCTAGTATGGACTGAGAGAAATTGAGAATGCTGGTGAGGCATCAAAAAATTTAGACAAAAAAATCTTCGAGAAGAGACAAGATTCACTTGAATACTCTGGAACTTAATCACGTAGTCAACCATTGTGGCATAAGAAGAGGCGTGTGAGTTGCAAATCTAAATGCGAAGGAAAAAAGGTCTTTTTTTTGAAAACAGTTTAGGGTTTCAGACAATTCAGATTTACAAATAAAATAATCACGGCAAAACAAAACGACAAATTACAACAACTATACATACATAAAAACTATTCTTTCAACGCAAATTTACTTATTCGTGACAAACACGTCATGCTTGTATAGTAGAAAAGTATTTAAACTTCCGCAGAGCCCGATGGGAACACAAAAAATTTGGCAGCCATGTCAAGCAGTTCCAAATCTGGAGATCCGACTCCTTTGAAACGAAAGAACTACGACATGCACTTTAAGCTGAAAGTTGTTGCTTACGCTGAGAAATATAATAAATCAAAGACTGCAAAAGACAAGAAGGTTCCTCGTTCATGTGTCAAAGATTGGACGAAACAAAAAGGCTCAGCTGAAGGTGTCTACGTCTTGTTCCATTTCTTCAAGAAAGCAACTCCAAGGTGCCGGAAGTCCTTTGAAGGACAAGAATTTTGACGAGAAGCTCATCAACTGGGTTCGTTAGCAACGTCAGAAGAAGCTTCGTGTCAGCCGCACGATGATCCAGAGAGAGGCGCTCACATTGTCGATCGACGAAAATTTTAAGGCAAGCAATGGCTGGTTGGAAGATTTTTTGCTCGGTCACAACTTGGTCTCACGCTGCCCAACGACGACTGGTCAGAAGGAGCCGGAGGAGTATGCTAAGAAGATCGTTGATTACTTATTGTTCGTCGAGCAGAGGCGTCGCACCTCCTCACTATACATACAATATGCTGCCGGCGAGACGGCCGTCTACTTGGATTACTCGAGCAGTCTAACCGTTGAAAATAAGGGACTCCAAGAGGTCCCCGTGAAGACTAGCGGTCACGACAAGTCACAAGTTACTGTCATGCTGACCGCTCGATCTGACGGATTTAAATGCCGACCGTACATCCTACTCAAGAACAATTAAGGAATTAGGGAGATTAAGGAGTAAATTAAGGAGTTAACCACTTAAGGAGGTCGTCACCAAGTTCAAGAATGCGCTCCACCTTCGCTGGCCGCTCCTTCTTTAACAACGAACTGACTACTGAGTTTCAGCAGAAGATCGTCAGCTCTTCTTCTGTTTGGCAAGCGCCTTCTTATCTGGGACTTATACCGATGTCTCATCAGCGATGCCACGAAGAAGCAATTGAAGAAGCTCTAGATTGATACGGCCGTAATCCCAGGAGGCTGCACCAAGTTCATGCGGGCCCCCAACGTCTACTGGAACGCCCCATTTAAGGCTAAAGTCCGATCGTTCTATGAGAATTGGATGTTGCACGGCGAGAAGAGCTACACCAAATCCGGAAACAAGTGAGCACCATCAGGGGAAGTTTAATTGAAGTGGATAGTCGATGCTTTGGATCAGCTGCCGAAGAATCTGATCATCAAGTCGTTCAAGAGATGCGGACTGACCAACACTCTAGACGGCTCTGAGGATTGCAAGATCCACTGTTTCAGGTCAGACGGCCCGATTACGACTGGACAGGAACTTCGCCAGCAAGCGCGGGCCAATGCCGACATTACCGGTAAACGTGAACTTATTCAGCAACTTGACATTGATGCGGAAGGTGTTGAAAATGACGAGGAGGGCTGCAACAGCGACGTGTCACTTGATTTTCACCAGTGAATTTGTAATTACTTATCAGTAATCACCCTGTATTCGTGTCTTTTGCCAATCACACAAATGTGTTAGATGTTTTTTTTTTTTTATTCATAAAATTTATCTTCTCAAAATTCTGACCAGCTAGTCGAAAAATAGAGCGCCACCCTCCAAGTGAACGTCACTCTAATAGAAAACCACTATGGGGGAGGGGTTGAAAAATAGAGTGCCATGGCGGTGAAATAGAGGTTTTACGGGGGTTTGCCTTTTTTAGCAAAAGTCCAAATAGGTAAATATGGACTACGACCGCTGTCTTACAAATAAACTCTTCGTTTGTATATGATGCAAAGCAGTGACTGCCTGACCGACATACAGTCAAGCGGCCTACCGGGAAAGTTTCTGAATTCCCCGTGGGTTAAACTGCCTCTGGGCTCTAATACCCTGGGCCTCTCAATCCAGCCCTCAAAGGGTTACAAGTAAAGGCGAACAACCCACGGTATAACCCCACTATAAATTGGCGTTGAATACTTGATACTTCGCAAGCTTAAATAACTTACTAAAACTAACATCAACATTACTTACCTAGTTTGATTGTGGTTTTGGAAAGTTGACTTTGAACAAAAGTAGAAGCAAAAAGAATCAAATAAAAATAAACCTCCATAAATTATGAGACACAAACCTAAAAAACGGAAAACTTATGACAAATTTCTTGTTAATTTACTGTAAATACAAAAGAGTTTCATTCCCAAACTGATGCTCTGAAAACAATCTTTATTCTAAAAAGATCGTAGCAGTGTTTTTTTACATCTAAATCGAATTTTTTAGAAATTAGTATAAATCATTGTTTCTGAGAGGCACAACCATCTATATTTCTCTCCGTATGCCCAAATATTAATAAAACAATAGGCAAATAAGGTACGCTTAAAATGACACACTCCTGTATCTATAAAATATGTCTTTGATTGGGCCTGGCGAGGCATTTATGTGATGGAAAAAGGATTGAAAAGCTCACTTCAATACATTTCTTTTGACCTTTCTCCTAGTACAATAAAAGAAAAAATATTGTGACAGATTTCATTAGGGTAATCAAGCTATAAAAAGTGCATCAAATAAGAGATTCGACGGGTGATTATTCCTTTTTGTCTCCTGCGGGAATCGTCTTTTTGTTCAAATGACAGATACAAGATTTGTGGATTTCGCAGAGACCTCGTCCATCAGCTACTTCATACAAATAACCATAGCTGCTTGACACATCACCCCAAGGGATTTGCAAATTGATAAGAGAATAAAATCAGTAACAGTGAATTTAGACTTACATTTATCCGTTTCTAAAACAGTTTTTATTTTGCGTTAATTAGTCTAACGATTGAGAACACCGAAAAAATTTTTGATTTGTTTTTTCAATTTTGGTTTAATAAGAACTGGCAAGAAGTTCATTTACTAAACTAGAAATGATTTGCATTTGAAATAAAATGGAACAGTTAATATTTCTTTTAATAGTTGCATAAGAAGTTTCGTTTTTAAGAAGCAGAGTACCCACCGCAGATGCAGTAGCCTAGTTGGCCAACAAATTTGAGTGATGGGAGAAGGAAAACAAACAGATTTTAAAACAAGGTCCTTAAATATTGGTGGCAAGCGTCCGCTTGAGGTTTTACTCTGGATGCTTAAAAATAAACTTTCTGACTATTTTCACCCACAGATAGACCTATAAACAATTGTATCTTTCCCCCTAGCCAATTACAAAGAACAAAATCTCTTCTTCTCTGGCAGAAATACTAATACGTCACCGGTCCCACAAAATTATTTTTATATTTTATCTTTCAAACTGGCCTTACAGCAGCGAAGGACAATTTTTTCAGATGTGTTTCACAGTGTTTTAGTTTTGTCATTCCGCTTAAATTGCTTGATATTGCTCATTCCGCTTAAATTGCCTACTTTCAATAACTTTACCGCCGGTTTAAATCCACTGCGTAGAGAAAATTATCACTAAACGCCTGTTTAAATTGTTCGCGCTTTTTGTTGTGCTGCTTCTCGTGAGTTTTGAGGCCTTAGCCTCTTGCTTCGTTCTATTATCGATAGCAAATGGATTAATCCATTTTAGCACTTATTTCGCCTGCTTAAGCATCAGGCTGCCTCCGGACGACTGCGGTTATACTTGTTTATTGGCTTTGTGTCACTTGCAGTTTTGAGTTGCCGGTGAGCGGACTGCAGTTTTCACTCTTTGGATAGTAGAAGAATTGCCCCTCGTTTTTGAGAGAATCTAGAGAGATTAGAGCTGTCTCTACAGCTTAAGCCTAATTTTTTTAAGCTTAAAGTTAGATAAATAGCACTTTTCACGACTAATTTATAAGTTACTTTATTTTTTTGCGTTAACAGAAACCATTTTCGAGTACCCTCTGCATCGCCAGTGCTGCTGTCGCGTTTGCTTGGAAATAAAGGAGTTGCATAGACGTGCATAACTTAAAGAACAGCAATAAACGAAGGGAGGCGAACTTAAGATGCGTTGGCTGAAAACTATGACTCGGCTTGTGACAGATTCAGCGCTTGGCCCACGCTGAAAATCTGTTACAGTGCCTTTTCCCAAGGCCGCTGCAACAAAGTTACTGGGAGGTTTAAACACCTGACTACATGTTTTACCTTTGTTCGATAGATTGGAATTTGTTGGGTGTGAGCTATGAGTCAGCTCATCCCAATGTATAGCTGTGAAGACAATAATAAAAAGCTAATGTTTATCGACGTAGTCCAATTTCGTTCCCAGACAAAACTACATGTTTAAAAGCGCAACAGATTAAAAAAAATATTATGTGGGTTTGCTCATGGCCACTATATATATCGAAAGTTTCTCCATTCCCTAGCAACGTCTTACTTGTCGTGTCTTCAATATAGGCGTCCTTAAACTTAGCACACCTTATTTCCTTAAATTCAGCCAGTGCTTGAAAGCACATCAAAGTTGTGGAAGAGCGTCAAGGTAATTGATACTTATTTTCAAAATTAAGCTATTAAATATTGGGTACACTACACTACTTACGACTTTTTCGTACCTGTAGGTGTAGTCAACTTGTTTGAGCTAATGCCTCTGGCTGCTCGCAAATTGCCTGGAACTGGCATAAAAGCAGCCAGGAAAAATGTAAACCAGCCCGAAATGAAGCGTTTTCAGTTAGGTGATTACAATAGCAGGACCCCCATCAGTAATACCGAGGTTCAGAATATGAAATCAGTTTATTGAGCCGGCTTCACCCAACTCGAAGGAGTTTGCTTCAACCCTTAGATAACATGGAGCCTAGATCGAAACCAATATTTTGTTGCAAAAGATAAAACAAGATCTTCAGGACTATCTTTATCCCCTTTCTCTATTGTAAGGAGATCATCAACATTTACATGAAGTAAGCTACAATTTCAAATGTTTAGAGACTATTTTTTGATGAATCTTTCTGAAAATTAGGTTTGACAATGCCAAAAAATTTGTGTTTTCGAGGAAGAATAGTCAAAATGTACCAAAGGACTTAGTTTTGCTAGAAATCGCAATTTTCTGAAGCTTTGTGATCTCTGGCAACTTTGCAACCTTATGCATAGCTTGCCAAGACGTTGCAAAGCAGGTGACTCAACAAAGGGTACCTACAAAACATTAATACAAAAAAATCCTTTAAAAACGGCCATTTTCGGGGCCACCAATGTTAAGAAGAATGCAAAATTGAGATTGCTCTGTTGTTCTGGGTGATTTGAATTTTTTGAAACAGTTGTCCTATGCTAAGGAAATAGTCATTGAGAATATTTGAATGATCTTCGTGATTATTGCTGTTTCACAGTGAGCTCAAGTAAACAATATATTAACTACATTTACAGATTCTGCTTGAAGTTCTGCATTTATGGAGTTATAACATGTAGGAGTTGTGGGTTAAAAAATGAAACCTATTCTTAATGGAAGTAAAAAAACTTAGATTTGTCTTATTATTTCTGTAGCGGTTTACTTTCTTAGGACTCCGTGCTTTTGAAAGCAATCACTAGAACCGTTAAAACAATTTATTTTTTAAACTCTTTCACCAACTGAACTTAAAACTTGAATATCCAATCTTCACTGACAAAATCTCGAATTGATTAAAAAAATGCAAAACTAAACTACATCACCTACTAATTTGCCGACGGTGCACAATAACTACGAATGAGATAAAAAGGCAAAATAATCAGCAAAGTAAATTAAAATGAGGTGATGTTACGCAACTTAAAGGTAAAGTACAAAATTAACGCATGAATGAATTTAAAGAAAACATCTGATAAATTAACGAGCAAATATATCCAAAGAAAGTAGTTCCGACATTTCAAATAGCACTGTATATGCCAGTGATTAATGTTCAACTGTTTGGTACAGTTTTGAATCCCACTTTTATTATCGATTTAAATGTACTAGCAGTCGACACATCTATGGAGGTAGATGTTATTGGGCTAAATCTTTTCTTTCAGAAGCCTAATTATTCAAAACTTTGGGCTAACCTCAAATAAATTCATCTTAAACAGAAAAATTGTTTGTTTGAATGCATAGACCTAACCTTTGACAAGAATTGTTTTTGAGTAGTAGGTTATTCTTGAATCCTTTCCATGGTATATAACGGCCTTCCACTTCAAGAAGCGTCTGTTACCTCTAAATCTAAGAAGAAAATGCCAACGAAGGAGAGTATACAGATTTAGGATTAGATTTGGGTAAGAGGAAAGAGCAAGTCGCCTTCCGCCTTGGCGATGACAGACGAAGCATGTCGGGAAGCGAAGATGTAAGCCTGACGATCTTCATCGCTTCTGTGAGCGGCAGCTTAAGCCTTAAGTCTTCCACTAACCGCTTCTTCCGCCCTAGCGGCTCACCAAGCTTGAGATTGGGATTTGATGCGGCCGAAAAGAATGGAAAATTTGGCCGCGTTCAATATCAGAAAAGTAGAGAGCAGCAGCAGAGGAAAGAGACGAGTATTCCTCTGCAGAAGGGCAGTGAGAGTCAGAGTACAAAGCAAAGTCATTCCAACGAGCTTTTTGAAAATTGAAGGGTGGGGGACGTTCATTGTGGAGAAAGAGGGACGGTGAGTAGAATTGGTAGGTGATCAGAACCCAAGTCCTGAAACATCTCCCAGGAGCAAAAAAGGGCGAGAGAGTAGGAAGCAAAGGAGATGTCAGGAGAGGAGCAATGGTGAAGAGTAGGTATGTCAGGGTTGTTGAGGGCAAGGAGGTTAGAGATGACCCAATTCAATACTTCTTCCCAACGGGGGTCGGAAGTACCTTTTGAATACCCGAGGAGGTGATAACAATTGAAGTCGCGCAGAATGAAGAGATTTTTGGAGGAGTATTCGTAGAGAAGAGCAAATAGAGAATGAGATAAACAATGAGAGCGAGAAGTATTTAGAGAGATGATGACTCCAACATAATCAGGGTAGGGATCAAGCGGAGAGAGAGGAGATAGAAAGTTCCGAGAAAAATAAGCCCTGCTTGACGAAAATGATGACGCCACCACTGGCGTGCGGGTCATCGGAAGAGAATATGCCAGACCGGGAGTGGGTGCGATTAGATCACAGAATCCAGGGATCCGGAAAGAGGAAGATGAATTAAGGTTAGATTCCTGGATACAAAAAAGGTCAACGGGATGAGACGAAAGAAAGCGTAGAAATTTAGTGCTCCTGGCTCCCAGTCCCAGCATTCCATTGAAAAACTCTGAGCGAGTCTGAAGGCAGGAAGAAGCAGCCAGGAACATGAGGCGGTGGAGAGAGAGGAGATATGAAGTAGGCGTAAAGGGAATATGAGATTTGAAGGCGAGGACAGATTGAACAGTGGAGATATACGAGCTGGAGGAGTCAGAGGAAGCCAGTGTCGGTTGGTGTGGGATCACCAGATGAAGCAGGGCGCAGCAGGAGGGAAAGCTCCAAGAATGAGAGCTGTCTAGAGTTTTGAATCTAAAGAGATGTCAGCATTTAAAATGAACCCGTTTGGAGCAGGTGCAGCATTGCACCTACCTACCCCTTTAGGTTACATTTTCAGCGCAAACTGAACATGGAAAAACAGGGCCAGGGTTAGGATGAATGTTGCCGCTCATCAGGAGAAGGAGAAGAATGTGAAGACTGGCAACAGAAAGGCAAACGATTTCAAAGAGGCTGCGTGCTGCCCTTTTGCGGATGTTTAGGGAGCAGCACGGCGAAAAAATGGTTTGCTGGAGGGGAGTACCCGGGGTAACTGGGACCCACGGAAAGGCCAACAACCATTTCGACCCAACCCAAACGAGGTCGAGGACCGCACCAACACTTTGAGGCGGCTGTTGATTGGTGCTGCCCTCGCGACCGTACCAAGAGGAAACGATGTATGCATGAACTGTATTATATATTATGTATGATATGATATTATCTTCATAGAATGTTCAAAATATAACAGATCAACAGTACCAACGTGTTTATTTGCACAATCAAAACATACCGAAAACCAAAAAAATCAAATAGAAATTGCATGATAAACTTTATGAAAATCTTATTTTCACTTACGCAAGCGTATGCAAACACTGCAACATTATTTTATTTTTTATGACCTCAAGCTAGCGAAAGTATTTTGAATAAAATAAACCAGGCAACGTACTTTCGGAAAAAGTGGTGGAAAAAATGTTTATAAAGCCAATTGATCTTTATGCTGCTGGGCTGCAATGACGACGCGGAAGCGAGTAGAGGTGATGAGTTCGTGCCAGAGGTGAGCTAAGCCGCACGGCTGCTACTGCGGTGATTGCTGCGGTAGTGGGAGTTCTTGACAGTACGGGTGCTAAAAGTTTACCCTCTCATTGCTCCGCTATCGTCAAAACAGCAAGAAAGCAGATAAACTTAATTTCAAGGTTTTTATCAAGTCGTATATGTAACCTCATCATAGCGAAAAGCAACTGTAATCAATACAAATGCTGGACTATTCGGAAGAAGATAAAGCCACAACAGTTGCATGATTTTATAAAAAAATTGCACGATAAAAAATAAAATTGTGAGAGGGTCAGTATTGGGAAGAATACATAAGGATATTTAACCCTTTGCAAGTATACAAGCCGTTACCAAAACGGTGATTCTCGCAGAAACCTCGTTTTCTTTTATGGTGCACACCTTCCTCTATTTCGTTTTAATTCCCTCCTAAAAAGCATTAACTAACACGGCCCACGATATATTACACAAATTGTAATGATTTTCCAAGTAAAGGATGTTTAGTTGAAGAGTACCACCTGTTTACAACGAGCAACTTACTTTGAAAAAAAATAATTCACACAAATGAGCGAAAAATGCTTACAGCAAATCATGCTCACTACTTGAAGACAAAGACATTATGGCAACACTTGAAGTCCGGATTCAAATTTGTTTAGAAAGTCGATTTGACGTCATTTTTCCCGCATTTCGCAGGCTCAGACGTGCTGATTCAGAGTAATTTTATCACCACACACCGCTTTTGAACCAGACTTCAGAGTTACTAATATTATAAGCACAGTACATTTCTACCACAAGCACTGCAATCCGGCAAGAAAATTGTAAGCTGGCGATTGACTGAGTTTTCACCAAAGCATTTGGGCGGATTGAAGCGCGGTCTGGGGCAGATATGATCGCACGTCAAAATCTCATTGCGGCTACGTTCTGGCATCCTTGAAAAATGTACTGCGCTGGCAGAACCGACCACTCGAAATCAGAAAAATCAAGTTGCTTTGGGCATGACTGCAAGGTTGTGCGAATATATTCGGCAAGTTGTTTCAACCAAATAAGAGGAGTATAGGACCTAAAGCACCGGACTCGGCTCAGTATTTCGAGCATCAGAACAGGCTTCATAGACTTTTAACATTGAACAATTAAAAACAACCGAACGCATTATCAAATCAAACAACCTTCATCTTAAATGCCTTAAAGCACAAAACAGGACACTGCAGCAAAGTGCTATCCCTAAAGAAACAACAATATAACCACTTCTGAATGAGAAAATAATCATGCAAAAATTTTTCGACATTCTTCGATAGTCGGTCACGCGACATACAGAAACGTGTTGATGTCCGAGTCGTCACGCTTCATGAACCCGTGATCAATCAACCATTCAATTTGTTGTTTAATAAGTTTTTTTTGAGGAAAAAACAAGTACTTCAGCATTTCAACAAGCTCCGTTTGCAGCTGAGCGTTTCCAATCCGCTTCCTCATTTTCATTATTTTAATAATGGCCTCCTGTAACATTGGGTTAAAAGTCAATGATCAAAAATAATCGATGTCAATCACCTCATCTCTTACATATATTTATCTGTATATCACACACTTCAGAAGACAAATATCAGTGCCATCAAACTGAGAAAACCTAAATCAAGAGATTTCTTTTGGATGCTTTTTAAAGGCTGGTTTCCATTAGACGCAGATTTGCAGGCCTCGCGCGAGAAACAAAGAATTTTTCGCGCTACCCCTGCAAACTACGCCAAGCGGAAACCAGCCTCTATCCTAAATACTGCCAATAACGGCGAAACAGACGCAAAGCACGGAAGCATTGTTCAGATCTGCTTCGGAAATTTCAAAATTTCAACACTCCGCTTGAACTTAAGAACGTATAAACGCAACCTGCCGGGGAGAAATCCCACGCCAGTTAAATTACAAATACCGCTTTAAGGAGAGTGAAAGACCTTTTTATTTTCCAAGATCATATAAAAATTGACGTTAAACTGTTTGTAAAGCACCTATGAAAGAAGTTCTCAAAACTATCGAGAAAAAATTGCCCCTCTTTCCAAATTTCGTTTCCGGTAACCCATATGCAGTAACCCAGTCATCGCGAGGTTTGTCGGCAAAGTGGTCAACAGCATTGAGATTACAACAGTGAAGCTATCCCCCTCACCCATTATGTCACTCACTAACGGCAGTCGATTTTGATGGTGGTGAAGCTATCAGTCCGTAATTAGGACAAATTTGAAATGGGCTGCCGCTTTCTCCAGCCTAATCTCAGATTTGCGGAGTGAACCACAATACAACCGTTCACGTCGTGTCTTGATTTGCGGTGTGAACCACAATATAACCGTTCACGTCGTGTCTTCATCACTACAAATAGGAGGGAGAAGAAAACAACAGGTTTGAGACGAGACATCCTTTATCTTTTATGGGATTAAACATTTTGAGGCGCGGTGTCAAAAAAAACATCCAGATCTTCACCGCAAACAATCACTGCATCAGCATCATTGAAAAAATACTAAGAAAATGCATTAAATCAAGGCAGGTTTATTGAAGTTAAAAATATGGAAGCAAATATTAACACAATGATCAGATTTTTTGCTGTTGCTGTTATACACAAGAAAAATCTGAATTCTTAGCAATAACTCAGCAAGCAAAAACCTGAATTCGTTTCAATAGAAAAATTATTTCATGAGATCCGACTGAGCCTTCGCAACTTGTTTTATATGAAGGCATCTAAAAAGACGTCCTGTAACTGCATAAGAAAGTTGCACAGACAGCTAGAGCAAAAGGTCGACATGCCATCACCTGAAGTCTTAAAACAAGTTGCCAATGGTTAGCCAAGCGAACGCAAGCGGCACCCATCAAATAGGTTTCTGGAACATCATCATTAGAATCCTATGATCTATTTAGGCCACTTTTTTATCCTTTCTGTGGTTCGATTGCGTAAATTTGTGAAGAAAAATTTCATTTATCGTTACATATGTGTCAGCAAACATATACATCGTTAGAGCAAAATCTGAGCTGCAAGCAGTAGCTGTTACTAATTTTGTTAATTGCACGCTGCAGTAAATGCGAAACATATGCCAATAAATGGTAAAATCTTTGCCATTCATCATGTCAATGTTTTTTAAATCAATGTTGATGCTTTACCACAATCAAATCCATGTCAATGTCTTTTAAAACTGCATCTACCTGTGTTCTGTATATACGCAATTGAGTGATTCCTTCATTATCTTCCTCACGTGATTTCTCAGTGGCAAGTTGCAACCGACCAATCAAATTTACTCTTCCACGCTTGATTACATTTCCACCTTTCCTACAAAAACAAAAATTCATTATTTTTGTTTTTGGCAGGGCTTCAATTATAAACTTATCACTTTAGACTCGAGGCTCTTAACAAATTAGAAAATTTAGAGTTAGCATTTTTAACCCGAGGAAAATTTCTTTATGCTCGAAATTACTTTGTTTATTAAACTCTCTTCGTTGATATAGCACAATTGATTTATCGGTGAGCTAAGTGACGTATGAGGACGTTTTAATTACTCTTTTCAATTTTGAGAATTTTTTGTGCCCTCTTATTCCTTATTCGAATTGAAGACTTTTTATGAGGGAGGTCTAACTGTGTTGAATGAAGATGAGGGGCCTCACAGCCACCACTTCTTATGCCTGCTTGTTGTAAAAAAAATTGCTAACAATTGAATGATGTGGTAGTAAACTCAATAAATTGAGTAGGAAAAGAAAAATAAAAAGGTTAAGAACCACTGTCAAAAGAGGTAACCCTTTATAAGTAAAGCTAACATTTGGTGAAAGACTGGATGATTACCACTCCTCTTTCTCCTGATAATGGCATACCTGATGCGAAATGGAAGCCTCACACGCCAAGTAAGTACGAACACAAAAATTACTTTTAAGGAAAGTGGCAATCATTTCGAATCAGTCAGAAATATAAACCGCCAGTTTTACCGCAAAGCAAACTGCCGCTGATATATGTCGAAAAGTCAAAAAAGTGGCCTCCTACGACATTTTGAGTAGCTCTTAAGCAGATTCAGTGTTCTCAGTAATTTAATGAAGTACACGCAATGTAAAAAATTTGGAATATTTTCCCGACTAAAAGAAGTAAATTTAACTGGCTTTGTTCGTCCCTGCACCACTTTCAAACTGGTAGTTACAGGCCAATATATATTTACCATTAACCACCTGTTTTTGCATTAGCTTCTGCTAGCGTTTCAAATACAGATGGTTTTTACTCCAATACGATTGCTCATACCGGAGGTCATAAATTCAATATAAGATCTTAGACTCAAGACTATATGCTGTTGCCTATGTACTTCCAATTTTCCAACGTGGCTAACAATAGATGAAATACTTACAATAATCCGAATTTATGGTTGATGGAAAATTTTGATCCATCAGTAAAATCTTTTGGAGAAGAAGGTTTCGGATCACAAAGTATTACTTGTCTCTTCAGTTTGCTGTTCATGACCAAGGTCTGCAAAAAACATGTACTAACATGGTAAAAACTGTTTCACCAGATCTTTTCGTAATACTCTCAAAAGTAGAGGTATGACGTCAAATGGGAAGAGCTAGAGTGATAAAGCGAATGCCGAACAAAATTCTTGAGACAAGAACGTGATGGCTCCAGCTCTTTTCATTTGATACGATACGGTCAATGACCAGCGGGTTACAAAAGCTTCGAGCAAAACAGCTTTTTCAAAGCTACAGTTACAAAGTTTCAACACCAACGAATTATTATTTACCAGCCAGTTTTCGCCCGGCAGCACTACGATCAGCTATTTCAGTTTGAAAATATCAGTTCAGCCAGTTGACCTGACTTCACGTAATAAGCTAATCTGGCAATGAAATCCACGTAACCTAAGTAACGATCGGAAGTCACCGCTAAGTGTAACTATTTCTTGACCAGTTTTATGCACAAAAAAGACCGTCCAGTTTCAACTGAAGTTGCGGGGATGCCACGATTTTGATAACGCTGCACACGCTTGGGTAACCTTGAGCGCTCAAAAGAAGTTTCTGCAAACATTTGTGGTTGACTTCAGAGCTCAAAGAAGATCTCTACAGGCTTACTTCGCTGTCAAGGTTATCCCAAAATAGAAGCACTCAATTTCAGTCATCTTGATTGGTTGGTTCGAAGGAAGGATAGCGAAGCAAAAACAAAGGGTTGTCACTGAATTGTTCCCAAAGAGAGCAACTCATGCCGTTGACGGATGAGAGATACACGGAACGTTAGATATACTGTGAAGCCAATTGAGTGCAAACTTCCATCTCGAATACTTAGGCCATCGTCAGTTCTTTTACGCCAGCGACTTCACAAGCTTCTTTACAAATGCTTGAGGGAACGTTCAAGTCTATGCAGTCTTGATTGAGAACGCTTTGAAAAGAAATAGGGCTCTTTACGCATAGCACACTGACTCTGACAGCGCGAAGCTTGCGCGCTAACGGTTTGAGTACCGAATATCTCCCAATCAAACACATAGCTTATGTCACGCCAGACTTCTCTGAAGCAGCTTTTAACAAAAAACTTTCGCCCTCATCTCACTGCTGACATCTTTCATCATAAAAACATGAGCATCAAGTATACCCTCAAAGTTATCTTTCGGGTCGCATGTCTTGTACTTCTCCGAACACCAGACGGGAATAAAAAAAAAAGAGTTAATTTCCAAACTTGCGCGTCTTTTATAGCTCTTTGAAGAAACAGATATAGTCTATCTACCAACATTGCAGGTGCTTCTGATGATTGGAACTGTACTTGATCATTGATGACCAGGTTTAAACATAAGAGCAATGTACAAACATTACGAGGGTACTTATCGTGACTCTGCTTTTGTAAGCCACTCATGACCTGCCATTGTTGATGCATCATCATAGTCCTGATCGAAAAGTTTTCGGAAATCCACTTCTATTCATGAAAGGTAAGCTAAAATAATTGATAAAATCGATTCCGTCGAAACGGAATCTATTACAACAAATCCCCTGTGTAGCTCTCGTACACTTAGCTGCCTTTCATGTACTTCAAAGCAATGCTGAATTGTTCTTCACCTAAAATATCGCTCTTCCCGTCGGCTATTACAGACACAAACAATTCGTTAGCTACGGTGACCATTTTGTGATTATACTGCTGGCTAATCAAAGAATTTAATTGTACATTGCGGATGTTAAATTAAAGAAGCGTAATAAAGTTCTTTAACCTTCGGAATATCCGTCAATGAATTCCTTAAATTTAATGCACATTTATCTGACAAAAGCAGGGTTTCTGAAGTTTCCATAGAGGCACTCGCATCACGATGTATATCTCGCACAAACTACCTCCGAAAGAGTTGGGTGTAGACTAGCCAATTGCAAAACCTGTCATACTCAATTTATAACTTACTTCCATAAATTTGCGACCACTTTGCCAAACGAAATGAAGGAGGGTCACGTTTTTCGGACCATCGGAAGTTAGAAGTCTTATATGTCTCAGCATCTGTAAGATGCAATGGCTTTCAACAAAAAACCCAAGATCGGTTGTTTTCCAAATTTCGTATGTTTGTTGACGCCCGGGAACAGAAGCATTAACAGTCGAAGTAACTGGTGTTTTCACAGTAGGCCGCATTGGTGTTTCCAAAGACTGCTAATCTAGACATTTCGTAGAAAAAACAAAACTGTTCAATTTTACTTGTTTACGTCTTGCCATCTAAGTTAAGTGCGGCATCCCAAACCGACAAACATGCTGTCTGAACGTTTGAAATTCGAAACCGCAGGGTACAAATCTCGAGTGAGCCAAAACTGGTTCATAAGAAACACAATACACAAAAGCTGTTTTCAAGAGTGACAACGAAGGACCGAGTGGTGAAACTAGGTGACTGCAAGGAAATTGACTGAACGTATAGAGATATTGACCGAACGTATAGCGCCTGTGGATACTCGTCCCAGGACACCTCTCATCTCATTCTGCACTGTCCAGCTACGGACTCTTTGCGCCGCTCACTCTTTGGCGACTCTCTATCTCTTTACGACATCTGGTCCAGACCCTGGGGAGTTGCTCGGCTTCTGGGGCTCCATGGTCTTCCGCCATGCCCCCATCCCTCGGAAGGGGTCGGTTAAACAACAACAACAGCGTATAGAGATGATGCAAGCTGATGACCCACTGCTGTGGTAATGTTTGTAAATGGTACAAAACTAACTATTAAGACTACAAAACTTAGAAATTTAAGGGAGCCTGGCTACGCCTATGGGTCAAAGCCAAACTAATGGTCGCTTTATAAATGAAACAAGTTACTCAGTGGGTAGGCTTTTTTACGACTTTATGTGACCACTTTCGTATTGGCATTTGAGACTTCAGATTTGTTGGTTGTATCTATATGCACTGGTTCCGGCACGGGGTGAAAGGAATAATGCCTTCCCCCAAATGCCTTGCACGCAATAGGCGTATTAGCCCACTTTTTAGCCAAAAACAGTTTCTCCAATTATGTGATTTTACGCAGTGGTATAGATCTACTGAATTAATTTTTTGCTTTGGATTTCCCCTCAACTTTGAATTTCATCGACTATATTGGTAATCCTGACCTTTTCACTACTAAATGAAGACTAACACCAACTGCATATAATTTCTCAAACAGCCAATAATTTTACTAACTTTCATCCGTAACTTCAGGAATACAAGGGGGGGGGGGGCATAAATTCAAAATTATCGATGGGCGGTAAAGTTATTGATACATTTACAGGAATAAGCTATAGTCGCATGGCATCAGTCAGTTGTGTCGACTGCGAAATAGCTTCACACACAGAACATTTCTGAGCGGTAACCCAAACTTGCAAATCGTGCCATCGCCCACGGGTCTCTCATCCTGATCAAAATTGAATTTGATCTATTCACGCACATCTAATTATTTCATTTACTTTTATTCGTTCCTAGCAATAAGTGTAGTGGTACAAAGTGGTTGATGGGGGTAGACGCCAAAATGGTGGTTGATTTACAACTGCAAAAACAAATTTTGTAGTGGTAGAACACTTTCACAACTTGATACAGTGACATAAATACGCTGAGATTTTCGGATAAACCGCCCTCGAAAATTCATAGTAGGCTATACAATTTTCTAACTGAATAAATAGTTCTATCGTCACTTGTTAACACTTCCTAGTGTATTTTGTTGCAATCTCTACCTTGGAGAAGCTATAGTTTGCACTAGGCTCCCCACTGCTGCGGTGGAAGAAGTTTACTTAATATCTCATGTGGGCTCTGTGTAATAATGGCTTCATTGGCAGTATAATATCAGTTAGTCTTCGCAGCCGTTAAACATTTTCCCGTTGATGGCGACTCTGCATGACTTGATGTGTAGCAACTCGGATTCCTTTAGTGCTCGCTGAGTTAAAGTAAACAGACATTTGACTATAAACTTGCAATGAAATTTCACAACATTTTACAATGCAATGCTGGCTGCTTTTTGTTTGCTTTGATGTTTTCACCAGATAATTCTCTCCATTAACATAATCTTTTAATGTTACTTTCGGCTAATTTTCCTGTTGTGATTTAAATGAATCTTATACACTCGTAAGTGCCTTTCTGATAGTTAAGTTTACTGTTGAGTTGAAAAATCCATGCAAGCATTATCCTAAAACTAGTCTAGAAAGCATAAAAATGCTTATTCTATAACGTAATTTTAAAAAATTTTCCGAAGGAGCATGCCCCCATACCCTCTACAATAATCGTGGAACTGACACTTTTTAATGATAGAAATAACTCCCCTACACCACACCCCCCCGCATCGAAACCAAAGTTTCGCCTACGCCACTGACCTGATATTTATGAAGTTTTATGATTTTCTTTTAATTTCCTCTCAAACTTTTGGATTTCACAAACTAAATTACGCCCCTAATACCAATCATCCTACCCTTGAATTACAACAGAACGCACTCACAAACAGCCAAAAATTTCAAAAACATTTATTTTTTCATTTCATTACATGCCTGGGGCATAAATTCGAAGTAGGGTAGGCGCGAAAGAGATTAATATATATTTAGAGCAATTACGACATTTTCGTGATTGCGGGCCAATTCGTATGATTTAAAGCCTCTGGCTGTGATTGCGGGCCAATGTTTCTTGCTTCCGGCACGAACGCGAAGAGGAGGTTGAAGCGACTCGATGCCCCAAGTCCAATATCTATAGTTCAGTGAAACGATAGAATACGACTTAACGACTTAAGTGACTTAATACGACTTAACGACTTAACCACTTACGACTTAAGTGGCAAACTTATCGATTAGGTTTTTGTGCTTAAAAATCTGAATAATTTTTTCTGAATCATCCAAGATTGCACATCAAAATTTGGCATTTCATTTCACTCCGCGATTCGTGATCAATATGTTTTTAAAGATTAACCACTTTCACCCAGAAATTTTATTATAGGTTCAAAACCCAGCAACAGCATTTTTTTTTGCAAAATTTTAAAATTGCTTTTTTTTAAGCTTTACAAAATTGCAATTTGTAGAAAAACTAATTCTTTTGGTACATTTTGGCTATTTTTCCTGATATCCATGGTTATTTAGCTGTCTGTATCTAAATTTTCAGAAAGATTGATCAAAAAATGAAGTCTGTGGAATTTTTGATAGATACCCGACACCAAGCAAAAAAATTGGTAATTTCTACCCCAAAAAAGGGGGGGTCAACATGGTCCTGTATCATCTTTACCAACAAAATTTTTATCCCAAACTACATATTATCAAAATGTTCAGGAAATTTCCTTTCCAGAAATATATATTGTTGCATGGTTCAGGTTAAGAGTTATTCTATAATAACTGATGAAATTGGAAAATTTTGTAGGAAATTGGAAAATTTTGTAGGCCTAATCTGTTTTCAGTACCGGCGAAAAACATTGAAAATTTGGATTTTTAAGCTTCACAAAATTGCAATTTGTAGAAAAACTAATTCTTTTGGTACATTTTGGCTATTTTTCCTGATATCCATGGTTATTTAGCTGTCTGTATCTAAATTTTCAGAAAGATTGATCAAAAAATGAAGTCTGTGGAATTATCGATATGCAGCCGACTCTAAAAACATTGAAAGCAAAAAAATTGGCGAGTCCCCCACAAAAAAGTTAGGGAAATCAACATAGTCCTGTATCATCTTTAGCAACAACATTTTCCTCTCAAACTACATATCATCTGAAAGTTTAAAAAATTTCCTTTCCGAAAATATATATTGTTGCAAGGTTTAGGCTAAGAGTTATTCTATAATGATTGATGAAGCATGGTATCTATAGTTATCTTTAGTACCGGCCCAAAACACTCAAAATTTGATAGCTGGACCTCAGAAAATGCAAATCACACAAAAAGTACTCTTTTTTCAAATTTGAAATCATGTTTATGCGTTTACATAACTCATTTTTGCGCCCTGTATCAAGTTTCCACGGAGCTGGTGTACATCAAACACTTTTTATACATTTTGCAAGGTAGGGTACTCCGGGTGATAATTTGATTCTTCCAACAAAAAAGGGGGGTGTAAAAATGGTCCTGTTTCATCTTTATGAATAAGATATTAGTTTTAAGTTTTATATTATCTGAAAGTTGAAGAAATTTCCTTTTTAAAAATATATTATAATACATATTTTAGGCTAAGTTTTGATTGGTAAAAAGGCTAGCCTACATGATAAACCCTAAATTATCTTCGGTACCGGCCAAAAACCCCCCCAATTTTGGTGCTAGACCTCATAAAATTGCAAATTGTGAAAAAAACACTCCTTTTAAAAACCTTAAAACATTTTTCTTAAATAGCGCGGTTCTTTTATCACGTGGTATCAAGTTACCAAGGAGAAAATGCCAACAAAGCACTTTTTATGTACTTTGACAGGCGGGCTATAATCAATCAAAATTAGCTTTCTCCCAGCAAAAAGGTAGAGGGAAAGAGAAGCTTATGTTTCACCTTAAGCAACAAAATAATTTTTTTGGACTGCATATTATTTGAATCAGGAAGAACCTGTCTTGTCAAAGATAGGCAATATTAGGTGGTATAAACAAAGAGTTATTATGTAACGACTGATGAAAAGGATAGTTGCAGTAGATTCCAGGACCCCCCAAAAAGGCCAAAAATTTGGCTTCTGGGCTTCAAAAAAATTGAAAATAGTTCAAAAAATTTGTCGTTTGGTAATTTTTGACATTTTACATTAAAAGTATAATTCTTTTACATCATTTAGCGGCCATTTTCAAAAAAATTCATCCACACGCGAGGCCTGTAATATCTTTTGAACTTGGGGGACATTGGTTTCCCTCACCAAAAAATGAAGGGGGTAAAGATGTTTTTGTTTCATTTTGAGTCACAAGGCATTGTTTTTAGAATGCACATCACGCTAACTGGGATGAAATTTCCTTTTCAGCGATATAACATAATCTATATAATAGCCAATGGCTTAAAACCAGTGAATGATAAAAGTAAACATGATTAATGGTTTTTTATGCAAATTAGCCGTTTTTTTGCATCTGTTACAAAGAATTTCAAGACTGCTTCGCGGGAGCAAAAGAGTTAAACTAAGAGCTTTCCCAACCTTTAACTGCAGTAAATATCATTGCTGTTTACATACGTTTCCGCACTGACCGCAAAAACATTCGCGTGATATCACGCTTTCCGTTGAAGCGGCAGTAAAATTTTGCGTGATATCACGCCTTGCTACAACTGCGAAGCGCGTGATATGCCGCGCTTGGTTGCTGTGCCAAAGCAGCCAAGCGCGGCATATGCCGCTCTCGGGGAAGAAGTGGTTAAGAGTAGTCAGCCACGCGACACGACTGCACATAGGTATTCTAACGTGGCCTAGAGTTTATACTATAATTTTTTTACTTGCAATTGCATTATTAAAAACACATATTTACACCGGTACGTTAGAATTGTGAGATTAAAGTTTCACTTCACCAGGCGGGGAATATCAGTTAGAAGCTTTACAATTTACGTTAACAATTAAATGGCAGTGGGTAGTATGTACAGCTGCTGCCTGCAGTTGTTTTCACAAAAATCATGGCAAACAGCAATGTGACAAAGCAGTGCTTTTTTTTAAGGGTTCAAAAAACAAGAGTCGCTTGTTGCGTCTAAAACAAACCTTGAATCATAGCAAAACCTATTTTACTAAAAGAAACTCGATAACATTTCCCGAAAAAAAAATGGCAATCGCGTTTTTACGGTCAGTATCTTCGGAGATAAATAAGAAAACAATTTCTACAATCAATCGTTAGTTGTGACGTCAACTTATTCCCTCATAGAATAAAAATTTTAAGTCAGTAAATCGGGTGCAGGCTTTCGTTTGAGCTTAAACCCCTTTCCACGTTATTAAATGCAAATTAAAAAAAAATTGCATGTGATTGTGAGTCATTGAGATGTCAGCATCCCAAAGTGGTGATCAGTCGTTTCGAGTTTCATATTTCAACCACCAAAAGTTTTGGATAAGTATTACCCAAAGCGTGGTCCACGCAAGAAGTTTTTGTGACCAGCGTCTAGTTTCGCAAAAATTGTCTCCGACAGAATTAGAGTACAGAATGTTGATACCAAACAACAAAAAAGATCTTCTTCATCTTGACAAAAGATCAGATATGCTTTCAAAGCAATCGCCTTCACAAAAAAAGAAGTAGGTCATCACGCTGGCAACGGTTGACTTCAACTAATTGAACTCGAAAAAAATAGTCTTTATGCGATCCAATAAGGCTAGAGATTAGCAAAATGGGGCCCGTACCGTGAAAACTTTGGGCACTCTTGGTTCAGATGTATTACTAGCAATAGATAAATATGCAAATAAACTTCCAGAGAAAGTATCGTGAAAACTATTGATAAACGCAAAAACAATCATCAAGAAAAGCATTCGGACGAGGAGCTCACCAACAGCCGATGTAAAAGCATATGAACAGTATAGTAAATATGAACCGCAATGGAAAACGTATAGCCCTGTCGACTACAGTACAAACGCAAGGCATCACTTGCAACATGATTGTAAGGATGCACTGTGACATCACAATACATACCCATAACGTTCTTCTCAATTCAGGATCGGGCAGTTGCGTTGCCAATCGCAAACTTTCGTAAGAAATCGAATCACGTGGCCTAGCATTCCACACGTGGAGTATCGCCATTTGAAAGGTGGTTACTTCAAGGTCGTACTGACCCACTTCAGTCTTGAAAGTCAGCTGCGTAACAAAGTTAACACACAGTGAGCACGCATTTTTGCAGAGGTATATCGCTTTGCACACAGTTACACATATAGGGCTAATTACTACGGTGCGGAGCAAAAATCAAAAACCATTACTCTAATAAAGATGTCACCCAACATCATTGTTCCCTTTAAACGCAAAAAAAGTGCGAATTTGCGAAATTATGTCCGGCGGATTCGCAGTTAAAATTCAACAGTGTGTAAAAAAGTCCGGCGGTTTTTGGTAACTTTTTCCGTTTTTTCAAATTTTTGCAATTTTTAACCAACTGTTAATGCGTGGAAGACAGTCAATGGGAATGAAAGGCTGGACAGCCGCTTTTTTAGGGTAATGCAACGTCTCGGGTAAACATCGGCTATGACGCAACAGCGAGTGACGGCGACTAAAAATATCGCGCATGCCGTAACCAAACTTCTTTTGTATCACAAATCAATCTCAAAGCAAGTAACATAAAGTAAACCGGCCAATTTCTATCGTAGCTAAACAGCAGTAATAGCGAGTAGCTATCAAAATTCACTTTAACACAAGACATTAGTTTTCGAGAAAAATTTGAAACTGGAATTGCTTAAGTTATGTTTTCTTTACGTTTCAATGCTAATTTCAATCGTGCTTGTTAATATCAAAAAGCACATAGCTCTCGGTTTCATTTTAGCGTACAAAACGCCATTTTGTAAATCAGAAATAAATAACCTCTCACTTGCTATTTATAAAAACTAAAAGTAAAAAAGAGTACGATTTCTAACCAATTTTAGTTTTAAATCCCCTCAAAATTTAAAAAAAAACAGCTGACATCTATGTGCTATGATAGCTTACCAGTCATAATTGAAATAAGCTTTGAAACGAGAAGAAAAAATATTAAGTGCAGTTTCAATTTCTCTATACACGTTTTTTGTTGAAGTCTAACCTTTTTTCAATTGCTGGAAAGGAAAACTTTTTCTTGTCTTGTTTTTTTATATTAGTTGGACAACACTTCTGAAATTTACTTTGATAACTTTTTTGAGGTCGTGCATAAAAACGAGAAAAAATATGACTGGAGCACATGCCTGCCTCCTGTACATTTCGAAAATGGGCAAAATGCCAAAACGATTTGAAGCCAACAAATGCAAAAAAACGCTGATGAAAACGAGAAAAAATATAATCGGGCAACATGCCTCTGTGTATTTCGAAAACGGACCAAATGCCAAAAACGCTCATGAAAACGAGAAAATGTATGACCGGACCACATGCCTTTGTGTGTTTCCAAAATGGGCCAAATGCCAAAAACGCTCTTGAAAGCGAGAAAATGAATAACCGGGCCACATGCCTCTGTGCATTTCGAAAATGGGCCAAATGCCAAAAACGCTCATGAAAACGAGAAAATATATAACCGGGCCACATGCCTCTGTGCATTTCAAAAATGGGCCGAATGCCAAAAACGGTTGAAAAGCACTGAAACAAAAAGTTTCATAATTTAAGTACGTCTGAGCGGAAAATGAAGGATGTTGTTGTATGCCAACCAACATAATCGGCAAACTAAGCTATACAAAGTTAGCTTAGCGTATACACTGACTACACAGCAGTAGGCTAACTGCAAGTATCTTTTTTACTCCTTCAAATATGTTATTAAGACTGGTGTAATCGTTTGCTCAGCAATGTCCGCCAAAACTTGTCCGGCGGTTTTCGTACATTTGCTAGCAATTTCGCACTCGCGCCGGCGGTTACACTTACTAAAATCTTAGAGGAAACAATGCCCAACATGTTGGTTGGTTTACCCCTCCTCTTCCTTGGGATGGAGGTATGGCGCAAACAGCAATCCAGGTTCAAGCCATCAACCTAATTAAGTTAGGCTAGGGGAAAAGTGGCAGCCCATTTCGAACCAGTCGTGAATGCAAATTGCTGACTGGTAGCCCCATCACCAAGGCGGACTGCCATTGGTGGGTACCCAAAAGTCGCCTCTTACGACATGCTGGGTGAGCAGCTTCACTATTCTAACCCGGTGAAACATGGGTAACTCAGCATGTCGTAACAGGCGACTTTTAGGAACCCATCAAATTGCGGTCTACCTTAATAGTGATGGGCTGCAAGTCAGCAATTTCATTCCTGAATTGTTTCAAACTGACTGCCGCTTTACCGTTATCCAGAGTTTCTTAAAGTGGGCGAGCAAAATTTTGTTGGAACGTCAAAACAATGTGATTGACTTTCCAAATTCTACAGAAAAATCGTGGTCTCGTACCTCTTTAAGAGGTGTAGAATTTCCCCTAGAAATTTGACATGAAGGGTACTAAAGACAACATTCCCCCAACATTCGCAAGGCCTTAATTAAAAGTTTGTGGCGATGAAATGTTTCGGCTTTCCTGCACCAGAAAACTCGCGTTAACAGAGAATTAGAGCGCCGTTTCTAAATACACTGTTTCCAGTGTGGTTGAGAAAGTGAGCAAAAACTTGCGATTTTAGCATTGTGATGTTACAAACAGGAAACTGCGAAGCAGGTGAAAATAGACCTCTAACCCAAATTGCACGTACACACCTTGATTGTGTAAGCAAAAAACATAATGCTTACTATGCCATGAGACAATAAATGATTCCAGTTTAGTTTTCTGCCTGTGTGATTCTTCTTATGGAACTCTTCCACATCACTGATCAAATCTTCTAACATTGATGGGAGAGAAACAGGAATTTTCTCTGTTCTTCGCGACCACGCTCCAGCGTTCAAAATTTTTATATTGGCAACATCTGAAATGAAAATACGAAAAATAATATACGGAAAAAAAACTTTGCAAAAGACTGAACAACCCCGAGATGGACTTAACCCTGAATAAAAGTGGTACACAGACAAACAAAAATTGCGTAAGCCAGCTAAAAGTGATTAAAACCCAAGTGCAGTAAGCCTGGGCACCCAACTCCAAGCTGAATCAAACAAGTAAAAATTTCTGTACTTATTGTAATTTGTCAGCTCGTCTCAACTTTTTTAGCGGCAACTATTACAGATAAATTAAGACCAAAAAATGTTTAGCATAGAGCGATGACTACATAAGACACTAGAATAATAGCATTATAAAAACTCTCCACCTGCTTCTGTCGAAAATGAAGTCATTCAATTTCGACAGAAGATGCTGAAGAGTCGAAGATTTTTTTGGCTCTTACTTTGATTCACTCAAAGCGAAATTTCAAACATAACACGATGCAGGGTTTGGATCAACACGAGCAGCAGCCAAAAGTGATGCCAGTTTGTGATGGGTAGTGAAGCTTGTGACCGAACAGGTCGTGCAGCTACTAAGCACTATAGATGCTAGGACGCCTAGACCAGTGCTTCCCGACCGGGGTGTGGTATATGTAGTCAGCTAATTACGTCATTTATTGGATTGATGTTCTACGAGGATACACGGATTGTATTGCGAGTAGTCTTGAGAACGAGACAATGGATGTTAGATGTGTAAACAAACTTTGTACGTAATTAACCTGTATCCGGTCTGATCTAGGCAAGGTAGATAGACACTACATTGGCGACGAAAAAATAGTCATATTTTTACTAAAGCAGAATAGAAACCTTTAAGTTTGACCAGGGCGTATTTGATTGTACAAGCTCTGGCGCTAGTTCTAGGTCAGTGGTTTTCAACCGGGGTTCCGCGGAACCCTAGGGTTCCGCCAGTACAGTCCAGGGGTTCCGCGACGTTACGAGTAAATTTTTACTGACTACCGTACTAGATTTTTTTTGAAAGCTTTGAGAATTTTAAGTATTTTAAATTGTATCGAAATATATCGTGACAAGGCATGGCCACCTAACCTAGATAGTTTTTCAAGCTATCTATGTCCGTATAGCCGATTTATGATGTCGTAATACTTCGTCTAATTGTCAGTTTAAAAAATAAGTCTGCTTTGCTGGTAGGCTACTACTTTAAGTTAAAAATTTAACATGAAAACAGTAGGTTATTTGACGATAAATAATAATGTGAAAAAATGTTTTTATACTTCTATTGCAGGCTATTTTTGTTAAAATCTAAAACTAACGAATTTAATTATTACATACTGTATTACTGCTACTAGTTGTAGAAGACGATTAAGATTGTGTTAAATGTGTATACTAGTAGGCTACTTAAAATAAGGAGTTTTAGGTTAAATTTTTGCAATTCTGCACAGCCCTTTGAATTATGGAACAATTTTTGAAAAACGTAGATTAAAAACAGCTGAAGAGAAGGAGGATTTGAGACAGCCTGCTGGAGCTGCACTCAATAGCAGTGATGCTGCTTCGTCCAGACTACCAAAACATGATGAAAAAAGCCTACAAGTAAAAGTTCGACAATATTGTGAAAACTACATAGCTCTGGGATTTACTTGGACTGGAAATCCAGACTGCCCTTTACCTTTGTGTATTGTTTGTGGAGAGAAGCTAGCTAATAGTGTTATGGCACCAGCAAAACTGAAGAGGCATTTAACAACTAAACATCCAGAGTTGTCAGGCAAAAATGAACTATAGCTTAAGAGAAAATTGGCATCAAATAAAATGCAAGTTTCTGTGTTTACTAAAAAATTCAAGTAGAGTGACAAGGCATAAGAGGCAAGTTATGCTATGTCGGAGATAGTCCCATACCATTGCTGAAAGTGTAATTTTATCTGCAGGCCAGAAAATAGTGAGAATAATGTTTGGAGAGGAGGCTATATCAGAACTAAGTAAAATTCCACTTTCTGACAACACAATAAGTAGGTACATTCACGACATGTCAGAAAATATTGAATGCAACATCAAGTCAAAAATATTAAAACATAAATTGTTTGCACTTGAAGTTGATGAGAGTACAGACATCACTGGTAAAGCACAGCTCCTTGTGTTTATTCGTTTTATTGATGATGAATCTATTGTAGAAGACTTCCTGTGCTGCAAAGAATTGCCAGAAACAAATGAAGGACAAAGTATATTTGATGTTATAAATTCGTATTTGGAGCATTGTGAATTGAAATGGAAAAACTGTGTTGGTATTTGCACTGATGGTGCTCCTTCAATGACAGGGGGTCTCAAAGATTTTGTCTTCATCGCACAAAACGGAATTCAAATATTTTTCATACTCATTGCTTTATTCATAGAGAAGCAATTGTTGCTAAAACTCTTGGAACTGAACTAAACTCTGTATTGGATATGGCTTTGAAAATAGCTATTTACATCAAAATGAGGCCACTAAAACGTCGACTATTTGCGAAACTTTGTGTGAGTGGAAGCACAACATTACACTTTAATTCAGTACACACAAGTACGATGGTTGTCAAGAGGGAAAGTATCGTCTCTTTCCTACTAACTAAGAGACGAGCTATTGACCTTTTGTTTGTAAGAAAATTTGAAAGAATTTGCAGAATGATTGAGTGATGACCATTGGTATTCCAAATTCGCATATCTTTCCGATATATTTTATGAACTAAACCTCTTGAACAGTGGCATGCAGGGTAGGAACGAAAATATCTTGTCTTCTGACAAAATAATTGCTTTTCAGAAGAAATTGGCAATATGGAAGAAACGCATTGCAGCAGGAAATTTCGAAATGGTTCCAAGTACTCTTAAAAGCAATTGTCTCAAAACTGCACCACTAATTTTGAACCACTTGGACACTTTGCTAAAAAATCTCGACAAATATTTTCCTTCGATATCTATTGACCAGTATGACTGGATTAAAAGCCCATTTGTGGAATTTGAACCACCTGAAGGACAGTTTACTTTAACAGAAGAAGAAGAACTTGCCAGTATTACAAGTGATAGAATATTAAAGCTGAAGCATTCTGAGTTAAGCTTGAATGTATTCTGGTTGTTGGTTGAAAAGGAATATCCTGCAATTGCCCAGAAAGCGCTGCGACTTCTGCTATTTTCAACCTCCTATCTGTGTGAGTTTGGATTTTCAGCTCTGACAGCCATCAAACACAAGAAGCGAGCGCAATTGCTGTCTGTGGAAAATGAGCTTCGTGTGTGTCTGTCAAAAACGATACCCGATCTTAAAAGAGTTGTGTAAGAAACATCAGGCTCAAGCTTCTCAAGCTCAAGCTCAAACTTTTTATGAGAACAAATGTACTTTGTTTACAGTTTGTATTTTTATTGTAAATAAATCTAAACATGAATTTGTTTGTCTCGTTCATTTAAGTAACTACTTGGTTTGTGTATGACAAATAAATTAATGCACTGGGGTTCCTCGAGCCTCTGAATGTTTCATTGGGGTTCCGCTCCACCAAAAAGGTTGAAAACCACTGTTCTAGGTGGACAAAATGGAAACGTGCTTTTGAGATTCATGCAGAAGGAACATAATAAATGCAAAACAACAGCGCTGTTTGCTATTACACTACGGTGGAGCAGCTTTACAAGGTATATTCTTTACTTTCGAAGGCGATCTATCTTGATATGATGATGTGATACAAGCACTGGCTACTTATTTTCAACTCTGGACTAATATACCTCATGAAAGGCATTTATTCCGTAGCATGACCCAACAACCTAAGGAAACTCTAGAATGGTTTGTAACCCGTATAAAAGAGAATGCTATAGAAGAACAAATCAGAGATCAGGTTGTAGAGAAATGCCACTCAAACCATCTACGACGGAGATTCTCGAAAAAGGGGACAGATCTCTCATTAAAAATACTGAGAGAAATTGCCTTAGTTTATGAGACTACTGAAGAGCAAATTTCATCCTTTTCACGTGGTGAACAATCGAAAATTGATAATCGTCTTAAAGTAAAGCAACGCTGGCGTACAAAAAGTAGTTAAGTGGAAACCAGAACGGCTGCAACTACCTTTAAAAAGAGGATTAAAATGCTATCGATGCTGTAGGAAAGGGAATACAAAAAAAGATTCGTGCTGTCCCGCTCGAGGTAAAGAATGTCTAAAACGTGAAAACGTTGGTCATTTTGTAGTTACCAGTAAAACGAAATCCTCAACTAGGCAGAAGTTTGAGAAACAGTAGGATGGAAATAGACCATCCAATTTAAGGCAAGTCGATAGGAAAACGAGAAGCCTAATTGTGTGTTTAACGTAAATACGGCCAATGCCAGCAAAACAGATCTGTCAGTTGGGGGTGTTGGAATAAAAATGATTATTGATTCCGGAATTTGGTGTAATATAATTGATCGCAATTTGCGGAAACTCATGAAGAGTGAGCCCGTGAAATGTAATTGCTATTTCACTGACAAAAAGTTTTATGCATATGGAAATGATGAAACTTTAGAAGTCACAGGAGCATTTGAAGCTACTATCGAAATCCCGGGCAAATCCCTAAATGATGTTGAGTTTGTGGTAATAGAAGAATCAGGGAAAGCACTGCTCGGAAACAAAACTGCAACTGATCTGGGAATTCTACAGATTATGTCCGATATTAACCTGGTTTCCCGAGCCGAGAGCTTAATGAGCTCATAGGAAAGCTGAAAACTTTTAATCAAAAACACCAATTGAAAAAAAGTTAGGCGTGTGTCTCAACCGGTACGTCGCATTCCATATCATCTGGGAAGTGTGAGCAAAGCTTCAAAAGTTGAAGCGCCTTGATATTGTCGAAATATTAACGGGCCCCACTCCTTGGGTTTTACCAGTGATTGTTATACCAAAAGCAGATAACGATATACGTTATGTTATGTGTTGACACGAGACAAGTAAACAAAGCTGTTTGAAGAGAAAGACACCCTACACCTACGATTGAGAAGGATATTACAGGATATTAACCGAAGCCAAGTCTCCAGTAAACTTGAAATTATATGGGCGTATCATCAAATTGAATTGGAGCCAGAATGTCGAGAGATCACAGCTTTTGTGACCCATGAAGGTCTCTACCGTTACAAAAGACTGATGTTTAATACTAGTTGGGCACCGGAGATATATCAGCATGTCGTTCAACATACTGTGCTACGCTGTGAAGGAGTGCGTAACATTCTTGATGACATAATTTATGGCCAATCCCAAACGGAGCATGATGAGCGCCAGGAGAAAGTCTTAAAACGGATCCAAGAAGGCAGATTTTCTTTTACATAAAAAAGCAGTTTTAATATGTCTGAGCTTGTTTTTATGGGACATGTTCTGTCGGAGAAGGGTATCGGTCCTGAAATTGTGAATTTGAAGCAATTGCAAATGCAAGAATGCCAAAACCGGCAAGTGAGGTTCCAAGTTTTCTGGGACTTTCTAACTACAGCGGACCCTTTATACCTGATTTAGCGACTATTGCTAAATCGTTAAGACAATGGACTCGTAAAAACGCTAAATTTGTGTGGGGTGAAGCGCAGAGCAAAGTGTTTGATGAGCTGAAAGAAAATTGGGTAATGCTAACATACAGGCTATTTTGATAAAACGCCCAAAACACAAGTTATTGCTAATGCAAGCCCATATCGCTTGGCCTGTGTTCTGGTGCAGAACCAAAACGAGGTTAATCTGGTAATTTGCTATACAAGTCGTGCTTCATCATCTTTAGAAAGAAAATATTTGTAAATCGAAAAGGAAGCGTTGGCTTTTGTATGGGTGTGTACACGGTTTCACGGGTATTTATATGGGGCTGATTTTCAGTTGCTTACGGATCACTAGCCTCTCGAATTACTTTTTTCAACAAAATCCAAGCCATGTGCCAGATTTGAACATTGAGTGTTAAGATTGCAGCATTATAGATATACTGTGCGGCATGCTGCTGACCGTGATAACATTGCTCACTGTTTATAGCGATTGCGTGAAAACATATTTAATAATAATAATGCTGGGACTGAAATGCATGAATATGTCAAGTTTGTTGCTCGAACGTCCAGCCCAACGGCATTACAAACAAAAGAGATAGAACAAGCCACTGCCAATGAAGAGACTTGCAAAATCTGTTTTACTACAAATGATTGGTCGCAACTTTTGTGCAAACTTTATTTGCCTGCACGTAACTGAGTTAACTAATATTGGTCATACATTACTGCGGGGTACGAGAATTGAGTTGCCTAAAGTTTTGCAAAAGCGTGTCTCAGTTTTAGCTCATGAGGGTCACCCTAGCATAGTGGTCGTGAAACGACGACTACGTTCAAAAGTATGACGAAGATGTGGAAGGTTGTTGCAAATGTTGTTATGGTTGCCAACTTGTTTCTAAGCCGATTGATCCCGAGCGAATGATTCGCACGGCGTTACCAAGTGGACCTTGGCAAGATGTTGCAATCGATTTATTGGAACCCTTACCACGAGGGGATAGCATTTTTGTTGCCATTGATTATTTTAGTCGTTATTTTGAGCTTGATGTTATGCAAACTGTGACTACTGAAAAAGTTATAGAGAGCCTTTCAAAGATGTTGGCAACGCATGGCTTACCACTCTCAATAATATCCGATAATGGGCCCCAATTTGTAGCGTTTAAACGTAATATAAAGGCCAATGGTATTGAACATCGAAATGTCGCTTCCTTATAGTCACAAGCGAATGGAGAGGTTGAGCGACAAAATCGTTCATTGCTAAAACGAATCAAAATAACCCAAGCTGAGAGGAGCAACTGGAAGAAATTAACGCTTATTTGCTAATCGTTCGACTCCTCATTCGACTATGGGCGGTAGTCCTGCTGAATTGTTATTTAAACGTAAGCTTCGTAAAAAACTGCCAGAATTTGAAGTTTCGTATTTTAATGACTTGCAAAGCAAAAAGGAAAGCGGCATGCGGATTTGAAACGAGATGCCTCACATAATAATATTAAACCTGATGACAGTGTATTAGTGAAAGAATGTGCTATCGATAAAAAATCGACATCATTTTGTAAAGAACCATTTATTGTTGTTACAAAACAAGGGAACAGTGTTTCTGTCGACAATGCCGTTGGCCAGTATAAACGTAATGTTACTCACATGAAGAAATTCAATACATTGGAAAATTATGACGGTTACTGGGTGACAATGGCAAGGGTAGCGCATTGCCGAAACTGAATTCATTTGATGCTGCACCTAGTCTTTCAAAGAACTCAATCTATGGCCAATAACTGCACAAGCACCATCAAGAAATTGACGTTGAATTTATAGCCAAGGGAATATTTAGCTGAACCACTACGTTATGGAGATTTTGTTCAATGCGTGAAAGAACGACCCAAAACCTTAGCAAGGCAGGAATAGTAGTGTATGTAGTAAGATAATTACGCTATCTATCAGATTGATGTTTTACGTGGAAACATGGACCGTATTGTGAGTAGTCTTGAGGAGACAACGGATGTTAGATGGGTAAATAAACTTTGTACATAGTTAAATCTGTATCCGGTCTGATCTAAATGGGGCAGACAGACACTATACGGCAGATTACTGGACTCTCAGCAGCTCACAGAAGATTTCAGTACGGTACAGTGGATGTGGTGTTTGCAATGACAAAACTTAAGGAGCTTCGCAAATATAAACCTTTTTCTTCTTTCCTGAAAAAAGCAGCCACTGAACCAAAAACGCCTTTATTAAGCTTGGGGTTAATGGAAACGTCTTCATAAAAGTCAATGACACGAAAAAGATAGACAATGGCCCAAATGTAGACAAAATTATTATTGTTATCGTTGTCGCACTTAGCTTTTTTTTCCTTTGAATGTACACACAGCATGAAAAGGTTATATTCCAGGCAACACTGCACACCTAATCAAGATCCAGCTAGGGGAAAACGACAGTGTATTTTGAATCAATTGTAAACAGACTGGTAGCTCTACAACACACAAGTTAGACTGCCATTAATGGAAGATAGTAGCTTCTTACGACAAGCTGGGTAAGCAGCTATCCATCGAAGTAGGGATAAAACTACCCTTCTTCGAAATGACTGCCACCTTCCTCCAACGAGATCGGCATGTTTCTACTCGCTTGATTTTGCGGAGAGAACCTTATTTGTTCTATGCTAGACCATCATATTAACAAGAAAACAATTACGACCATCAATTCTGAGAGTGCTTATGTTGTGGTTCAAAGATCATTTTCATGATGGTTCTCACCTTCTAAAGCTATACGTAACTAGCATCCTACCTGCTAACTTGTCTCGTCTCGTCGCTTTAAACTGCTGGTTTACATCTTCACTCACTGTAATATCTTGAAACATCCGAGCAAGTTTGTTCATGTAGTCAGCAGGCATACCAATCTAAAAAATACGAGTAAGCGAAAACGTTTTTGTTGTGCATTTTAATCTCCAGACATGAAAAATAGCACTCGTTCGTGATCAGTTTGCACGTCTCGAGTCAGACTAAGCAACTACGATGGGTAAACAACAGCTGGGTCCCACCACCTGTCTACTACACAAAGATGGAGGAGTCCCGTTAAGTGCCTTTACACAGGACATCACAAAAAAGAAACTTGTCAGCTTTTTCTCCGAACTATCTCTTTCGTGCCAACTGCCAACCAGGGAAGCTGTGAACCATTTGCAAGGTCGTTTGGTAGGACTCGACAAGGGAATCGAACTCCAGTCTAGCGACTACGAGACAACACGCATCCGCCACACCATCGCGTGGTAAAACACAACTTCACAGATCTGCTTTAAAATTTGTTTCAACATAGCGCTTGAACTGTTCGACGATACTTTTGGTTAATATACGGTGTAACAGAATTTACTTAACTAATTGACAGATCAGTAAGCAGTGGAAATCATCATCAAGTGTCTTTCCAAAAAGCGAACACACTTAGCATTTTACGCTACTTAACACACAAGTTTTCAAACAACAGAGATTTTTTAATGCCCTCTGACGTACCTGTTATTAAAGCCACTAAAACTAATGCTTTGGTATAAGTGATTATCACCTTTCTTGATAAATTCGAATTATTTATCAGTTGAGCTACTCTAATGTAATTTTCAGCTAATGGGCATGATTTTTGAACAAAATTAGGGTCGTCAAAAAGGTACAATACTGTATCAAAATATCTTCTCATCTTGTTTCAAACAACCCTTTCAAAGCGCATTTTAATCACCTCTCTAATGTAATCGTAGCTTGATCTTTCACTTCAGTTTCTGCGAAAAAGTGCATTGACAATTTTACAATTAAATTTTTTATTAAACTACCTCACGTAATCCTTCCACCATATTTTCTTCCTTCTCGCTATCGGCAGATGAACCAAGAATTAATCTTCTAGTGAGATGGGCCTTGTGATAACGCATAAATACATCTTTGTTTGATACATATTTTAGCAAAAGCAACTGAAAAATAACATAGACTAATAGAGTTGCACTCCATTTAAAATAGCATTCTTCGTCCAGACTATGGTAAAGTGAGAAAAACGTACTAAAATGAAAAATACAAAACAGCAGCTTTACTTGAAAGTCTACAATTTACCTGCACGTAATTATGCGCAGATAACTAGCGCCAAAAATATCGTCTAATTACCTGAGCCAACATGACTGGGATTTATGTAAACGAATGTGTTGTTATTTACCCCTCTTCTTTGGAGGGTTGGATGTACAACGTGAAAGGGATATTTATCAAAAATCAGACTTGCGGAAAACGGCAGCCCATTTTGAACCAGTCATGAATGCAACCGCAGTCCGCTTACATCACCACCTAGGTGGACTACTTTTGGTGAATGACCGAAAATTGCCTTTTCCGCCAAGCTAGATGAACAGCTTAGCTGTTTCAGCCTGGTGAACCACGAAAAAGTTCAGGAATGGTACCAGTGAAGATGTACGAAATGACACGGAATGCCAATTTTAGACATAGCACTACATCGCACACAATTGTACAGGGTGTATATAAATTATCGCTACAATTTAAAATATTAACATTTTATTTTTTGAGATCTTTTTATTCGGTTTGTTTTATAGCTACGGGAAATACTTCAAGTTTTGTTAGATGCATTAGTACACCTCTAAGTGTGCACGATTAGGCACACAAAGGATGTCAGACGTGTAATTAATTTCTTGCCATGTCCTTGCTAACATATCTACAGTACCTGTAGTAAGTGCTTCAGTTATTTAGTGCCGTAAAAATGTCTTGGAATTTGGTTCCGTAGACATTTTTTACATAATCCAATAAAAAAAATCAAAGGTGCAAAGTCGGGGAAACGAGACGGCCAAGGTAAGGGATCATCACGTCCAATCCAGCAATCTAGAAATACTTCCTTCCAAAATTGCTAGATGTTAAGGCAACTATGAGATGGTGCACCGTCTTGCTGGAAAATAACTGACGGATGACACTCTGTGATGCCATATTCGAGATAAAGTTAAGCCGTGATTGATTTAAGGAAGAAAAATGGTCCGATAAATTTTATCACACCTGGTTTAACGCCATATATCTAGGCTACTTTAAGAATCTCCTGCTCTAATTACCGGGTTTCGCGAGGGTTTTATGAATCCCATATTCTCGAATTGTGTCTGTTTAGCATTCTAGAGAAGTGGAACGTAGACTTATTACTGAAGCAAAGACGTTTTAAAAACCCTGGATCTGAATCTAGCCTATCTAGCATGCTCACCGCGAACGCTTTCAGTCACAGCTCATCTTCTGGCTTTAAGGGCGTGTAGACATTGCACTTTCCATGCATAGAGTCACAAACTTTTTATGCAAAAGTTTATGAATGGTAGAGCGTGGTACCTGTAACTTGAAGTCATGCGAACTGACCTATAAGGGCTTGTAGTATATGTTACACGCTCAAATTCAATGTCTTCATCTGGAGCTTGAATTAGCCAGTTCCCTTTTCTTGTAGAACACTACCAGTGTCCAATGGTAAACCTCGCAAGTGGCTCTCTTCTATATTTCTGTCCAAAGTTTTGCTGAGCTGGAATGCCTGATTTTGTCTCTATAAACCAGGAAACGCACTGAGCTTTTTCCTGCGTGAGTGCTCATTTTCATGAATTCCACTTTCGCTGCTACATCCAAAATATTCTGCAAGAGCACCAACTACGTTATAATTTCAAACCTTATTATTTTTCAAAAAGTGCCGATCAAGAGAGAAAAAACTTTAAGTATCTTGCATTACTACAAAACAAACCAAATAAAAATATCTCATAAAATGAAATTTTATTGAATTGTTGAAATTGCAGCGATAATTTATAGACACTGTACTTTGCAAGTTTGAACTTACCACTTCTTTCAACTTGGTATCAATTTGATCAGGAGATAGTTTCTTACTTAGCGGTGTTTTTCTTAACAGCATGTCACAGAAATTAGCAAGCAATTCAGGACACCTTGATTCTGGAGGCAGCTTCGTAGGATTACTAAAACAAGGTGATAAATATTTCTCTTAATACAAAAATTTCTGCAATAAACTGCGACGACACAGCTTCAAAAGTTTCGTGTTTTTAACACAAAAGTAAGGGGTGCGAAATCTAAAAACGCATTATAGATCCAAATACTGATTTCGTAGATAGTTAGTAGTAGATATTCACCACATCACGATGTATAATCTCGCATATGACAAAGAAACAAATGTAAAAAATATTTCTTTACCTACACCCGAAATTATCAGTGTTGTTGAGTGGTTCAAGTTCGTGGCAACAACGATCGAACGGACATGCGTTCAAACCTAACGATGAATGTCACATCGTGTCTTTGGGGAAGGCACTTCGCACGGATGTCTTCAATACCACGGATTCAAACGAGCAGTAATTCCAATGTTGTCAAAATGTGGAACTTCGAAGATCTGGTCAGTTGTCTTATCCTTAGCACCAAAATCGCTGTTCTGCGAGTCGGAATAAAAATACTAAACAACTCACTGCTTAGATCTTGATTGTAACTCCAATTTAAAAATTGAATGATCATTAATCACTTTTTCAAAAGCCTTGTCACGGGCAGTTAAAAACCGATGGTCATTATCAAACGCATTTGAAACCATGCTCGTGTAGTGACTGTACAATTTTAACAATAATTCAATGTATTTTTCAGAATCCTAAACAAAGAAAACAAAAACTTCATTACAAGCGACAAGCATAGTGAGCTTACCAAACAGTCATACTAAATACAAAAACGCTTCCAGAAAAAGCTTTGGCAATACCAACCACTTATGCAATAATTTTCAAACTTAAAACATTTCCAGTCTTTCACTGCGCTAAGGCGATTTTTGTTTCTCAAGATTGTTTTTAACGCCATCACATTATTAAACAGCTAAATTAAATAAAAATGCTTCAACAAAAAGCTTTACCATTAACTCTTGTGGTATCTTTTAGGTTTTAGAAGTTTTCAAACTCAAAATATTTCCAGTCTTTCACGGCGTCGAGGCAATTATGGGGTATCATAATTGCTTTTTTTTTGGTAAAGAGGAAACTTTTGATTTAACAAACGAAACAAGAATCGTTAACATAAGTTTATGAGTAAAAGTTCTGAGGATGATATTCGTTTGGCTTGTTAATTACCGTATTTGACGACATATAGGACGCACTGGCATACAAGACGCACCCCCATTTTAGTAGGTCAGATTCAAAAAATAGTTTTTAGCGTATTTAAATATATATTGTTGAAACCAATCTAGCAACACATTACACTGGTAGAAAACGTTAGTGTACAAAAGCAAGTTTAGTGTACTAATGACAGTTTAGCACAATAATACCAACAAAAAATGATGAATGGAGTCAAGGTAGATAAAACTACTGTTCGTAAGCATTTCATAGTTTTATTCTTCACCTTCAACTGGTGTCGAGTCAGAGTCCCCGTCAGCTAATATTTATAAACATGCATGACAGCCTCACAAGTTCGCTTTGCTTTTACTTTTACCATAAAAATTCGTTTTGCGAGTAATTAATACTAATAAAAACAATAAAATAATGATGCTTGGAGTAAGGATAGGTAGAAGTGCTGATCCCAAGCCAGGTTGCTGATCATCAGAGAGATTAGCCCAGAGGAGGTCTCTGCTTCGCATATTGGACCCAGGCCGATCTTTTTAACAAATATTTCGGGAAAAAAGTACGTCTCATGTGCCTTCCAATGCCGTACATATTTGTTTGTAGAATGCGCTTAATCCCTATTTAGCTGCTAATGTTGTTGTTGTTGTTGTTGTTGTTTACCCGACCCCTTCCGAGGGATGGGGGCATGGCGGAAAACCATGGAGCCCCAGAAGCCGGGCAACTCCCCAGGGTCTGGACCAGAGGTCATAAAGAGACAGAGAGTCGCCAAAGAGTGAGCGGCGCAAAGAGTCCGTAGCTGGACAGTGCAGAATGAGATGAGAGATGTCCTGGGACGAGTGTCCACAGGCGCTGCAAGAAGGATTCTCGATTCTGCCAATCCTGGAGAGATAGGAACCTAAAAGAAGGCTGTGTCCATTGCAGCGAAGACGAGAGAGGACACAGCGAGCATGACGAGGGAGCACAAGTTCCTCAGTGGAAATTGAGGGAACCTGTGTGTCAAAATACTTTGAAGAGACAGTACGCCTCCAGTCCGAGATAAGACGAGAGTGGATACGAGAGATAAGAGGAGAGAGACTACAAGGGATTGCGGAGGGCGCAAGCAGCGCTCCCCGTCTGGCAAGCTCATCAGCTGTGTCGTTCCCAGGGAGAAACGAGTGTCCGGGGACCCATTGTAGCCTGATGGAACAGGAGGAGAGAGAAGACAGTTCCTGCCAGATCTGCCACAGAGTTTGAGATAACAGGAAAGGTGGAGGAGAGGACAGGGTGGCGAGGACAGAACGAGAGTCAGACAGGAGAAGAAGAGAAGAGAAATGGCAGACTTTATGGTGTTGCCGAGACCAGCAAAGAGCGTGCAGAATGGCGCAGGCTTCAGCGGAAAAACTGGAACAAACTGGGCCTGCCGAAAAGGAAAGAGTGGCCTCAGTGCCACACAGAGAGCAGTTGGCAAGAACGCCGGAGCCGCCCTTGCCAAAAGGAAAAGGAACAGAGCCGTCTGTCCAGAGTACCAGATCATGAGGGGGGAGAGAGTCAAGGTGGGCGAGAGCCGCACCTTGGCGAGAGTGAGGGGGATCAGAGCGAGAGCATGGAGTGGAAAGGGTGGACTCGACCGTGAAGGAAAGCAGATTCCAAGGAGGACAGGGAGGGCAAGCAACAAGAGCCTTCCTAGAACAAGTAGAAGAAAGCATGAGCGGGTGAGTGGACGCAAAAGCTCTCCAGGACGATCTGCAGAGTCTTGGTTTCACTCCTAGTCTAGCCAAACCTGAGATGGGAAAGGAGGTTGGGAGACGAAGAGCCCGCTCATGAGAAAAAAGAGTGAAGTGAGTCAGAGTGACTCGTAGGGGAGGTAGAGAAGCCTCGGTGAGTAGTAGAGGGGTAGGGGACGACGAGAGGCAGCCGGTGATGGCGCGACTGGCCGCTCGGTGGAGGCGTTCCAATTTGGTGATATTGGTAGCGCTTAGGAAAGGAAACCATCCAGGTGAAGCGTAAGTGAGAAGGGACCGAAGAAAAGATTTATACAGAACAGAGAGGGACTCCTTAGAGGGGCCCCAAGAGGAAGCAGAGATACAGCGTAAGGCCTTGAGACGTGGGAAAAATTTGGCCTTCAGCGAAGATACATGCTTAGAAAAGGAAAGAGTGCGGTCGAAGGTGACCCCAAGAAAAGTTGGAGTGGGATTGAAACGGAGGCGGGAGCCGAGTAGGAGGAGGTTGGGCTGGAGGTTAGCCTGGTGGGGATCCACTGAAAAGAAGGAGGCCTCACATTTGCTCAGATTGAGAGGAAGACACCAGTACTCAGACCAGCGCTCCAATCGAAACAGAGCTCCTTGTGTGGCCTCCGCCGCAGTGGGGACCGAGGGGGAGGAGGACCAAATGGCCAGATCGTCAGCGTAAAGAGAGCAGCTGACGGAAGAAGGCAGAGAAGCCGGAAGATCATTGATGAAGAGGGAGAAAAGTACAGGGCCAAGAACGGATCCTTGCGGAACACCTCGACGGACTCGAAAGGAACGGCTTTTGTGATTTTGAAAAACCACAGAAGCGCGCCTATCAGAAAGGAAAGATTGAGTCCAACGAGCAAAGCAAGGAGGGAGGCCAGCCGAAATAAGTTTGTGGAGAAGGGCGGGGTGCCAGACAGAGTCAAAAGCTTTAGAGAAATCGATAGTAGACAGGATCGTCCGAGAGCCCGGCCTGGGTTTGTTAAACCCATCCGAAATGGACTGAGAAAGGTACAGAATTTGATCAAGTGTAGACCGTCCAGGGCGGAAACCGGCCTGGCGGGGAGAAAGAATGGAATTAGATTCCAGAAAAAAGTGAAGACGGGATAGTATGATGCGTTCAAAAAGCTTTGATACGCAGGAGGTGAGAGAGATAGGTCGGAAGGAAGCAGGAGAGTCGAGAGGTTTTCCCATCTTATGTATGGGAATAATAGAAGATGTCTTCCAGATGGAAGGAAAGGAATGTGAAGACCAAGAAAGATTGAAGATGTGAAGAAGAAAATCCATGCCAGAGCGAGGAAGATGCTTTAGCATGGGATAGGCAACTTTGTCTGGGCCAGTGGCAGTGGATGAGGAGAGGTTGGAGGCAGCCGCAAGAAATTCAGCGGGAGAGAAGGGAGAGCAAAAGGACGAGTGAGACTCCACAGAGCACGTAGCTCGGCGGAGCTCAGTGAGGTAGCCTCTGGCTCTGCTGCGCAGGGCCTTTGGCTGAGACACGGAAAAGTGAGACCTCAGGTAAGCGGCATAGACCGAAGCCGATTCCCTGGGAGAGGAACAGTTAGGAAAGTTAGGAGAGGAAGAAGACGAGGAAGGAGAGCCAGCAATAGAGCGAAGAAGAGAGTGCACAGATTTAGGATTAGATTTAGGTGAAAGAGAAGTGCAGGTCGTCTGCCATGCCTCAGCCTTGGCCTTGGCAATGACCGACGAGGCACGTCGAGAGGCGGAGATGTAAGCCTGGCGATCTTCATCACTTCTGTGAGCAGTAGCGAAAGCCTTGCGTCTTTCACCAACCGCTTCTTCCACCTCAGCAGACCACCAGGCTTTAGGAGGGCGTTTGATGCGGCCGAAAGGAATGGAAGATTTGGCCGCATTCATTGCCAGAGAGGTAAAGAGAGCAGCTGCAGAGGAAAGAGAAAGAGACGAGTATTCCTCTGCAGTAGGACAGTGAGAGTCAAAGTAGGAGGCAAAGTCATCCCAGCGAGCTTTCTGAAAATTGAAGAAAGGGGGGCGCTCGTTGGGGTGAAAGACCGGAGAGAGAGGGATAGATAGAAGAATTGGTAGGTGGTCAGAACCCAGGTCCTGTAGCACCTCCCAGGAGCAAGAAAAAGCAAGAGTAGAAGGAGCAAAGGAGATGTCAGGAGAGGAGCGACTGCCGGAGGAGCGATGGAGAAGGGTGGGTCTGTCAGGGTCATTGAGGGGGAGGAGGTCTGAGGAGATGACCCAGTCGAATACTTCCTCCCCACGGGGGTCGGAAGTACCTCTTGAGTCCCAAAGCGGGTGATGGCAATTGAAGTCCCCCAGAATGAAGAGATTTCTGGAGGAGGGAAGAATTGAGGGAGAGAAGGAATCGGTTCTGCCATCCGTTGGGGAGGAGCGAATAGGGGGGGCATACACATTAAGAAATGACACCGAGGAGGATTTGTTTAGAGAGATGTTGACCCCTACATAATCAGAGTAGGGATCGAGCGAAGAGAGGTGGTAGAAAGTTCAGAAAAGGATAGGCCCTGTCTGACGAAAATGACAACGCCGCCACTGGCATGCGAGGCATCAGAAGAGAGAATGCCAGACCGGGAGTGAGTACGATCAGAACGCAGAACAGAGAATCCAGGAATCCGGAAAGAGGAAGAGGAGTTAAGATTGGATTCCTGAATGCAGATAAGGTCGACAGGATGGGATGAAAGAAAGTGAAGTAGTTCAGTGCTCCTGGCTCGAAGACCTCCAGCATTCCATTGAAGAACCCTGAGAGAGTCAGGGGGAGGAGAGGAGGCAGGAGGTGCAGAAGTATAGCCAGGAGCAAGGGACGGTGGTGGAAGGGCAGGGGAAGGAGATATAAGATGGGCAGATGGGGGATAAGAAGTTTGGAGACGAGGGTGGGGCAAGAGTGCAGCATTAGCAGAGGGGGGGCCAGATTCCACAGTGGAGGTATACGTGCCGGAGGAGTCCGAGGAGGGGGGAGTCACAGTGTTACGGCAGGGGGGCAGCTCCAAGAGTGAGAGCTGCCAAGAGCTCTGAAGTTAGATAAAGAAAGTTGTGAGCACCTTAGATGGATCCATTTGGAGCAAGCGCAGCATTGCAGACTTGCCCCGCCAGGTCACATTTCCAGCGCACACAGAGCAAGGAAAGATGGGGCCAGGGTTAGGATGAACTTTACCGCTCATCAGGAGAAGAAGAAGAATGAGGAGACGAAGGAGGGCAAGAGTAGGGCAGGAGAGAAGAAAAAGTAAGAACAGGCGACCGATTTTAAAGATGCTGTGTGCTGCCCTTCTGCGGTCGTTCAGGGGGCAGCATAGCGAAAAATGAATGGGGAGTGCCCGGGGTAACTGGGACCCTCGGGAAGGCCAACAGCCATTTCGACCCAACCCAAACGGGGCCGGGGACCGCACCACCACGTTGAGGCGGCTGTTGATTGGTGCAGTTAGCTGCTAATCGCGCATACCGTTGTAATGACGTCAGCACAGCTTGTCATGTCAGCCAATCCCTGCTCAACGATATCTTTTTGCAAACAGTCTAACATAGCGACGATTCTCTCGGGAATTCGGTTTATCAGTGTAAACATTAGGCGAAGTTCTGAAACAATACAACAATTTACAAAAGAGCTTTTCCATATTACAATTGCCTTGCGAACGCTGGCACATACATTTCAATTGAAAATCCGGTTAATTAAAAAAAAATGAGCCATAATCCACCATTACACATCCTTCCACAGCTTACAATTAAATTTCCACTATAGCCCAAAATTGCTCACGAGTAAGGTCCGATAGGCTTTATTACCATACCAGCTAATCTTTTCTACAATAAATCCACAGTTCGCACTTACGATCAGTTTCGTTTTGTCGTATCATCTGAGCACATTCTGGCAGTATATAATCAGAATACTGTTCTACCAGTACTTTGACACACTGCTGTATTATCGCAGGAAATGAACTCTGTTCAAGATACCGTTCTGCCCTTTTTGTCTCTTCATCGAGCTTCAATTTTGCCTAAAAAATCGAATCACCTAAAATAGTCAATAGTCACCATGACAATATATTTAACTCATTAAATACAAAATGAACTACGAGTGTAAGATGGAGCAGCATAACGTTTCGTTTCGAGTTAGCAGTTACATAGACATAACATTGCAGTTTACCACAAGTCATGGTTTGAAGAAGAAATGCAAGCGTGAAAGCAAACGACGGTTTCGCTCGGACATGACAAACGCAATAACACGACTTAACTATTCACCTCGCTGATTTATAATATATTGACAAATTTGGCATCTAGTTTATCTTAACTAACTCCACCGAAAACTTTCACCGTCAATGCTACTTACATAGCTCATATATTCTCGAACCCCATGTTCTGACAGATAAGCATCAGCTTCTACTTGATAATGATTACTAGTCCACGTGAGATAAGACTGTTCAAAATGCTCTCTGTATATCTGAAGTGGATCATCAACCTTTGAACAAAGGTTCACTGAAAATTAACAATTAACCAATCAAAATAAAGATATAAAAATAAAAACTATTTTGGTCCACAGTATTGCTTAAAAAAGCACCATACAGCGAAAAAGCTAAAAAAACACCTTTGTGGCTGCATTCAACCCAAAGTTGCAGTCTTACAGTGCATTAACTTTGCTCAAAAATCAAAATTACTCGATATCGTTAGCGTCTGGCCAAAAAGTGTTGGATGATCTACTGTAAAGACTAAAGATAAAAAATTGAAACGAAAAAAAGCCTAAATTAACCTTGAGACTTAGCTAGTTTTTGCTTTTCTTGTTTCTAACCACAAGCAGCCTCTACTTCACCTTGCTTTACTTGTGTTAATCTTACTAAGGCAGTGCTGACAATTACAAAGACTATAAAAGCATGTACTGTATAGTAACAGATTAGAAGTGATTTTAGTAAATTATTGCCAACAATGAAGCTGCATCAAAATACTCCAACCTACCAAATGATTGTCTTACACCAATAACCAATTGTGAATCCAGCACTTCTCCTTCTCGTTCTTGTTTTATCAGCACCATTGTTTTATCTTTCAATAGGTCAGAGATATCACGAAATATATTATTGTTCCACGTCCATAGCATCATCTGAACAGAAAAAATATGCCAGGTTAACTTTACAATAAAAATCAAAATTTTTCAGTGACTGTTGTTAATTTTGTATGCAGGTAGAGAAGGATGAGGTAATCAGACTCTTTCAAATAAAATACCCAACAAATACTATGTATAGTTTGCAGCTTATACAGTTGATGATAAATGGTGGAAACACCACTACAGGTTTATAGATACTTCAAGCTTCATCAAAAGATCTTGCATCTACACCACTAGCTCATCACTCATTTGTCTTTCATCACAAAACAACAACGATTTCACCATTATTGACACAATAGAAATATGACAACTTTTTTGGCGACAAAATCAATCGTTTTGCTGAGTCACAATAAGTTAAAAACGACAGCATTTCAGCACTGAAAAGCACACACGAATCATCATTATCATCAATCGACCCGCATGTCCAGAGAACTCCGTTTTCCCTCAACTGTGCATCTTTAATGTTAAGGGATGGCTGAGCTTTTTCTCATATCAAGTCATTCTTTCTTAATAGTTTCTGGAACGTCCACAAAGCTAATAGCTTTGGAAAAGTTGAAAAGGGTCCGAATTCTATTCGGGCAATATCGTGTGGCCAACATTTTTATCAAGCTAATTTCTAGTTGAAAATGGCACCACTTGAGAGCCCAAAATGCAAAATAAAAAGTTATTATGCTCCATTGCTTTCCAAAAAAAATGTTGATTTTTTATCAGTTATAAAATATGCATAGGTATACCTCACGAACATAGCTTTTCTCATTATTTTTTTTTTTCTTAACTTTGTCTTTTCCGACTAACTTTTCAAACTGCATAAATGGTTTTGGAAGATATGAACACTGTTCGAAGAATTTTTGCCACTCTGTGATGTATGCACGTAACAATGCATAACCTTCTTGATGCTTCTTGATTCTCTAAAAATAATAAATTACGCCATTTTGTAGAAAATATAGTCATCTAAATTGTTGAGCAAAACTTCTTAAAATAAGCCTTCTTACATGGAACTTCCGATTACCCATAAAAACTAAACGTGGACTTTTCATTTAACTTTACCAAATGCAAGGCAAAATAGTTGACTAATAAAAAGATAATGCTGTTCTGACGCACTTCATTTCACCAGTTGCTAGATTTTATATTTATTTACATTTCAGTTAACTTTTTCATAATGGTTTAACCCTTTCAACTCCACCTTTCATATCGCGTGCCTGGTTACTCAAGATTATCAGACATCGCTTTTACAAAATGCTGGAAAACCGGCCTCTAGCTTACTAAACACTAGAGGCTAATGTATCATCTTTTCACGCATAAATTAGGTACACGTTTTATTATGCTCTTCAAGCTACATTTAAGAATGACAACTTGCATTTGGGATGCTTCAGTATCAGCAGTGATGGTGACATTTCACCTCACACTTACAGTACAATAATAGAGCACTGCTACGAATTTCACAATGTTATTTAGCCATATTGTGCATTTATAAACACAAGCAATATAAGCTTACGTTAGTCTTTCATGGCCATATTATAACGCATTCTATTAGGACTTGAAGTAATAAGCAAAAAATTTATAACCACCTGTACTGTACAGAAAAAAAATCACTTAGGACTAATTGGAAAAAGGACACATTTTCAGAAAAATTGCACTCATCAACCACACAATGAACGTATCACATCAGCAATCAACGCCATAACGTTTAGTTCGACCTGCAGCGAAAATGAGGTCTATTGAATATAACCATCCAGAATTGGGCTTTGGCCCTGCAACTAGTCTTTTGAAAACAAAGGATTGATTTCCTTGCAATCGTGCTTGATCACTTGACTTCTATGGTATTTAAGTTGCTTCTCGTGTTCCTTTGCTCTCCTTTTACCTACTTTGGTTTGACGTCTTTGGAGTTATTCATGTTACTTTAAATCTGCTCATACTTCATGATGTAGAAATTTCAATCAAGTAAGAAATAAGAATTGTCTTTTTAGTTACAGTTCAAAGCCAGACCTGATTTAAGAAATTTCATCGAACACAAACCATGTGAAAAAATAGATATGATTTAAACCACTCATGCAACTGTAACAAATCATAAAATGCTGATTGAAATCTGATGGCTAATAATCCCTCAAACATTAACCTCTACCTTATGCACTTGATATAAAGCAATGATATATATTTTAAAGTTTATTCAGCTCTAATGCAATATGCAATTACCCACACATACGTTTTGAGCTTCTTTAACAAACTTAACAATCAGTTTTTCTAATTCATTTTTTATTTGGTCCGGTCCATTGTTATCTTCCCACAAGCAAACAGCATGAACATCCCAAAACAAATCCTGAAAAAAGCACAAAAAATATGTTTAAAATAAACATAGCCATGAATGAACTGACAAGGCATCAACTTGATTTTTTCAGCAAGTCAAATATTTATTTCAGCACATCTCAGAGCTTGAAATCACGACCGAAGTGTCAGTCGAAGTGAGTAAGAAATCTTTCCCTAATTGAATATAAAATTTGGCATACTTTTAAGTTTTTGTACCTGCCATTCTTGTTTGCTCACACATACTTGACTAAGCAGTTTTAGAATAACTGGTTGCATTACCGGCCATTTTTCTTTAAATGTTTGGTCTTTGCCCTGAAACAAGCAATAAAAGTGCATTAACCTTTAGTTCTGTACACCATCTAAACTCCACTGCTTGAGAAAGGTACACAATTTAGATTTTTGTCTTTAAATTGAACCCACAGCAATATCTTTTTCAAGAAAACTACTGTATAGAGTCAGACATAAGTTCAGCAGCTATTGAAGAATTTGAAGCCAAAAAACCAAAATTAAAGCAAAAAATGGAGTCAATTAAAAGAACGTACCCATAACACAAAAGTAAACAACAAGTTATGTTCCGTTAAATGCGTGACAAAGAGATGTTATGAGGAAAAGTATATGCAAGGATACCAAGACCTTACTGACCGGTACGCTAATGTAGTCATTACAGCATGGGTAGACCTGGGTTTGATTCATTGCTGAGTCACATCATAAAGAGTTTACAAATGGTATTCACAGATTTCTTGCTTGGCGCTCTGCAAAAGAAGTAATGAAAAAAGCGATACCTGAAACAACTTGCTCAGTAATCACTAGGCTTTCTTTTCCGGGGATCTCGGAACACCCATACAATTTCAAGAAATTTTAAATCCAGAGATTGTTTTTGTCACAGGAAATTCCGGAATTTATATGAAAATAAATTAGCTGTAGCAGATAATTACATCACAATGTAATGACTCTGTACTTTGTAGTCAGTAACTATACTTTCCAGGGTTGCCAGACTAGATAATTTTAATCTAAATCTAGATATGACTAGGACCTATACGTAAGAAATGGGCTTATAAATCTAGATACTTCTCAAAACATAGTTTTATTGTTTTAAAAACACAGGACATAAAGCTGCCTATATGGGTTGTGAGCGGCAAGAAAGGTTTAAAACTTGAAACCAAGTGTGTACTGAGCCAGTGAAGAAAGGGTATTAAACTAGTTCCAGTTACAGATACCAGCAGAATTTCTGCAATTGTATACACAAAGCAAACTGTTAGAAAATTAGTTGACTCTAGCTAATTATCAACTAAGTGAAATTAATTTAATCGATTAAATTCATTATAGTTTAATCTAATTGAGTAGATGATTTTACTTAATTGATACCGAAAGCACTGCTACCAGTCGGCAACATTTTATGAATGTCATGAAGAATCGGATGGTGATGTTAAGCTGTTATATTGGTAAGCATAGGTAAAACAAGTTGCATTTGCCTAGCACTATTTACTCACTTTTAATTTCCTTATTACATTCTATATGTTATCCTAGATTGTTTTTTAAAATGTGTAAATTGTTCTACATCTCATCATATTCGTTTATGGACTATTTTAGACGAAAATGTAAGCAGCAAATGGCAACCCTACTGCATTCACAAGCTCACTGGAGTTTGTTTGACCATGGTTGATGGCAAATGCACTTACACTGCCCTGCTAACTGTTATTCTAACCATACCTCTTTAGACAATGACAAAATCATTTGCTTGAAAACATTAAAAAAAAACTAAAAAGTGTCTGTCATATGCAAGCAATGCAATACACAACTAAGATGCAGAGATTGGTCAACAAGTGGATTTATAAGGTACTTGCAAAACAAGCACCACATACAAAAACCAGTTATTTCTGACACTGAACGCTCAACTGCCTCAGCTAAAGAGTCAGCGACAAACATAAAATCGTTCCGCAAACTTTATCATTTTACAAAATATAGAAGTTGCTAGTTGTTAATTCGCAATTTTCAAGACGATCTCCCATTAATAGGGATCTGCCTCCAGCATCACACTTAAGTAAAATAAAAAACCTTGCTCAAAAATGATCACCAACATCACACAGTACCATATAGCAATCTATTACCTTACGTCAACAACCTGCGATCGGTTTTGACCTCATTGGATCACATCAGGCAGATGTAAAAAATACTCAATAATAAACATGCTGAAAAAAGCAAATTTGTCATTGGGTAGAAAAAAAAAGATGCAATACAAAACAATATGATACAGTAGTACCTATAACATGGGAATTTCATTTAAGGACACACACATGACATGCACAAGTCAATAATAAACATGATGAAAAAAACAAATTTGCTGTTCAGTGCAAAAAATAGATGCAATACAAAACAATAAGACACAGCAATACCTGAAGACTTAACAATGCTCCTACACACCTATTGGGGCTTACTGACGTGACTTGTATATGTCATGTGTGTGTGTCCTTAAATGAGATCCCCATGATCTAGGTATTGCTGTATCATATTGTTTTGTATTGCATCTTTTTTTTTCTACCCAATGACAAATTTGTTTTTTTCAGCATGTTTATTATTGAATATTTTTTACATCTGCCTAATGAGACCAAATGAGGTCAAAACCAGTTGCAGGTTGTTGACGTAAGGTAATAGATTGCTATATGGTACTGCATGATGTTGGTGATCATTTTTGAGCAAGGTTTTTTATTTTACTTAAGTGTGATGCTGAAGGCAGATCCCTATTAATGGGAGATCGTCTTGAAAATTGCTAATTAACAACTAGCAACTTCTATATTTTGTAAAATGATAAAAGTCTTAGCAATGATCCTACACCCTGATTGGGACTTACCGATGTGACTTGTTGTCTATGTCATGTGTGTGTGTCCTTAAATGAGATCCCCATGATATAGGTATTACTGTATCATATTGTTTTGTATTGCATCTTTTTTTGGCACTCAACAGTAAATTTGTTTTTTCAGCATGTTTATTATTGAATATTTTTTACATCTGCCTGATGAGACCCAATGAGGTCAAAACCAACTGAAGGTCATTGACATGATGTAATGGATTGCTGCATGGTACCGCATGATGTTGGTGATCATTTTTGAGCAAAGTTTTTTATTTTACTTAAGTGTGATGCTGAAGGCAGATCCCTATTAATGGGAGATCGTCTTGAAAATTGCTAATTAACAACTAGCAGCTTCTATATTTTGTAAAATCGATGTTTTAACTTAAAAAAGTCTTAACAATAACCCTACACCCCTGTTGGGGCTTACCGATGTGACTTGTTATCCACCCAATAAGGTCAACTGGTCACAGGTTATTGACATGATGTAATAGATTGCTATATAGTACCGCATGATGTTGATGATCATTTTTGAGCAAAATTTTTCTGTTTACATTATCTTTTTGTGTTAAAAAGGAAACATGGGTGGAAACTGTTGCAAAGATAGCTACTGTAGACAATATCTCTATTAATGCAATTACAAGAGAGTGAATTCAATAGAAAATGTTTGACAGATTAACGTTATAACATGCCAAAAAATCCATCACAAGACATGGATTTGATTAATTCACATCATGAAAAAAAAAAGTTTGCTCTACGACTATTTTGCACAAAACTTCTAGATCAAGATTTAGCTTCTCAATAGATAAGTACACCTCACTAAATAATTAGCGGCACTTAGATATTTATTCACACAAGGGCTGTTGGATCTTTCTGCAACTTGAGAATGTCAAAAATTCCTGGTTCTTTGCCTGCTTAGGTTGCTGTTAAGAAAGCTGAGAAAAAATTAAATACATTTAACATTTCTCTGAAAAATGACGTCACAGCTTGTGCAATGGATAGTGCCGCTGTGATTACTCAATTTACAAAGATAATTCTTTGAGAGCATCAGCTGTGCTATGTACATGGAATACATCTGGCAGTGTCCAGTGTGTGATGTGTTGTATGGAAAGAATGCAACAGTAATTTCTGTTGCTGCATCTGAAGAAATGCAAGATGAAAAACATTTCCCTGATCTAAGCCAAAACCTCATCACCACCTTGAAAATGAAGATTTGAGTACAGCCATTAAATTTGAAAATAATCACTGACAAGTTGATGTTTCTGACGAGTCCCTTGTGAATCATGATATAATTAATGTCTAGGATAATTTGCCAAGTGAGAAATATTTTGATATTTTTTTGCAAATCTTCTTTGAAGAATCATGTTTTACAAAAATATGTTTTAGGACGGGTATGGAAAAACTTACAGGTCATATTGGATTCCAAAGCAAGGAGCAGTAGTCTTCTGGCAGTTCTGGAGAGAATTTTGAAAATAAAATCATCAATATCAAAAACTCTAATTGATTGCGATTAAGAATTGGGAACGTTGGCTCAAATGGCCAAGAAATTGCTGTACTTCAACGGCTTGTTTCATGATTACAACCTGACAAATTTGAAGATGAAAAATTAGGAGACCAAACCTGAATGCTACTCTCAGCAGAAAGTATTTATTGATTTATTCTGAGCGAATTGTGCCAATTAAATAACCGTATCTCTAGGCAATTAAGAAAGACTATCATTGAGAGAATTCAGATAAGAAATCACAATCCGGTAGAAATGCTACTTTGCCTAATAGCAAAAAAGTACAAAAAGCAATATAATAGTAGTTTGACAGCTCTTCCTAAGACTGCACTACTATCATTAAGCAAAGAAGGTGTTTTATCAATTGTCTTACACACCTGATGATGGAGTAGAGTCATCTTCAAGTGCAGCTGAAAAAGACAAAGAAATCCACCCATTTTTGGGGTGTCTTCCTAAAAACTCTTAAGCCACCATTAAGTCAGTCGTGGTTAAGAAATGTAAACCTTTCGAATCACTTAGAAGCAGCTCAAAAAAGAACTTGAAATTTTTGAGGTAACTGGAGAAAAAATTAAAAATATTTGTTTTTGTTTGAAGCATTAAAGATGATACTACCTACATTCATGATATCCAAAAAGGCATTCTTTACAGCAGGTCTTTTCATATCGAGCTAAAACCAAGACTCAATCACCACAGCAGTGATTACCACTACTTCTTGAAATCTTATTAAGAAAATGGTATTTGAATATTGCTTTATAATTATTTTTGCTTGCTTTTCTTTGGCATTTGCTGTGTGCTTTATCATAGAAATGATTTCATGCACTCTTCTGTTTGATTCAAATTCGTAATGGAAAAGATGTCATTTGGTGACTTGGAGATATCACTTTTATAAATACTTGGTCACTCCTCCTGCTTATCAAGATCGTCACATGTAACAAAAGAAAAATTAACTGAAAAACTTATCCTGGGATTTCCCAGGATGAAGAATGTTTTGTCCCAAAATTCCAGGATAAGTAAAAGTGACAAATTTGAGAAACCCTTGTCTGGTCATCTTAAACAAGAAACCAATTGACCCAAAATGGTCTGAGTACGTAACTGCAAAACAGCAACTGTAGAGCAATTTATTACTATTAAGATATCAAAAAGATGATGATGATGATGAAAAAGATTTATCTCAAGATGTAGTTTAACATTGAATAATTAGCAACATATTCTTGCAAACCAGGCATTACAGAAATTAATAAGAATATTGTTGTTCGTCTGGTGTAAAACAATATATGGAACAAGGAATATAAAAATGCTCTCATATCAATGTTTCACTTGGTAGACACACTAAGCTTCATTGAAAAAACCAGTGCTAAGAGTGATATTCCAATCATGAGCGTGAGCAGCAAAGACCAAGAAAATAACACTGTGACTTTTTTCAACTAACAAAATGTGAAACCCTAAAAGTAGATAAAATAAGGTAAATACAAAAAAGGTTGGTCGGTACCATTGCAAAACTACAAAATGATGAATATACAATCATTGACATGACTGTAGGCAAAAAGTGATACACCAATAAGCTTCTAGCAATATATTTAAAAGGTTAGACCAGTGATGAGCAACGTGGTCCAGGTGGACCAAAATGGTCCACAGGGAATTTTCAGTGTTCCATGGATATAATAATGTTTTGGAGGGCATTGATTTTTATGATGCAGTACTCTATGCAAGAATCTAACTCTACACCAGCGTCACTGCAACAGTTTCATTACAATGCACTTTTTAGCATATTTGCGTGGCTATTTACATTTTCATTGTTACATCATAAAGTCCTCTGATCACTATGACGTAGTCGGTATTTCTGCTAGAGGTAGGCTTGAACTGCTGTTTTCCGTTTTGCTTGGGGAAGTGCGCTCTTTAGCCAGGAAGACTTGCATTAAAACAAAAATGGTGTTAGTCATAGACATAAAGTTGTTGCACTTCTGTTAGTAAGTCAGACTATTATGACTACAGATCAGTTTAATGTCAAGTAAGTTTAGTCATTGGATTGATATGGAGTCAGGACAATTGTTGCGTTGATTAAAAACATTTAGGTATACTGATACCCCTAGTTTCTGTGACAGTGCAATGTACAGTAACCCCCTTTTACTACGAAAAAGCACAACGTGAATGTGAGTTTGTTATTTTTATATTTAATTTCTTTAATTCCTGAAATGGCTTATATCTATTTGTACAGATTTTAAGTACTTAAAATGTCTGCTCCTGCTAAAAAAAAAAAAAAAAGTAGTGAGACAATTTCAGGATGACTTCTTGTTGTTCAGTTTCACAGCTGATGGAGATATTCCAGTTTGCATTCAGTGTGGGGCCATATGACCAACTGTTCAATGAAGAAAGTTAAATTACTTCGACACCAATCTTCAAAGCACCCAGAGTCAGTTGGTAAAAGCAAAGAATATTTTGAGAAAAAGCTGAAATGTCAATCACCAAAGTTGGCAGATTTCTTTAAGAAAGTGCAAGCTAGAAACTCTGAAACAATGAGGACTTGTTATTTAGTTGCAGAAATGATTGCTAAAATAGGTACTCTTCAAACCTAATAGTGAAAAACTTGTAAAGCCAGCAATGATTTGATGTGCTGAAGCAAGGGCTGGGGAGCCGGAGCTGGAGCTTTTGCCTTGTTTAAAACTCATCTAATCTTTACTGATATGCTGAAACGAAAGGTATAGAAGTAGAATCAGAAAGCTGTGTTGTATTGATTTGAGTTTGGTGAGTAGAGAAATACGCAGCCCTAGCTGGAAATCTGTTAAGACGTATGGCAAACCATATGATGAGTAATTCACAAAGTGAATGTTTTAATTAAAAACGAGAGTGTAAGCTATATGGATTAATGTTTTTGCAAACGTGAGCTTCTGATGTTAGGGCTGATAGAACATTTAGTGAATATATCTGTTGGTGTAAGTGGATTTTTTGTAGACGCCAGTAGTCCTTACAGAATTTATGCCTTATCAGCTGCTATGAATGACATCCACAGTTTGGTTTCTATAATTTTATCAATCCTATGTTAAGTTTAGATCCACTGCCACATAGTTAGCTTTGGGCAATAGATTTGTTTGTTACAGATACTACTCTACTATGTACAAATAGTTTTTGATCTGACATGTGTTGGCCAGTAAATATTTTTAGTTAGTCAGCAAAAATAGTTTGCAGTTTTGGAATAACCAATTTATGCATAAACTTAGAAACTTAGACTGCAAACGATTTATATCTTCAAAGCATTTAGTAGTTTATTCAGGTGAACAACATGGGTGTGTCAAATACTTTTATATCAACACTCATATTGTTGTAGTGAACAATTTTTTTTTGCAAAGGGGTTTCAGGTGCTGTACCCCATAATGTAATGCCACACTGTAATCAACTGTAAAAAAGTTTATTAAATAACATGCTAAAAATAAAAGGACAAAAAAAATGAAATAAAACTACACAAGCTTTAAGCCCAGCTACTTTGATTCATAAATGTGAAGACTTTGAAAAAAGCTGTTTGAGCGATAAGCTTTTCATGACACTCTCATCAGTGGCAGTATCACGTCAAAAGAAAAGATCTAGAGTGAGTAAGCATTTTATGTGATTAATTTGGTCGCTAGGCAATCAAGACAAGCCAATGATAGCCCTAGTATTGTAAAGCGTGTCAAAGAAAGATTTTGCTAAAGCGAAATGTCAAAGAAAGCCCAGCAAGAGGCCAAATAAGAATGTTGCGATTATCGAAAGAATTTGAGAGTGTAAACAAACTCTTCCTGTTTGCATAACAACAGATGCTGAGTTTTGATATAAGCAGCCTCTAAGAGATTAAGATGGAAAGAGCTGCATGCTGCAGCAAGGACTTTAAACCACTTGTCATCATAGTTTAATGCACATGGATCATTATCTAAAAGATGCTGACCAATCGCAGAGTCACAATTCGGTTTGGTGTCATTTTGTTTGCACAATTTTTGTGGTTGAGATCAGCATAGATGGGTCAATTGATGTCTTAACCATCGCAGAACATGCTCTTGATGCAATCCTGTAGAAAGAATCCATTTTATTTCTTTACAGGATTGCATCAAGCAACATGTTCCACAATGATTAAGACAACAATTGACCTGTCCACGCTGATTTCAACCACAAAGATCAGACAACTGAAACAACACCAAACTGGAATGTGACTCTGCCATTGGTCAGCATCTTTTAGATATGTGCATTGATCAATGCGCATTAAACAAGCAGTTTTTAGTCCTCGCTGCAGCATGCAGCTCTTTCCATCTTAATCTCTTAGAGGCTGCTTACATCAAAACTCAGCACCTGTTGTTATGCAAACAGGAAGAGTTTGTTTACACTCTCAAACTCTTTCGATAATCGCAGCGTTCTTATTTGGCCTCTTGCTGTGCTTCCTTTAGCATTTGCTATACCAAAATCTTTCTTTGGCACACTTTACAATACTAGGGCTATCATTGGCTTGTCTTGATTGCCTAGCAACCAAATTAGTCACATAAAACGCTTACTCACTCTAGATCTTCCCTTTTGACACAATACTGCCACTGATGAGAGCATCACAAAAAGCTCATTGCTCAAACAGCTTTTTTCAAATCTATATTAAAATTCTGTACCACCAACAAGATCTTTACATATGAAGACCATTCACCCGTTGTTTAGCATCTCAAAGCTCAAGTTTAGATATTCTGCAATCAATTATGCCAATAATGAAACAAAATTATGAGATATAAAATGTGGAGGATTTTGCACTAAAACTACAAATAATCCAGCCATTATATTTGTATACTTGGAGCAGTACAGACATTAGTAATTCCTTAATGGAAAGTGATGGATCAATAAGTTACTTTACAAAGTTTTCAGAGTATATGTTTAAGAATACATAGTTACATGCCTAAACCTTCCTCTCAGATTTTTCTATTTTGTAGACCTAATTGCTTTGAAGTAGGACAATAAAATAAGGAAATTAGCAGAAATATAACACTAGCAATTGAAAAAGTACAAAAATTGCAGAAATATGAAAATTCAGAAAAGTTGATAAAAACAAATCAAAAAACACTGATTGAGTAAAATCAGATAATTGAGTTTAACAAAGTATTTACCAAAATTACTGTGTTTTTTGCAATTATAGTAAGTTAGTTGACGTATTTTCCTATTTCCATTACAATTTTAGTATTGTAGTGCTGCCCTACATTATCAATTAACACAGTTTAAAACCAAAGGCAGTTTCTATCTCAATCACAAAAGTTAACTCTAAGCAAGTAGTAGAGCTAACAGCAAACACTTACTTGTAGCATGGTCATGGTAGTTTAAATTGTTTAGCAACATTCAAAGTGGGCAAGCTTATAAGTTACAATCATATGGACAACACTAAAACGTGGGAATTCAGATTTATGAAAGTTTATATTGAAATGCGAAATAACTGAGCCACTGAAAATCATTAATTCACACTAAAACGTGAAACTGTATAAATTCATTCTAAAAAAAGAGTTATTGAAAGAGGAAAAAATTGTTAAAGAACAATTAAAATCATGGAAATACGAAAATTTATAGAAGACAAAAATATAACCTTATACACTTAAATCCAGTTGATCTATACGAGAGTATCAAATGTATGGCCCACAAAATGATGCTTAATCAATTTCAGCAGTATTGCAACGTTAGATAACATGCAGCTTACAACTGCAAACAAATCTTTGTTTTTGTAAAAAAAACGCAACATGGCAGGGAAATACTTGTGCCAGTGTGCTACACTGACTTTGTTCTAACAGTTACAGCAAGAGAGGTAATGACCTATTTTTTGGGGAATCAGCATCATTTTGGGCTACATCACACTATTTCTAGAAATTATCGGCCAGAGAAGTGGTGACCTCCAAATAATACCACTTGCCATCAATGGGAATAGATATGTGTGTCTGGTGTGCTGGTTTCCAGTGCTGGCAGACAAAAAAGTTTGGGGACCACTGATATACAGTCTTTCCTGCTTGAATTTTTTTTCAATAGAGACTGGTTCATATAATATCCAGGTAAGTAAATGTGGCCTGCAGCACTGAATGAGTATGACACCCCTGATCTTACATTTTCATATTTCTGTGATTTTCCTAGTCTAAGTAATGTTTTCCCTATTTCTATATTTTAATGTGCCCCACCGTACAGTACCTGGATATTGGATAACCTTACTACTTATCCATTCGGGCAGAAGACTACAGCGCACAAGTGCTGCTGAGACCAAAAATACACAGAATGTAGCAGGATTTTGTTTAAAAAAGTAGCATCCACTATGCAACAAATGTAAAATGACACTTAATATACCAGTAATTCACCTATGTTACAATATCTATTTACTTACCAATTTACTTTTTAGGCAGTGGCTATTTTGCCGTCAATGACAATTTACCCTCAGAGACTATTTTGCCATGAGTTATTTGTGATTGGTAAATCTTAATGATGTACTAAACATGTGACTTTTGGTCGTTTCTGATTGGTCAATTTTAAAAACCAAGTAAAAAATTTTGCACCCCCAGTGTACACTCCCTTCCAGTGTACACTGCCCCGTACATTTACATACCGGGCCTGCCCCTTTAGTGTACACTGCCTTTCTTTTAAAGCCCTGCCAGCTGAGATTTGAACCCACAACCACAGTATCTCAAGACCAGCGCTCTATCCACTACACCACAGTGTCACTGGTGTAATAATAGCAAATTTGGCTATATAAACACACGTGAATGATTACGGCAAAATAGATTCCAAGGGCAAATTGCCGTCGATGGTAAAATAGCCACTGCCTACTTTTTAATGTACATGATAGAGTGCAATTCTTTCTGTATGTTTTAACTCCTCCAAAACTACTAGGCATACAAAAATCTAACTTGACATGACTGAATACCTCCCTCAGGTGAGCATTGTAAGAGGTTAGTGACGTCATGATGACACCATAACCAAAGATAATTTTTTAATTTGCATTTCTTGACAATGGAAAGCAATTTCATGCTATAGGGTGGGGCAGAAAAACCTCCCACATTTTATTTTCCATAAAAATAGACAAGAAAAACCTTATTGTAATTTCTATTATATACTTACAACGCTTTTAGATTGCCATTTTGTGTGAACTATAGTTTAAAAATAATGCCCTCAAAGTGTCACTCCCAGGCTGCAATACGTTGCTGTAAGCGATTCCTATAGTATTCCATCACCCTCCGGTATTTCTTGCAGAATTTTGTTTACTGTCAAGCAAACAGAAGCTTTCAGTTCATCAATGGTTGTTGGTCAGTGCTTAACACCCCTGCCTTAATATAACCCCATAGAAAATAATCGTAAGGACAAAGAACAAGCAAATGAGCTGGCCATCCAATATCACCACACAAAGAAATCAAATCTGCTGCAAAAGAATTCTTGCAAAACATCCATTGATTTTTTGCGGTATGAGTGGCTACTCCATCTTGTTGAATCCATACCATTGCATTTTCTCTGAGATCCTGGAGCTTTGGCTTTAAAACGTTTTGCAGCATCTGCACACAATAAACTGAAGTAGCTGAAATTGCTTTGTCCTCCTCCTCAAAGAAGTAAGGATGAACTGAAGTAACTGAAACTGCTTTGTCCTCCTCCTCAAAGAAGTAAGGGCCCCAAGCTCCACAATTTGCAACTGTGCACCACATTGTCACTCGCTTACTGTGTAAAGGCCTTTCATTTAGCTCTCTAGGGCTACTTTCTGGACAGTAGCAAAAGTTTTGCTTGTTGACAAAACCAGATAAATGAAAGTGAGCTTCATCACTGTTAATCCGAACAGCATTAGCAGGAACATTTTTAAAAATATCTTTACAGCAGACTACATGAACTTCATGGCCTTGTTCCAGCAATTCTTGAGCAACCATCAGTTTATATGGATAAAACTTTAAATTACTAAGCAAAATTTGTCTTACACTGTGAACAAAAAGACTCAATGCAGCAGAATGCTTATGAGCTTAACGTCTTTGAGATAGCAAAACAAACTTTTTTAACAATTTGAATGTTCTCTGGAGTTCAAATGCTTCTTGGTCTTTCAGTGGGTTTCCACTTGAGGCTGAACTTGTAGCTCTTAAGTTTTTGACCAAGAGCAGTACAGTTTTTCAATCAGGAGCAGGGTTGTGCCTCCTTAGCAGGAAATGATTTCTGAAATTTAAGGTTGCAGTTACAAATTCTCCATTAGTGAGAAAACTTTCCACAATAAATGCCCAGCGTGTACCTGTCTAGGTCATATCTAGTCCTCAAAACTTTTCAAAAAAAATTTACTAGATCACTAGTTTTACTTATCTCTCACTCTAGAAAACAAAACGGCAGTTCATTAATTACATAAATTCACTTTTGCTATGTGGCTGACTGCAACATCATTGCCATAATAAGACTTTAAAATGTAAGAGGTTTTTTTACCCCAACCTGTAAAACGACAGCCAGTCCCTGACTTTACAACTTCCAAAAATTTTATCCCAGCAGTATATAAGATGATATCACAGTTAGTGATTGACTGCATAATTTGTTCTCTGTATATTCTAAAAAGCTACTTATCATAGAAACGTGATCATAAGCGTTTTCAGGAGATACCAACAAGGTGCTTTTAATGAAAAAAATTCTGCAATTACTTAATCTGAATTGATAATGCAACAAGCCATTCTTTTTTCAAGCATAAAAGCATTCTCCTTCCTCTATATTTTGATTACACTTGATTATCGTTTTTTCAGACCTCATTAATCTGAATTTTGGTTTATCTGAACAGTGAGTCTAAACAATCAACAGATGAATTCAAACAATGCATGCCTTGCATACTGCCTGAAATGGTAGTATGGATAGGTGGCTATCAACACTTGTAAAGACCATGTTTTGTCACATATCAGTGAACAATTCTGCTGTTCCATACAAAAACAAAATATGAGTGAACAAAAAATTACATCACTCTACAAATATAAATGATTAAATAGTCTGGAAAAACAAGGGTCGAGTGTATTTCAAATTCATTCTATGGCGTCACAATGTTGCCTGACCACACAATGAAATAAAGCAGCATCAACCTGTAAAGTTTTTATTCATCATTACTTCAAAAGCAAACAACTCACATGCTGTGTGTCAAAAGAAAATAGACAAAGACAGTGTACATTGGAGGAGGTGGCCAATATATGAATGTATGCAAGTGTACACTGGGAGGCAGTGTACACTGGGGAAACAATTTTTTTTAGAAAGTGGCCATTTTGATGTCAACAGCATTTACCCTTGGAGACTATTTGGCCATAATCATTTACATGTGTTTATATTGCCATAATTGTGACAATTCTGCCAGTGATGTTGGGGCATGTGGATAGTGCACCAGTCTTAAAATATAATGATAGCTAGTGGGAATCTTGGCTCGCAGGGCATTAAGAGAAAAGCAGTGTACGCTGGAGGGGGCTGGAATAAAAATGTACAGGGTAGTGTACATTAAAAGGGAGTGTTTAGAGTGGGTGAGTCAGCACCAGGGATATAAAATTTTTTTATTACAATTGACCAATCAGAAATGACCAAAACTTACATGTTCAATACATCATTAAGATTGACCAATCACAAATAACTCATGGCAAAGCAGTCTCTAAGGGTAAAATGCTGTCAACAGCAAAATAGCCACTGCTTTTTAAAATCTGTCATAGAACCTGACCAGTCAGAGACGACCAAAAGTCACATGTTTAATATGCCCTTAAAATTTATCATCACAAATGCCTGACAGCAAAATAGCTTCCAAGGGTAAAATACCATTGACAGCAAAATAGCCACTGTCTTTTTCAATGCTCAAACAATACTGCAATGCTTTCTTTTTAATAGTGACCACTTGGTAATTTACAAAACTGGGAGCTTGCCTAAAAATGATATTAGACATATTACTTCTATTTAGTAGTACTCAATTCCATTAAATTTTCATAATTATCCTATTTTTGACCTACATTTTTTCAATAAAAACTTGAAGTTATAAGTAATACCACATGACTAAGACTCTAATTCTTTTAGCAGAGGTTAGGGAACGAGTTGCTGGCAAGTGCAGGATTGGCAATACAACCCTATCTCAACTAAGCTTTTAAAAAAACTGGTATCAGATCTGCCCTATTGTAGTTACTGGTTATAGATATGCCACCTTAAATTACCAAAATGACAAGTAAAAACTAACAAAATACCAAATATTCATGACAAGTAAATATCAATAAAAATAGATACACAAAACTCAGTCTAGCAGATGGAATATTAATATCTCAACCATCTACAAAACTAATGTATGAAGAAATTTGCTCGACTATTTTAGCAAACTCCATAGCTTCAAATTTGTGATCTGTCTTTTATGCTCAGGCATAACGATAGACCTACCATACCTCAATGCCACTTTTATGAACAACAGCACTTTTGTTAAAACTGTTTTCTTACCAATATTGGCAGCAAAAATACTTTTTGATAAACTTCTGGATTTTTTAGGGCCACTGATAGAAAGAATCAAAGAAAACCATTGCTAAATGCTAAAAAATTGTCATATCCAGTAAGAATTGTTTTTGTGGAATGCTGTAGCTGTGTAGTAGGCTATTTTGTTACCTAATGAACAAATGTTCTTTTATTTTGTTAACTGGTGACCAGTGATCAACTTCATCACATTTCATTTGCTATTCTAATTCACTCGTTCACTCGATTAGATAAGCAAAAGTTCAACCATTTCCATTAACTTGTCAAGCAATCAAGAATTACATTGACATGCTCTGTTCAATGTCAACAAACACCTGATTTGTTACCAGTGTTGCCAGATTTTCTTCAAGTTTCCCACGGAAGTGATTCCTAAAAACTAGCCCAAAATAGGCCAACGATTGCATGTTGAAAATTTTGCGAAAAATTTTCAAAGTTAGTCCGTACAGGGCAGTTGGGAGAGCACTTCAGGCCCGGCATCAGCATAGTATTTGGTCTCCCATCAATGGCCATAGACTAGTCAGCCTGTGCTTCAGCATGATTTTCAAAAAGACGGGCCGACGCTGCTGTTGCCGTGGTCGTTTTGGTATACTTCTTTTGGTAAGACGATGATCTCCAAACAAAGATCATTTTCACCTAACTGAGGAGCAATCTTTCGTGGTAATGCCGGTTGAGCCCGTTTTTAGGCTGTTTCAATTATGAAAATACGCCAGCGACGGTATCGACCTCCATACAACACACCGTTGTCTGGCACTTTTACGCTTGTTGTCACTCCAAAAACTAGTCCAAAATAGTGGAACGGGATGGCTAAAAATAGCCCAAAAAACCGCAACCCGCGACCGCTAAATTTTTCCGGCAACCCCTAATTACAACTAGCCCAATTCCGTGGTTTTACCGCGGAACTGGCAACACTGTCTGTTACCACAAACCACGAGTAAACGGATAAAGATGAAAGTTAGAAGATAAAAGGGGATAACCATAATTTCGCACCAAGCAAAATTTAACCAATGGAAAAGCTTGTTCTTTGCTTTTTTTAGATCTGCATTTCTTAACCTGGAGTAAATTTAACTGAAAAGAATATTTTTTCAGTAATAAAAATAAACTTCTTTATTCTATTCCAATGGTCACCAAACTGTGGACTGCAAACAAAACGCTCTCACATGAAAAATGAGCAAAAGCAATCGGAGGTAAATTTAAGTGAATTAAGTTGATAAAGGGAGAAAAATTTTTAAAAGTTGTTACCAAGCGTATTTGGGCATATTCTTGACCAAAATATTGATAAAAGTAATACAGTAGAATTTGTCTTATTCGTCATCGTTTAATTTGTCAATTTGCTTAATTTGTTACTTTTTCGTCGGCCCCACAGAATTCCTATCTTTTGGATACATTTCAGTTTGTCTAGACAAAGTGGCCTTACAAAAAAAATGAATCTCTTACAAAAACAATCCTGGTAACATCCAAGTAAAATCATGGGCGTTATGGCCGATTCCAGGTAAAATCCAAGTTTATACCTGTAATTGTACAATTACCGGAAATTACAGGTAACTTTGAATTACCGGTATAAACTTGGATTTTACCGGAATTGATGCCTGTAATTTTATATTTGCCGGGAAATATCAGAATTTTATTGGGATTTAATTATAAAACATTTGGGTAAACTTGAAATTATCGGTAAAAACTTGGATTTCATCGGGACTGAAATCAATGATGTAAAATAAACCATTTTTTTGGATGTATTTTATTGGAATTTAGTCGCAGTCCATTCCGGTATAAATTATACAACTACTGGTATATATTTGGATTTTACCAAGAATCGGCCATATTTCCTTATATTTTATCTGGATTTACGTGGATTTACCGGGATTTTTTTGTAAGGTATTCGCCATCGTCTAATTCGTCACTTCGCTCAACATGTCATCTCTTTCTATCCCGGAAAAGCGTTTTGTTCGGCTAATACGTCATTTGCAGTTTCAATTTTGATGTTTAAGCAGTAAGTTGGGAATTCAAACAAATTAAAGACCTTTTTCTGAGAATTGTTGCACCTTGAAATCCGTTTATAGAATTTATACACCAGGTGTGAAGCGCGACCCGACTGTTCATTGATACAACGCAGAAAGACTTTAAAGTTTATCAAAAATTAAGAATCGTTAGATTAAATTGAAGAGTCTAGAAAAACGCGATTTGACTACCCATTGAGAGAACACATTAGATCGCTATTTCAAAACACAAGAAAACAGCGGTACGATGTTACGCCATGTTTCCAAACTGCAGCAGGACATACTGGCAAGAGAAGCCGTTAAAGTAAAACAAACCAAAATTACGCACTTTTTTGCGAATTACGAGGGTCAGTCAATAAGTAATGAGACTTTCTCAATAACTCAAGTTTGCAATGACTGGTAATCAAAAAATGCTTTTTTATTTTTCAACATAGTCTCCCTCCTTTGCAACACACTTGTTCCATCTTGATATTAGATTGTCTATTCCTTTGGCATAGAATTCCGTGGACTGGGTCCTTAGCCAGTTGCTCACAGCAGCCTTCACTTCTTCGTCAGTCTGAAAGTGAATTCCTTTCATACTCTCTTTGAGTGGGCCGAAGAGGTGAAAATCAGATGATGCAAGGTCTGGGCTGTAGGGTGGGTGTGTTAGAAGTTTCCAGCCTAAATCTTCAATTTTGGCTAGGGTTCTTGCTGCTGTGTGGGACCTTGCATTATCCTGAAGAAGAATCACACCTCTTGATTGAAGTCCCCTCCGTTTGTTCTTAATGTCTTTTTTCACTTGAGTTAGCAGCTCACAGTAGTTCTCTGAGTTCACAGTATTGCCCCTTTCCAAGAAACTGATAGTGATTGACCCATTTTTGTCCTAGAACACAGTGAGCATGACTTTCCTTAAACTTTTCTGAGATTTGAATTTTTTCTTCACTGGGGAAGAAACATGCTTCCACTCCATTGATCGTCGTTTCGATTCAGGTTCATAATGAAAAACCCAGGTCTCATCAGTTGTCACTATTCTGGACAGAAATGCATCTCCCTCCTTTCTGTATCTGCGTAGTGATGCTCTGGAAGCCATCATGCGTCGCATTTTGTGATCATCTGTTCACATCTTGGGAACCCAGCGACAGCTGGGTTCTGTGAGGGTGCTGGGCTGCTGTGAGCAACTGGCTAAGGACCCAGTCCACGGAATTCTATGCCAAAGGAATAGACAATCTAATATCAAGATGGAACAAGTGTGTTGCAAAGGAGGGAGACTATGTTGAAAAATAAAAAAGCATTTTTTGATTACCAGTCATTGCAAACTTGAGTTATTGAGAAAGTCTCATTACTTATTGACTGACCCTCGTAGGAGTCGAAGATGCCATATCGCTATTAAAGTTTTTGCGAATTAACAATTTTACTTGCACCAACTTTGTTTCATATTATCTGCTTTCGGGCATTGCATGATTTGTGTTCTGTGTGTATTGTTGTATTCAAACATGTCACAAAACTTATATTTTATTGCAAATAAAAGCACTGTGTACACGAGTTACAATAATAAAGTGTACGAGCTGCTAGAATAAATTTTTTCCTGTTTGCATTATCATTTTTTTCTAAATCCCTTGAAGTGACAAATTAGGCAAATTCTACTGTTCGTTGTACTTACTCCATAAGCATTTTTGTGCACGTTTCTTATTTTGCTGCTGCGCTACAAGTGCGATGGCCATGCCACTGTCTTTAGATTTAATCACGATTTGTTGTTTTATTTGCATGCTTTTTACGTATATTTTTGTGCCAGTATCTCCTTTTTTTTGTTCACTGTTGTCAAATTTTATTTTCTGTTTATGCTGATTTGGGCCAAATAAAACGAGTGATTGATTGATCCAATGATCGATGAATACTAGATTAAACTGTATTTGGCTCATTGCAGTCATTGGACGTGCTTTTTTCTGCGTTTAAGTTTTCTTTCCCAACAAATTTTATTGTGTTTATGAATTAAAATTAACAAAACAATTGAACTGATTAACCGATAGACCTCTTTCGTTAAACACTTTTTGCAAAAAGGAGTTGTGAACCAGATTTCCTGTCAGCTCTTTTAACTCTTTCGCTCCCGCGACCATCGATTGATGATCTCCTGCTTTCAGTGTTTTCCTCAAATTTTTCAAATTGAGTTACAAAATTAGTTTACTAAAAAAACGACTTGTGACTTTATTTTTCATCCGATTTGCATAAAATTTTCAAAAGATCACGCTTATTTCCTCACGCATTGGAAGATGTATAATTTGTTCCCTAATTCTTGGATTTTTATACCCAAAATGGGTTAAAATGACCAACAACCCAATTGCAGACGACAAAATCGGCCAAAATCTCTGCAATAGCCAACTATGCTAAAATCGAATTGAGATTACATCTTTACCACAATACCAAACTCTTTATCATGACACAGTCTGAAAACTACTCTTTTGGGGCATCATTTGACAAAACTTCAAGCGATAATAATAAATTTTACGCTTTTTAAATTTCCAAATTTCTTAGGGGTCTCAAAACTCCCCAAACAAATTTGAATGATAAGTAGATAAAAGTAAATTTAGTGCGTAAAAAATATGATATGTTGTTAAATACCGGTCTCATTTGAAAGCTTAGGAAATTTGCTTTCCAGCAATATATAACTTTAAATAGTTTAGACTAAGTGGTATATGATATTTACTGATCAAAAATGAGTACTGTACATCATATCAGTTCAAACCCCTCCAAAATTTTTTGACTTGCCTTCACTAAATTATCATTTTTAGAAATACTACACCCTTTAAAACGATAAAATAAATTGCAAATGTTTCACCAATAAAGTCGTCATTTTGTATCAAGTTTCCAAGGAGACAAAGTAAAAATACAAGTTTAAAAGCTAGCAGAAGTTTGGCTTCTCTAAATCAAAGTTTGCTGTATCTCCCTTGTTTCTCAAGAAATAGGAAGGGTGTAAACAAGCTGCTGCTTCATTGTCAGTGACAGCATATTCTATTTAAACTTGATATTTTCTGAATCTTGAAGAAATTCCCTGTTCAAAAATACATAATGTTACATGGTTTAGACTAACCTCTAGCAAATAATGACTAATCATATTTTAGATACTAAATTTAACTACCAAATTTTTGTACCGGTCGGTACCGGTCAAAAAAAAGTCATGTGCCTCAGAAAATTGCAAATTGTAGAAAGCCTAGGCTTTTAGGTAAGTTTTGAGTGATGTACTTTGAAAGCTTATTTCCTTAGCATCATCTTGCGACCATTTCTAAAGAAATTGGTTGAAAATAAAATTTGTAGTGATCTTTGAGGTGAGGGTACCTCTTTAATTTCGAAGACAACTCAGCCCCAGTTGGGGGGGCTAATTTACATAAAATTTGCATATTCAAAACAAAAATTTTTTTTGTTCTTTTTCTATTTGAAATCCTCAAGAAATGTAGATTTCAACGATATATAACACTTAATGTAGAAGTAAACAGATGAGTAATGATTTACAAACAAACTTAGGGTATTTTATGATGATTAATTATGATTGATTATGACAAATTATGACAGTTTTTCGCACTGCCACATTACGGACATTTTTTCGCTTTTCACGCGGGAGCAAAATAGTTAAACGTTCCCATCTACTATTACGGGAAAGCTTTAACAGGCATTTAGAAACTATTCAATTTTCATTAAATGAGTTTACACCTCAACTACGGTACGAAAAATAATGCAATACTGTACTTATTTAAATATGTTACTGTGATCGTATTTATTATGAGTAACCGGGTATAAAATTAGCCCAACCATGCTGGTAAAGATTTGTTGAAAGATTTTTCGTCTAATGAGCAAACACTTGCTTTACTACTAATTAGATTAGTGCTGTGAGTTTCAATCTAGTCTGCAGGCTAACCGTAAAACTGCAATTTGCCTACCGGTAACTACTCAATTCTAACGTGGATCTCCCAGGAGAACAACAATCTACCCATATTAAAGAAGTGCTCTACAATTATATTAAAATATTTGAATGCCCCACCGTCCATAACATTTTGCTGAAAACCTGTTATTTTATTATTGAGAGAACAGTAGCCTATAGGCCTCGTAATTAGGAGAAAATAAATGGCAATAAGCCCTCTCAAGCTGTATGACTGTAGCAAATATGTAAGAAAATAGATTTTAAAGAGTGTTTGGAAACGAAAATGGGCAAAATTCTCGGCTTCAAAAACTAATCCTCAAAAGGATTGAGGTGGTCAGTAACGAAATAGTTTTACTAAGTAAGCAACTTTAAGTTTTTCAGCAACGAGCAATTTGCTAGAGTGGTTTCATTTTTTTACTACTTTTATTTAAGTAAATTGCATGGAATGTATCGTTAGCCTATAATTGCGCTGCTAAAGTAGTTTAAGTGCATATACAGTTGGTAAAGATTTGATGTCTGTTAAATTGAATGCGGTATATGGTAGCGTAAAAAAACGATTTGAATTTAAGTTTTGATCTTTTGCAAATCCTCTATTTAAGCGGAACATTTTTGATTTCAATCCCAAAATTTAACTGGTAAGTCCACTGCTGTTAAATTCTATGTAGGCAAGGTACGATGAATAAACGTTAGCAAACCATGCGTTAATACCTTTTAATTTTGAAACGTTTTTATCTTTTAATTTTGAAACGTTTCTCTAGTGTTTATTTTTTGCAGTTTATTTTACCTTCCCAAACATAAATTAATTTGTTCTCAAACAATCTATCTTCCATTTTAAGGGAGCAGCAAAGAGGCAATCGCCTTTCCATAAGATTTTAGAGTTTTGTTTTCAGCTAAATTTTAAAGGGCCCTCAAAAAAGTTTTCATGTAGGCTTGATCTCACCAAATATAATTAAAACTTTTTATAATATCCCTCACTCTTACCAAAATTCTGTAGGATCTTCGAAGATGATGAGAAGTAAAAGTCGTCACTAAAAATGTGATGCAAGACATTAAAATTTTGTTCCTTCTTCCTAATAAGTTTTTGGCTGACTGCGCATTTGCGCCTAGCTTTTGGAGGAAAAATTTAAATGACATAAAGATATAGGCCTAAGCTGTTTTATTAAGAAGTAATAAAGCATTGGTCTCATCGAATCTCTTTACGTTTTAACCCTTAAACAAAAGTTTTATCAAAAGCATAGGGGCCTAAATAAGATTAGAATCAAAAAATATAATCTAATAGACCTACAAAAAGTAGCAATTGCTAAAATTAGGCCTACGTGTCAGCACTAAGTTGTATCATTTAGGTTTAGCCAAATTCAGCGGATCTCAACTTACTGTTTGGCTTCTCGCGCTCCCTGAAAACAAAAAATCAAGTTTCACTTTCCTTTCTATCATATTTTATTTGTATTACCGGGGACGGATTGCAAAATGTCACCATCAAATAAAATATTGTTTTGAAAAAAATTATCAGTCTAATTAAGGTGACCGCTCTTGAAAATAAAGTCACTCATTAATGTAGGGTCTCCCACGACCGACCCACTTTATGATGACCCTTTATGTGTTCGTTAAAGTAAATTATCTACAAGTTGACTGAGAACTTTGCATCTTTGTAAACTTTTCTTGTATCCTAGGTGGTACGAACACCCCCAAAAAACAACCACTTGTTTAAAAAGATACAGGACAAAACAGCTAAAAAATAAAACTACTTTCCACTTTCACTACTTAAGTATAGTTTGATTCTCGACTTTTTCTTTACTTTTACTGAAATCAAAATATTTGTCATTACTTTCTACTTTTAGTTGAGTATTTTTTTGAGTGAGTCACAATGCTTTTTCTCAAGTAGATTTTAAGCTACTTTGACCATCTCTGAAAAGGTTTTCACCTATTCAAAATGCTCCGCTCCCCTTTCCACTATCCCCAAAATAACTGTTTCTAAAAACGCCACTGCCTATACTGACTGTATAGAGAGTCTTTTGAACTTTACATAAAAAATTATCCAGTCTGGACGCTTGCGAAAAAATCACGCAAAAACTGTATGTTTTTGAAGCCACTCAGAGTGAACATATTCTGTCATAATTTGAAACGGACCACGTCAAGAGTCATTTTGTCTCAAATTTTAGATCCAGGTGTCCCAAAAATAGAAAAATAATCAGCAAAGTTGAAACAACACGTGTAATTAATTCACAAACATAAGTGCACCCGCCATAAAGAAAATTTGGCAACTATCTGTACAGTAGACGCCGCTTATTAAGCCCGCCTCGGGACCGGACGATTTTGGGCTTGTTAACCGACGGACCACTTTTTCTAAATATTTTGAGCTATAATATTTGAGGCTAACTGTAATAAAGACAAAATGTTTGAAGCTAAATACATTGTACACAGAAATTTGTAAAGAAAATTTGAATTATAAAAATTTTGATATTTAAAATCAAAGAGACACCGTATGTACTCTCGCACGCAATTAACGCACTACAATTACTGCACTACGTGCGCTGTTACTAACGGTTCATTCAAACTTGACGGAGTTCAAAAGCGCAACTACAATAGCAAAGTTTCTATCTTTTTGGATAAAGAACAGCATTAATTCATCACAAGAACGGTGTTTAACACAAAACAATATTTATTACCATCAAAACGGATTCATTTTTGTACAAAAATTTAAAATCTGTTAGTTATGAAGCTTTTTAAACAAATTTAAAAGAATTGCGTAGAAAATTTGGGCTTATTAAACGGGTTTTTGGGCATATAAAGCGAGTTTTGTTAACACACAGTCAAATGGAAGAATTCCGAGCCGGACAAATTTGGGTTTAATATGCGGATGGGCTCATAAACCGTGGGCTTAATAAGCGGCGTCTACAGTATTTTTTGAATATTAAAATAGGTAACGTCAATAAAAGCTCTTCCAATCATGCTAAAGTCAAACAAAGGCAGAATTTGAAATCTCAAAACCGAGAAATTCCATCATCCGCTACTCTGACAGAAAGCAGCAGTTTGCACAATGGATTCATATTTTGAGAAGATTAACTTTGTACCGCCCAGGGTTTTAATTTTCTTTCTTCATCCTCGTTAGCATGACGTGCGTGCTAAAAATATGGCAAACTTTAAGCATCTTTTAAAATTAAATTCAACAGTGAGCATGCGTAGGTTAATAGGCTTACTGTAAGTAGCTTATGCTCAGTGAAAGAGAGTGGAATACTAAAAATCAAGGAAAATAGAGGGGATTAATCATTAAGTTTCTAAAATCTTTATAAGAGGCCTTTCTTTTTCAAAAAGAAGTTTAGATGTGGTTGAAGACTTGTTATCCTTTGCTTTAAAATAGATCTGTGCTCGATCTTGTTGCTGCCACTTTAGCTTAGGGCCTTAGGCAATTTTTAACTGCTAAAAGTAGTTTAATGCCATAGTTCAACCGGTAAGGAGGCAACCAGACGAAGGGCTAATGAGGTTAAAGTTTACCCTCCATTCTTTAGCCATATTACGTAAAAATGTAAGAATCCTTTTACAGACACATGCTAGATACCCGTCCCCGCAATCGAAATTGTAATTAGGTGCATAACTATTGGTCTCATAATAAAAAGATTGCAGATTTCGAGAATAAAAGCTGTTTCGAAGAATTCTGCAATGATTTCAAAGGCAAAGAATATTTATGCAAGACTGCTAGCCTATTTTACAAAAGAATTTTCTAGGTATAATAACTGCATGTTGCAATAGAAGCTAGCACCAAAGGAAGGACATTGCATTCTCACAAAAACTTGTTCCAAAAAATATCAATTGATGTAACCTGTTTAGTGAAGTAATCCCCGCATCCCATTCTTATTCTTTCGGCTGTCGCTGGCGAATCAAGTCGAAAGTGTCCGAAAATTCCCGATTCTTTCCGAGCGTGACCGATCGCGTCTTTGATTGCAAGGAAAACAGACGCGGCCAGAAACAATGGCGGTTCACCAATTGCCTGAAAAAATTGTGTTGTTTTAATTCTTTATTTTTATCAATCTAACAAACACTGATTGAGAAATTGCTTTCACGGGGCATGAACTGAGAAAGATATTTTGTCACAACATGGTTTTGCATTTGATTATCCCAGGAGATTGTAAACTAGTACCTTATCACCTCAAACGTTATCCTCTAGTCTGAAACTTCATCTCTAATTTAATTTATTCGTAAGAAAAATTATTAGGAAACTGCAGATATTTTGCGAAAGACTAACAAAAAAATGTTTATAGTTTTCTCCCAGCTCTAAACTCCAAAGTTGCTTCACGAAAATGCATTATACAAGAGAGGACTTTCGGCCACAGCAACGAGTTTATATTTGAGCAAATCAATATGCGGATCGCGTCAATGTTTCACTGTCTGCAATCCTTCCACTGAAACGAGAAATCTCTGGCTCCTGAATAGGCCTGGCGTATTACCCTGTGAAATGACTGTTGTGAGTTCTCGCAACAAAGGTTAGAGCCAAATCGCGGCTTTTATTCTCAGTATTTACACTAGACCAGCGTTTCCCAAACTATGGGTCGCGACCCACTGGTGGGTCGTGAACTCAATTTCAGTGGGTCGTGAAAGTCCTTCAAAATGTAGATTAATGCACGCTATGTCTCAAATAATTTAAATAAAAACTACCATCTTTATTATATGTTTTGTTTTCACTGTACTTTTTTCCAAGTACTTCGAAGTACATGTAGAATTATGTGGTATTCGAAAATTTATGTTTTGAAAAGTGGGTCGTGACTTGAAAAAGTTTGGGAACCACTGCACTAGACCATTAATAATAAGCTTCAAAGTAAACAAAAATCAAGCATTAATAAAGTCAGCTCAAAGCAAAAGCAATAACCTAGTTCCAATCTAGCTTAAATCGCGCAACATAATTTGACACAAACAAAAGAACACGTGAACTGATCTACTGTGGGCTACAAACAAAGCACCGATTAATCAAAGACAAGTAAAAAGAATAACACAAAGAAATTATTCGTTTTAAATTTAATTCATGAATTGTTTATCACCCCCTATTCTCCAATGCAAGGCCAACAAGATCTGTCTAAACCAAGAAAGAGCGATAAATGAAATATCATGAAGGTTGTTCGGCGCTTTTTTTTACTGCAAAGGTTCTTTATCGCCTTTTCTTTTTCTCCTCATTATTTTTTATTGTTTTACGCAAAGCAAGAGATCTGTAGAAACCATAGCGCTGTTTGAGTATTTGGTATGACTCTACGAAGGAATTGAATTAAATTCCAACGCGTGTAAATACTGCAACCAACTCTTACTTTTGATGCACAAACCGCCCGTTCGTTTGCGACGTTCTTTAATAAATGAACATTAAATTGTTTTGGACAATCTCCAAATCCTGGAATTTTGTAAGCTCCCGGACCTCTAGCAAGCAACTGTCCACTGGGAGTGTGGAGAGATTCCTCTAAAGTAAGCATTCCGTATCCTTGCATAAAAGCTCCTTCAATCTGGTAAAAAATAATAGATGGATTCGCCAACCTAGACCTATTAGGCTATAGGTCTTCGGTTATGCACTAAAGAGGCGAGGGAAGAAGTGACAAATGGTCATTTCCCATGATTTTCAAAGTTTAACATTTGTTTATCAAACGTTTAACTGTTAAAAAGAACAAACATTTAAAAGATTTTTAGTTCCAACCAAACAAATTGTTTTTGCTTGATATTCGTCCACCTTAGGTTTAAAACGAAACAAATTCTAAACATTACACCGCATTGCACATTCTACTTTATAGACTTGGTTGCTAATAGTATTTTCTGCTCCTAAATTTGTAACTTCTGTATTATCACGGGATATACTACAACAAGTTACCACTCCGTGCCAAACTCTATCCAAAAGGAAAGTGCTTTAAAATTTAGTTCGCAAAACAATACTAATAAAAATATCGCCTATGCTACTTGCTTGGCCAATATCCACCGTAGGATTTAGACTTCTGCCCACATCCATTACTATATCAGTTCTCAGCACAGTATGATCCCCAGTCAAACAATCAATCTCTACTTCAGAAAGAGCAGCACCACAAGTGAAATAGTTAAATGGCATCCCATCAATCTTTCCAGTAGTTTTATTCCAATCAACACAAATGTCGGGAGTTCTAAAGCAGTAAGAAATCAATTTCTAACATCTCCTACGTTTCCGATTTTGGGTGGAACAGCTTTGCTCAAAGCAGATTTTAAGCAACTTGTGCCAACACCGTAAGTAGAAAATGTATTAAAAAACCTAATCCAAACATTGCATCCAGTTAAGTTCATGAAATTCCTTTTCCAAAAACATAACGCAGAACGAAAGCCTAAGTAAGTTCTGTTGGAGCTCATAGGTACACTAGACTCGCATAACCTCTAGACTCACTTGCTCTACCAAACCGTGAAGTGCTCCCTTTTTAAAAATGCCTTATTCACATAAGTTTTAAGATCCCTTTGTCAAAACGCGGCCATGTGCACTCTAGACCCTTCCCTTCTACCTCGCATTGAGCAAAGTTTGTTTCGATATTTACTGGGTACAAAACCCCAAGGCAAGATTTTTATCAGGCCGATCTATCATTACCAAATTCAAACCCAAATTGAAAGGGAAGCCTGTTTCTATCAGATTTCATCTTTTAAATTACGGATATCCTATAAATATCCCTTTACTTTTTATAATATATTATTTACATCAAGCGAATAAGAAGACTGGCCATTTCAGTAAACGATTTTGGCATTTACCACAATTAAAATAGCAGTTAACAATCAGCCTACAGTACATATTGATACCAACACAATCGATAGTTTCTATCGTCAAAATAATAAATGAAATTAGCATGTAACCGCTTATGAACCAATAACGGCGGTAGTGATGAACGAATTCACTAGTTGCTTTAGGTGGAAGTAGAAGGAGGTTAGGAGTACCATTTAGGAGACTAAAGAAGGCAAAAAATTCCCTGCAGCATTGCTACTTTTCCTTCAGAGAGCGCAAGAGTAAAATCCTTTCTTGAAAATATTAAACAACTCTGTCACAAAAACATTACATTTTTGTTTGGCATCCCTTCTTGCGAAATTTATGATTCCTCTTCTGAAGGTAGCCTGCAGTAAAATTGTCCAATTCTAGCCATTGGGGATTAAAGGACTTAAAGTAAAAGTGAATAAAATTTTGATTTGCATTAACTTTCATAATTTTTCCTGATTCAGCTCTTTAGAGGTTTTTTGAAAGGCGAGTGCTAACCTGTAGACAAACGTACCGATAAAATCCACTGGCCGCTAAGCTGATTCTATCCATGTATGCAAGTTCTACCAGCTTGTTCCATGAGAGGTTAGGATTGCTTTTTTTAAGAGGTTGAAGTCTCTTTATAATTTGTTCGCATGCATCCTAACAAAAACAACAATATTTAGCATCTACCATATTTATGCGATCGTAACCACACGCCATGTAGTAGACCACGTTTAAGTAATTGATTGATTTATTTATTCGTAAGCATACATGAGATGCAATCAATAAAACATTTAGTAAAAACGCGAGTGAGAATGCAGCAGTATACAAGCCAAAAAGCAAAAAAAGAATTCGAAAATTTTCTAAGTTAAGTTGCTTCCTGATAGTAGGTCTACAGAGATTCTGAGTAGAATCGCGACTGTTGAAATGTATTTATCAACGTTAAATTAACTTCTTTTTTAAAAACCCAATCGTACTTATTACATTAAGGAAATCCCTGCCATATTGCAGAGAGGAAATGACTTCGTCATTTTTAGAAATCATTTTCGAAACACTTGGCCGAAAATAAAGAGAATCATGTACTTCTTTGATGTTGCACTAACGAATTTCAGAAATTTTAGTAAATCTGGATTGGAAGGTGGCTGGAAGTTTTTATGTTTTGTGAAAGGTACTTTGCAACGATTACCACTCCTTGGCAGCTTGTGTTAAAAATATCAATTTACCTTGATGGCCATTCCGTTTAAATCTGAGCTAGCACTTGCGGCAGTGGGCGATGTATTGGGAACCGTGTTAGTGCTGGTTTCTGAAATATGAATTCGGGAGATGGGAATACCAAGACATCGACTTGCCACCTGAAAGGAATTTAAAATCATTAGGCAAAAGCCCAACGTTCCATAAAATTAAAGCAGATTTTTCAGCTTGTTTGAGGTAGACAACTACGTCAACCCTGCATGTTGAAGGCCAACTTTATGGGTTGAATAAGACAGCTAAAATTTTTCATGTAGTTCATTCATACATGAGCATAGGCGTAACACTTTATTTTATCTGGGAGGGAGTGGATTAAAACATTTTTGTCTCAAAACGAGGTAGACTTTTTTAAAAATCAACTTTTTGAAAATGAGTATTTTTCTTATTTTTGAAATTTCAGGGCAACTAATAACAGTGTATTGGGAGCTTCTGCCTCCACCCAACCTCTCCCTCTCTACTTTTACGCTGATGTTACCAAGTACGAGTTATGTTTTGTTTGTTTGTCTTTAGTTAAACTGGGTCACCGCGACGGGTAGACTGCTTGGCCATACCACTTGTCTGCCACATAAAGATGAATAAATTCATTTATTTAATGTTCATTTTTCTTCAAACCACCTGTCTTGCTTACCGCCAAGCAGTATAACTGTAAATACTATTTCAAAGTTTTTGGAATGACTCGACAAGGAAATTGAATCCAGGTCTACTGCCTGCGAAGCGGTTGCTATGACCACTACACCACCACACCGGCCACATGCGATGATGTCATAGTATGACGTTTGTAACTTCAAAATTGTTTAAAAAACAGCTAGATCATAAAGATAGCACTTGAAATGCAGAAAATATTTTCCTTGAGTAAAAAATAGTAGCCGGAATCCATTAAAAATTATTGTAAAAATCTCAATAGTAGTTAGAAAATAAAACCTTCCAATCACCATAACGGCTGGTATCTCTCCCTTTGTTTTGCCAAAAGCAATTGCGACAGCTCACATTTAATTTATGTTGTCACTAGCATATATGTGATGCCATAGCTCTTCATATTAAGAGCAAAAGCTTTTTTTGAGATATCATACCGGTTATGCAATTGTTGTACCCAAATCTCCTTGTTTTAAAAACATGGCGTAAGTAACGACAATAGCCAGCACAAAAGTCTCAATGTACAATGCATACAGAATCACCTACTTGAACCATTTTGGTATGAAGTCCTTGCCCCATTTCTGTACCTCCATGAGTTAAAAGAACTGAACCATCTTGATAAATGTGAACAAGGGCTCCAGCTTGATTTAAAAATGTAGCTGTGAACGATATTCCAAATTTGGTAGGGACGCAAGCGATTCCGCGTTTCCTCCATCTAAAATTTGATATTTATTTAAATCATACATAAGCTACATCCATTCATCATTTGTATCCACTTTTCTCTTTAGGGGAATTGCGGAGGTAGCGATTTTTGCGAGTTCTCTACAAAAATCTCAATCTCCGTCTACGTCTACTGGCAAAACTGGTCCAATTCCATGCCAAGTCACTTATCTCAAACAGTTTGAGCTTTATACAGAATTAATGAAAGTGGAACACGTCGGTCAGTGTTACCAGCGCTGGATTTACGGGGGAGAAGCGGGTCAAAGGCTGCAGGTGCATCAAAGCTTGTGGTAATAAACGGTCTTTGACATCAATATGAAGATGATTCCGTTTGTGTACCCCCCACTATTGGGGAAATTGTGGGAGAACTTACAAATTAGATTTTTTAAATAAAAGTACACCAGGTCTCCTATTGGACTTAATCCGAACCGGAGATTTATTCTAAATATCCATCATTGTTAATTGTTGTATCGTTATGGCGTAGCAACCATTTTTCTGAAATTCATTGTAATTTTGTTGTTTCCAAACAATGAAGGAATTGTCTCAAATTTCATGAATTAGAATTTTATGATCCTCAAAGGGTTAAACCACAATTCTGTATTTGCGTTTGTCTGTCTATCTCCACCGAAATTTCCAGATGTACAAAGATCAAACTTGGCACGATTAATCAACACCCCGGGGTGAGTTTCATAAGGGGATTTGTGACGTCATAATAAAAGGTGTTTTTTTAATTCGCTTTTCTTAACCAAGAACAGCGGTTTTCGACTTAAGCGAAAGCTAGTCCCCCGAGTTACCCAACTTCAACAAATATATTTTTTTAGCATTCCACATGACGTCATAGTTAACAATTATTTGTAAAACCGTTTTTTTAACTTTTTAAAAAACTATTTATGGTAGAAACGCGATAAATAGCTTTGTTTGGGAGTATGAACAAGGTGCTTTTAATAAAAACAACTCTACAACAATTAAAGCTCAATCGACGATGCACCAACAGATTCTGTTTTTAAGCATTTATAGCTTTCTAAGCAACTTCTTCGCTTTTATGCTCGCTTTACACTCGCTCTATGATGACATAATGCTGTTTGGTACTATCAACCCTTTTGCTACCACAAATCATCACAATATGGCGACTCTTTGAAAAATCGCATAAGTTTTATAAAAACGGCTTACTCAAAAACTGATTTGTGATTTGAGATTTTAAAAACTGGCTCATTTCACATTCGATTTTCGACATTTGTTTTCACAAATTAAAGGTAATTTTAAAAACAATTTCAATTATATATGAATTTTATTTTTACTGTTTGTTTTTATACTAAAACTAGCCGGCTCTGCCGGCGTCGCCCGCAGGGGCCCCATATGGAATGTAGGGGTTGAGAATATCGGCTAAGCCGGCTTCATCTAATGGGTAATATTTTTTGACAAAGGCATTAATTGTTACAAGGTGAAAGATGCCGTTTTAGAAAGGTAATAAAGTGCGAAAACATTTAGAGGTTATGCAGAGCCGGTATATATTTTCCCAAAACCTTTCGCAGGTTGTGGCCACGTGTTATTTGTTTTGTTTGCAGCATAGACGGACCTTGAAAATGGCGTTGCTCGCAATTGAAACAGACAACAATTTCACCAATTTTTTTGTTTATTTGAAAATGTGATATCTGAATCTTGGCGTCGAAGTGATTGATTGGTTGGTTAACAGAAAAAGGAGGAAGGCGTATTAAAGGATTGCCCAAAGTATATCGAGTCCCCGGAAACTTCTTATTTGTCTTGTTATCATCATAGGCGTTCTTAAACTTAACAAACTTTTATCCGTTAAATTTAGTAAGGGTTTGAAAGAATGTCAAAGTTGTGGGAGGGCTCTAAGATGATTGATAAGTATTTCCACAATTAAGCCATTAAGCATTAGGATCGCTGCTTTCGACTTTTTTTCAAGACTGAGCATATTTTTATGAGCAAACGCCTCTGACTGCGGGCATGTTGTTTGGTCCTGGGATAAATGCAGCCATGCAAAAAGCAAATAAACCAAAAATGAAGCACTTATAGTTCAGTTATAGCAATAGCAGCTCCCCCATTATTAATGTCGAGAAATCAGATGGCTGCGCCAACCTCACCCAATTGCAAAGAAGATTGTTTCAGCATTTAGATCAGTGGTTCTCAAACTGTGGTACGCGTACCACTAGTGGTACGCGAGAGCTTTTTTAGTGGTACGTGAAGATATTCATCAGTGATTATTATAGTCTGCCTTCAAGTGACCATGTTATTTGATGATCATGATGTGACAATAGCAAAACTAAAGACCCGTTTAGACTAGGAATTAGATTAAATTAAAGTACGTTTAGAAGGCGATATGCAGTCCATTCTAGCAGTCTTTTTAGCAGCCTTCTAGCAGTCTTCTAGCAGTTTATCAGCCTTTTAGCAGCAGTCTTCTAGCCCCTCTAGCAGAAGGCGATATGCCTTCCCTTCTAGCAGTCAGGAAGGACGTCCAATATTCGTAAAATACGTTTGTTTTACGTTATTGCGACACAATTAAGAGTGTGACGTTGCAATAAAACAAACGCACTTTAATTTAAATTAAAGTTTAAGATGTGCATTTTGTTTTAGTTAATTGGCAGCAATTAAACATTGATACTATTACGTCGAAATTGCATAAAATTGATTTATCAGTAAGTTAGCAAGAAAAGTTTTTGCCGTGTCGAAACGAAAGTACAATCCAGAATACATTAAGTATGGTTTCATTACTATCGAGCATAGAGGAGAATGTTTGCCACAGTGTGTGGTTTCTATGAAAACTTTTTCTGGTGCAGCCATATAGCCCAGCTTGTTAAAATGGCACCTTGAATCAAACCATGCAAAAAAAAAGGACAAAGATCAAAGTTATTTTGAGCGGCTGGGCGAGAACGCAAAAAGACAGCACCTAGACCGGACAGGCCAGTTTCACCAAACGAAGATAGGAGTAGTAAAAGCATCATATGAAGTCTCTCTTTTTGTAGACCAAAACATGAAATCCCACACAATCGCTGAGTCCCTCGTTTTGCCAGCAGCAAAGACACTAGTCAGGAACCTCATTGGAGACGAGGCAGCAGCTAAATTGGATAATGTGTCCCTTTCCAATGACACTGTAAAACGCCGTATTCAAGAAATGTCGGGTGATATTGCTGATCAAGTAATGGCTGGAGTAAAAGACTCAAAGTTCGGGTTTGCCATTCAACTCGATGAGTCGACAGATGTCGCGAAATGTAGCCAATTGCTCGTTTATGTCCGCTTTATTCAAAATTACACAGTGAAAACAGAGCTGATGTTGAATCAGGAGCTGGCTGCCACAACAAAAGGGAAAGATGTGTTCGATGTTTTGGCGGATTTTTTTGAAGAGAATGAGCTAGATTGGAGTAAGTTAGTTGGATATACGACAGATGGCGCTCCAGCCATGCTTGGGCGAAAATCTGGATTTCAAGCATATGTAAAAGATGTTGCAGCAAACACGACCTTCGTCCACTGTTTTATTCACAGATTTGCACTTTGTACCAAAGTGCTCCCTGCTGAGTTAATGTCGCGCTTGAACAAAATCATCAAAATTGTGAATTTTATAAAAACCTCAGCTCTGAATTCTCGACTTTTTGCAAGACTCTGTGAAGACGTCAGTTCTGCTCAAAAATGTCTCCTTTTCCACACGGAGGTTCGCTGGCTGTCCCGCGGGAATATGACCCGGAGGGTCTTTGAACTTAGGCATGAATTGTTGACATTTTTCAAAGAGAAAAACCACGAATTTAAAGATTATTTTGAGAACGATGACTTTATCTCACGGATGGCCTACTTGTCTGATATTTTCCAGGCTCTCAACGTTATAAATCTTTCGTTTCAAGGATCAAACAGCAATATTGCAGTTTTTATTTCAAAGCTGGAAGCATTCACTCGGAAGCTAGATTTCTGGACCAAAAATGTAGAGAGCAAACAGTTTGGAATGTTCCAACTCCTTACCACACTTTCAGTGGAGCCCAATGATCAATTATCTCAAGAAATTCATGATCATCTCAAGCTGCTCCGAATGGAATTGTTGCATTACTTTCCAGATTTAGTAAGTTGGACCTACGCAGTCAATCCATTCTGTATCGACCCAGCTCTCCTACCCGTGGGAACAGGAGAACAGGAAGAGATCATTGATATTCAAGTTGACGATACAGCAAAATCAAAGCTGAACGAATGCTCTCTCATAGATTTCTGGCTAATCATGGGTTCTACTTACCCAACGTTGGCCCGAAATGCTGCTCGACAGTCACTGATTTTCCTCTCTACATGGGAATGTGAGCAAGGGTTCTCAGCCTTAATGCCCATTAAATCCAAGAGCCGAAATCGTATAACTGAGCCTAAACATGATTTCAGATGCGCTGTGAGTAATGTTGCGCCTCGAATCGATCAGCTTGTGCAGAAGAAACAGTTGCATCTATCCCATTAAATTGTATCGTTTGTTATTTGTTGGTGTTATGGTAAAATAAATAGAGCTAGATTTGAGCAAAAAAAGGTAATCTTGAGTCATTTGGTACGCGGTGTAGTAAAAAACGAATAGATGGTACGTGAATAGAAAAAGTTTGAGAAACACTGATTTAGATGATATGTAGTTCGACACTAATATGTTATTGCAAAAGATTAAACAGGACCATCTTTATTCCGACTCCTCTCTTTTTGAGGTATTACCAAATGTTGTGCTTGGAGTTAGCTACTGTTTGACAGGTTTAGATACTTTATTTTTCGCTGAATCTTTTTGAATATTTCGATGGATAATGCAAAAGATCTACGCACTCGAGAGAGAATATACAAAATGAACCAATATAGTCAGTTTTTGTAGAAATTGCAATTTTGTGAAATACAGGCACCAAAATTATGAGTGTTTAACCATTACGGCTGCATTTCATAAATGTTCAAAGACTTCATTTTTTGATGAATAGTTTTTGAAAACGTAGACAGGTAATGCCAAAGAGCCATGCTTGTGAGAAATAAAAGTGATCAAAATGTACCAAACAACTAACTTTGTCTAACAATTGCAAGTTGATCAAACCAAGTATGATAATTGTTCAACTATAAAATAGAGCATAATGTATGGCAACCAATTTTTGATCAGCTTTTGTAAACTAATATTTAGCCCTAAATAATTAGAGGCTCTTATTACTGGAAAGCAAATTTCGTAAGCTTTTAAAGGGCAGTAATTGTTAGTTCCTTATTATAACTTTTATGAATGAAATTTAACTGGTCTTACTTGCTTTTTGCCTAATTGCGTTTTTGCTAGACCCTAGCAACACGTTCGCAGCCAGAGGCTTTAGGTAGAACAAATACGCATACATTTACAAAAAAGTCGTTAGTAGTGATCCAAATATTCAATCGATTATTCCTGAAAATACATATCAATCCCTTTGGCCTCCACCTCCCACCCTACAACTTTAAAATTATGTTTCCATGAACTGCATAGAATGAACGTACAAAAGTTTTTGATATCGTTGGCTGTTTCAATTGTGAGCAAGTCCTGTTCCAAAGTACGCTTATAAGGGAAACTGGGTACCGTAAGCAAGACGTAGACAGGGATCCCAGAGACTTTCGAAGAAATTTATCGCCTACGTGCAACACTCTCTTATGTTTTTTTCATCGATTTCATTTTGGAACAAGAGTTAGCTATGTCAAAAAACATTAACTTTTTGTTGCTGTTCTAACAAACATAATTTGAATGAAGCCGGCAGAACCGATTATCTCAAACTCAACATTGGTGATGTGGTGACCTGATGGTGACCCCGGCAGAGCCGACCACTAGTAAATATGACAGCTATGCATCAACACTAATCGTTTACTTAAGCCCAGCTATCAATAAGCAATATTTAACCGATTAGAGGTCAGTGTGGTTTCCGCAGAACCAACTATTGTGTGCTTGTTTTCTTGGACTCGAGTTTAAAAAGTTGTTTCAGAATTTACAGTTGGACTTTCGTAGCATGCGCTCTCGGACCTTCGACTTTTAATTGAACTAATACACAAACTTAGACTCGTGACCCGACAACTCAACTCGTAAAAATAACAGTGTACACAACAGGGCAAATCAGTAATACACCTATACCATTATGAAAAACGCAGTACCGGTATTAAGGAAAATACATTAGAAACAGGCGGGTGATCAAAGTAAACGCAGTTGGAAGACAGCGACTAGCATTTTATTATGTCACACACCACAGTAAAACAGTGCTACAGTTTAATTATTATGCCTGGTGTACAAGAATTACTTTTACATATTTTGTTTTAAATTAAATTGAACTTGGACTTGTTTGTGAAAACTGCAAGTCCAAGTCCATTGCCCTGGTGTACAATACTGCAAATGATTACGTGCAAACAAAAAAATATGCTAATTTTTTGCGAGGAATGTAGTTGTCATTTCGATTTGGATGTGAATGCAAAATGTTGTTCTACCAGTAACAGAGGGGGATGCCATTGATGTGGTAACCAATTGCGACGCTACTCGGTTAATGATCGTCTCTGGTGACAATGCAACCTGCAGGTAAAACCAGCTTGCCAGACTAGCAAACGGGAATAGGTCCAAAGATCTTTCAAAAAAGCTCATATTGGGTCAAAATGGCTTTTTGCCGTATCAATAAGATTTTTTGAGAAAAAATACTATGTTGGGAATTTTGCTAGAGAACATGGGACAGCAAATCATCCAAATTTTGCAAACTTGGACCAAAAAAAAATTCAGCGACAACCCTTGTATAAACAATTTTACTTTTATTCTAGTAGGGTCTTGCCTGCTGTTTTTGTTGAATATTTCAACTTGTCTCTTTCTTTCATTATAGTCGGTTCTTTTTTGGCATTCTTTCCAGCATTTATCACTTTGGAAATTGAGAAGTGTTTGCCCAAAATGAGTTTTGTCGCCTTCTTTATACATGTTAATTGTACGAATCTAGAACAAAAACCGGGTTGATACAACTAATGAAGGCGAATTTAAGAATACATTTTTAAACATGGAGGCCGAAGAAAATAAATTAAAATTGATGACAAAAATATCCGACAAAAGCTTAAAAACATTCCGTCTGTGAGGAGGAGTTAACCTAGGGATCCTATCTCTAATTATTTAACTCGATCAAAAAGTTCTTTAAAGGAATTTCGGAAATAAATCACCAGGTTCAAAACTCAAAGAAAAGTTACAATTTTTACGCTTTCACATTCTCTCTACCCTTCTCCACGCCCTCATAAGCCTCAAACACAATAGCTTGTCAGCTGCTCCTTCGAATAAAAAATTGCAGAGAAGTTGTAAGGTCGGTGGAAACCAGAATGTAAACCTGTAGCAAATGCTTGCTAAATCATTCGCATCAGCAAAATTAGAGTTTCTAGGCAATCACGAGTCTTAATTATTTAGCTACCTCAATTCTTTAGATGCAACCATGTTCAGCTATCACACAGAAGAAAACCAGCTTTAAAGAAAAGTGTGAAGTGTTGTGACGAACAAAAAATACAATAACGCCAACAACATTTGAATTTTACATACAAAAACGTAAACTATGACAGGCGGCCATGATGGAGTGAAAAGACGTCATATTACGTTGTACATTTTTGGACATCACACAACAACCAAACGCCTGGCTGAGAGTCAAAAATGCCTACCTGATCAGCTGGAACATCAAGTGTAGTAGCAATTTGGTCAATCCATGATTCACAAATAAGTAAACCTTGGGGGCCTCCAAAACCTCTGAACGCTGTGTTGGAAGCTACGTTGGTGCGACACACAAATCCACGGAGAAAAACGTTTGGAATCCTGCATAACACAACAAATCCTAGGTCAAAGAAAAGTTGATTAACGTGATGTGCGGTTTCTAGCGTTTTGATGCATCATTAGTACAACATTTTTTATTTCAAGTGAGTAAATTTACATTTCATTTTCCACAAAACTTTGATATTGAGCGTCTAGCATTAGGTTTTTAATTATCGTAGCACTTTCAAGTTTTCGATGCAGACAGACAAAAGAATCTAGCTCAGATCTACCAACTGCGATGCATGCATTCTATCTGTGGTCGGGTGTGCTTTAGTGCCGTTTTTACGGCGACATGATCCAGCAATTTTTAAGTGCAACCTCACAATAAATGATTTGTAAGCTTTCTGATAACTTACGATAGTTTTCGTTTTGTGGCGGATTTCAACAAGCATTAAATTGAGCATTGAAGCCGCATCAACATTCAAATGAAACGGAGAAACTGCGAAACGGGTAGAGACAACTATGTTTAACATTACATCCGCTACCTTAAGAACGAAAAAAATTCAAAGACACTTTTGAAACTTATACATCTTTGCAATTCTGGCGGCATAGACATCTACACTATGAGGTCATTATAAAAGGCGTCTGTGAATTTAGTGCTGCTTTAAGCAAAAACTAGGGGTGAGCAATAAACACGTAGCTCGTAACGTACTTGTAGCAGTTATCTGAGTGAAACAAGCCTCTTTCCATGACAGCCAACGACAAATCGATTGTATTCCCGGCGTTACTGTATAAGTCATTTATAAGAGAAATGATTCTTCCATCTTTCATGAAACCAACCTGAACAAAGTCCGTTTAAAGTCGCATTTAGATTGTGTGAGGAGGAAAGCACTTTTGCAAAACGTTTATCTTCAAAACAGTCCAAACACTATTAGCATGGTGGTGCAATATTTTTGAGCAGTTTTAAATTTTTAGTTTTATTACTTCTTTTTCTATTTGACCTAACGCTTTACAGACGAGTGTGTTGTGATGAGTTTTCATCAAAAAGCAAATTTAGACGATGTTCCTCTCCAGGAAACAATTAGCTCTGTTTTTAAAGATTGTTGCATCCAGCCCTGTGACTGGGTAACGTATGGAATAATGGAGGGAGATTCAGCAGCGCCAAATATTGATGACGTTGGAAAGGTTATGCACCCCCTACAATGTTTTTCAGGTTGCCCAACCCCCTTTTTATAATTTGTGCCTCGCCTGTCTCATGCCTAAGTGATCTCCTGACGTATCTGTTAATTTTGGACAAAATACTGAAAAACTGTTTCGACCAATATGGTCTCATCAACCACCGGGTTGAAGAAATTTTCATTCATTAGTACGAAGAACAGAACCCAAAAAAACATACAAATAAGTGACATATTACTTTATATCTGGACAAAAATGGATGTCTTCCTCCTGTCATTGTCATATCTTCTTCCCGTGATAGCATGCAACGAACAGGTTTACCACATCTAACACAAACAAGTTTGGAATACAAAAATCAAAGAGCTACCAATTTTTTTGCCCATTTAACGCAAAATTGGATTCCGTAAAATTTTCTCTTAACCGTGATATGTTCCTCCTTTACCACTCATAAAAGAGATAAAAGTTCTTAGATGCTTCCATTTATTTTTTAATGCATGGAAAAGATTACTTCAGAAAAAGAAATACCAGCGGATGACAGAAAAAAGTTTTTGCTCATTTTCTGCAACCGGATAAGAAACTCTTGAAACATTCCTCTTTCAAAAATGACCCTCGTCAGGCAGACGTTAAATTCGACAGCTAATGAACTGTTAATTTTACTTTCTAAAATGGTTTGTTGTCAATACTTGTTTCAAGTTAGGCTTGACCATTGCATTTGTTTTCAATTTGAACCCTCCGCCAAGCAGTCTGTTAGAAATCATTTAAAAATATTTCTAAAAAGCACAACGCGAAGCTGATGCTTGTTTGATGTAACAACACTTGATTGTCGGATTTCGTAAGTCATAATTCCATGAAAAACAATTACACGTATGTGTTAGCAAATTATTTAACAAAAAAAAACAACACTTACTTGTTGGCAGCTACCACCAGGGGGTTTGTTAGCACTTGGTATCGGGTCTCTTTGCCACCAAAACCTCCACCCATTCTTTTCACCCGCACAACAATCTTGTTCCCATCAACGCCGAGGATTTGAGAGGCCTGCAAAGAAGGTAGACTAGATCAAAAACTGTCTAAAGCAGAATCAAAACACTGGTAGCTTGAGGCCGCGATAAATATAAAAACTTCTTGAACTGGTCCTTTGGCAACTCTCCGAGAGAAAAAGCAAGTTGAGATTTTTACATTCATTAGCAAAAGTTTTAGACTATCCAACAAATATGGACATACAGAAAAAACTATGGGCATTTTTTAAATACTAGCCATAATAATATGTTTTAATTTTGGTGACAAAATTTATCCATTTTCAACGTCATTAAATACAAGTTTTATAGTGTATATGCACATATATACGCTACGTATTGTAAAATGCATTTAGAGCATAAAAATTGGCTAAATGGTCCTAAACGATTGCAAATTGGCTAGATGGGGATAGTGTGATATTTGCCACTACAAGAAAAAAGAAAATGTTTAATACACTAATAGGAAGACTTCTAGCTAGTATGTTGACAACTAGTTTTACCTTTTGCATTTTACATGCGAGTATAACCAAAAACAAACATTTAAAACTTACAGCCAGCTGTAATCCGGATGGGCTTTGTGACGAGGCAAAAATCTCCATCTCTCCATCTTCTCCTTTGGGAACCGCCAAACAAGCTTGAGTTTCGAGATAGAAATGTTCTTGACCGCCCATTCTGTCAACAAAAGCAAAAGGCTACAATATAACCAAACAGTGGAAATACAGATCCAAGATCAATTTTCCAATGACGTCGTTGCTTTAGACAGGTTTTGACCCATCAGGTAGTAAAAAGCAACTTTTTGGTACCCTCCGATGGCAATCGGCCTGGTTGGTCATGAAACGATCAGTCTGTAATTTGTAGGCAATTCGTTTCTTGTTAAAAATGGACAGCCCCTCAATTCTTCTTGTCTGATCTTAATTTGCAATATGATTTTGATAAAACTTTTTGTAAAATACCTCCATCCAAAGAAAAGGAAGGGTAAATAGCAACAAGAAGAAATGATCTACTTGAGCTTCTCTACGTACGAACAGTGACGCTGCTTGCATATTGTGTCTCAAGAGATGGCATATTAGGCAGTTGGTCTCCAAACAAAGGCGGTTCAATTTGTTAAAGATGAGAACAAAGTTTCCGATATGTATACATCACTACTTTGAGATGAATCGCTGTTTTTTGTTAACTGGTTCTTAATTGGTTTACAATGGAGACCGGAATAGCCGTTAAATGTAGTGCCTCTATTCCGGAAAAAGTAGGAGTAACCATAGTGACCTAACAAGATATATATCAAAATTATATATCAAGTCATATACGGCACTACTGTGAGACAATATTCAGTGACCTTTCACATTAACGACAATATCAAATTTAAAACGTTGGCATTCATTCCTAAAGAAAATCGCAACATCTGCATTTCATCCACCTACAGGGGCTTCACACTCAAGCTGAAGTGTTTATTACAAAATCAAGTGGTTATCCGCTTGAACAAACTTTCCACGGTAGCTCGTGCGAAATTTGGTTTCAAATCTCACTTGGGGTCGATTCTACCGAGTAATTTATCGACTGCTCTTCATCTTCTTCAGCATATTTATTTCAGGTCTTCGTTTGCATGCGGTATTGTTTTCAAGAATATTTCTATTTGTTTTACTTCGCTTAAAAGAGGGAGTTGTAGCAAGCGCATTTTCAACAAATAAAGCAAAAATTCTCCTGCACGCTCTTAAGAAAAGATCAAATTTTAGTCTAATAAGCGAAAACCTTACCTGAACTCCCCCTCAATTACGTGATCGCATTGCTTCAACGCCTCCTCGGCATCACCGGACTTTAAATTAAAAACATCGTAGTAAGATTCATGCTGAATAGCATCCTAAAAAAAAAATTATGCAAAAGCCAGGTTTATTATAAGTTTAAAAGCAGCCGTTTTGCCAAAAGCTTTTTGTAATACACTCATCAAAGGTGGCATCGCGCCAAGTGGGAAGATCAAACGAAACGCGTTCTTGTATCTTGAGACAGATCACTGACAAAAAAGTAACAAAGAACGTTTTTTAAAGCAATTATGAAACTCTGTACCGCCAAAAAAATCAAGTCGTTTATTTTAATACATCTTGCGAAGCTCTAAAATGGTACTAAAGAAAGCAGTTTTGCCAAAAGTATTTTGTGACGCAGTAATACATTGCGTAAAAATGGGAGAGCAAGAATGAGCAGGTCCTTTATGTGTCTAAATTCTCAACAGGTAAAATTGTGCATGCTCGATAACTATTTTGTTTTTCTTCAAATGTACGAGATCTACTTGTACTATCAGCAACCTTAATCATTTTGCCAACCCGTTTATTAAAGTATTTAATTGTTGTTATTGTTGTTGTGCCTACCCTTCTCTTCCTTAGGACGGAGAAACGACACGAAATGAATATCCCAACCCACTCAGCAAATCTGGTCAAGATCAAGTTGAAGGAGGGCGAAATTCTATATCAAAGCAATCACGAACAGCACTTGTAATTTTCTCTTTCTTGTTTGTCCCGATTGTTGCAAAAATACACTGCACCGGCAGTGCTGGTATCTGCGAAACTGATCTGAAAGCAGATCTTGTTCTACGGTATTTTATTGTTTTCTACGGTACATATTTCTAGGGTTTTTTGTGACCGTAAATAGAACCAACTACTCACAATATTCATCCAAATGAATTTACCTCAATCGTGATGATAATAGGTTGAATTTCTTCATACTTCACTTTCACGAGTCGAGCTGCTCTCTGAGCATGCGCATGAGTGTCAGCCACAACAGCCCCAATCACATGACCAACACACGTGACCTAATCATAACTTGCATAGTTTATCAGGCGTAAAGCATCATATTTTACTATTAATAAACTTGGCTTATTTGTAGATAACTTGCGAGCACTTCGGCAAAGGTGTTGGCGTAGCGCAAGACAAGTTCATTCAGTAACTGCTGGAAGAGTAGACTACACCAGATTTAAATCGTTGTTGGTGCGTAATCAAGTGACACTAAAATAATATCAATTACATTCAAAACCTATGTAAGCCAAATTTCAAAATTTGTTCCTCAGCCGGCATTAGTGAAAAATGCCTCAAAACGAAAACAATTTAAGTTATCAGAGTAATATTTTCTTTTAAATAGTTTTGTGCACCCTTATCTTCCTCTTTTTTTCAAAATTTGTTTATACAGCATACCATTGAACTAATTCGCCTTGATCAATATCTGGCAAAATGTGACCTGGCCGAAGAAGGGTGATGAAACCTTACCTCTTTTTCTGCAAACACGTCTCCATACCATCCCAGGTCGTTTGTTCCAGGAATATCTTTGTGATCCACCCAAGTGACAAAACCTGGCACCTCGGATGCAGCCTTAATATCAACATCGATAATTCTGGCGTGCGCCTTGGTGCTGGTAACAAGGGCAAGATAAAGTTCGTCTGCAACAAAAACATTGCATATCTGTAGGCTAACAACAATACAACCAAAAAGATAAGCAATATGAAAATAGATGAACAATTTCTGTTTGTCAGCTAAAATCTTGGTGAAATAGGGCTTTTCAAAGCTTACTTGACTTAACCTAAAAATGCTCCTCCTTCAACATGAAAGATAAAATTCATGTGCGAGAAGAAATTACTATTTATTGATGGTACTGAATTTTGATTTTAGTAAGCCATTTTGCCAAAAGTAGTGGAGATAGTGCAAAAATAGAAGAGTTAGCAGTGAAATTGGATGGGATAAAGCGCTTTTTATAGGGTAAATGACCAAATGGTCACAAGTTCAAACCACATGCACAATGAATGCTACGTTGTATCTTCAGGAAAGATGCTTTCCGATGATTTCCTCTGCTTGGCGGAAAGCAAGGAGGAGAAAATTTATCAAAAGTAAAGTCACGCAGTTGAAGCAATTGTTGAAACAAAAACTTGGATGCTGGTCTGGAAAAATGCGGCTTTGTCGCTGTCCTGCAAATTCAAAGGACAAGAGCTCGAAATTCCAGCTCTTGTGTTTATCGCAATACCACTTCGGATAAAAGTGTTACGTTCAACGTTAGAAAAATAGTTTTTTTCCTGATTTAAAAAATGTTGTTTAACTCTAATTCAACACTAAACAGATATCTAATGAGGACATTTCGGCGTATCCACTACGATGATTGCTAGTCTGCACTAAATTGAGATTATTAGCACATTTTGGAATCCCTTGCTTCAAAATGCCATTCTTTCATAAAATGAAAGATTTACCGGCATAAGGAGGCATATCATCAAGATAAATCGCTTCTCCGCAAACTTGCTTTTCAGCTGCAAGGTGCATCACTGGTCTTCCTACTGCATCTTCCTTTGCTTGCTCTGAAGGAATCTGAAATAGGAGCTTTGTTATGCAAACGCTTTTCTCAAAGCAAGATCCATCCACACCTTAAACGTGAAGCCGACTTGTAGTGAGCGGAGTCAAAGGTGAATGTGAGCGTCATTGTAGGCAAGAAGATGAAAGCGAGGAGTTCAGAGCATCAGAATGGCAAAGCCGTATTCCTCAAGTCTTAGTTAGCTTAAAAGTTCTCGTTTTGAGTTCAAAATATTGTTGAGCAGCTGGGTATAAATGGAAACAACATGTAGAGGAGCAATGCTTTCTCAGCTTTTTTTCTGATCAGTAGAATAAATTCTGATTTCACTTTTGCAAATAAATTTGATCTGGCACAGGGATGTCCGAAATTTTTACGGTTTGGGTCACATTTCATTAACCTAAAGTCTTGACGGGCCGCAAAAGACTATTTTTTTGGTTTCAACTGGTCTAAGTTACAATTAACACATGTGAAAAAGCAAAATTCTTGAAAGAAAACATCATGCGCGGGCCGCACTTTGAGCACTTTTGGTCTGGGGGGTGTTTATAAGAAACTTTATCAAACTTTAAAAACAATAAACAAACTTGTGACATAAAGTTGTGCCCACTTCTATCCAGCTCTTTCCCAATTGCAAAGATACTATTACTAATCAATTTGTCATAAACGGCCAAGGTATGACAGCCGTATTCTTAGTAAATAAATTATAGAGTAAGCTCGTTAATTACTATTGATAAATCACATTGTAGTAAATCAAGCAATAGAGGTGCCAGGTAATTCAACGAGTACCGTACATTGCAACATTACAATGGCGCAGCGATGCCACTACGCTCAAAAATAATCTTCCAATCTAAAAGTTCTTTTTACATTAGGAATTAAGCCCTGCAAGGCAACAACTTTACTGGAGCTTGAATAGTGCGGCCTGAAATCTATTTTCAAGTAGCGTTTACTGTTTGATTTCTCAGCAAATTTTTTGGCTTCATAGCCCACTTCAAAGTAAACATAAGAATTGGGCAACTATTACAATACATAATCAAACTTAAAAGAATGAACAAATTACTTACAATTTGTTTTATAGGAAGCTACAGAGGAATCTTTGTTGTTGGCGTGGTTACCATCACAATTAGTTTACAGGTACAAGGCCTACTGATTAGAGTCAATTACCTCTTCCCATGTCTGCGTTTCAATGAATGGAAGGTATGTCCCACCCAATCCCACCATGGTAGATTTGTCATCCTCAGAAACTGATACCTGCAACGAATGTTGGATGCTAGTTCTTACATCAAACTGCAATAGCAGATCAAAAATACATCGCGAGAACCAAAGAAACGGTAAGACATTGGTTGACATGGAAACGGATTGGCCGATCCCCAAGCAACGTTGTTGATAAAAGCAGACTATTGGTGCCCCTATATGATTTGCTGCTTCATATGATACCACATCTTGATCAATGGCTTGTTTTTGAATTCGGTACAAAAATGGAGAGGCTTTGATTTCACAATTACCGGTAGTTCGGAAAAAACAAAATCATTCAAAAATAGTTTAAAAACTGTTTTCATTTTCTCTCTGTTTTTGCTTGACCTTGTTTGATAAAATTAGAATAAGTAGTCGTGTTTAAGTAGCTGGTGACATACAAATTCGTGACAACCACGTTTAAGATTATAAAGCCTAATCCTACTTAAAAACAAACTAACTTTCTAGGGTCTAACTACCGCTTCATCAAGGGCTTTTATTCAAATGAAGTTAGCACTTGGGTTAACAAGTGTATCCTACTTGTTCTCTTGTTGAAAAACAGTCTCAAGAAGTGTAATAAAATTTAGAAGGTTTGTGGGTACATTCATAGAGATAATCCCGAATCACTATCATTTAAATAAAAGTAGGACCAAAAATCAAAGTGCTTCAAAAGGCAATTGGTGCTTATCGCTTCTTAAGGTACTGTCCACGTAATGGTAAACGTGATTGCTGCCTAGTCACCAACAAAGTAGACTAATACACGCAAGCTCAGCACCGCCACAGCTCACCTCATTCACGCCATCTTTAGCCAAACATTGCTTAACATAAATGAAAAACTTAAAAAAGAAACTGGCAGCCAGGGCTTCCCTGTACTCCACCATTCCCCCAGGGGCGTTTATTTTCAGAGGGAAATCTTCACGCAGCCATGCTATGACATCGTCTAGAAGGCTCTGATCCCAATTTCTAAAACATATAAATTCTAGAATCAAGCGGTAGAAACCATAAGGTTAAACTGGTTGCTACCAAAAAAGCCAAGCTTGAGCTGAGTCTTTGACAAAGCACTGATTTCTGAAAATCTCGTCTTTACCTTAAGATGCTTCAACTGCTCATTCTTAGGTTTGTTGTTCAGCTTAAAGTACGAAACACTAACTATGGAATGGTTCATACCGTTGGTAACAGTACAACACCATCAGGAGACAACTTCCTGAAACCGACCAAAAATCAGGGATGGGCTACTTCGCTTGTTGGCATTGACCAGAAGTGCTGCAGCGTAATTTGTGGATGTAGCTGAGAGACCACTATGCCGCGTTGCTTAAGCACTGCTTTTCAAACCTCCCCGGTTTGCGGCCCACTTTTAGTGAAGCTCTGCTATGAGTCTTTTCTCTATTTGAAGACCTTTTTTTGGAGACCCAGTTGATGAAAGCGATTGTTTCTCATTTTGGTCACGGAAGACCTTCTGTTTCCTAATATTTCGTTGCCTCTGCACCTCCTCAACTTGAAGACCTTTACTTTTTGGGGGATCAATTTACAAAAACAAATTTAAGATGTCTTAGCCAGACAAACAAAGATCATGAGCTTCATTTTTTTGAACATAATGAAAATACACAAATGTAATGAATTTTTAAAAGCACCTCAAAATAAAATTATGGTCATAATCTTTGTTTGGCTGACTAAGATATGGAAAACGAGTTTTTCCTTTCTAAAATTAAATTTGAAATACTTCGCAGTTTACCATTTGGGAAGCGCTACTAAAAGTATTTTCAATCATGGCTGAAAAAGGTCCCATTGACCAGTTTAAGCAGCAAGAGGGAAGAGTAATAACAAGTGGTTATGGGGTAATTAAAAGCCAATAGCCATAAGCCCCTTGTCGTATCGACAACTCATCATTTTTTGAAGTGAGTTACAGTTTAAATGCAGATTTGCATGAAAAGCATAATCAAGATCAGACTAGACTGACTTTCCTAACCGAATTAAGTAAAAATTGCGAAATGGTAGCTTATTACTTTTTAGGCCCTTCCGATGATGGGTAGCCAAACGTCGCTTTTCGAGCAGTAGCACATTTAGAGGTAGGGACATAATTCAGTATAGTGGCGTACGCAAGGGGGGCTCCTATGCGTGCTCTCCCCCTCTGGAACAATAAATTGTTATTTCAGCAATTATTTGCCCAAAATCATCCTCCCCCCCCCCCGTCATGAAATTGTGGAAAGTGATTGTCGGCTGCGATGGCTGTAATAAAAGCTTGAATTTGGCGAAATTTTGCGCTGTGAACAATCAATTTCCAAAGAAAAAAGGCCATCTATCTGTACTTCAGTAAAATTTTGACCACCACCGACATCCATCTTCAAAAACATTACACGACAACTTTGTCTCATCGCGCACAATTTTCAGTATTGCGTTCAGTGTGGGTCTATCTTCAGAAATAAATGTCTCTCGCCCCCCTCAAGAAATTTTTGGTGCGCCCCTGACTCAGAGTAATCCCACTTTACCGCCTGGCCACAAGAAATTAGTTCAATTTGAAGTTAATCAAAAAACTCAGCTTTATTTTTCTATATCCCTTCTATTTTTCCCACCAAATTCCTTGGTCCTTTAGTGCTCCAATGAAATATTGAATACGAGGTTTCACAATTCTAACTTGGTAGTCTACACTATAGGCATCAAGAACACGTAAAATGTCTGCTCTTCATTTTTTTCTACTGAAAAATATTGGATATTCCTCGCTACTGCAAAAAGGCTTGCGAAAATTCAGTAGAGTAAATCACCTGTCCATCATCTTCTTCATCGTTGTTTGTGGCATTACCGACGTGGCTGCCATCCCTCCAAAAGCAGCTACAAACCGTTTGACTTGGTTACTTCCAGGATAGAACGTCACTTTCATTGCAGCATTTACAATCGCAATGTCGTCTTCGCGACGTCTCGATTGCATGTACGCCTTCATATACTCGTTCTAAAGCACAATGCTGTAGTCGATATGCGATAGAGCTCGACAGGGCTGTTTAGATTGAAATAGCCTCAATAGCGCATCGCCGTCACAAGTTGATGCCTTAAAGTTGGCAACATGTCTCAGTGTGGCTTGCAATCGTAAAGTTGTCGGCTCGACTTATTGTAACTTCAGAACACTGAGCTTCTGCAAAGATACTTTATGAAACTTTTTCCGCTTGATTGCAGTTGTCGTATTTGAAGTGCACTGCAACAGCAATATTGGCAACTTTGAAGATACAACCGGCTTTTTTGGTTAATTTATGAGCCCTACTTACTTCTTTTGTGAATGGAATTGTAACACGGGTTAGCACTTCTCCTTTCACTGCTGTAGTTTTTCTATAACTTGGAAAGAACGACTGATCCATTGGAAGAGTTCTGTCTCCGCGAGAATGAAGTCTCAAAGTCGCAGTGCTCTCAGATGCCATTAGTATCGGATTCAAATCCGAGATGGGACTTGCTGTCATAATATTTCCTCCGAGAACCTGCGAAGAAGTGCCTCAATCGTGGTTCAAACTCAAAATTATAAATTTTTTGAGTGTTTTAGAACCAAATAATTGAAAGCAACAAAGCATTGCAACTGAAATATTGTTGGTTGACGACATGGAAGTTTTTGGAAAAATATTGAAGGAAGTTGTAATGTTTGTGGTAAAATTGCACTAGGCCGACAGCACAGGTAACTTTGCAGCAGATCTGACGGAAAACTGATCAATATACATAATAACCATACGTTATCGCTACAATTTCAAAAATGCAGCAAAACTTCATTTTTTGAGATATTTTCATTAGATTGGTTTTGTAGTAAAAGCGAAATACTTCAAGTTTTTTCCTTTTTGGCACGTACTTTCTAAAATAATCAGGTTTGAAATTATAAATTTTAAGCGATTAAGCACTTTTTTGGATCAAGCAGTGAAAGCGGAGTTGATGAAAATGAACACTCTGCTTAAAAAACCCATTGCGTTGCCTGGTTTATAAAGAAGAAGCCAAACATCCGAGCCCAGCGAAATCTTAGATGCAAATATCAATGAGATCCACCTGCCAATATCAATGAGATCCACCGGTCTTCAACTCGATTGTGGCGTAAAAAGTTTATGGAGACAGAACGGGACACCACCTCATTGTGACATTGAAATGCAACAATTTATGAAAAAACATTTCTAGATCAGTGTATTGGACGTGGTGGTCTCAACCCTTGGCCGCCTTGTTTCCCAGAGGATGCACCGTTGCATTTTTTGAGGGGGAGTTTATACACAGATATGGTCTACCAAAAAAATTTCGTGACGATATTGATTTACAGCGCTGAATGAACGAAACAACTACTGCAGTTGCTGTATATACGTTAGCAAAGCATTGGAAAAAAATGAATAGCCGCCAAATATTCTTCCTGCGACTGACGGTGCATACGCAGAGGTGTACTAACACATTAAAAAATTTTGAACCATTTCCCGTTACTATAAAACAAACTGAATGAAAATATCTAAAAAAATAAAATTATGTTGAATTTTTGAAATTGTAGCGATAATTTATGGACACACTGTATAATAGCAAAGTGTTGCAGTACTAGAAGATAAGCGATTTATGTCTACACATGTTGCAAGCTGGAATTAAAGCAAAAATACTTACCCCGACATTTCGAATTTGGTCACCAGCAAACCAATACAACATCTCAACAATCGAGCTCAAAGGTTGTGTTGGCTTCCATCCATTGTTTGAAATAACGCTCAACAGCTTTTCACGGATGTCGGTTAAAGTACAAGCTGCTCCAATAGTTACTCCTGCGAAAAACATTCATCATAAGCATAACGGATTAAACAATTGACGGGCGCAGAGCTACGATCTATTTTCAGAAACAATACCGACAATATTAGAAAGCGGCTTTTTCATTGCGTAAAAAGCAATCATTCTCGTTTCAAGATAATTTTCCTTTTAATAACATGACCCTTTTCCGCATACAGGGCAAATATTTTTTCGTTTTCGTCTAAGATCAGGGCCGAGGGTCCATACTTTTGCCTCCCTGAGAACCCTTCTATGGTATATTTCGGTTCAGACGTTTAGCAATCAGGTTATTGAATCGTCATTTAAATTTTCCATTCTTGTATTCCATTAGGGGCCCAGTAGATGGTGCAAGTCAGAAGACATGGTCAGCAATTTGTTCCTTTGCTCCGTAACTGCATTTAGGGCTAGAAGCCAGGCCCCGCTTGCGCAATAACACCCTAAAGCCCGTTCATTAGAATTTAAGTTCAATGTTCTTTGGTTCGGGCTGTGTTGAGACAAGTAAATCACGGGAAAGAACATACGATTGTGCTTCTTACATGAATGCATTGCTTGTGAGAGACAGAAAAGCACTCTGCCAACTTCAGTCAACTGGTGGGCTGTTACCGAATGTGAAAGCAAGTCGCTTTGTTGAAAGCAAAGTTTATCCAGAATAAAAACAAAAATAAAGCTTCGCTTTACACGCCCGGGCAATCAGTTAAAGCAAGATGATTTGGTTAAAGCAAAACAATTAGGCTTATACATTTCAAATTAAGTATACATCTGAATGAAAAATTGCTGCCAAACCAGAAAGACAAATTTCCATGCAACGGAACCGATGCAGTAGTTATTTGATTATCACAGTAAGCTAACAAACAGACAAGTTGGTCAGAGCTTTTAAGTGATTAAGTTTTAAAAGAACTCTAAATTTTGTTACGTCTGTGGGACATATTTGTACCTCTTGTACTTTTCTAGATTGTGGGCAGGATCTGCAGACATATTCAGTTTATGAAAAAAAACTGCGTTTGTATCTGTAAACTGCCTATTTTTTACCTGAATCCCCAACATCAATTTTTGACATTTCTCTGACGTAAGCAGGGGTCACAATGACGGGATAGCAACGACCTTTGACCCACGTTTCAATGCCAACCTCGGTGTTTCCGACAACTAAATGAGCATCCGGAAACTTTTCCTTCAACTCGGTCAGTTGATCGACTGACGTGGGCCTGTACCACGTGACTCTTTCTCCAACAAACTTCAGAGGTTGAGACAAAGAATCCTTTTTGCTCATTATCTGCAAAAGACTTAAAGTCTTAATGATAATGGTTTGATTTCTTACCGGTACCTCATCATAGCTAAAACTACATATTGCTTCAAGTCAATAAATCCATTGTGGTAGAACATGTCACTGATGAAACGCATAAACTTCATAACAGATTTTTAAAAACAAGCTTAGTGGAGAGATAAGGCGACTAGAAATTTCTCATAAGTGGTGCTTTGAAATAGCAGTTACAATCAATCCATTTTAGCCCAAAATTTTTCAAAACTCTGTTGTACATATTCGTTTGTTTTTGTTTATTTTTCACCAAAAAAGCAAGGAAATAATAAATTTTTAGAAAAGTCTTTTGTGAAACTTAACTTTTGAACAAGTTTTTGAAAGTATTCCACATCCTGCTTTGACCAGTCTTGTGATTACGCCATTTGGGAAAATTTTTTCAGGAAATTTTAATTAAAATACTGCAATATATTTCACCAATAACTCAGGAGGAAATATGGGCTCCTGCGTGAGGTCATAGGCAGCGTAACTTTCCGTTTCTGACGTCATGCCATTCACTCCATTGGCCATAGACCCTGCAAACAATACAACGTGGTCATGGGATCGGTTATTAGCTAGATCAAACCAAAATAAAGTTCAAAATATTTCATTTTTCTCAATCCTAGTTAAATTTTGAACAAGGTAGTGTGTGTGCGTGGTGAGCGGAAATTAATCATTCATTTAAGTGCTGTTTCAGAAGGGCATTGCTGTAATAGAATAGCAGGCTGTTGTTAAAAGAAGTAGCTTCTTTTCGTGTCAACTTTGAATTTGAATTTCCGCCCAACTGGTCTGGAGCTTTTTTAATACCAATCAGGTTATAAGGCTGCGTTTACATTTTGTTGATTCAGTATAATTCCTAGCCAACATCTGAAGCTGACGTTCACAGCTAGCTTAGAAGTAGACTAATTACATGCCACTACTACACTCTCACCTACCATTTCGTTCTCCATCATTCTTGATGTTATTTTGACAGCAGTTTTCTTTTCCACAACTAAATCTTCCTTTGGTAAAAGAGCTAAAAGCTAAAAAGTAATAATAGGTTGAAATGGATTAATATTCAATAAACTTTGCGTTCGTCTTACTCTTAAGCAACCTAAAATGCCAAAAACGTAAAATAATTATCAAAAAAAAATTCCTGCAAAGAGTACGAAAATATATTGTTTTCTTCTTTGCGTCCTATTTTTATTCTCCGAAGTCGCAGAACATAGTTGCCAATTTGAAATGCGCAAAAAGACCGCAATGCGTCGGAGAAATTGTAATTTTTGAGTAAAAGCACTAAAACTATGAAATGTTTTGGCCCGTCCTTTATTTGAGTTCCGCAACGCAACTAACTTCTTGAAAATTAATTAAATTTTTCTGATTGTGGTGTTGATCTCTCAAAAAATGGTCTTCGCTTTAGGTCGCACGCAAAATGCCAGCTTTTCTAGTCAGTTCTCTAAAAAAAGATCATTTACCAAAACTTCTTCAAAAATACAGCAATGTCGAGTTTCCACAAAAATTCTAATGGGTTCGCCGCACCATCTGAACTAAAAAGAATTCAAGATTCTCCCAAAATTCTCAAGATCAATTCCAAAAATCCTTAGATTTATTCCAACACATTTTGCCAAAATGTGGCCTTGAAAATCAAGATTGGCGGCTATATCGCAAAATAACAACAATTGCGCAAAATGTAAAACACTGGTCTAAACCCGGTTTAGATTTTTCAAGTTTAAACTTTCCGCTTGAATTGCTTGGTGCTATTTCAAAGGGATTTAGACCGTACTTGTTTAAATCTTCCTTGCAGAGAAAGTCATCGTAAAGAGCTTTTTCCACGAGTGTATCAGCACAGCCACCCAGAGTGTTAAACCCAACATCTTTCGATTTCAATGGAAGTTAAAACGGCACTCTAATTTACTCGATTATGCGGCCAGTTAAAGGAATTGAGATAGCAACAACAACTACGATGTGATTTGGTCTCTGCGAAACGAGTCAACATTATGGGGAAATCAGGGAATAAGGGGATGAAGTCCAAGAAATTTTCTCAAAAAATATGATTTTGGCGTGCACCCTCTTTGTAAGATCTTAGTTTCAGCGTATCCAGCAGTTCCACAATTTAAAATCGAAGGTTATCCTGTTAATCAGTGATACTGAGCGCTAAGACGCTCTGACGGCATTAACAATCAAGCATCGGAACCTCTTCTTGAAATCTGTTCTAAATATCGGTAGAAAGTTTTATTCCTGGTTGCGAAAACCGCGACGCGTGAACGCAGCCTAAGACTTTCAACAAGCAATTCACCTTTAATAATAGGTCGATATCCGGTACATCGGCATAGGTTTCCTTGCAGACCCATCTCTATTTCTTCCGTCGTTGGAATTTCTTTGTTTCTCAACAATGCATACATTGACATCACAATACCTGGAGTGCAAAATCCGCACTGTGATCCGTGGTTCTTGGCTAAACGCTCCTGAACAACATGATCGAAATCAGTTCTATTGCCTTGGAAAAATTGTTCAGATCAGTTAATAGAACAATATAACAAGCCAGTTGGTACCCATTGCAGACTTAAGGAAGAGGGTGGATAAAACAGCTCCAAAGCTGTTGTATAGTACTTTATTGACCAAAAGCATGAAGAGAGCTACAACTTTTACAAAATGCAGGTTTTTTATATTTTCTTCCCCCAAACCAAAGTATATACATTTCCCCCTCTTAGAACCAAGTTTGCCAATACTACACAAGCCAATGCAAAAACTGAATAATTTAAAACAATAGTCAATTTTTTTTTTTGTGTGTGTGTGTGTGTGTGTGTGTGCGTGTGTGCGTGCGTGCGTGCGCGTGTGGTGTGTAAAAGTCTGCTCGTTCGCATCCGTCGGAGTGAAATCTTTAGCAAACGGCAGTACATATTGTTTATCTCTCACCTGCACAGCATGCAGCTTGGTCTTCGTGCTTCCGATTCCTTCGACTGTGGTGACAGCACAGCCGTGCATCGAAACGACTGGAGCCAAGCAAGAATTCACCGAATAATGTCTGTAGCGAAAAAATTAAGATTGTTGAATTTTATTCAAGCAAATGCATTTCTGAATAATGTTCAACAGCACTGGATATGTTCAACAGTACTGGATATGTTCAACAGCACTGGATATGTTCAACAGCGCTGGATATGTTCAACAGCGCTGGATATGTTCAACAGCGCTGGATATGTTCAACAGCGCTGGATATGTTCAACAGCGCTGGATATGTTCAACAGCGCTGGATATGTTCAACAGCGCTGGATATGTTCAACAGCGCTGGATATGTTCAACAGCGCTGGATATGTTCAACAGCGCTGGATATGTTCAACAGCGCTGGATATGTTCAACAGCGCTGGATATGTTCAACAGCGCTGGATATGTTCAACAGCGCTGGATATGTTCAACAGCGCTGGATATGTTCAACAGCGCTGGATATGTTCAACAGCGCTGGATATGTTCAACAGCGCCGGATAGTGATTGGGTTTGCCGTGGCTGTCCATCGCACGTCGAGGATAACGTTCCCGTGATGTTTGTGACGCGGTGGGCTTCGAGTCATGCGGTGAATATAAATTTACGTTTTCTAATCGGCGTTCACTTAGTGGCCCAACCAAATGCAGTGTTTAGAAAAGATGTGCTGAAGATTAAATGTTTTTCGAATTGCTTCGCCTATCTTCCTTCTCTAGACACAATTGACTCTTTCCAAAGATCTGGAGATAAGTTTTATTTAGGAAGAGGAAAATAGACATTTTTTTTTCACAAAAATGTAGAAACCACACTATTTTAACATTACCAACTTTTTGGTGTTAAATTACCTACAGACAATTCCTCCCTCTACAAAAGAGATTCTAAATTTGATCTCACCTAAAGATACTCAAAGGCTCTTTTATGGAATCTCCCTTTAACTTACTTAACCGAGTTCGATTCCCGATCCCATCTTGACACCATGACAGTGCAAGCTCCACATCCTCCTTCCCCACATCCGAGCTTTGTTCCCGTTAAGCGGACTGAGAAAACAAATAAAATATAACAAAGCGTCATAACGACTGAATTAAATCTCTAACAGGTGTATTTTAGAATATCATTTTTTAATCTGGGATAATTCATTTTTGGGGGTAATTTTTTATCAAAAGTTGATCACAAAGAAAGAATTATCAACTGAAATAATAATATGTTTCCCGTGAGGAAACAAAAAGCTTTAACGTTTTGATTTGTCACCAACACGTTTAATAAGATTTTGTTCAAAAAATTTTTAGTGGTCATCTTTGCTAAAACTTATACAATTACTAAAAAGCTTTTGCCAAGTTAATTTTCTACGAAATAATTATCAACTTGATAAATACTGTTGACAGTTAAGTGTTTGGGGAAACATCCATTAAATCAAACTAATAAAGAGGTTGCAAGTGGAAAACGGAAAAGAACGACCGTTTTAAAATAACGTTCTTAATTTTTCCAATTTTTATCCCTTTATCAAATCAAGTTATTGGATTTAACACTAAATTGTTCAATTATTGTTTAGACTTACGTTTTGTTCTTAAATAAGTGAGGAGGGATACTTCTGGATCAGCTTGTTGGTCAACAACCTAAACAAAAACGAAAACTTAGATAGAAAATTGAACAGCAATGTAAAGAGCAACATAAAAACAATTACATAAATGCATTCCTGTATTTATATCCAAAATGTTAGCCAAGCAGAAGGCAACGAGATTTACATTAATTGGCAGTCTGATGTCTGCTACCCCTTGAACCTTTTATTATTTTTTCTAATTTCCAAAAATTTTGTCAAACTTTGAATCAACGTTGTAGTGCCATTGACTTATCGGTACTTTCCTATCGCCAACTTTAGAACTTTGCTTTTGTATAAAACAGACAACCATACAGCAGTGGGAATTGCTTCCTCGCACGTGGTAAACTTTTATCATGAATCTGTTTGAGGAACTGAGTACCTCCTTTGTAGGCTTAAAATGATATAAGATGGCCTGCAAGTTTTGCGAAACGATATAAGGTGACAAGCTAGTTTTGCTGAACGCTGCAAGGTAACTGGTTTTTTTCGCTAGCTACCACACCGTACTTTTATCTTGTTTTTAGTCAAAAGTATAAATTTGCAATGCAAATAAAACACTTCAATCAAAGCGTTTGGTTTTTTTTTTAAAAGCATCCTCAGTTAAATGGTTTTTTTGCTTACACAGACCAAACCAACAAATTTGAGTAAAGATGCTTGCAGGGTAAAACTAAAGCGCTTTAATAAAAACCGTTATCAGCATTTTGTTTTTTCGCTTATACTAAGAAGTGAAAATAAATCCTATTTCTATGCTCCAGGCAGGAAAATGCAGTGAAGGGCCTTACCTAAGGGCTCAGCAAAGTAGAAAAGACGCGGGCACCAAATCAAAAACCTGACAATCGCTCAGTACTGAATCGCCGAGATTAGAGGTTATTGTGGCACCGAGAGCAAAGTTTTTCTTTTCAATATAGATCTGGCGCGCAGAAGTTGACCGACACCCCTGCGGAGAATTGAATCACCATGCCATTTACGTCATTCTTACCTTTTTTCCATTGACAAAAAAGATCAACACGTCATCTGCGTTTAACCAAATATGGTCATGGCTATTCATGTTTGTAATTCTTGGATAAAAATAGTTGATTAATATCCAACAATAATCTGTTGTGATGAAATAATTAACAAAGACGTAAACAAGCAGATTTTGTTTAAAAGGAATGCTTTCAATTAAAGGTATCAAAAGTGTAGTTATTATGTAATGCTGAACTTAAGAATCTGCGAGGATACATTGTATTTCAAGCTCTATCAGCCTAATACTTTCAAACTGGCAACTCACTGGAGTCCAGACTTATCACCAGGCATAAGTCTGCTGCTTGGTGCATTTCCGCATCGTGGTGATTGGTTTGTGGGCATGCATGGAAAGCAAGCCAAAATGACAAATCGCGTAGGCTACACGCAACACGTTGTATGATTTATGAAACAAAGGTGACAGAAGTCAATATGGACTGGAAGCATACACTGACATCATTTGCACTGGTGACACATTGATGTTGTCATGTCCTACACGTTATTGCACATGGTATACACTAAGGCTGTAAGCTAGGCCGTAATAATGAAAATTGAATAAGGGGGCTTAAATTTAACTTCTAGCGATATTACTTCGATAGAATGTGAACATCTTCCTTCTTCATGCTAATATAATCAGAAGCCACAAAAAAATGAAAACTTATTTTATTTTTATTTTTTTTCAAAAACATCCACAACTTTATCCCAAAAATCATTATAGTTACAGTGCCTAACAAAGTTTAAGACCACTTTTCAAAAAAAATGTATTATTTCATTATTGCGTCTTATTAATCCATTTTTTGCATCATAGTATCTATTGCAGATTATCTTGTGTGATTGTGGCACCTTGGTGCCTTTTGAAATTAATAAATGCAATTTCATTTGATTTTTGCAGCTTAGGGAGACAGATTTGAGTTATTTCTGTAATCAGTTTTAGCAATGAAAATGGGCAAAAAACGTCTCTCAGTCAAGTTCAACATGCTCAAATTGTAACATTACACAGAGAAAGTTACTCAAAATTAGTGCGAAATGTAATGTCAGCAAAACAGCAGTTCACACAGCAATGGTCAATTGGAGACTGAGGAGGAGTTACAGAGATTCAAAGAAAAGTGGTAGACCAAAGAAAACCACTGTGAGAGATGATCATTTAATGACAAGGATAGTTGTTCGATCTCCAACTAATTCGATAAAGAAAGTACTCTCTGCATTATTGGCAAAGGGTGTCAAAGTGTGTGACATGATTGTTTCTCGCTTATTGATATACGATTTCGGATAAAAATGGCAAAAACCCGATGAAGAACCATTACCAACTAAATCCATGAAAGCCAAGCGTTTGGATTTGCGAAAGCACATCTACATTGGACCACTGAACATTGGAGTAAAGTATTGTTTAGTGACGAATCAACCATTCAGCAGCGTGCGGCAAGAAAGCAAAACGTTCGTAGACCAAACGGAAGGAAATACAATTAAAAGTACACAATTTCTACTAAGAAACACCTCCCAAGTCAATTAATCTGGTAGGCCATGTCATGCAATGGGTCAGCTGGTTTGTACTTTTTGCCCCCTGGTACGACCATGGATGACAAAAAGTATCTGGAACTACCAAAAGATAAGCTGAAAATGCATATGGACATTCATCAGTGAAGGATCTTTTTGCATGGTGGTGCCCCATGACACAGGTCGAGAATAATATCTGATTTTTTGAAAAACCACAAAGTGGAAGTTTTGCAATGGCCTGGAAACAGCCCCGACTTAAACCTTGTAGAAAATAAGTGGAAAATTCTGAAAGATAAAGTCGCAGAAAAGCAACCGTCATCTGCCAAACAACTTGTGGATGTGATAAAAAGAAGTTTGCGCCATTGAAACAGCGGCTGAGGATTGTCAAACCCTGATACACGGCATGCCTCGACGGTTACAGGCTGTGATTAAGAAGAAAGGAGGACATACCAAATACTTATATTCAACAAAAATTCTGCATATTTTGTTATTTTAGAACTGTTTGTAATGTGTTGGTGCATAAATTGTAAAATTAATGTTGATTGTTTCTGACTAAAATGTCTGAAAAACAAAATTATTCAGTTTTTTGCGAAAATTACAAAGTAGTCTCATACTTTTGATAGGCACTGTACTACAGTTTCGTCTTATCATAAAAAAAACAACCTGGAGATGTGTCTGGTGTATGGACACATCATCCAGGCCGCATTGGCAAGAGCCAAGCGTGGGTGCGCAGCAAAAACAATAAAGAGATAAAAATTGACCCACTATTTTTCATGATGACGCCCCCGTACTGCTGTAAGTTTAAGTATTGGACAGGCAAGCGAATGCACCCTTTTCTCCCTCCCTCTATCCTTTTTGACTAAGTCATACTTAAATCACCAACAGCATGGAGCTACACTTAAACTGTCCCTTAAATTCAGCTTCCGACCGCCTCTCGCCTCCAACTGATACCTTGCCACGTAATAGCTTTTTATCAGTGGTACATCCAGGGTCTGCTTGGAAATGCATATCCGTAAATCCAGGCCTGGAGACAATTTTCCCCAAAAATATTTATTGGACTAATTTTTTTAACTAGACTACGCTATACTTTTTGGGAACCATCAAGCTATAGATTAGGCTGTCAACCAAAGAGGGATACAAGGGAAGTCACTTTTTGAGTTGGCAGCTTTTAATTCCTTCTACCAAAATTTGCAAATTGAAGTTGAATGAATGTTTTGCTCGACCGCCCTTGGCGTAAACTGTCATTCTTCGTTTATCTCTAATTTAATTGCAATATTGCTTGATATTGGTTTCTAACAATGTCAACAATCTCAATTGGGAACTACCTCTCTCAAATCTTGGCGAAAGGCCGAATCATTTGCCGTTTAAAAAATAAAAATGATTTGTTTTGGCGGACAATGTTGGGAAGTTCGTCTCCCTACCACAACTGCTCTCATATATTTGCGCGATTTGCCTCTTTGATAGACACTAACCTTGTAACAGCATCAACACAAAAATATGCCTTATTCCGTGCTGCTATAGCACCTGTGCTTAGCTGTAGATCAGCAACAAGGCTGAAAATATTCGACTTGTTTTGTCATTAGCGTTATACAGCCTTGCAAAACAATGCTACAAATCGTGACCGGTTTGCTACGCTGCATCTATTCTAGTATAAAACATTAAAGACCAACTGACCTAGTATTTCCGGTTGACTGTGAATCAATTATCTATAAGTTCGAATTATTTAAAGTTGAAATTTAGCGGCACGTCTATCATTTAGAATGAAATAATCTGGAGTGACGATATTTAAAAATACATTTTTTATTCTTTTAAAGTCGCTGAGAACTACCTTTTCTTGATCAAATTTTTCGTCATGAAAACAATGGGTCTAAAAATAGCACATTTTATATGTTGAAGGCGAATTTTTCTACCTTTTTGTTTTTTGTACTTATAATGCTAGTTAACATACAGGATACATGGACGAAGCTATAGAGTTCAATTGTAAGGTTTACTTGTTAAATGCCTCAAATATCGCGCGCACAAGTGGTTGGCAATGCTCTAAAGTGGCCTGGGTGCTGCAATTGGAGCCATAGTGGCCATCACTTTGTGCTATTTTCTCCACTAAATTTGGTTGTAAAACCAGATGCAAAGCGTTGCAATCAGTAGTTTTTAGCGATGGCAGATAGTTAAGAACACGCCCTCTCCCGTTCATAATATAAGTGCGTGTTCAAATTTTAGCGTGTACAAATATGACAACCGATCATTTTGACGTCATTGCTGCACAAGTACAATATGTAAGGGGTCTAAAATGCTTCTAGTTTTTCTATTCTCGTTTTGAGGCTAACGTTTGTCAGTGTTATGATTTCTGAGTGGTATGAGTGTTGTTTGTCGGAAATTAATTTCGCTTCTGATTTTACAACACAGTAAACTCGATGAAAACAACAAGCGAAAAATGAATGCAGGCGACAATACAAATTGACGTTTACCATAACCAAGTTTTTTAGAGTTAACTTGAAATAGATTTAAGAAAGGGGCATGATCCCCCCACCTGTCAAAAATATCAAGCATAATTATTTTAAAAAACAAAGAGAAACTAGAAAGCAGTTTACCAAATAAACAATATATCCTATGTAAAAGCACCCAATGAGAGCTAAAAAAGCACATCCCTCTCAGTGCCAAAAGATTCATTCAATAAACCGATATTTGTAAATAGCGGTATTGGATGGTCACTGCAGCGGTCGCCAGAGGTCAACTGCCTCATCTTCCATCGACCATGGCTTCTTTGCACCAACAATACCAGCGATATCAAACAATGCTCCTCAGGTTCTCGCAGAAGAGTGCTTACGCTTTAGCTGCGCAAGTGCGGGGGTTTTACGAGGGTTCACTCCCAAAAACACTTTATTGAAAAAACTTCAGCAAAGCTTCGGAAAATCTGGACGGTCGAACGCTTTTTGTGAAGCATTTAACCCAGTTGTCCTTGAGATGCAGCAGGCTAGGTATAGGACCCAGTCAGTCTTAGATCTTTTCACCTGACACAATACAGCCACTGATGAGTCTGTTACGAAAAACTTTTGGTAGCCCAGCTCGTCACAAAGTTATACTGATTTTTATATTTGTTATTTGAAGGCAAAGGAGAGTTTTTTCTCTAGGTGTCCCACTGCCATTGGTCCCCTTATCTGTTGACAACGTGGTGCGTTGGACTGATTGAGAGACTTGTCACAGAAAGACTGCAAGTTGAATGTTTTGTTTTTTTGTTTTGTTTTATTTGCCATATTTATACTCCATTCACGAGAAAGCGAATTGTATCGCTATACTTTGGACGGGACGTCCGCACTCGCTTGGGAGTTGCCTTTTTCGAGATTTATGGGCCACCTGTCTTCCACATAAAGGTGGGGCGTCCCGTTAAGTGCCTTGCCCAAGGACACAACAAGCGAACTTGCCGGCTTGTTCTCCACAACCTCCCCTAAATGCCGAACGCCAAGCAAGGAAGCTGCGGATGTCATTTTTTAAAGTCTTTTGGTATGACTCGACAAGGGGAATGAACCCTTGGTCTACCGACTGCGAAGCGGACGCTCTAACCACTACGCCAACGCGTCGGTTATGCGTTGCATTTGACATGGTCGAGCGGAATCTAAATCAAAGTTGGCGTGTCGAGTTCAAACTACGGGTGTGTGGGTGACTGCTGACTTGTAGATAGTAAGGTCACTTGGGAGTCTATCAAACTCAGTTTCTCTTGTTTTCGATGGAATGAATAATTTTTTACCAGCACTTTTAAAAATATAGTTCTATATTAAAATTAATTTAAGTTAATAGCAAACCATAGTTGCTAGGTCAATATAAACTAGTCACAGCCTAAGCCACTTGTACCCATTCCAATTAACTGATGGTAGAAATTGTTTTTATTGATTTATTGGGGAAAAGAGGTCAAAACAGAATTTTAAAAATGCCTAATTTTTTGAGTCAGAATTTAAAATTTTTAGGCTACCCAACGGAGCAATTGCCTTTTATTTTCTAGATACACCTCAGTTTAAAATTTTCCAGGCCTTAACTGCTGTATATTTTATTTTCTAGCTTTACGCCGCGAGTTTATCGAAAAATTACTGACACTGCAACTTGAACATAAACAGAAGTTTTTTTTTTGTTTTGGCAACTTAATTGTCATCTTGATAACAAAAAACAAATTAACGTTGTCTTTTCAAGAAAAGCTTTTTCTTTCATGAACTATATTTAAAGTTTGCATAAACTTAAGCTTTAAACAGTTAACCAGTCATTTTCTCAATAATCGCAATGACATAAACATTATTTTTCTAATTAAACCTCTTTACCCTCCGGCTTAACTTTGGGCTAATAGCTGCGTTAAGGTTTCTAAGAAACTTATCTTTTTTTTAAACGTCACATCTCCAAGCCATCTGATCTGTGGGCGTTTATGCTAAATTATCACAGTTTTTTGTTGAGCTCAAATTATTTTTTGTTTCTGCATATAGCAGACTATTAATTAAAAAAGTGTGGAAGATATCCTTGAAGCCTTATATTGCAACGTCTATATAAGTGGCGGTAAAAAGAATAGACCGAGAGAGCTATTAAAATTTTTTTCAACCAATACGATGTTTAGCCTCTAAAAGCTTCAATCCTTACCTAATTTTATAAATCTTGGCATTTCAAAGTGCATTTGACATTGCTTTTTAAACATAGATGCAACCAGAAGAGAAATAAGAAATCTGAAAACTTCCTCCAAGCCTTTCCCAAAAGTCTCTTATTAAAAAGGCTCCCAATTGCTTCACTTGACTCGGCAGTAGATCGCAATCTTCTAACAAGAAAAGGTTACTCGGTAACAATGTTTATTATATGCAGCATATCGTTATTTACAGGATAATTAAAATCGTACATGCCTTTAACTTGTATTTGTTTGGTCAACTACAGCGAATTCTTTGTTGCTGCATTGCTTACTTTCAATTACTTTGAGCTATAAATGCACAAAAATAATAAAAAGAAAGTTAATTCTTTTTAGTTTCGACAAGGCTAACGCCCCTAACATGATGTGTTGTACACAACTGGTTTCAGAGGCAATTCACTTAACAATAAATAGCCACTACATCGGTGCGATGCAGCTTTCCTGCCTATCAAGAGCTTTAATTCACTTTTTTTTACAAGCGGTGTTTTAGAACAAAAATTTGGAATTTTGATGAGAGGACAAACAACAAATCGAGCGCTGTTAGTAGATAAGTTAAAATCAATGCAATTCTACCAACTAAATCTTACTTTTCGGCTTTTTGTCGGTCGTAGCCGATTTCTCTCTGATTGACGCTGAAATGTCGTGATCAGAGGTTCCGCTTCGCATTCGGTAGACTTACACTTAAAATACTAGTAGAGTCATTTTAAACACAGTATTTTGACATTTCTTGCTTGGTGGTCAGTAGTATGACTAATGAGGGAAATCAAACTTTGTAGTGATTAAAAATTTATTTGATCTGGCGATAAGAAAAATGAAAATCATGATATTTCATATCAGGTAATTACCGGTACCAGAAACTAACAAATAAAAAAAGTTAATTGCATAAATAACAAGAAACTGTATGAGCTGAATCATAATAGTAAGATTTCGAGTTCAAGGCCAATGTGATTTCTGCGCTGCTGCTTGTTATGCCATTTTGAAATGTACTACAGCATGAATTTCACTGCTTCATGCATTCAAATCTTTTTTCTTAACCAAGACTCAACTGATTCAAACTGGCAAAAGATATAGTACAGTTGAAAATCAAGAAAAGAAAAACGTTACACAACGCTAGATACCAATACATGCAGAAAAAAAAACACTGTTCGTTGGTATTTTATTTACACTCCCTAGACTTGCAGGACAAAGTAGTGGCGCTAAGCACAGACTTGCTTCAGAGTTTTAAGATTTCAACATTCCGCTTTCATCGCTTGGCTTTGCTTATTTACCGCTAGCAAGAATTTGCGAAGTAAAAGATATCGATGTAATTTCACTTTCTTTAACAGAGCCAAACCACAGTGGGGTTCGAGCGAATGACTATTCAATCATCATCACCATTAAATTGCAGCTTCAACCTACTCGGCGACGTCAAGATAAAACGTTTATGTGCGCGGTAACAAATTGACATCATGTTTGGATTAATGTCCAAGAGGGAATCGTTCGAGTTGTAAGCTACCATCTACAGCTGAAACTTTTCGTTTTCTTAATTCAACCAGTACGCTTTCTAGGTGTTGAGGGAAGCAAATAAAGGCAGCGCAAAGTCAATATCTTACTGTGGAAATTTTTAAAGATTTGAAACAGCAAAACAATAGTTTGGCTGCTGATCATAATCGTTTTTTTCTTGTCCTCACCGTCGCCGAATCACCCATCCTGCACCTTAATGGCAGAGGATTCCAGGACTGAAAAATTCGCTCGGTAGAGTTCAACGGCTACCTTCTATGCTCTATCCTTCAGACTAAGGACTTACGCTCGAGAAGCTAAACTACCAGCCCACTCTTTAACAACACCAACTCTATTGATGCATAAGTTTGTTGCACAGGAATAATCACCGATACTTCCCTTATACGCGCCTTGGCCGTTGCCTTCCGACACTTCCCTCTTCTCGCTTGTCTGTCGTTTCTTACCCTCCCTTTTTCTCTTTCCTCCTTTTTTTTGGCACATAACCCACTGGTATATATACTACCCATGCGTTACGTAATAGAGAAATAGTTCCCGAAGAGTTCCCGAGTTTAACCAATAAAAATTGCTAGAAATTAACCAGAAAAGATTAGTAGACGGGAAAATATCGGAAACAATTGCCCAAAGAAACAACCAATAAAATCGCTTAGAAATAAAAAAGGGTTTGTCTATGAGGTAGTACCGTAAACAACTACCAATATAACCAATAAAAATCGCTTAGAGAATAAAATGATCAAGGAAGAGTTTGTATACGAGGAAATACCGGAAATAATTACCAAAAACAAAAAACCACGTTGAAACGGGATAATGGATTGACTATTCCCAAGATCATTATTGTTACACCCATTTATGGTACCGATTCATTGATTTAGACAATGACCAAAAACCGCTATTGCGAGCGCAAGTTACGAAAATAGGATTTTTGAAAACAACTGCAGGCGGGAATTTTAACAAACGGATATTTGTAGCAACGAAATTCGTAAATGCCTTAATATCGAGGTACCACATATTTCGAAAAAATATCACTGTATAAATTTTCTTTTTGCTACATACCATTTGGCTATCAAGAACCAGAACGATAAATAACATTAGAGTCTTGGCTATCATAAGGCTTGGAGTTGAATTAGTTAATTTAGCGGATTTACCAGGAGATCGCTAAATCTATGAAGAACTTCAAATCTACCATCTCCGCAACTAAAAAGAGCGCAAAAAATGAGTGTAACTGGTGTTCTTCTTCGAGTTACAGTGAGTAAATAAGCTTGCAAAAACCTTTGTAATCATACACATTTAAATACAGCGCAGAATTCAACATCTTAAAATCAAAAGGCTCGCTTTTCCGTTAGAAGGCAAAAAACTACAAAACAGAGTCAATTCCCACAAAAAATCAACTTTGTATCGCCCAACGGTTTAACTTTTTTTCTTCGTTGTCGTCGGCATGGCAAGCGTGCTGAAACATGAAAAAACAAAAAAACATGCTTAATAGACAATTAATAACAGTTGATCCACACAAATTAAAGTTCAAAGAAAAGAATGAAAGCACCCATGCTGCATTTGTTAACCAGATTTTATTCTTATTTAGCGTTGACACACCACATCCATACATGTAGTCAAATTTAGCCATAGCTGCTGTTCTGTTATAGAAAACGTTTGAGAAGTCGAACGGTTCCAGTTTATCCTAATCCTCTGCTATCAGTTGAAAAGCAGTCCTTCCGTTGTAGCCCAAAATCACGAGTTGATAAGCTTAAACATGAGCAAACGCTGTCTGCACTACAGCCCAATTTAAAAGATCCAATGCGGCGGGATTGCAAGAAATGTTTGTTAACCTAAGTTGTGAAAAGCATGAATTATATTTTTCTGTTTGCTCAGGCTTTGAAATATACTGCAAAGATTGTCACATTTGGAAACCACCAGTTGTATTGTTTCTAAGCGCCTAATGCTCCTTCAGTAATGTATACTATTATTCAATGCTTATCAACCGAAACATTGTGTATCGCAAACTTTTCTGGTTCGGTGCGACCTCATAAAATTGGTGGTTCCGCAATTTCCTGTATTCAGTGTGCTTGGAAAGACAACAAGAAGGACGTATTCTACATATATGATGCTAGGCCTACAGTGAGGATTTATTTATGCGTGCTTTTGACTTTTCAAAATTCTTTACTGCCTTTTTAACGTGTTTTTCATACTGAAGTTATCCTACAGGAGCAGCACTTTGATCGACAAAAAGGGCATAGACTCCCAATAATTTATTTCTCACGACTATTTATTCACTTTACCTGTTTAGTGAAGTAATCCCCGCATCCCATTCTTATTCTTTCAGCTGTCGCTGGCGAATCGAGTCGAAAATATCCGAAAATTCCCGATTCTTTCCGAGCGTGACCAATCGCGTCTTTGATTGCAAGGAAAACAGACGCAGCCAGAAACAATGGCGGTTCACCAATTGCCTGAAATTAACAATTTCGTTGTCAACTAGTTTCAAAAAAGCAAATGACGAACAGTAAATGCGATTGCGAGCTTTATTGAGAATCATAAGTAAGATTCGATATAGGTAACAACAGTCATTTGGTGAAAGCCCTATGAAAAATTATTTTAAAATGTAGAAAATTACTTGCATGCTTCGCGGCAATAAGACATGACCAGTTAACGGTTACGCTTATTCAATTATTTTAATAAGTATAGCCATTGAAAGACAACTTAAAATTCCTCACTTTTGAGCCATAGATTGCTCTTTCATTAGCGACATTCTTCAGCAAATGAACATTAAATTGTTTCGGACAGTCTCCAAATCCTGGAATTTTGTAAGTTCCTGGACCTTTAGCAATCAAGTGTCCACTCGGAGCATGGAGAGACTCTTCTATAACAAACAATCCGTATCCTTGCATAAATGCTCCTTCGATCTGAGAAAAAAGCAAGTAACCAATCGGTCATCAGTAAGTTATGCTATTTAAAAAAGGGAATAGAAACAACGAAAAAAAGATGTGCTTCTTACAAATAAAAACAGAAGTAAAAACATTTAAAGAAAGATCTGCTACCAAAGTAAAAAAGGAACGGATTTTCAGTTCCTGAGGCAGATTATAAAGCAATAATATTTCTAACTTACTACGTCCCAGGTACTGCCAACTTACTGAGCATCGCAGAACAATTGAGAAAGTAAGGGCCAATCATCTACACACATAATTGTCTTAATTGGCTGTGTGGTAATTAGGTCTTTATAAGAATTGATGACAATAATTATTTTTTCGGAATGAAGGCACAGTTTAAAAAATTTAGACCTCAAACCATATGCTCATTTAAGCAAGTAGAAACATGTTAGCTGTTAGGGAAAAGCGGTCATTTTAAGCCGACGATAAATGCAGATAGATAACCGCAGCATCAAGTGATCGCACTGCTTTTAGAAGGCAATTAAGGGTCGTCTCTTACGGCATGATAAGTAAGCTGCAGCATTGTTAGGTGAAGAAGCAACAAACACAGATTTTAAGCCTTTGCCAAATACCATCTGTAAGAAAATCGCATTTACCCATTTGTAAGCGAATCTACAATAAAATATAAAAAATAATACTTACTTGGCCAATATCCACAGAAGGATTTAGACTTCGGCCGACATCTATTACTATATCAGTTCGTAGCAAAACGTGATCCCCGGTCAAGCAATCGATCTCTACTTCGGAGACAGCAGCACCATACGTGAAGTAGTTGAAATGTATCCTGCCACATTTTCCCGTAGCTGAATTCCATTCAAACTCAACACCAGGTAATCTACAGTAAATATCGGTTTTAGTTATATAGTTATTTGTAGTTATATGAAAAATCTTTTTAGTTTACGATTATTGGCTAGTGCAGTGTTTCTTAACCTGGGGTGCTGAAATTAATTTCAGGGAGTGCTGGGAAAGGTGACAAATGAGGTGGTGGGAGGTAAAAGGTAGGATGGCCATATGTCCTGTTCAAGGGGGACAGTCCCGCTTCTTCAGGCCTGTCCCGGTAAAATTGTGGAATGTACCGCTTTTTTGCTGATAAACCAGGCATTTTGGCGGCGAAGGCTGCCGACAACGACAAGAAATAGGTGATGACCTTTTTTTTGGAGATCCACCCCACCGTAGGGGCGCGACCTGACACTGAGTGTCCCGACTTTGGCCAAAAAGCTGTTTTCAAGAATAAACCAAACAAGTGATCAAGATGTAGTGCACTTGTCTTTACTTTATTCTTACAAGTAACCCAGTGTTAGCCAATGGAAGGGGGTGCTGGACTGCTTAGGCTTGACCAGAAGGGGTGCTGAGGAAGAAAAAGGTTAAGAAACACTGGGCTAGTGGATGTTAAAATTCGTTTTATTTTTTGCATAGTTGCCCCAAATGGGTAACAAAAAATATCTATTTGCTGTCTTGTGGCGCACAATATCAATAAATCTTCATGAGTAGACTAAAGTCTTAATGTAGCCTTATGTAAGTTTGACAAATTCAACATTAGAATAGAAGTTTTCAACTGATGGATCACAGTGTTAAGGGGCGACGAGAACTTGTGGTTATAGTTTCACCAACATAAAGAACCCAGAAAAAAATTTTTCTTTAAGACCTTGTCGAAAAACGTCCATGAATTGGAAAAAATGTCGAGACCATTTCTGAAATTTGGAAGTAAATTACACTGGGCCATAGGCCTCAGTTTATTCAAAATGGGTCACCTGCACAAAGCAGTTTAAAAAATTGCAAGTCAGTATCTACAAATTTGAAAGCAAATGCTTTTATGCACCAACCATAAAAAATTACTTGTGGTTTTTGCGGCGAACTCATTCTTGTTTATTCGCAAAGGCTTTTCAGAAAATCGGCAATAGAGCAGCCAAGTGTAGAAACGAGGATTGTCACCACCTCCCTGATAATAGATTTGAAACGGTACGCAACTAATATATCATGACCTTATCAATACAAAGCATTAAATTTTGCTTCTCCTCCACATCCCCTTACCCCTCTCAAGTTAATGCTTTTCTGAATACGCTTTAGCAACTGGTTCTTCCTTTTTGAGGGTGCTTAAATTAGTCAAATACAACTCTTAGTAAGTTATAAGTAATCGTACAAGTAAAATCCACTTGCGGCTAAGTTTATTCTTTCCATGTATGCAAGTTCTATCAGTTTGTCCCATGATAGCTTCGGATTGGTATTTTTAAGAGGTTGAAGTCTCTTCATGATTTGTTCGCATGCATCCTGACAATAATAAAATTTAGCCTCTGGCATTTGTTATCTACAGTTGTAACCTCTTGTGGTCCAAGTTAATGTTGCTCATAGAACATTTAAAATTCACTAATTTTCTTCATTCACAAGGTGGAAGAAGGTGAAGGACGACATGAAAAGAAAAAATTCAAAACTTGAAAAAGCTCAGGATAGTGAAAATTGGAGGCGTTGCCGTAGACCAGGGTTTCCAAACCAGGGGTGCGAGACTGCATCTTAGAGGGTGCGAGAGGGTCATTCAGATTTTTGTGCTGCATTGCCATACTGTCATGTTCAGTTTATCCTGTGCTAATTGTTTTGCACAATCTAGGTCTAATCACAGCATACCTAGTGCACGGCCTTCAATTAAGCCCGAGATGATGCTGATCTCCAAAAAAAGGTCAGCACATGCAATTTCTGCCGTAACTTCAAATTAGCCCTCATCTTGGCCCGGGATACGTTATGAATCCGTCACATGTTAAAATATCTTAGGGGTGCAAGAACGTAGTAAGATATTTTAGGGGTGCAAGAACATATTGCGATATTTTAGGGGTGCGAGAACAAATTAAAATACTTTAAGGGTGCGGGCCATTGCAAAGGTTGGGAACCACTGCGGTAGACTGATCGACCCTGATCACTCGGAAGAATACCCAGGCCTTGAAAATGCAAATGAAAACGAATGAAAGCGAAGAAAAAAGTTTCCAAAATAGCCTGAATGGATTTGCTTCCTGGTAAATAATTGTTCTCCCACAAATTTTAAGGCGTTGTGATGAGTAGCGGACGGCTGCCGTGCAAACAACAGAGATAACATTGTTAATCAAATCTTTTTCTGTTATGCGATGGAATACCAGGCACATACTACTGGTGAGAAACAAATGATAAAATGTGACAAGTTAATTCATCGATGCCAGCGCTGAATACGAGTAGTTTTACTTTTTTCTCTTTTTTTAAGTGATACTTTTAATGTAGTTTCGTTTCAAAACGATTATCAATTTGTTTGTTTATTTTTTCATAAATTACTCTTTGTTTACTCATTCATTACTTTAAGAAGGAGGCGTGACGTAAAACAGACACCCTTGCTCAAACCGCCAACTTAAATGACATCAAAGTAGAAAAAACGACATTCATTGTATACCAGAATTGAGTGCATATTACAGACTGGTAGTCCCACTACCACCAAGGCGAAATGCGATTGGAGGACGCCTAAACGTCACCAGTTTTAATCAGCTGTATGAGCAACTCCGCCATTCTAAGTCGATAAAACACGGGCAAGTGATATGTTATAAAACTTTATCCTTCAACGTCTATCGTCTTATTCAAAAACCAAGTTTTACCTTGACTGCCATTCCATTTAAATCAGAGCTAATACTAGCGGCCGTGGGCGATGTATTTGGTACCGTGTTAGTACTGGTTTCAGAAATGTGGATGTAGGAAACGGGAACACCAAGGCATCGGCTGGCCACCTAAAACAAAAATTTATTACAATTCAAACTTTTCATAACACAGTAGGCTAATGCGATAATTTGTCAGATGTAAGCCACACGAAATTGGGCAAAACTGTGTTATGAAGATCTTTCGTAAACACGCTTTAGTAAACATCATCACCTCAGCAACCATCTAAATTGCAGTGCGAGCCTAAACTTGTCCCCAAAAAAAGTGGGAATGGAGTTGAAGGCTAAACTATAGAGAGGAGATCAGTGCGGAGAGGCGTGGCTTAAGATTCGCCTGGTGGGAACCTACCGAAAAAGAGGCTTCACAGTTGCCAGGGATGGGAGGACGACATTAGTGCTCAAATCAGCGTTCCAGAGAAACCACGGCTCCTTGAGTAGCATCCACAGCACCTGGTACTAAAAGGAGAAGCCGATGGCGGATTCGTGATCATAAAAAGAGTAGCTGGCGGAGAAAGGAAGAGAAGCAAGGTGATTACTGATGAAGAGAACAGAAAACGGATGAAAATAGATAGTTACCTAAAACCTCAGCTGAAGCGGAAGTAGCGCCTTGTGTGATTTTGAAATACGCAAACGCATTTGTCAAAACGAAAGATTGAATTCACCGAACAAAGCGAGCCGATAGGACAGCGGAAATATGCTTGTGAAAAAGAGAGGATGCCAGATAGAGTCAAATATTTTACAAAATTTGGTAGCAGCAAGAACAGTCGGAGAGCGCGGCTTGGATTGGTAAAACTCAACCGAAATGGATGGAGATATTGGAAAAAATAGGTTGAGAGTAAACCGGATTGTGGGGAGAGAGAAGGAAGTTGGACTTTCAGATAGAAGAGTACGAGAGATAGTATGACGTGTTCAAACAGCTTTGAGACACAGGAGATGGCTGAGATAGGTTAGAATGATGTAGAAAAGTCAAGAGGTATTCCCATCTTGTAACTGGGGTCGACAGAAGAAGACTTCCAGATGGTAGGAAAGAAACGAAAAGACTAAAAAAGTTGAAAACTGCAAAAAAAATCCATATCTCAGCGAGGAAGGTGCTCGAGTTTGGCGTAGCCGACTCCGTCTGGGGTCGCGAAATGTTTAGTGACACGCTGAATTTCTTGCGGCTGCCTCCAACCTCTCCTCGTCCACCGCCACTGATCCAGACAAAGTTGCCTATCCCATGCTAAAGCATCTCCCTCGCTCTGGCATGGATTTTCTCCTTCACATCTTCAATTTCTCCTGGTCTTCGCATTCCTTTCCTTCCATCTGGAAGACATCTTCTATTATTTCCATACACAAGATGGGAAAGCCTCTCGACTTACCTGCTTCCTTCCGGCCTATCTCTCTCACCTCCTGCGTATCAAAGCTGTTCGAACGCATCATTCTATCCCGTCTTCTCTTTTTTCTGGAATCTAATTCCATTCTCTCTCCCCGCCAGGCCGGTTTCCGCCCTGGACGGTCTACACTTGATCCAATTCTGTACCTTTCTCAGTCCATTTCGGATGGGTTTAACAAACCCAGGCCGGGCTCTCGGACGATCCTGTCTACTATCGATTTCTCTAAAGCGTTTGACTCTGTCTGGCATCCCGCCCTTCTCCACAAACTTATTTCGGTTGGCCTCCCTCCTTGCTTTGCTCGTTGGACTCAATCTTTCCTTTCTGATAGGCGTGCTTCGATGGTTTATCAATATCACAAAAGTCGTTCCTTTCGAGTCCGTCCAGGTGTTCCGAAAGGATCCGTTCTTGGCCCTGTACTTTTCTCTCTATTCATTAATGATCTTCCGGCCTCTCTGCCTTCTTCCGTCAGCTGCTCTCTTTACGCTGACGATCTGGCCATTTGGTCCTCCTTCCCCTCGGTCCCCACTGCGGTGGAGGCCACACAAGGAGCTCTGTTTCGATTGGAGCGCTGGTCTGAGTACTGGTGTCTTCCTCTCAATCCGAGCAAATGTGAGGCTTCCTTCTTCTCAGTAGATCCCCACCAAGCTAACCTCCAACCCGACCTCCTCTTACTTGGCTCCCGTCTCCGTTTCAATCCAACTTTTCTTGGGGTTACCTTCGACCGCACTCTTTCCTTTTCCAAACATGTATCTTCGCTGAAGGCCAAGTTTTTCCCACGTCTCAAGGCCTTACACTGTATCTCTGCTTCCTCATGGGGCCCCTCTAAGGAGTCCCTCTCAATTTTTCTTCGGTCCCTTCTCACTTACGCTTCACCCGGATGGTTTCCGTTCCTAAGCGCAACCAATATCACCAAATTGGAACGCCTTCACCGAGCGGCCAGTCGCGCCTTCACCGGCTGCCTCTCGTCCTCCCCTATCCCTCTACTACTCACCGGGGCTTCTTTACCTCCCCTACAAGTCACCCTGACTCATTTCACTCTTTCATTTTATGAGCGGGCTCTTCGTCTCCCAACCTCCTTTCCTATTTCAGGTTTGGCCAGACTTGGAGCGAAACCAAGACTCTGCAGATCGTCCTGGAGAGCTTTTGCGTCCACTCACCCCCTCATGCTTCCTTCTACTTGTTCTAGGGAGGCTCTTGTTGCTTGCCCTCCCTGTCCTCCTTGGAATCTGCTTTCCTTCACGGTCGAGTCCACCCTTTCCACTCCATGCTCTCGCTCTGATCCCCCTCACTCTCGCCAAGGTGCGGCTCTCGCCCACCTTGACTCTCTCCCCCTCATGATCTGGTGCTTTGGACAGACGGCTCTGTTCCTTTTCCTTTTGGCAAGGGCGGCTCCGGCGTTCTTGCCAACTGCTCTCTCTGTGGCATTTAGGCCACTCTTTCCTTTTCGGCAGGCCCGGTATGCTCAAGTTTCTCTGCTGAAGCCTGCGCCATCCTGCACGCTCTTTGCTGGTCTCGGCAGCACCATAAAGTCTGCCATTTTTTTTCTCTTCTCCTATTATCTGACTCTCGTTCTGTCCTCGCCACCCTGTCCTCTCCTCCATCTTTCCTCTTATCTCAAACTCTGTGGCAGATCTGGCAGGAACTGTCTTTTTTCTCCTGCTGTTCTATTAGACTACAATGGGTCCCCTGACACTCGTTTCTACCGGGAAACGACGCGGCTGATGAGCTGGCCAGACGGGAGCGCTACTTGCGCCCTCCACAATCCTTTGTAGTCTCTCTCCTCTTATCTCTCGTATCCACTCTCGTCTTTTCTCGGACTGGAGGCGTACTGTCTCATCGAAGTATTTTGACACACAGGTTCCCTCGATTCCCACTGAGGAACTTGTGCTCCCTCGTCATGCTCGCTGTGTCCTCTCTCGTCTTCGCGGCAACGGACACAGCCTTCTTTTAGGTTCTTATCTCTCGAGGATTGGCAGAATTGAGAATCCTTCCTGCAGCGTGGACACTCGTCCCAGGACACCTCTCATCTCATTCTGCACTGTCCAGCCACGGACTCTTTGCGCCGCTCACTCTTTGGCGACTCTCTGTCTGTCTACGACCTCTGGTCCAGACCCTGGAGAGTTTCCCGGCTTCTGGGGCTCCATGGTCTTCCGCCATGCCCCCATCCCTCGGAAGGGGTCGGGTAAACAACAACAACAACAAACGTTTAGTGAAGCTGAAAGGAAATTAGAAATATTATTTCGTGAGAAAGGATGCCCAACCAAGCTCAGATAAGTAGCTTCTGGCACTGATACACAGAGCTTTAGGCTGAAAAGCAAAAAAAGTGAGTTCTCAGGTAGTTGGCAAAGACAGTTGTCAACTACCTGTGAGAAGAGTAGTTAGAAAAGTTAGAAGAAATAGAAAAAAAAGCAGAAGATGAAAACATAACCAATCACAGATTGAAGAAGAGAACAAACTAATTTAGAAACAGATTTAGAAGAGAGGAGCATGCTTCTTGTCACGCCTTTGCGTTGGGAATGACTAATAAAACATGCCGAAAAGCAGAGATGTAAGACTGGCGTTCTTCATCGCTTCTGTGAACGGAATCCACTTCTTTCCCTTACCGTCTCTTCCACTTCAAAAAATCACCAAGCTTGAGATTGACGTTTGATACGCGGAAAGAAATCGAAGATTTGGCCGCATTTAGTGCCAAAAAGTAAAGAAAGCAATTTCAAAAGACAAAGAAGAGAAGTATTCCCCTGCAAGAGGACAGTGAGAGTCAAAACAGGGAGCGAAGTGATCCCAACAAGCTTTCTGAAAATTGAAAGGAGGACGCTCATCAGAATGGGAGATAGGAGGAAGAGGAGCCGTAAGAAGAACAGGAATAAGATCAAAATGGAGCAACAAAATGGAGCATTGTCATTAAAAAAGAAATGAGAGAGCTTTGAAGAGAAACGTTAGCCCATACAGTCAGAATAGCAATAAAACAAAGAGAGAAAATTCGTAAAGCATAGACCCGATCTCAAGAAAATGATAACTTCTATACTAGCGCGAAAGTAATTAGAATGAAGAGAGCCAGACAGGAAGCGGGCGCAATCAGATCACAGAGCTACCTTTCCAGGGATCCTAAAGTAGAAAAAAGGGGGGCGGTTGGACTTCTATGTACAGATCAAGTCAAAATGAAAAAGCAAGATAAGGCTGAAAAGTTTCATACTTCTGGCAAGAAGACTTCCTGCATTTCATTGAAAAACCCTAAAAGTGTTAGATGAAGAAAAGGAAGCGTGAAAAAGAAGAAGCTTCGGAAGCGAAGGATTGTGAAGATGATACCATAGGAGAGGTTGGAGATTAGGCACGAGGAAGTCGAAGAGATTACCAAACGAAAGTGAGGAGGAATAACTACCCCGAGACTATTAGTATTGGTTGAATTGTAGCCTACAGTTGAAGTATACGTATCAGAGCACCCTGAAACAGAAGACACAAAGTAATGTAAATGTGGACCCCCAGGAAAACCAAAAAGGAGCAGAGAGAAAGAATTCATGAGTTTAAAGAAAATTGAACTTCGAAAAGCAAAGTGTATCTTAGATAGACCCATTACAGGTAGGTATACCACTGCACTGACCTGCCCCTTACAGGTCATGCTTCCGGCGCATGTAGAACAAGGAGAAAGGAGCCAAGGTTAGAATGAACGTTGCCGCTGATACAAAAAACGAAAGATAAGAAGGCGAGAAAGGCAAGAGAAAGATACAGTCGACTAATGTTAAAGAGAGCGCGAGCTACCCTTTGGTGGTTCTGCAGAGAACTGCACCACGAGGAACGAGTGATAGGGGTATCTGGGACTTTCAGGCAAGCTAACAGTCATTTCAATCCAAGGGACCGGGAACCGCACCACCACATTGCGATGGCTATTGGTGTTGAAACCAAAAAGCCGACCCTCCTCACGCTTGATAAATACAAAATAGTTGTGATGTGCAGGTTTGATTATATAAATGGTTGTGTCAGCACGTTGCTCGTTTTATTGTAATAAAATCCAGCGTATTACAGAAGAGAAATTTTCAGGTCAGTCATAGCGGCGGTGTTGCACAAGAAATCATCAAACAAAATTCTTCTTGTAGCAAAATAATAACAAAAAGCAGCATAACTTGCCACAACACGACTTACTTGAACCATTTTGGTATGCAACCCTTGTCCCATTTCTGTTCCACCATGAGTGAGAAGCACCGAACCATCTCGATAAACAAGAACGAGAGCTCCGGCTTGATTCAGATAATTTGCGGAATACGCTACCGAAAATCTGGACGGAATACAAGCGATACCGCGTTTTCTCCATCTAAAATTTGATTGTACATATGCATCTGATGTAGGCCTACTGTAAATGTGCGATAAACAGGAGTAATTCTTGAAAGACCTTGAAGCTATTTTTCATCAGTATCGCAAACCTTGGTTACTTGGACAGATACTGCCAATTTCGGTGCCCGAGTTTTGCTAGGAGACCGGCGAAATTTATGGTTGGTTTGGGGAGGTAACCATTGTTTTGAGTCCTTTCCATAACATTGAGCTAGATATTAAAAATGCATCACTGCAAAATGTGATCTGCGAAGTAAGAAATGTCGGTGAAGATGCAGAAAATGACAATATCATTTATTTAGACTCGGCTGGGGAAGACGCGCCGTTTGTCCAGCTACTTTCTCCCCAAAATTCTCGACACAATCTCCGCTGTTTTTGAGTAAAATAGCCAAGCGATTACATGCGGGAGAGTCATTTTCAAACAAATTGTTGTTAATTTTTTGATTTTATCAACTTTAATTAAATTCATAACTGTGAAATAGGATTTTTTTCTTTTTTTTCAGTTTGTTTTTGTTAACGGGTCAAAAACTACCGAGTCTACCGACATCAACTTGGACACGATTGATCACCACATTGAAATGATTGTCCTGAGAAGTTCGTGACGTCATGACGACGTCACATCCCACATGAGAAGCGGTTGTAATGTGCGTAAGTCCGTATGTGCGCTTTAACTCCTCCAAAATTACAGGGTGGACAAGTATCAAACTTGGTACGATTGATCACCATCCAGAGTGAGTGGCATAGGGGGTTTGATGACGTCCCAATCAAGACCTTACCTCACTTGACTTCTTTACAAGTAAAGAAGTTGCAGAGTTTTCGGAAAAATTTGAAAACTAGAGCTAAAAAACTGACTGTGCCTATGTGAGAAGATAGCATTTAAAGACTGATGGAGGGCCTGCACTACAACTACGAGGACACGGAACGGGTTGAAAGTAAGTACTGGAAATAAACTTTTAAAGATAAGAACTCGCTTTACTCGTTAAACACAAAATGAAACAGGAAGCATTGAGTGTCTAATAGTTTGATGCCCTTATTGTCCGAATTTCATGTCAACCAGTGCTCATAGCAAACCTCAATGTGAAGAGTCTGCTTTACAGTCGATAGACTTGGGTTTAATTCCCATGTCGAGTGATATCACAGACTTGAAAACCGATATTCACGGTTTTCCTGCTTGACACCAAACATAAAAGCCATAGTGCGAGAAAAAGTCAGCAAGTTTGCTTAATGTGTGGCGACGTGAAGCAGTGTACCCATTGTGGTGGCCTAATGTCACAAAAGACTTGCAAGTAGAACAGAGGCTCATTTATAGAAGAAACCAACTTTCATTCGCTGGTTCTAAATTGCATTTTTATAAAAATTGCTTAAACAAGTGTGACCTTAAACTAATGTTTCACTCTCAAATAATTAATTGGTAAGTATAATTGTTAAAATGCAATGCTAAATTTAGGTATTGTACCAAGTCATCTGCATTGTACTCCTAACCAATTTGATGATGATGCAGTTTTGTACTTAACCTGTACTGAAGACAGTGCAAAAGAAATTACTACTCTCGAGTATTACTACCACCTACAGGTAATTTGAGATCTGCAACTTTTTTAATATCTTTTTTCGTCATTGAACTATTGTAAAAGCTGTGGATGCTATGCATCATATCTGTAGAAATCGTAACATTTATTTGGCATTAGCTTTATGATGTGTCTTTTTGTATTGCTGAACCATTTGTGAACATCAATGGTGGATTTAGAAATTTTGGGGCCTGAGGCAAGAAGTTATAGGTGGCCCTCTAAACGGCCAAGTTTTCAATCATAATTTTTTTATCGTAGATCACCACATCGAAGGACTGAATTAACTAGTATCTATTCCAAATTGGGGTGAAAAATTTTTTTGGAGATCACTACTATTTCGAAAGGCTGAAATAACTTATCACTACTCCAAATTAGAGAGTAGACCTTTTTCTTTGGAGATCAAAGATTTTAACACCGAAATTTTGGACATGTCTGAAAGGCGGGTCTCTCTGAAAAGGAGTGATTAAAAATAGGCATAATAGGGGTAGTGTAAGACCAAAAAAACGGTGGGAACAATACAACAAAGTCTCTCCCCTAGCTGGCTATGGTTATGAGTAGACTAAAATACTACATGAAGAATAAGGGTGCTCAGGCTTTATCGGTCGAATATAACAATTGTATTTAGGCTACTTACCTGCTGTTTTTGTTGAATATTTCAACTTGTCTCTTTCTTTCATCATAGTCTGATCTTTGCTTGCATTCTTTCCAGCATTTGTCAAGTTGAAGATTGATAAGTGGTTGCCCAAAATGAGTTTTTTCGCCTTCTTTGTACATGTTAATTTCACGAATCTAAATACAAAAACTGGATTAAGGCTGCCAAGAGGGGGTATTCAAGAATGATATCAAAAATGAAAAACATGTTCTAAATTGGCATTAGTTATAAAAGAGTAAAAGCAACAATCTACCCGGGATTTTGTTGAAAGGAAGATACGTGAATGAGGGCTGTTAAGAACAAATCTTTTTAAAAAATGCAAAGGTTCTCTTGACAATTATACTCATAAAATTTGCGTTTTGCTTTGCATTATAATCGGGGAGTATCATCAGATAACGGTAGAAGGTGCAAGCAAAGTGCACCGGGTAGCAACACGTAAATTTTATAATTATTTTTTTCGAAGAAACATGTGCATCTGTTAATGCGATCTGGACAAACGCAAATTATCAGCGATATTTAAGACATATCTCGTGGCGCATTCTTGGAGATGCCACAGCAAAAGTCGTCCTAGCAGAGTGAAAGCAAAAGCGCTATAATGCAAACCGCTTCGGTTTTCAACTTAATACGGATAATACAATTACAGCTGCCACGCAACGGCTCAGAACCTACCGTCGATTTCGCGCGTTTTGAAGTGTATTAAGCACCACATCATATCAAGAAAATTATTTCACTTAACTGATTGTTATTCACAATAAATGAACTATGGATTATAACAACAGAATAATGTAGTAATGAGGTAGTTGCTTCACAGCTGTCCTCAAATTTGAGCTACAGTAGCACCAGCCAAACAAATCCTCAGATAATAACTCGAACCAATTAGATTTGACGAGGGACGGAATTTTTAAACAGATAATAAATCCAGGCACCGCTTTATAAATCGATTTTTCGACGAGATTTTTGTTATGTAGCCTTTATGATGCACACTATTATTAAACAATAGCCTGAAAACGAAACTCAAACAATTAGTCATTCCCGTCATTGTAATTAAAGTAAACTTTGTGCACTTCAATATATCTCAAAAACATGGAGTGCAGGGTATAACCAATTGGTGACGTAGGAAGTAACTTTTGAAGGTCAAGGTAGATGAATTTGGAGATGGTGATACAAATGTCCCTAACCTAAAAAACAGAAGCTCTTCAGCCAACCCTAAGAGCAATTAAAATGCCATCATCGTCAGACGTTGGATGTTGTTACGGAGCAGGATTCTCAAACGATATAAAAATCAAACTTGATAAAAGAATGAAAAGATCATGGTAAACTCCTTTCAAAAAAAGAGTTAAAAACCTAAAGCGGCGTCTCTCACCCTTGAAGATTTCAAGACCAGAATTTTAAAAATGATTAGGTACAACTGAGTTCTTTGATCTTTTTACAAGACCATGGTTTTTAATTTCTCAATGGTGCCTTTGACAAAATTTCGGGATTCTGCTAAGACGCTAAGCCTTCGTGGCACAGTTCTTATAAAAGCGAATAAAGAAAAACAAATGTTAAAAGACTCCATTGCAACTCCATTTCATGTTCTTCTTTCCAATAATTTTTGGAATTTTCTTGGCGTATCCAGTAAGTATTAAAATGAAGAACATGGCCTTACAGTAAAAACAGTGGCATTAAGTGATACTAAACCCAACTTCATCAGTGCTCACTTAAAAGATCTCTTGCTGGACTCACCAAGAGTTCAATACCACCAAGCAGTAGGTGTTAGGGTGTGTAGCCGATAATGCATTAAAAAAAAACAGAACGGTGCTGATACTCAATGAGAAGAAGAAAATGATGATAATGAACAAGCAGAGGATGAGTGTGAAAAGACCACAAATATTGAAAATTCCAAAACCATCGATCCTTCCATATAACACATGTGAGGTGCGCCGACCACACACTAGAACTTGAGATTCGAAATGTATTGGAGAGAAAAAATCAAAAAGTTTTTAACAAAGGTGCGAAAAAATGCTTAACATTTTGCTCAACACATACGGGCGGAATTATACAGCGTCGTGAAAGCAAAGAAATGTCAATTGACATGCCGACAAGTGGGGGAAGTACCGTTTTAATGCTTCAAAGATTAGTTGATTTAAAAGCTTTTGTTCAAGATCTTGGGTCCCAGAAATCATACCTCAATGAAAATGAGTGGGAGGAAGGTAACGAGTTGGCGCAAACGCTTGAGATTCCTTGTGCAGCCACAATTTTTCTTCAATAGCAAGATTAATCTCTACTAGAATGCTTTTCATGGAAGAAAAATAATCTTTAATTTGTAGCAACTTGGAAAAAGTACGGGCTTGTGCTCTTGCTACATCCTTACAAGCACGTCAGCTGCATTTACTATGGACGAGGCTTTTTTAGCAGCTGATTGTGTAAGCAACGCTTTTTATGGAGACCTAACTAAATAAAAATGTTTGCACTTGGTTGTTTCTGAGTTCTGATTGAACAAGTAACAGCATCCAAAGATCTTCGTTAAATTTCTTGTTTTTTTCTTTACAGGTCGACGTCCGGTAAAGAATTTTCCTAAACGGTAACAAATATGTGCACAAAGTGCTCTTTCAAGGATTTACTGTCGAACCCAGAATGCACAAACAAGTGAGGAAGAGTTAATTGCTGAATTGCCCGTAATTGGTATATCAACAGATTCAACACAAAGTGTAAGAAAGGAGATAGAAGATCAAGCACCAATAAGCAAATTTGAGGCATATTCAAACTCACTTCACAAAAATACTGCTGAGTCATCAAAAGTTGTCACTTCTCAACCTTCTATTGACGCGTTTGATGATGAGTTGGACAAAGTAGAGCAGCTGGAACCGACTAAACTGCCAAGCGAAAGGGATATTATATTAAGATATCCTGCAATAGTGCAGCCTGTCTCGAGGATAGTAAGCTGCCTTCTTAGCACACAAGTTTCTGTGGAAAGAATGTTTTCACGCTTAAAACGCCTGATACGTGAAAATAAAGCGCGAAATAAAGTGATTTAACTAATGCCACTGTTTTTTTTTAAAACTAGTATGTTTGTTTAAGTTTGATAAGATGATTTTCTTACTAATCGGTTATAGTGATGTGACTACATACCGTGCTGTTTTTGAACCTAAATCAAGCATTTGTACAGGTCAGTATTTTGCATTTCTAGTTTTTTGTTGCATATTTTTCTGTAGCACTGTTTTAGTTTTCATTCATTGAGTTGGTAATGTACCGACATTAGAATTCCATTTGGTAGTGCTACATTTTTCTACTGTACATTTCTCAAGCATTTGGAGTGGAAGCGGTTACTTGCGTCCTAAACAAGGCAATGCATTGTATATAGACTAATTATTGTAAGAATTGGTTTGAATCGACTAATTATTGCTTTTGAAGATCACAGCCAAGAGGGGTTCAACCTCTTGCTGCTCTTGAATAGTTGTTCCTTTCACACAAAAAAGCTTGATTATCTCTGCTTTTGAACATTTTGCTTTAAAACACAAAATTTTTCATCGAGATACCAATGCTGAATCACAAAGAGTAACGAAATAAGTGACCAAGCGTTTATGCCCACCTGGTCAGTCAAGACATCAAGCTTAGAAGCAATTTGATCAATCCATTGTTCAGATGTAAGTAAACCTTGGGGGCATCCAAAACCTCTGAACGCCGTGTTAGAAGCTACGTTAGTGCGGCACACAAATCCACGGAGAGAAACGTTTGGAATCCTGCAAAAACATTTCTTTACAAATACGAAGTTAAAACGATACTCAAAAAATTTTCAACATGCTGAGGCTGTGGAGCTAACTATCGGGCGAAGATTTATCTCCGAAAAAGGTAGTTAAAAAAATTTGAAAGTCGTATAAGAGAGATTTAAACAAGTCTGTGATAGTTGCTTCTAAATTTAGCAAATAACGTACTTGTAACAGTTATCCGCATGAAACAAACTTGCCATTACGACAGGCAGCGACAGATCAATTGTGTTCCCAGCGTTACTATACAAATCATTGATGAGAGATATAATTTTCCCATTTTTCATAAACCCAATCTGAACAAAATTGATTAAAAGATCCGTCGTGTTTATGTTTTCAAGACGTAAGATAATCAATTCAGCAGTTATCACAATATTGGTAAGAAAGTTACACAAATAATATACAGATCATAAAAGAATTCGGATCAATTTGCAAAGCTGTGTTTTTGCTGCTGTTTTCTATTTGACAGTGAAATCACAAAAGTTCGCACCAATCGTGGGCTTTATGTAGAGACAAGTGTTGCTGTTGTTGTTTACCCTTTTCTTTCTTGGAATGAAGACTCGGTGTGAAACAAATATCCAGGTTTATGCAGCAAACCTAGTGATGATCAGAATAAAGTAAAACAGCAATTCACTTTAAACAAGTCATGAACACAGATTGCAGCTTGTAAGCCACGCTGCCAAAGGCGGACTGCCATTGGTGAGTACGCAAACGAAATGCTGGATGAGCAGCTTCACCATTTTAGAGCAACCCCATGAAACACATGTGAAGACAAGGCGCATGTAGTCACAGTTTAGGAGAGGCAAGTCACAGTTTGTTTACTCTTTTTGCCAGATTGTCATCTTACATAATAGTGACACTGTAGGGGCCGCCCCCTTCCCCTCTACTGTTGTTACTGTTATTTGAAAACATGTTCTTGCTGATAATTTGCTCGAAAAAACTTATGTCTTACTTTATATTTGGACAGAAAAGGATGCCTTCCTCCTGTAATAGTCATATCCTCTTGTCTTGATAGCATGCAACGCACTGGCTTGCCACACCTGAAACAATTTGCGTCATATCAACGAAGCACATTGTTTGCAGTCATATAGTGACGCTGCTCTTCATGAATATCGCAAAAGGTGCACACAAGTAACTGTGTGCCTGTTGATGGTAATGGGAGTACCGGTATGCAATTTGCAATCAAGGTTGGTTCGAAATATACGGCTGCTTGTCTTAGTCCAGGGGTGGCCAAACGTGGCGCATTGCATGGTTGGAGGTGGCGCATTTGATGTTTTGGGCAATTTGAGGAAGTGTGCTTATTGATGCCCCGAAAATTTTGTCACAGATTTCTAACGATCAATTCAGGGTTGATCTCCAAAAAAAAAAAAAAGAAAGGTCAGCGCCAGAATTGCCGCACCTGTGCGATCACTTTTGGCCTGAAAATGCCACAGAAATTGACGCCACACAGGTGCTGACCCTTTTTTTTTTTTTTTTGGAGACCACCGCTAAATGTGGCCTTATTTTGACTACGAAGTACAAATTCATTGCTGCACGCTTGAGCGCAATGTGATGTTATGAATGTTTGTGTGGCGCATTTTCAAATTAATCCTTGTGTAACGAAAAATTTTGGCGCATGGACTGAAAACGTTGGCGCATTGAGCCAAATTTGGCGCATTCCATGTTTAGAGGTGGCGCATTGCTCACTTTGCAATCAAATTTTGGCGCATGGTCTGAAAAGTTTGGCCACCCCTGTCTTAGTCCAAGCATGATTTTGACCTGATTTGCAGTGTTGGTTCAACTATTCATTTCAGGCTGTGGCTCTGTCCCAGAAAAAAGGAGAGACAAACAATGATCTACCAGTTACCATAAACTACCAATGTTACTGTTCATAAATATTTTGGTTGACACGTGCTTTACAAAAAGAATTCATCTCACTACAATTAGTTTTAGCCGCGGAGAATTCTTGAAAATTAACAAAAAGTGATTTTTCCAATAACTCAAAAAAACTCCCAACTTCTTACTAGTGTTGATTTGCTGGCAAATTTAAAGAAGACTATTAAAGAAGTCGCACAATCTTCAAGAACAAACAGTATTTACTTGTTGGCAGCAACCACCACGGGGTTTGCTAGCACGTGATACCGGGTCTCCTTGCCACCGAATCCTCCTCCCATTCGCTTCACCCTAACTACAATTTTGTTTTCATCAATTCCAAGAATTTGAGAAGCCTGCAGAAAAAAGTCCGATCTGTGCTGTATTCAAGATGGCAAAGACATCCCTCAAAGCTAGTAATAAGTGCAAACATAACGTCTCTTGTTTGGATGAGCACATTTTAATACACAGCTTAATGATTAGTACTATTATGTATTCTATGTCTCTTAAAACGTTTTCCACATTCTACAAGACACATTTCTTGTTTTGTTTTTGTGGTTACGTGCACAAGTCATTTTAAGCACATTGTGCATTTCTTTTTGGTCATAACTGAATAACCGCAGAATCATAGGTGATTTTAGTGAAAATATTCCATGCACGTGACCCAGCACTCCGTCCGCCAGTCCCTCGGTCACCACGAAGAGTAATCTGCATTGTCCCGCCACCTGTCAACCACATAAAGATGGAGGCATCCCATTAAGTGCCTCGCCAAAGCACACAAGCCAACTTGCCGGCTCGTCCTCCACACTATCCTTTTCGCTCCGAGTGCCAAGCAGGGAAGCTGTGGATACCATTTTTTGAAGTTGTTTGGTATGATTTGCAAGGGAAATGAACACAAATCTACCGACTACGAAGTGGCCGCTGTAGCCACTACGTCACCGTGCCGGTCAATAAGTATACGTGTGCATAAAAGTGTGCGAGCAACAAAGTGTTCTTAAACAATGGTCCTGATGCCCTACAATAGGCTTAGTTGTAATTTAGAAAGGTAAGCCAACGTATCATAAATTTCATTTCACTGAAATTACGTTTACGATAGCTAAGTGGCAAAATAGATAAACCCTACCGCACGCGTAAAGCCTGGTCCACCCTGAGGTCATGGGCTACCGAACTCTTTCGTGTGTTCTATTCTGACTGTGTCAGAATAAAACAAAGATTTACCGGTGAGCCATGCTAGGTCTCAGTGTAGACTAGGCTTAAAGGTGAGTAACTAAAAACTTTTCACCGAATAAGCTTACCGCCTGCTGTAATCCGGATGGGTTTTGTGACGAGGCAAAAATCTCCATCTCTCCATCTTCTCCTTTGGGAACCGCCAAACAAGCTTGAGTTTCGAGATAAAAATGTTCTTGACCGCCCATCCTGTCGATGAAATGATTGCACTCATTTATTGTTTGAACCACAACCAAATCTATCAGAACCTATCTTACAATCACGTTGTGTAAAGTCTAAATTCTACAGAAATACGACTCCTCAAGTCCGTATTTATCTCTTCTACATTAATGCAATTTCAGTAGAGAGGGGACTTTGAGTAATCATACCGTAAACCATGCTACGAGCAATAAAATATTTCAGCGTAAAAACAATTTAAAAAACCAATTTATTTATCAAACGCTTTTGGCGTTGTATTTTGCCTTTATCAGGTCGATAGATTATTTGTTATCTCACAATAGCTGTGCCATTTCCTTTGGTCAAACTCTTTGCTAGCCCAACACCTAGGACTGTGGATATTTTCGTACTTCTTTTTTGTCTATTCTCATAATTCTATCCAACCAACAAAATTTTAACGCTGAAAAATATCCTATATTTAGATCCTGATGAAGTGAAATGTAACGCCGAAAACGTTAGATAATTGAATTTATTTTTTAGTAATGATTCATTCATTCACGCGTATGAGCTCATGCTCGGTTTGCATGTCTTTCGTCAGACTGGGTCACCACGACGGGTAGACTGCTTGGCCCCACCATCTGTCTGCCACATAAAGACGGAGGCATCCCGTTAAGTGCCTTGCCCAAGGACACAACAAGCAAGCTTGCCGGCTTGTTCTCCACACTATCCCTTATGTGCTGAGCGCCAAGCAGGGAAGCTGTGAATACCAGTTTTTAAAGTCTTTTGGTATGACTCGACAAGAGAAATGAACCCCAGGTCTACCGACTGCGAAGCGGACGCTCTCACCACTACACCATCGCGCCGGACTAGTAATGATTAATGATGTATTACTAGCAGCAATATTAATGATATCTTAATATTTATTGATTGAGATATTTTGTAGGTTTACAATTCCTGAACTTGCACCACCCTACACCCTGAGACAATAATTTGCACAATGACTGTAAGACCAGTGCCTACACAGGGTATCATTTGAAATTTGAATGAATATTTTGGACTCCATAGTGTACTACCTTATCAAGAGCAAAACAAAACTTGGCTGAAAAGTTATACTAATCGCTAAAAAGTTCATTCGTTTGCTCCTACAGACGGATTCCTATTTTTTTTACTTCCTGGAAGAGTTGTGCAAGTATTTTTTTGTCATATTTTATTGAAAAGCACGAACTATGCTTTTGCAAGAAAATAAAATAAACATGGTCTCAAGCATACATTTGTAAAGAATGTCAGTAGAAATTAGTATTGCAAGTAATAAATCTTACCTAAACTCCCCCTCAATTACGTAATCGCATTGCTTCATAGCCTCCTCTGCATCACCGGACTTCAGCTTTTGGACATCGTAGTAAGATTTATGTTGTATTGCATCCTAGTAAACATTTAAGGAATAAGCTAACATAAAATTCTTGCACAGATGGATAAGCTCCATCTATAAATATTCACTTCAAGCCTGGTTTCAAGAAACGCTGTCAAGGATATCTACCAAGCCAAGAAATGTAAACGCAACTTGATAGCAAACGTATAGCTTGAGTCATTCAAACCAGCAAGCTTCCGAGCCTGCGAAGCTGAAACCTCAGTTCAAAACTGCCGTGTAAACAGGTTTCCTATGCAGCTTTTTGGGGCTTTTAATGACAGCTGTTTTTAACGCTTGGCTATTTTTAATCGTGACTGAACAATTCAAAAGGTCTGGTTCAAAAGCGAATGTGTTGTGGTAGACATACATTGAATCAGCACGTCTAAGCCTTCGCAATGCGGGAATAAAAGACGGAAAATGAACTATGCCCGATATCACTTCAATAACTCAGAGCCAAGTAAAAGATCTTTAAGATGTTTGGCAATTATTTATCAAAAATATTGATCCCAGACCAACCGATTAGCGAACGACACCCGCAACACAGCAGAGCCGTGCTTGCGTGCGTTACCGGATCCAGAAACTTTAGGTAAAGGAGTGAAAAGTTTACATTGACGTATTTTCTCTCTAAATTGCTAGGGAAGACTTTTTTGCGCTATCAATTTTTTCAAAGGCTTCCAAGTCCATTCCAGGGAACAAAAATTTTTCGACGGAAAATAAACAATTATGCGGAAGCATGACTTGGAAAGGCTGGTCGCGGAGCCATCCTCCGCATCCTCTTCCCTGGTCGTGGATCATCCATCGCCACTGCTTCCGAGTGCTATCGGCTAGTTTTGAATCGATGTAAGTAGCTCAAGAAAAAGCAATTGACGCTTTTATGAGAACAAACAATATTGTTTTAGGGACAATTTTTACAACCAAACATTACCTCAATCGTTATTATAACAGGATCGAGTTCTTCATACGTCACTTTTACCAGTCTAGCTGCTCTCTGCGCATGCGCATGAGCGTCAGCCACAACAGCCCCAATCACATGACCAACACACGTGACCTAATTATCAACAAATTACACATGATTACTAATGCATGAAGTAACATTAATATCACACAAGCTTTAATTGAAAGTAGTTGTAAAGGCTAAGTCTCTTTAGTTTTTGAACACAAATACAAAATACTGTTGGACCATTTAAACATCATCTCACAAACCAACTACAAGGATGGCTTTTGTACCCCTCCATAAATCGTAAATTTTGGTTGCTACGTCATCCGGCCACCAAACAGAAAGCAAATAAATGAAGTTATTTGTTACCTCTTTTTCTGCAAACACGTCTCCATACCATCCCAGGTTGTTTGTTCCAGGAATATCTTTGTGATCCACCCAAGTGACAAAACCTGGCACCGCGGATGCAGCCTTAATATCAACATCGATAATTCGGGCGTGTGCCTTGGTGCTGGTAACAAGGGCAAGGTATAGTTCATCTGCAACAAAAACATTGCATATCTGTAGGCTACACAGCAACACCAAAATCACTACAAGGAATCTGCTCATGAAGTGTGGTGGCTTGCTCAAAGCGATTCCGGTAATAGTGATACTAAATGACTGACTCACTTCACCTTTTCACTCTATTTCTGACGGATTCTCTTGAAAAGTGTCAGACGAAAAGCTTCGAGAATGAATACTCTACTTTCTGCAGTCATACTAAAACATAATTACGGAACACATTATTAGCTTAGCTTTGTCTTATAACAAACTAGATCAACTGATTTTGTGTTTCATGAACTTATCTCTTGTATCTGTAAGCTATAGATAGCATCAAGCCTCCACCATTTCTAAGTCGAACTTTGATGATCTAAAACTTTTGAAAAAGAAATGCTGGTGATGCAATTGCTTCACTAAATTGAAATAATAAAGTCAGTCTTTCAGCAGATCAAGTAATAAGAGAAAATTATTGGGCCCCCATAGACGGACCTCGTCTTATTGGTGGTAGGGCAATCAGCCTAAAATTATGGCTAAGGGCGAATTCAGGGGGGGCAAAGGGGGAACATTGTTTCAAAACACTATATTTAAGAATAGACGATATAGACAAAAAAATGAATGAACAAGTTATTTGCGGCAAAAAGTTGTTTTTGTTGATGATTTAACTGAAGGTATGTAAAGTTTTCTAATGACTGATTTTGAAAACAAGTAAAATAAAGACAGCTTAATCAGATAGTCTTAATTAGCGTTGCTACTCCTAGGAAACTTTTCCAAGATCTCGGGGAATTAGTGACAACCAAGGAACTTGGTATATTTTTTTTAATTGTTAAGTAGTTATTCAGTTTTTATCCGGTGTTTTCCCTTTAGCAGAGATGGCCGGATTTACCCCATTCCTTCTGCAATTTTACGCACTCCGTCCCTCCACTTGTCTCGTCTCAGGGCATCTTCCTTCTTCAAACCAATCTTCTCTGTCTCCTCTTCCACTTGCTTCTTCCAGGTCTTCTTCGGTCGTCCTCGCTTTCTCTTGCCAGTCACTTCAAGATTCAGAGCAACCCTCAAAACACTATCGTCATCCCTCCTCAGTACATGTCCATACCATCTAACTCCATTTTTCTCCATTCCATCTAACTCCATTTTTAACTCCATCCAATTTTTTTAAGCCTTTGAAAATTAATTTTGGGGCATTGCCCATTCTTGGGAAATTTTTCAAGACCTTGGAAAATTACTGCCTATCCCGGGAGTTGGAAAAATGTTTTTAAAAATTAAAGTAAGTTTGTGGGTCGTGAGGATTAGGTGGACGATTAGGTTTTATTGTCTGTCGAAAAGTGATGGATCTCCAAAAAAAGGTTATTGTGCTTTGCTGGCAGAAAAAAAATGTGCTCGTGCGTCAACATCGGAGCAAGAAAGCAATTGATCTCTAAAAAAAAAAGATCTTCATGCTGATTAGAGTAGCAAATGTTGGAAAATAAGTTGAAATCAGCGCCTAGAAGCAATTGTCCTCTTTAAAAAGACAATCTAAATCAGTGGTTCTCAACCGGTGGGCTCATTAGTGGGCCACAGCACGTAAGTCGGGCGGGCAACGGCTTGTTATTTTAATTATCACTAATAAGGAAAACATCACTGAAATTGGAAAAAAAATATAACGCAATCGGGCAACAGACCTTTGTATAATTTGAAAATGGTTCACATTCCTAAAAAGATTGAGAAACACTAATCTAGATTATGTGTATGTTTTACAAACTTCGGGAAATCTTGGCTAATCTAGAGATTCTAAACTTCAAAGCCTGGAAATTCGTAAAATCAAGAGTGGCAACACTGGTCTTATTGAAGGCTACCAGTGATAGAAACTTCACTCTTATTATATGGCCTAGTACGTCCTTAGCCCCACGATACAGATTTTTGAAAAGTAAGTTTTTCGACAAACTTTTCTCACAAAATTTTTCTTCGTAGATATAATCTAAGATTTACCAGCATAAGGTGGCATATCATCAAGATAAATCGCTTCTCCACAAACTTGTTTCAGAGCTGCAAGATGCATCAGTGGTCTTCCTACTGCGTCTTCTATTGCTTGCTCTGAAGGAACCTGTTGTAGAAGTTTTTCACTTTATTTTTATGTATTTGTACTCGAATGACATAAAAATAACAACAGTTGTGCATTGAACAAGTCACCAGCATTGCTGTACATTACCAGAACTAGTGTAAGCAATCGGAGACCAGCTAAGTTAACGTTGCATGCACTACAATCGCGTCACCGTTAGCAGGGTGGCCACGAACATGGCGCTACAGTCAGCTCATTGCTGAGAGATCGTGTTTGATTTGGGGATGAAAAGAAGATTTATGCTTCGGAAGACGCCTTTAAATCGTTCCGAGTGATACAGCCTGTCTTGATGCAAACGTGTTGCTAAAGAGACTTTGCAGTCAAAAAGTGCTAATCATTGAAACAAGAGTGGTCATATTTTTATATAGAATTTTGCAGGGGATGAACTCTCTATAACATTGCCTTGTCATTACCTCCTCCCATGTCTGGGTTTCCATAAATGGCTGACGCGTACCACCCAATCCCACCATGGTAGATTTGTCATCCTCAGAAACTAAAACCTGCAGTTGGATGCTAGTTATCACAAAGTTTAAAAATTGCTTTTTTTGCTTTTACACAGAATACAACATTCCACCAATGCAATATATAAACAAAAAAAGAGCAAGTTATTCTGTATTTTCGCTAGCTTGCCCGACCATCGGTGTGCCGCGTTTAAATACCGGTTATTTATAAGGACAACTGCAGCAACTAAAAAGAGCTAGATTTACGTTATTTCCGCTCGCTTTGCTGGACTTGGACGAGCTGATTGATTGAGTAACGACCGAATAGTCGTAGCTGATTGGGTCTATGACTATTCGGTCGTTTTCGGGCCTAGCTTTCTACTGAAACCTCACAGCCCTTCATGATTCGGGATGCCGTTCCTGACTAAAAGCAATGGCGTTTTAGAAAGCTTCGAGTTTTTGTTCTAAGTCAGATACAAAAACCACTACACCGCGGCCAAAGCGCATCCAAAAATATGAAAATAGTTTTTGAATTTCAGCTCAAAAATCTAAGTAACAAGCCAATTCATAAACTATTTCTTCTTTCTTTGTCTTTTCCTCACTAACCTACCTCATTACCTAGACTTTCTGCTTTTTAAATAGGCAAAATAACACAAATAGCTGTTGACAAATACAACTTACCTCATTTACTCCATCTTTAGCCAAACATTGTTTAACATAAACGAAAAACTTAAAAAAGAAACTGGCTGCTAGGGTTTCCCTGTACTCCACCATTCCCCCAGGGGCGTTTATTTTCAGAGGAAAATCTTCACGTAACCATGCTGTGACGTCATCTAGAAGGCACTGGTCCCATTTTCTAGAAAAGATTAGCCACCTACATCAAAAAGCACCAAAATCCAAAAACTTCCTTCACGCCCCGAAGATAAACGCTAATATTAAGGGAGCCCTGGCCTTGCTCAAAGAAATACCACCATGGACGTAGTCAGGGGCAGGCTTGTCCCTCTCTGAATTTTGAAAAGCAACCGTATTAAATGGGTAAGTACCTTTCAAATTAGCCTTCATCAATGGGTAAGATGGTGCATTTTTGTGACAAATCTAGATATTTCGAGATGATCTTTTTTAGAAACCACTCAAATTTTGTGAAACATAAAGCTTTTGTTCATGATCAGAGACGGAAAATTGCATTAGAGATATCAAAATATAGTTTCAGAGAAAATTTTAACAGTAGGTTCTTTGACAAATATTTTTGAAAAGTAAGGAGAGACAAATATCATCTTTACTACCGCTAGGTGTTGTCAATGATTAAAAGTTATTTTAAAAAATGTAGCTGTATAAATCACCTGTCCATCATCTTCTTCATCGTTGTTTGTGGCATTACTGACGTGGCTGCCATCCCTCCAAAAGCAGCTACAAACCGCTTGACTTGGTTGCTTCCAGGATAGAACGTCACTTTCATTGCAGCATTTACAATCGCAATGTCGTCTTCGCGACGTCTCGATTGCATGTACGCCTTCATATACTCGTTCTAAAGCACAATGGAGCTCGCAATGAATGTGAAGTTGAAATTCAATGTTATGCGTTAAACTATCAGCAAAAGTCTGTTTGCTTGCGTATTTTGATAGAAGAAATCCCTTGCTTGTTGTTGTATTTTGCAAAAACCACAAGCTTCGGCAAGGTATTGTTGATTTTGTGGGGGGTGGGGGCGTTAGCTACGTCGCCAGGTGTTAGTAAAGTGATTTAGTAAGTGAGAAAGCCCCTTCTTCCATAGTTATAGCCATGGCGGTAGAATATTTTCAACAACACGGTGAAATGTTGAAATAAATATTTAACGAAGTTGTCGTCAATATTAAATTGCTTTACCGCAAGTTTTTAGCTTTGAAAAAAAGTCAAAGATTTAATTTACACTCACATTGTAATGAAGTCTTTATCGAGCGAGTTGGATTCTTCTATTTTATCAAAATGCGTGTGCTATAAAACGCAAAACTTATTTTTGCACTTGAAAAGTAGTTTACTTATATTTGTAAAACTACTTTTAGTGTTTTTGTACAGAACTTTGATAACATTGGTTTCGCCAGAAGATTTTCGTGACGCTATCTTCAGCCGTAGTATCACTTCAGGCAAACAATGAGCTAGTTTTTTGCCTCAAGAATTCAAATGGCATTTAAATGTCGTTTGATTATAAAAAAATAAAAGATATTGATCCTTTAACCCAAAATATACGATACTATCCGGCCCTGCCGGCGTCACCCGGAAGGCTGCCAGTCAGTTATGTCGGTTTGTCGGCTGCGCAGGCTTCGCCAAAATAACATTTCGAAGAGCAACAAGGATAAGTTGGTATAAATTGGGCCAACATCCTTGCCCTTAATGTCGATCGTTGAATCGGTACTTTGAATTAAGACAGGTTTTATAAACTCTTCATCATTTCACAAATTGTATTCGTTTCTTCCAATAAGTTTAGGAATACCAAGACAAAGTTGGGGGTGGGCGCTGTAATTGTTTTACGACTACAGAGATAAGTTATTTGGCGGTATTTTAATTTGGTGGTGCAATATTTGTGGCACCAGCTTTGTAATATTTGTGACACCACGTTCCTTGGTTTCATCTATGTTTCTTGGCCCCAGAATGGAGCAAAGGGTCCTACACCTCAGAGGCGGATCCAGGAGAGACGCGGGGTGCATCCTTCCCACCAGCTTTTCTTAGTTTTGGCTTCGTAAACTTATTTTCTTGGACTTCAAACAAAAGGTTTTTACTTCACCCTGCCAAACAAAAGTGGCTGTATGCTCTGCTACTACACCTCTTTTATTCGATCACCCGTTCGGTCTAATAACTCATTTCTCAGAAAAATTCCCATCCATAGGTAAGAATGAATATTTGGTGGTTACGATTCACACAGTGGTTTTGGCGTAATGACGTACTTTGTCCATTAATTTCCCCACAACTTTAAAGTTCATACATTATGCCGCAAACACCGACTTCCTACTAATAAATTACGACTGTTCTTACTTCAAAACCGGAAAAAATTTCACAAACCTTTATGGCTTGATCTAAGTGCATAAATTCTAAGTTTTAACATTACGTGATTATCATTAATGAATTTACAGGAAATAAGCTATGAAGTAATATGCCTGCTACTGGCAACTGTCCCGTAATAGTAGGACTAGTTATGAAACTTAAAATCCCTGATCCCTGGCTGGGTGTATGCTTCTAGCTCCTGACATAATCGCTGCGAGGGGAAAGCAAAGTGATCTGGTATCCAGAGTCCAGCATCCGCAATTGAGATCTTCAACTAAGTTATGGCCTAAGTGGATAACCTAACAACCAGTTTTTTTCTAAAAAATCAGTAAATTTTTTCTAAATCCTCCGAGATTTTTTATTAAAACTCGGCAGTTTATTCCGCTTTGCTGCACATGACAAAAATGTCTAATGGGCTAAGAGTGCTCAGGCGCGCAGCATGACTGCACTGCAAGGTTATTCTCTAACGCAAAGTTGTCCTACACTTCACTTACAATGATAGTCCTTTATTTTGCACAAAATTTCAAAACAACTTTATAAAAGCTTTCGGAAACGGATTCATAACTTTTTTCGGTAATGAACGAAAAGTTAATAGACGTTGGAACCCGTTGGAATTCTTTTGGCCCCTCAAAACCAAAGACGAGCTTTATTGGAACCCTAGTGCACCGGTCTCTGTCTATCTGCTCCAAACCCAAACTACCACAAGAACTACACAACATCAAAACCATCCTTCTCAAAAATGGCTACCCAGCCAGTATTATTCAGGCAGGTATAACACCCGATTCAGCGCCTCCGAACAAGATTGTTACAGAGCAACTGAACTTTAGTTGATATCAAATCCATAAGGACCTCGTCCCTATCTTCAACGAAGCAACGTTATACGCGAATACATTGTGCTGCTGTGACTGCCGGTAAGTTGGCCGCGCATCTCAAAAGACTGCAGGACAGAATCAACCAACATGTATCTAAATCATTCAGATTTGGCATCAAGAAAGAACGACATGTACCTCTACGAAAATGCAAGCTTATTTCTTATCCCCAAAATGTAACTAGGCAATTGAATATTTACTTGAAAATCAGAACTATGCCGCTTACAATGACAATTAATTTACAGTGTTGGCTGTCGCTGGACCTTCCTTCCATCTAGCCACCCTCGAAGCTACTTTCAAAAACAAACAATCTGCACTTAAACGGGTTGGTAAGTACTGTTATTTATTGAGCTACCATAACATGACAGCATATCAGCAACAATATTTACTTTTAACATTGCTTTCAAAATGATTGTACATTATAAGTACAGCTGCAACCTGCTGTTGTTTTTACTGAAGTGGCCCCAAACAGCACTATGACGTCCTCTAACATTTATGACAAGACAGTACTTTTTTGAAGCGTTCAAGAAAAAACCGAAATAGAGCATGCTTAAAAAACGCTTAAATGAACAGTTGCTAGTTACATCGTCAATTACCCTTAAATTGTCAAAAAGTTAACTTTATCGGAGTACCTTGTTGTTTTCTTTCAAAAAAGCTTTCAGCGCGTCTCTACGGTCAGTAATTTTGATAAAATAAAGTAAGCTAATTTTACAATCAATAGTTAATTATGGCGTCATCCCTGTTCCAAAAAAAGGGAAATCTTTTAAAGCTGATAAATCGCAAAAATCGTTTTTTTTTTCGTTAAGATATGCAAATTTTTAATTTATCTCTAATTGTGACGTCACAAAGACCCTTGCGACATTTACCCCGCGGTGGTGATCAATCGTGCCAAGATTAATGTTTATACGCCCAACAGCTTCGCAGGAGATAAACACAAAGAGACAGACAGACAGGCAGAAACACCGATAGACAGAATTGTGCTTTATAGTATAGATAAATACATTACAAAATAAATATAAAATATATGATCTAAATGTAAGAACATTGATCCAAATTATAAGAGCGTATACGCTCTGCATAGCTTTTCGAATGTAACGCGATACAGTCACATATAAAAATGTTACAAACAGCTCCTGGCGAAACAGCTGTTTCTAAAGCTGTAGTAAAATCCGCTTTCTAAGAATATGTTTAGCAAATCAATTTAATTTTCGAAGTTTTTTGTTTTACATTATTTTCCTCTCGACTCGCAGGACAGCAGCAGTTGTACTAAGCAAACAAGTTTAAAAAATGGCTTCAGATTTCAACAATTCGTTTAAGTCACTTGCTACGACAATATCTTCTATTAACTGCAGCTTGTTGAAACCGGCCAACCAAAGGATTTTTCGGCAAGTGTTTTTCACAAAAGCACTAGTGCACAGTCATTGTGAGGTTTCAACTCAGGTTTATTCTTCACTGCCACCTTAAAACCAGCGGTTTGAAGCAACTTTTACAAAACAGTGAAATTATTAAAAAATCGTCCTCGCCCCACTGAATTGCACCTCTGTTTCATCTACTTACTTCTTTTGTAAATGGGATTGTTACGTGGATCAGCACTTCTCCTTTTACGGCTGCAGTTTTTCTATAACTTGGAAAAAATGTTTGATCTAGTAGAAGAGTTCTGTCTCCGCGAGAATGAAGCCTTAAGGTCGCTGTGCTCTCAGATGCCATTAGTATTGGGTTCAAATCCGAGGTGGGACTTGCTGTCATAATGTTTCCTCCGAGAACCTGTTGGTCAAAAAAAAGATTAAAAAAAGTCATAATGTTTCTTCCGAGAACCTGTTGGTCAAAAAAAAAGACTAAAAAATATTTCTTTGTGTACACAGGAGCCACTCAGAGCTAAACGGATCTGTAGCCTTCTAAGTGTGCGGTGCAAAAATGACTATGGTATAAAACTTCTAGCAAAAATCTGGCAACAACGTTACTACACCGCAACACCCTTGTTGTCACAACAAACAAGCGACCTGCAAACGCCGCAGAAATGAAAGCAGGGTAATAATCGGCTGGTTAAAGTTTGAATCCGAAGCTACCAACACACCAAGTGAGTCTTTATTGACAATGTTTATCTAACATGTATCATGAAGCGACTTTTAGGCATTCAACCAATGCCTTGCTAAGGGGAGACTATCAGTCCTCATTGTGCGTTCAAGACTGCATAGAAATGCGCTGCCGCTTTGGTCTAGCTTGTTCTTGATTGAGTTTGCAGCGTGAACACGGATTTCCGCTTCATGCCATGCCTCCGTTCCAAGATAGCGGAAAATTATTTAAATACGCCGCAATACAAACAGAATGCCACACGAAAACCTTGATTCAGTTGAATTAATTTCTTTGCCAGCTTTGCTTGAGACAGAATCAGATCTACAACTGGACTCGGAAAGTTGGTCAACATTTGTAACTTTCTTAATTTCCTGTCATACCAATTATTTTTGGAAAGAACTGACAAATACCAAACACATATCCGCAACTACATCCAAACTTTTCGGAACGCAACTGTTAGGAACACCATAGAGGGAGAACAGGAGGGGCGCAAATGCTCTTTCAAAGAATATCGAATGTGTTAAAAATTCACAGAAGCTTGGTGAAATTAAAATAATTGAAAAAATTTTGCATTTTTTCGGGAGATGGCCTTTTTTGCGGAAATCACGATTAAACTGAAAAGTTTTTGCTAGCTTTTTGAGCAAGGCCACACGCGCATGGTCATGTGCTCTTACAAAAAGTGGTCGCGTTCGTTCGAGAAACTAAAGTGTTCTTTTCACGGCTTTCATCCCTTTGCCCTTGGTACCTTCAAGAATTCATTGGTACTGTTAAACTAGTTGAGTTGGCAGATTAAGTTGAAGTTCATGAGGGGTATAGAAAAGTTTTAGAGCTACGGTTAAAACAGTCTTCCAAAAGAAAAATCTATGTACGGCCCAAATTAAAAAATCAGAAATACTTACCGCTACATTTCGAACTTGGTCACCAGCAAACCAATACAACATCTCCACAATTGAGCTCAGAGGTTGTGTTGACTTCCATTCCTTGTTTGAGATAACGCTCAACAGCTTTTCACGGATGTCGGTCAACGTACAAGCTGCTCCGATTGTAATGCCTAAAAGACTGATCGTAAACATACCGAATTCTGTACACAACAAGGTAAAAGGGGAAACGACCTGGTAGATAACTAAAGAAAAACTACAGGAATTCAAAATCTCCGAAATACGATAAGCTTTAATGTAGTATATCTGTGATTTCCAGATATTTAGATATTTTAAAAAGACGTAATTTCTTGCTTCCTTCTCCCCGAGAAATCAATCCTTAAAAACACCCTTGGACATAGCCAAGAACCGAAGTGAAAGAAGATATAGGCGATAATAAAGAACTTTTTCTATGCAAGCTTTAGAAAAATTATAAAAAAATATATTTTTCGAACAAATCCAGCAAAAATGGGTGATTGGTTAATTTGAGAAAGGAATATATTTCATTCTAATCTATTTAGAAATACATTAAAAGTCCCGCAACCAGTGGTGTACGTGGGAAGAACCGAGAAATGCCGACCGGTCGCCTTTTCCAAATGTTGTATCTTCAGCAATCATAGCTTTTTTTAAGCTGGTTCTTTCTTTCTCGGCTCATGCTTTGTTTGTTTGTCTTTAGTTAAAATGGGTTACGGCGACGACGGGCAGCTCAGCCTATTACCAGCCTGGAATATAAAGATGGAGGTATTCCGCTAATCATCTTACCCAAGGACATAACAAGTGGACTTGCTGGCTTTTTATCTACTTTTTCCTTTGGTGCTAAGCGCCCAACAGGAAAGCTGCAAATACCGTTTTTAATGTGTTCTTAATCACTCGACGGAGAATTGAACCCAACTCCACTGACTACTACGCCGACGATCTAATCACAACACTACCGCGCTAGTTGCAACGGTACTGATATACGATGACAACATAACCATAAGCAAAGAATTAATAACCTTCTCCCCCTTCCCAAATTTTTTTGTAAATGAACTTGATTATAACCATGTGGAATGCCGCTAGTAGGAAGCCAACAATAACTTCAGAGCAGATTTAAAATTATTTTGAGGCATTAACATTACCTAGAAACAGAAAAAATTAGCTCGCCAGACCCATGAATGGTATGGAGTGGATGCTCACTCTCCACTGCAGCATTCTTGACCTATCCATACCAGTGCTCCCTAGTTTCCAAGAGATAAACTCAACAGATTAATGGAATCCGCTTAATGTCATAACGATATCATATGCTGTTACCTGCTATATACATTTGGAACGGTCCCAAATTTAAGCAGTTAAACGGTAGTTATTTTGCTCCTCCATGAGACTAAAATAACGATTGTCTGAATATTTTCTATGGTCTTTCTGAGGTATAGGTGTTCCTTGGCGGTTTAAATAATTTTGCAGCGTTTCGTGAGAGTTTGGAAACCAATGACCTATAGTCTTATTGTACCTTGATCTTTAACTTCTATTTTCGACATTTCTTTGACCCGCACTGGAGTTACAATGACTGGGTAGAAATGACCATTGACCCACGTTTCTATGCCAATCTTAGTATTTCCAGCCACTATATGAGCATCCGGAAACTTTTCCTTCAAATCGGTCAGCTGATCAATTGACGTAGGCCAGTACCACGTGACTCGTTTGCCAACAAACTTGAGAGGTTGAGACAATGAATCTTTTTTGCTCATTATCTGTAAAAGATTGAAAATTTGATTGTGCAGGTTTGATTCTTTAACCAGTCAAGCCAGCAAATGCAATAATAGGTCAAGAAAGTATGCAAAGAAATAACTGACCGAATATCAATAACTGACTGACTGAGTATGCAAAGAAATAAGCAAATTCCACAAAATAATAGTAATACATGAGGCCAGCGATGCACTTTGAGGAAACTGCAGACAGTGAAACTGTTTTGACCTATCAGGTCTCTTCAGTGCAGTTGGTGATCAACAAGTAGCTAGAGGCGTTAAATAAAGCATAGCTTAGACCGTTTCACTTGTGGCCCCTATACAAGGCCCACTGTAATGGATCGTCTGTCAGTACTTTGCGAAGCCGAATCACTCGTGAATGAGTGGTGGTTGTCGCAGGTGCACTGAATCTAACAACTGTTAGTACAATAGTGCTGTCACAGCTCAGTGGTCACAAGCTCTTAAAGCGATACAAGCGGTCAGCGATGCACTTACAGACCATACATTGCAGTGAACCTAGTATAGGACCCACAAGTGTGACGAACGCCTCTAGCTACTTGTTGCTCACCAACTGCACTGAAGAAACCTGATAGGTTAAAATAGTGTCACTGTCTGCAGTTTGCTCAGAGAACAACAAAATTAGTAACCGCAAATAATAAATAAAACAAAAGTACAAACAAAATAAATTAGGAATGAAATAAGTGACAGATTTTGAAAGTGGTATGCCTATTTGTGCATTCTGCTTGTATTATTTTTGTTAAAGCAGATTTGTTTATGAGTACCATTTGTAATGAGTGTCATCCACTGCAAAACGAACTCTAGACACGCCAAGATTGGTATTGGTTTAATAAATAGCTCTTAAAGTTATGACAGTTTTCCTTCTTTAGTAATTCGGGAATGCTATTTTTGCGCCTTTGTATTGAACAGAGTGTTCTGCTATGATGGTGTCAATTAATGGAATAAAGGAAAATTGTTATACACTGTTCTGGTGTTGTGAAAAGTATTTTGAAGTGTTTTAAAATAGTCATTTAATATTAGTAGCAAGGAATTACATTTATATTCGTGCGTAAACCTAGTTCTAAAGCCAACATACCTAAAATTTTCCATACTTGCAATTAATAATAGTGAATCGTTAGTTACATGATCATTTCAGTCAATGCCGTGTATAATAATAACAACTTTACTTTGCAGTATTTGTTGTGGTTTCAAAGCAGTTTTGCTTGTGCATCCCCACGCAAGATTGCCGCATTGCAGTTGAGAATGAACAAAGATGTAACACAAATTTGCAAACATCTTTCTACAAACATAGCATCAAATATTCCTACAGCACCAGTTGCTTGAGGTGCTTTTTTCAGGGTTTCTTGAGTGTTGTTTACAATATAGATATTCATGAATTATTGTTCTAAGGCAGGGGTGGGCAATTGTTTTGGCTTGCGGGCCGCATCGCGGTCACGAATGCTAGCTGAGGGCCGCACTGTTTAACGAACGCATTGGGAGGGCCGCATTGAAGATTCAAGAAGTGGTCGAGGACTGCATTCACCATTCATAAGTGGCCGAGGGTCAGTGCTTAAAATCTTGCAATAGCTGTACGCAAAGCAAAAGCTTGCGTTCACTTGAAATTTTGCGTGATCACCTAACAATGTCTCATTTCCACTAGTGAAAATGATGGTGTCTCTAAACAAAAAAAAAGAAAAAAAAGGTCATTACCCCTGGATTTGACGGAAAATGCGTCAGTGCAAACCAACGGTTGCTTTTTTAATGTTAGCTTCTAAAGTCTTTGGCTCTGTAATACGGCAAGTGTTCCTCCCCTTGTTATCTTAACTCATACATATACAAGTTTCAAAACGTGTTCGCGGGCCGCACAAAATGCTCTCGGGGGCCGCATGCGACCCGCGGGCCGCACTTTGCCCACCCCTGTTCTAAGGCATTAAGCCAATCCACATTTTTCAATGTTGTTTTTTGTAACATTAACCTTAAGCAAATCAGCCATTAGGTTCTTTTTTTGTGGAGGGAATGTGATCATACATTTGGTTCTTGTGAGTTCAATGACAACTTGTTTGAGTTTAACCGTTTGCTTCTTTATCGAGATTTAGATTTGAATTGTTCATTAGGAAAAGCGGTATCGCCAGTAAATAGCTTGGTATCACACGTTGATGCTCTCGGCAAAGCATTGATGTTAATCAAAAACAACTCAAGCCCTAGAATATAGCCTTATGGTATACCACATAAAAAAAGTTTGTTGATTAAACAAGATTGATTTTTATGGACTGTTTGCTTGCGATCGCTAAGCTGGTCTTTCAATAGTTTAAGTGAGTTACTTCATTTCCCATGTCTGTCAAGTATTTTTAGTAAATTTTGTAGTCTTCTGCATCATGGCTTTTAAGAGATCTAGCATAATAGTAAAAGGTTAGTGTTTTTTTTGTCTCGAAGCAGTGGCAACTTGTTGATCACACCATCTATAAATCACGATGTGAAGATTCTTATAAATCAAGTACTAATATCGCTAAATAGTTGTTGCTAGTAATACCATTCCTAAATAGTTGTTGTTAGTAATAGCATTGGTGAATAGTTGTTGTTAATAGCAGCATTGAAGAATAGTTGTTGTTGTTAGTAATAGCATCCTGAATAGCTGTAGTTATTCATATGGTCGTATAGGGTGGTACTTAAAACAGTCACTTGTTGAGTGGCCAGCTCGGAAACTATATTGAGATAAAAGAAGTGAAATATTGCTTTATTCTTTCGCCAGCTTGCATAGTTCATGCGTTGAAAACGTAAATTTGTCGTTTAGCGTTACCACCAACCAGATAAACGTAAATTTCAACGCCTTTATAGGTGCTGTTTGCAATTTTGCACTGTCACGTCAGGTAACTAATCTGTATTTTGATTTAATTTGCAACATATTTGTTATCAAAGACACGAAGTATTAGATTTGTGGTTGGCCTACGCAGTGCAGTTATTCACAGGAATGGGACTGTGCAGAAAGCCATCAGTTTTGATATTGGCTTATGCTTTTTAGAATAAAGCCCATCACAAGTTATACCCTACTAGAGTGCTATTGTGGTGTAGGTAGAATGTTGATTTACTCTGCACTGCACTGTTTCAAGTGAAAATATGTCAGTTGTTAATTATTGTCACTTTCACATTGATATTGATTTGCCTAATTTGTATGTAGAGTATCACCGTTTAGTAGTTTTTCGGCGAATATCTCTAAAGTAATGTTGCTGAGTTTATTTAATTTGTAGTTTTGACAACAGTTTGAATTGTCCAGGCTTGCCTTATTATGTGTCAATTTGGTAACTACATCTGAAAGTTTGTGCCAAATAGCGTGGCAAATATTTTCTATTTTTGTTCAACTTATCTCTGAATCAATGAGCTCAATAAGTTAAAGCCAAAGCAAACTGATATTGCCCTTGCACCCCTTGACAATGTGTTTGGTTTTTTTACGGGAATCGTTCTTACGTACAGAGTGCTGTTGTGGAGATGATCACGTCGGGGTCACCAAATTGTGGGGAAAAATCACGTCGGTATCACTAGAATTTGGAGAATGATCATGTCGGGTTTCCAAATTGTGGTGAATGTTTCGTCGGGATCACCAATTGTGGAGATCGAATTTCTTGTTATGATGTTGCTATTGAGTGGTAAGGTTACACAGCACGTCTGACTCCAAGAACGAATATAGTTTCAATCATAAACACAACGTTGAATAGACGAATGATAACTTGCGATGAATCTTGAATTGAATCGAATTGAATGCCTTCAACGTCAATGCCTCTTTTTATATGCTTGTTTACTAGGTCCTTTGCCGTACGTCAGACGGAACTACGCCTGGCCATACGGCTTAGTCACCCTGTATTATTTCATGATATGTAGCTATGTCTAATCTTTTATGACAAGTTTTTAGGTCAACAAATGATTGTGGTATTGGGGTAAACGAATGATTTACAATAACTAGCGCGCGAACAGAGCGGAAATGTTTATGAATCACCCACAATGTTTGATTTCAGCAAAGCATCGATACATCGCAGGTGAGAGAGATAGGCCAAAAAGGAAGCAGGAGAGTAGAGGCTTTCCCATCTTGTGGATGGAAGCAATAGAAGATGTCTTCCAGATGGAAGGAAAGGAATACAAAGGCCAGGAAAAGTTAAAAATATGTAAGAGAAAATCCATGTCAGAGCGAGGAAGGCGCTTTAGCATGGGATAGGCAAATTTGTCTGGGCCGGTGGCAGTGGACCAGAAGAGATTTGTCGCAGTCGCAAAAAGTTCAGCGGGGGAGAAAGGGAAGCAAAAAGATGAATGAGACTCCTCAGGGCACTTGGCTCGGTGAAGCTCGGAAGCCTTTTGGCTGGGAAACAGAGAAGTGGGATCTCAGGTAGTCGGCGAAGACCGAAGACGACTCCCTGGAAGAGGAACAATTGCCAGGTTTGGTTCCATCGATTTCCACTGAGGAACTTGTACTTCCTCGTCACGCTCGCTGTACCCTCTCTCGTCTTTTCTGAAACGGACACAGCCTTCTGCTAGACTCTTACCTAGCTAGAATTGGAAACATCGAGAATCCTTCATGCAACGCCTGCGGTCATTCGTCCCAGGACACCACTGATCTCATTCTGCACTGTCAAGCTATGGATTCTTTGTGCCGCTCGCTTTTCGGCGACTCTGTCTCTCTACGACCTCTGGTCCAGGCGTGGAGAGTTGGCCAGCTTCTGGGGCTCCATGGTCTTCCACCATGCCCCCATCCCTCGGAAGAGGTCGGGTAGCAACAGGAGCACCAATGCTTGTTTCAAAAATACCCAACAACTTCGAGCCTGTGACATTCATGCAGTGAAGTCAAAGGCACGAATCAAACTTACATAAACGCGTTTTGCTTCGGATAATCAGTGAATGCCTTGCAAATGCAAACCAGGGAAAGTTTTAATGCAACACCAACTGAAACGCTTCGCGCTATCAATGTTCCGGGAGGGCTAAATGTCCATACCAATGACAAATACTACAGAGCTATTAACAGTCGTTCGAAAGTTAAAGCATAATTAAAACGTGTAAAAAGAAAACAGCGTATTTACATCAGGATGCGTGCATTTTTATGTCTGTTATCAACGGTATAAGTTATGACGTCAATCACTGTAAGCTGCATGATCAGTGCAGTCCAAAATAGCTTCTTCGTGTTCAGCTTGCTTTAATGAAATCATGCGCAACGGCTTGTAAATCAGCATTGTACAACAGGTGTTCCTGAATATTTGCGAACATTTGGTAATTAAGACTGATATCTGTCATAGTAGTTTTTAGACACGTTTGGAATGTTCTCATGACGCTAAAACTCCTTCCTGCTGAAGCCGAAATGAGAACAATGCTGTAATAAATTTGCAGCACTTCATGTGTTTCCAGAAAGCATTTCTTGCACATGGGCTTTTGGTTTAAAACTTCGCACACTGTTGATAGCTGTGTTACTTTCTTCATGCAGGTCTGCAAGTTCTTCTGCGAACACACTGCGAAACAAACGAGATTCTTAAAATGTTGCAGTCGCTGTGCAATGCCATCTTTACTGGTCGTGACATTGTTAGCTGCTAAAATTAAGGATTTTTCGATGTGTTTTAAATTTAATACATCTAAATCACCATGGACTAGACGCCTTTTCAAAGACTTTGATATAGCATCAGTAGCTTTATAAAGCGCTGGTTTTATCTTGTTCTTGTCAGTGGACTAATCCGTACAAGCACGAAAATGAGAGTGGACATAAAAATTGCCTCAGCTTGCTGGTTCAGTCCTTTTGCGTTTTGATAATCGAAGGTAATTAGTTTCATTGTGAGTAGTCACAAACTTCTATACGTTTTTCTAAACCTTCACAAATTCTGTGTCTGAGAGCATTTCCTGCAAACAAACTTGCACTTCTTTGACAGAATAAAAGGCTTCTTCTGCTGTGACTTTAGAACCCTCCAATAATTTTAAGTTCATCTCCAGCAAAGAAGAAAATTCTCTTAAGTATACTATCAGAAACATCTTTTCAAAACTTCGAAACTTTGTAATTACACCTCGAGATTTCGCACATAGTTCTGTCGTTATAACTCGTTAAGTGTTTCTGGTAGCGCTTAATGTCGTTTAATAATTACTTCAGAGGCTTACCCAAGTGTTGGTTCATCTTGTTTAAGAAAGATGTCTCAACGGCAACATGGACTTGTCATCTTCCATACTGGTTTGTATGCCTTCAAAGAGCGGAAATAGTTTCGGGAAAACGCCAACCAAAGCATACAAATTTTCACAAAAATCTTGAGCATGCACGTTAATTGAGGATAGCGCTGCAACATCTTTGAAAACAAATTTGTTGCTGTGGGCAAAGCAAAGCGGATGTAGCTCTTGTAGCGCAACATTTTCTTTTATAAGGATTGCAAGATTTTTCATCGATGAAGCTCCGTCAAATGATATTCCCATTATTTTTTGGGGAACTGTGTAGCTCTTTACGAATAAGCGCTTTATATATTTTAACAAAGCTTCCCAAAATCTTCGTTTATATCATGGACATCATTGCAATGACGGACTGTAAAACAGAACTGCTCAGTTTTGGAACTGTAGGTTGCTTCATCACAAGTGATAGAACAAAATGACGACAAATGAAAGTCAGCGAGAAGTTGTCTTACTTTAAGCTCTAAATATTTTATGAGAAAAACTTTTTTTCCTTAAGGAGAAGCTGCAAGCCTGTTTCCTGTTTAGTTGTATTCATATTAAGTTGTATTTAGTTTGATTTATCATCAATTTTACCCCGAATTGCAATTGCAATCTTTTTAAAACACCCTGTATTGAGGTTTTCAGATTCTATGTGGCAAAACTCTCCAAAGTTTGTCCAACAGTCCAATACTAATCCGAGTTTGCGTTGTTCTTTCAGGTAGTCAAGTAAAATTTTTTTAGTTTTTGTCAGTGATTCAAAAATAAACTTTTTGTTTTTGAGCTTTTTTTCACTGTGAAATATGAGATTTATGATACTACGTCCAACAAATTTAGCTATGATTGGACCATTTTTCCATCTAATTTAGCTATTATTGGACCATTTCAACCTAGTCTCTAACTAGGTTGAAATGATTTGCTAATGCAAATACTCTGGTCTGCGATAGATTTGTCAATGCATTTGTCTAAACTGGTCACCTTAGAAGCTAACCGTTCACGTGGGAAGAGATAATATTTAGCATGTTTACTTTTCTACCGCAAACATTGACTTCAAGCTGCAAACTTATCTTAATCAAAAATTAGTCGGCTAGCAAAATTAGTCAAAGACTTGTTGAGAGTCAGGCTCACAAATTCTGCACCCAGCTTCCAAAATCCTTGTTTAAAATGGACATGAAACAAAACCATTCTTCTAAATAAACTCAAAAAACTTAAAAAAGTGTACGCACTGAATATGTTAGTGAATGTTAATCCATGATTAGCCTAAACAATCTCTAGCCCATATATTTTCTTTCGACTTAATTTAGCCTACGCTTGTAGTTACACCATTGAGCCAGAATTTCAAAGATTTTAATTGGAGTACTGAGGTCCACCTTACCAGTAACTCAGGAGGAAATATAGGCTCCTGTGTGGGATCATACGCAGCGTAGCTTTCTGGTTTAAACGAACTACCATTCCCTCCATTAACTGTGATCCCTGGAAAAGCATAACGTGGTTACTAGGCAGTTCAGGAAGGGTCAGATCTAGTGTACTTTTAGAGATCGAACTAGGTAGAAGCTAAATAGGCCCAAAGCAATGCTAAATCTATTTGCAACCTCTCGCAAATTCCACATTTGGTCCAACTTGCAAACTGTCGACATAACTCCAACAAGATGGTTTATAGTGGGCGTTTACCATTGCCATTTCGCTTTTTTGGTGGGGAGGCTAAAGCTACAGTAGGGGTCACCAACCCGGTGCCGGAGGGTACCAGGTCGCACATAAAGATCACACAAACTGACCCCAGCCTGTTCTAAAAATATTTCAGTGGTTCCTAAAATGGGCCAAAACATGCACTACAAAACAAAAGACTTTGCTTTCAATTTTGCTTGAAAGTGCGAGAAAAGTCGATCCGGCATAAACACGTTCTCACCTATTGTAGGCCCAAAATTTCTACAAACGATAAGTGGACGGTGGGTCTCCCCAAAAAAATGAAAAGGTCTTCACTATCGATTTGGATCAGAATTACAAAAAATAAGATATAGGTATAGATAAATTGAGCAAATTGGTTTTTTTCTGATGCGTATATCAAACTGGTCGCCCTTCGCCGTAATCAGCACCCAGAAAGTAGCACGAGATTTCAAAGAGGTTGGTGACCCCTGGTCCACTACAAATTCTCATGACAAGTGGGCTATTGACTGTCATTTCCTCTCACGTGATTGAAAAATCACTAAAAGCAAAATAGGTGATTTACAAAAGATTTGGTGATTTATTAATTCGAGAATCCGAAAGACAGTTGAAATTTAAGAGATGCACATGGAATCTATGCCAGGAAAGGTACAGTGGATGCTACAATTGCCGTGAGACAGTTAATCGAGAAATATGGGAAAATCGAGAAGGGATTGTACTTTGTCTTTGTAGGTTTGGGGAAATTCTTTAATCGTGTTCCCAGAGAAGTGATTTGACGGGCTTTAAGAAAGGTGTCATGGAGCTAGAAGTGAGAACGGTGATGAAGATGTATAAGGAACCTGAGACATCAGTAAAACTTGAAAGTGACATGTCAGAATGATTTCAAATGAACGTTTGAGTGCATCAAGGTTCAGTGCTTAGTCCACAGCTCTTTGCAATGACTATAGATGCTTTAACTGATGATGTGGTAAAACTAATAAAAAAGTTTTGAACACAGACGATATAGTTCTTCGAGAAGGATGGAAGGAAATGGAAATACGTCGAATAGAAAAAGGCAGTAGAAAGCAAGAGGTTAAAAGTAAATGTTTATAAAATTAAACCAATGACTATTGGAGCTAAATCATGTAAAGAAGCGGCCAACGATACTGCTGATCCATGTAGAAAATGTGGAAAGAGAGCGATGAGGAACTCCGTCCAGTCCCGAAAATGAAAAATATTAGGCACATAAAAGATGCCCTAAATGAAAGGAAAGTTGATGAATGGTATGAATTGCGAATGTGGTAAATAAAAAGATGGTGTTAGAGGATGTAGAAGATGAAAAATACGTGAAACTAGGATGAGATGAGATTGAGATTGCTAGTTTTGTAACTTGGGAGAGATGCTGGAAAATATGACAGAACTGGGAAAGCTGTGAGTCAAGATGAAGGAGGTTAAAACCATAGTCTTGTACACTTTGCGGCAGAATACCCGCAAACTTAAAGGTAGACTATATAAGGCATGTGTAAGAAGTGTTACCTGCTATGGGGCTAAATGTTGGACAATGAAGACGGCTGATATTAGGTGAATGCAGACGACAGAAATGAGAATGATTCAGATAATGTATGGCAAGACAATTCTAGACAAAATTGCCAACGGTGTCTTAAGAGAATGGACTATTGTTAAAGACATTGACAAACATCTTAGAGCAGAGGTTACCAACTGGGGCGTCGCGACGCACTGGTGCATTGTTTGAAAAATGTAAGGGTGTTGCAAGTTTGTATTCTTAAATGACTTTTTTTGAAAATCAACCTGCGTTGATAGCTTTTTGTCTTTATCATTGAGTTCATAATCTGTGTGTTTTGGAGGTCAATTCATCTTGAGGGCTTTCTTGTTCCGATTTTTGATTTTTCTAGAGTTTTTGTTTCAAGGTCAACTTATGGAGTGTGTCGTTTGATTTTATAGATGGAATTAGTGCGGCGGGAATTCATACAAGTAGGAAACCTCTGTCTTAGAGGACAGGAACTAAGGAGGTGGGAGCTCCTTGAGTGAATGAATGTGGAGAGTTTAACAAAAAGAGTGCCAGAAAAGGCAATTACGGGAAAAGGGAAAAGAGAAAGGCGGAAGAAAATGTGGGAGGAGACGACGAAGGAGGACACGAAAAGAAGAAATTTGACGTTGAAGATGCTCAAGATAAAGGCAAATGAGGCGTTGCTGCAAACTGGTCGGAATCTGATAATTCGGGATGATGGTCAGGCCTTAAAAAGGAAAATGGAAATTAATTTGTCATTTGTTCATTCTTGAGTATTAACATATGTCAAGTATACAAACATAATATAATGGTAAATATCAAAAAAAAGGAAGACGAAACTCATTGTTAGACGTTAAGACATGCAGAAAAATAGCATTAATAAAATATTGGTGAGCAAGGCTACAATATTTATACGTGAATTAAATCCGTTCTTAGACGTTAGTTTTGCACATGCGTCTTTACAAGTGCATATCATAGACAAAGTTTGTATCTCTCAACTACTGTTGATCTGGTAATTTGCTTATGAATGGCCAAAGCTGTTTTAGGGAGTTGCAACTCAATAGAGAGCAGGGAAAAAAGAAAATTAAATGTTGGCTCAATCTCTTAATCAGCCTTGATTAACTTGATATACAGCACGACTAACATACCACTTTGTGTTTCATTTTCTTTTATGAGTTGTTGGCAGCAATTTGCTTTTCCACAGCCGGATTTTTCTTTGCTAAAAGTGCTGAATGCTAAAAATGAAAACTATCAAATTTAAAGTTAATATTTAAGTCGGTCATTTAATATTTGAGTCATTCACTTGTGGTATATTAAAAACCTGTATTAATTAATTTATTAATTGTGATGGCAATATTGTATGATATGAATTCACGTTTATCCTGGTTATTTTGATCAACTGGCACGAAAAATTCAAATAATTCAAGTACCGGCCTGCCTATTGGTTACAGGAAAACGTTTTGGTGGTCAAGCATGGAACGTTGTTACGTGAAAACTTATTTCCGCATAACCAGTGCTGCTGTAACAGGTACATTTCTAAGGCAAGTAGTGCAGCCAAGCGGGGAAAATTGTAAAGTTTCTTTTCCAAAGACATCCCGACATAGCCATCGTGAAGTTAGTGCACACGATCATCGGCGAGATTGTCGGTGCTGCAACTTCTTCGATCGCATTGCTAACAAATCGACCAGAATGTAAAAATAGTTCGGCAAACAATTTATAACCTTTAATAATTGGTCGATATCCGGTACAGCGGCATAAGTTTCCTTGCAGACCCATCTCAATTTCTTCCGCAGTTGGGACTTCTTTGTTTCGCAACAATGTGTACATTGACATCACAATACCAGGAGTGCAAAACCCGCATTGAGACCCGTGGTTTTTGGCTAAACGCTCCTAAAAATTCAATTTAAGTGTATTACGAAAACTAAAATTGGATCTAGTAACTCGTAAAAAAGCAAAATTCGAATTTTGAATCGACATCTGTAGCATGCAGTAACACAATAGCCATTTGCTTAAGAGCTATTGTGGATGTCTTTAAGGGAACCCCCGCCCCAATTGTCCAAACGACCTGCTTGTATTATTCATTTGGCTATTTAAATTCATTTATTGTTTAATTTTGCAAGATTTTTATTCTCAAGGTTTGCAGAAAAGCGACATTGGTACTGAGTAAATAAGACATTGTTCAAACCTGACTCCAAGTTTTCAACGATCAACATTCCCCTTAATCGTAGAGTAACAAACCAGCTAATGTTTTTCCCTTAGGTATCAACTGTTTATGTTAAACAGCTACAACAAATTAACGGCAGATTACAGTTATAGGCAACTACTTTAAAAGCTTCAACTCCATTGTCCTTGCGGTTATGCGGGAAAGCAGAAAACTTTCTATCCTGCCGTACTATTGGCAACACTCAAATATCAACGTGTGCGGTTCTGTTAGCTGAAGTTGTAGTTGGGTGTGCACTAGAGCGAATCGCGTCGCAAGTAGCACGTCGTCGCCTTGCCGCTTGTTTAGTGCATCACCATTTAGGCTACCTGACAGATTTTTTAGTAATGTTACCGCTAACTGGAATCTTCCAAAGAATGCCTATGTAAGATGCATTCCCAAGAGAATACAAGTGAACTAAGTAGTAAACACCACCTCTTTGTTGATACGTAACCTTCGTGATATCCAGTGTCATAATTCTTGACGACATTCGGTATCACATTAGTAACGAAATATTCAAATTTATACTCAGAATCAAGACCATTTGAATAATTACCAACGTAAATTTGGTTAAATAGGAATCTCCGTTGGTATCAGTAATAAATATAGTTCTTAGCATGTGTTAGAAAAAAGATATGCACTTTGCTTTCTCCTTTCCCACAAGACCTAAAAAATTCTCCAAATCTTACTTGCTTCTCATTTGTACGTGATTTTGTAATTTAATTAATGTGGTTTGTCTCATCCAAACAGGCATTGATGCTTCACCTTAAAGCTGACACTTCGTCAAAGTAGGCATACTTAAGGTGCTCGCGTTGATTGCGCAGCATTACTGTTTTATTTTTATCGTTTACGCAACGTTTGCCCTTGGAAAGGTAGGCGTTCTTACCAGTCATAAAGAAACAACCTTTACAAAGGGTCTATATTTGCTGCTGATGCTTTTAATCAAACCCTAGTGCACCCACAGAAACGATTCGATTTTCAAATGGAGAAGCAATCTGAGATGTTTTTTGAGTGAACTGAGTAGCACTGTTTAACATTGCAGAGTGCATAGTTTATCTCGGTCGCCAATGTTCAGTTCTGCATGGTGATCGTGATGATTGAACCTCAATTCTTACAAAAAATCATAAGAAACTTTTAAGCGTTGATTAGCTTTTGAGCAAAGACTTATACTAACCTCAAAGGTTTTCTGGAAAGTTGCCCAGCAAATGCTACTTACACCTTAAAGACTGTGCAAAATCAAATTCTAGATGTAATTAAGGAGCTTTTACAAGAAACAATTACTTGGCAAATAAATGTCGACAACTGCCCTCTTTTCAGTATCATAGCTGATGAGTAAACGGACGACATAGCGAATCAGAGATTCCTCTCATTTTGTATCAGATGCCTTAAATACGGAAGTGATGAAATCATGATCACAGAAGGTCTGCTTGATTTTACAGGTATCAACCATGGAACAGTAAGACATCCGGTAGACACGATCAAACAGCAACTTCAGAGATGCGGCTTGAATTCAGAAAATGTAGCGGGTCAGATGTATGACACAACTGCTGCAATATCGTCTGAAAATCGTGGTTTTCAAACGTTGCTTTGCAACAGTGGTAGGCAAACTGTGGGCCTCTGAGCAATTTTGAGTGGCCACGGGCTATCTACTATTATTTCAGTTTTATAAAGTAGTTGTGGGCCGCATGAAAGCCGCGGCGTACATACATTGTAGTTTAAAAGTTGGTGTGCCAAAGAGTTCTAGTTTTGACTTTTGTTGCATCACAGTTCAATTGTTAAGTCTGGTACATGTAATATTATTTGCTTAGGAAATTTTAAGGCGATCATTATATTAGTGTACAGCCACTTTCGTCTTTTGCTTGATGAATACAACATGAGTATGGGGATCTTCTGTTGTATATTCAGGTTCGATGGTTATCCAGGGGTTTATGAATTAAAACGATTCAGTGAGTGTTTGCTTCAGATATTCACCTTTCTGTTCGAAAAAAAGAATTTCCTGCATTAAATAACTTGCCTGTCTTTAAATACAGACTGGGCCACCTGACAGGTATCACGTCGAAATTTAACGAATTGAATTTGGCTTTGCAAGCCAAAGACCTTTTGTTAAGCGACATGATGAATCAAATTAATTTTTCTCTTCAAAGAACAGTTGCAAAATGCAGATAACACTCATTTTTCAAGCTTGCGTGTTACTGATGAAAATGCAAAGTTTTGTAAAGAAGAAATGAAAGCATTTGCACATAATCTTCATCACGTTTATGAAGAAATGGAAAATCGATTTTCTGAATTTACTTACCTCAGTGTTTCTGAGAAACTACTTCGTAATCTGTTTGATATTGATACCACCGACTTCAGACAAAAAGAAGATAAAGTAAAAGCTAAATTTCAACTGAAATCATTGCAACTTCAACGCGACACGGATCTGCAGAACAAAGCCCCCAAAGGTATGCCAATGGTAATTATAGTACATCTGTCTTGCAGTTTTGGCAGGAGCTTCATCACGAGCATTTTCCATATTTGAAAAAAGAAGCTAACCGAATTATACCTATGTTTGGTGTGCGAGCAGTCTTTTTCAGTAGTGAAACAAATAAAATCAGCTAGCAGAAACCGCTTGCTGGATACAAGCTTAAAAAACTTGCTCGTTGCGACAACAACAAACTTTCTTCTAGATTTTCTTGCCAATGAGTGCAAGCAATTTCACACATCGCATTGATTAATGAAATAAAGAAAATATTGGTACTTTTTTAGAATGTTCGACTACCAAAAGCTACACGCCAAACATTGCGTTTTTTTGCGCGCTGGTAAGCAGCATGCTGTGGTTGGCCTGGCGATTACTAGCAATAGTGTTGGCGAGTAATGTCAGTATTTCAATATAATGTTAATTCCGTGAATCGGTTTACTTTGCCAACTACTGAGGAAGCTGCAATTACCATTTTTGATTTTTTTGCTTTTTGTTGTCGTTATTTTTGTGTTGTTGCTGTTTGACCTGAAATTGCTGGTAAAAGACACAATTTTTTGCCTGTCGCTTTTCACAATATTAGTAGCAACTCTTGCGTTATACAAGCGATCGATGTTTTTGTTGAACAATTGCAATTATTCGTTTTGTCGTATTGGTTTCAAACGTAATGGGCTTCCAATAGCTATTGAAAGAGTGATTTGGGCCGCGATAGAAAAAGCTTGCCGACCACTGCTTTACAACCATGTCCTTAAGGCAGTTTTTTATACTCCATCCTGTAGCCATAGGTTCAACTTAGTGATTGCTTCAACATTTAAATTATCATAGATTAGAAAGTGCATATCCGTTATATACGAGACCTTCTTCTTCAATGCTTCTCCCAAAAGGCAAGGTTTCCTTGAACGCGTCACTAATATCGTCGTTGAAAGAGATCTGCAACAACCTGATGCAAGGAAGCACACTCAGCAGAAAAAGCTGAAGGTTTTAAGTAATACACAATGGGCGGCACGTTTGGTAGCCATTGGTAACTTCATGAATGTAGCCGTGTCGATACAGACAACATGTGACATCATGGTAAATCCGCATCTATATGGTGGTGATGAAGAGATGTCACAATTGATTGCAGAGGAATGGAAGGGGGATGGCGTCACAAGAATCCACGAACAAGGCACCTCGGCAAATCTTGACAATTTTGAAAGAATTGTGTCCTTCGTGATCTTGACAGACGTGTATTACCCGTTGCGTGAAGTCACAACAAAGTTGCAAAAATGCGTCTTAAACATTAGATGTACATCCAAATTTCGGATAGAAGTTAAGAAAGATCTAGCAGCCCTGAGAACAGATATTGACGCAAGATTCCAAGTTTACTTTGAATATGCTCAGCGCCAAGTCACTGAGCTTGCACCCCTAGCGGAAGGAAGAAGTAGTTACCGCATCACACACCAGCAGAATCTATGAGTATTTCAAATAGTCATTGGCAATTCCTTTTGTGGACGATGCCAACTTCCAGAAGGAAGAACGTTTCGCCTCCGCAGCATATGCAGTGACGACGCTCTTCAGCCTCATTCCATCAATAATTAAGGCGATGAACACATCAGAGCTTCCAAAACTTTTTGAAGAGTTTGCAGCCAACGTAATTCACCGTGGTACAGGAGCTTCCGAATCGAATCACAAATATGGCGGGCTAATTCCAAAATATGCAATCACCTCCGGATTCGTTGCTACAGGCTTTGAACATCTGCGGCGAAGATCTTTTTCCAAATTTGAAGGAACTCCAGCAGGTTGCTTGCCATATTCCGATAGCAAGCTGCAAAGCAGTAAGGTCTTTTTCAGCTGTGAAGAGACATAAAACTGCACTGCGATCAATGATGGGTGAGGAGCGACTCATTTGACACTGGTGCTCCTAAATATATATCATGATGTTCCAATGAAGAATTGCTGAAAAATTTATAGAACAGCATCCACAAAGATTGTTTTCTTAATTGCATGAAAAGTGAACACAATTTTTCGTAAGAGGAAAAACAGAAATATTTCACACATGAATGAGTCCATTTTCAAAGTTTAGTTTGGCCGTCAGATGCCACGAAGATGAATCTAAAGCCCTTTTATTAATATTTCTATTTTTTTTGGCACACTCTGGAACTCGCCTGCTCATATTTCTAGATCCACCCCTGAATCGATAATATTGTAGTTCAGTTTGAGTAAAAACTCAATCATCTTCAAATTTACATAACTTCGCATGATGGAACAGTTAAAGTTGAAGTATTTTTTGTGCTGTAAATCTGAAAGCTGCACTGTTCGGAATTACTTGTTGGCCTATTGTGGCCGTACGCAACATACTCAAAGGGTACGTGTTCAACTCATAAAAGTAATTCTCATAATCTTATGTGCCGTTAGATGTTTTATGTAGGACTTTGCTGCCAGAATTGTATAATGGTAAAGTGATTGCCAACGTGCAACTTGAAAGCTTGTTGGTTCCAAATTAGCTTAGGAAATATTTATTATCTGCTGCTCATAGCACCTGTTGTGTTTAAATTTAATTTTATAATTTTTTTGGAAATGTTCCATTCTGTTTCGTCGTCATTCCCCTGATTGTGATCTGCTAAGTTCTATCTTTTTGCCCTTTGACTGCAATAGACCAATCTGCTTGTGCTTGGGTAATAAGAAATTGAGTCGGCGGAAGATAAAGCCTGGAGATCACTAGGAGGGAAAACTGAAAAATACATCGCGCTATCTTTGCTGAGTCAAATCTGTCTTTAAGGTAATTCAGGAAAAAAATGCCAAGCAACCTCTTCTGTCAAATTTCCTACATCAGAAGTTTAAATAATAAAAACGAACAACTCCCCCAACTTTTATTGTATTCATCCTTCTCTTCCAACGCAAAACTTGAAAATACTCTAATGGCTAGTGCCACATTGAAATTACTTCCTGGCACTAACTAGATAAACACTAATCCTTCCTCATGTCACGTTCAATTCTCACCTGCACAGCATGCAGCTTTGTCTTCGTGCTTCCGATTCCTTCAACTGTGGTAACAGCACAGCCGTGCATCGAAATGACAGAAGCCAAGCAAGCGTCCACCGAATAATGTCTGTAGTGAACAGCACAAGTACAGAGCTCTTGTATAAAGTTAAAAGCATCAAGTTAAAATATTTAGAGTTAAATAACAAAGACAGTTGTGGAACTATACCTCCAAACATTGCTTACAATAACCTTACTACTCAAAAGCAAAACCTTTTAAAACCAGGCTTCTTTGCCTCAATAATGGAAGACATCTCTTTACAATTTTACCACAAAAAGACCAATTTGAATTTGGATAGACCCCTCCTCTTACAAAAATCCTTACATAGCATGCAAGCAGATGACCCACCTTCTTTACAAGCCTTTCCAGGTTGTGGAACTTTGACCTTGTCACGCATATGCAAAAGCCAAATGTGAAAATGTCGTCAATTTAATAGTTGAAGTTTTCCTTTGTAGTAAAATCCAAGCTATTCTCTTGGACAGAACATGCTAGCACGTTTTTTATTGAGTGGTTCAACGTAAAACCTTACAGCGTGACATGGTTAACTATCACTAACTTTTCCGTTCTGAGAGCGGCCGGTGTAAGTTTTTTTCATTCTGGCCTATTTTCAGTTTTCAGCATTTCCTATAAACTTTCAAGAACTCGTCTAAAATTTCACATGAAAAAATAAAACTATCGTGACTTCATTCGATATTATGCATTTAACAAGCTTATTTAGTCTGACACCATGAGGTTTTTTAAAAAAAAATAACTGTTTGGCAATTAATAAATCAAATCCTTTCTTTTTCAAAACGCCTACATTTGATGCGTTTTATCGAAACTTTCCTTTTTCTGGGTTAAGCTTCAAAACTCCACACTTGTAATCTTTTTAGTCTAATAGGCTACTGCCTAAATTTAAATTTCTTCGCCTTAGTGCTTGATGGATATAATAATATTTTGAAGGGCAATAAGAGTTACCATTTTTCATAAAGAATAGCAAAATTTCTTGTTGGATTAAAACTATTCATATAATATTGATCGAACGGTAATTATTGCTTCAATGGTCAGTCCTCGCAATTATTGTCTTGCTTGTACCTTTGGGGAAAATATTTTACACTGTATTGTATAAATTTTCTCCTTCTAAGCGCTGCTTCTAACAAACTGAACTTATTGAAAGTAACAATACGAAATACAAGTAGAATGTTGAAACTCCGAAGACGGTCTATACAATTTTTTTTCTTTTTACTTAGCACCAATGTCACTGCCTTGAAAATAAACAAAAGCATAGTTTTCAATTTTTGCCCAACCAAGTTTCTCAACTTACTTAACCAAGCTCGATTCACTTTGCCATCTCGACACCATGACTGTGCAAGCTCCGCATCCTCCTTCTCCACATCCGAGCTTAGTTCCAGTTAAGCGGACTGAGAAAACAAATGAGATTTAAATTATTTCCATGAAGTCTAGTAGTCCACGTGATGGTAAAATAGCAAACCAATAGATATGAGCAAAAAAATTATAAATGACTGCGTTGCTGTGCCCTTGGAAAAAACACTCTATGCGGTTTTCTCAGCCTTGTGGATTCCAACTAGCAGGAAAACCAGATAAAGTAAAAGCTTAGTTTACTCAACCGGAACATGGCACAATGTTTAGTCCAAAGCAGGTTTGGCAACATGCCCAAAATTTCGAGTCACTGCAGCTATCTTGCAAGTCAGGAGAATATAAAAGTACACATTCCAACACGACTCATAGGGCTGAATTCAAGATCATATAAAGTGGGGCAATAAACTGAGTGCTAACTCACAGTTCAACACATACAGCAATACTCGGCTTACAGCATGATGATGGAGGCGTGGTTTGCATTATGTCTTACGTTTCATGACTAAAATTGCAACCAGTGAAATGAGATACATAAGTAGCTGCAGATTTATAGACCACATATCACTTCAAAAGCAGCCTGCCAAGCTTTCAGTTCTTAACCCATTAATGCCGATTGGAAGATATGTGCCTACCACAAAAAAAACTATTAAAACCGTGCCTATGTATATTTGAATGTTCTAACAGTTTGGCTAGTATCATACAGGTTTCGTACGCGCTTGAAACAAGTCACAGACATCTGCAGTCAGTGGCTTACGAGCACTAGTCTTTTAACGCAGCTGAGATGAGGTGGTCAAGAAATATGACAGAACTGCATCGCACGAAAGGGTGTACTGTACCACAAGTAATGTGTATTATCTTTGCACATTAGTTAATGTATGAAGAACTGTTCTATATATTTGGATACCTTTTACTTGAAATTTGACCAGAATCATATGATCAATCGTTATAAATATTTAGGGTGGGAAGAAATGTGCCCACTTGGCATTGGTATAATGCTGCAAGTAATTACATGCATATTGCCCTATACTGTAGTTACTTTTCTTGTGAATTTGTTGTCAATGTAGGACAAAAGTATTCTTTTGAGCAACATATATGTGGATCAATGGAAGAGTATTTACAGATTGTGTGTCACTTGAGAAATGGAAAAACAACAAAGTAGTTACTGTACATTCTAACAAGAGCTCAACCTCTACAGAAAGTGAAGCGGTGGGACCACAATCAGAAGAAGTAAGTTGATAACGATATTCCAAATTCTTTATGTGTCTACAATAAACACATTGGAGGAGTTGACCTTTTGATCATCAGGTAGCAGCATACAGAGTAAGAATAAGATCCAAAAATAGGTGGTGGCCATTGTTTGAGTGGAGTATCAATGCACAGGTGGTCAATGCTTGGCTACTCAGCAGAAGCAATCTTCATCTCAGCCTTTTGGGCTTTTCTAGAAATTTAGCTATCGCAATCCTGAAAACTTATGGGGTTGAGAAAAAGCGTTCAGGTGGCAATTATTCATCAGGAAGTGCTGAAGAAAGTGTTTGATTCAACAGAGGGGATCACTGAAGTGCAAGATGAGAGCATTCAAGGAGCAGATGCAAGGAATGCAATGGCTGCACAGCTTATACCAGCTAGATATGCAAAATTTCTTCACACCCGGAATGCATGGAGTGTTACCACACAAAGGAATAAACGCACTGGCATCATCTCATGCTAATTAAGTTTTTAATTTAAAAGTTGTTTTGATAGATTTTTTAACTGGAATGTCATTATTATGAGAATATATTCAATGTGTTATCTTATTGCCGAGGGGGCACATATGTGGTTAGAGTGTCCGCTTTGCAGTCAGTAGACCTGGGGTGTAATCCCCTTGTTGACTCAGAGCAAAAGACTTTATAAAATAGTATCCACAGCTTCCCTGCTTGGCCCTTGGCATTTAGGAGATGTTGTGGAGAACAAGCCGGCAAGTTTGCTTTTTGTGCCCTAGGGCAAGGCACTTAATGGGATGCCCCCACTTTTATGTGGAAAACAGGTAGCCTAGACACCTCGGAAATGGCAACTCCCAAGCAAGTGCAAACGTCCTGTCCAAAATATAGCGAAACAATTCGCTTTCTCATGAATGGAGGATAAATATGACAAACAAAAAAAATGTGTACCCAGGCTGTATTTTGTTAGTTATGCAGTAAATTTCCAATTTCGTTGTTTTACATGTTTTTTATTATCACTATGAGCCATACAAAATGACATTTCAATCAAATTTTGGCATAAATTATTTTCAGTATTCATGGGTTAAAAAGCTTGCCTCTACACTCTCTATTTCCTCCCTCCCAATCCTAATCAAAAATCCCTAAACACAATTGTTGATGCTTACGTTTGGTTCTTAAATACGTAAGAAGAGAAACTTCTGGATCCGCTTGTTTGTCAACAACCTACATACAAATGAACAAGTAACGCTCAGCTCATAAAGGAAGCCTAAAAGTGGCACAGTTGTAATTTGCAAGAATTCTAAGTGGACCACCTTTAGCCTGCCCAGGTAGGAAAGGTCAAATCTATTTGGTAAGCCTCCTTTTCCAGAATAGATGATAACCCTCAATGACACACAGATACATTAAAAGCATAGACTAGCCTACAAATAAGACAGCAATTGTTGACGTATCAGGCCAGAAAGTATCACATAATTCTATATGTTTCAAGTGAAGATCTTTCCAGTGTAGGTTTTGGCGTGTTCAAAAGTTAAGAAAACACACTAAGTTTAACCTACTTTATTGATAATCCACAAACTTATTCAAATAGAATTACACATAAACATAAAATACAAAAAATCAGTTAGTAACTAAATATATTTGCAAACTAGCTGTAAGAAATTTATAAGTCACGTCCCTCCCGGTTTCATACAGATTCAAAATGTGAATGGTAAACGTTGTTTGGCGAGACGTCAACTATTGCCAGAACCACGTATCAAAAATATAGGAAATATGAAGTGTGAGAAAAATATTATATAGGTTAAATTACATAGAAATTCATATAAACACTAGCATAAATCCATGGCAATATTAAACAATACCTGATCAGTGGTCAAGCGCAAAATGAGAAGTGTAAGTACAAATGAAACGGAAATAAAATATTCTTAATGAAAAAATCTGGCTTTTTAATCTATTTTGGATGGATTTTGACTGAAAATAATGGCAGCCCATGGCAGAGTGCTACAGCACCATGTACTAAAAGTTTTTGCTGTTTCATCTGTAAGCTTTCTCATATTTGCCAACTGATCTATAGTAGGCCAAACAATGTCACTCTTACCTTTTTCCCATTGACAAAAAAAACTAAATCATCATCCAGTTTAGACCACATGTCAGAATAACAATTCATATTTTTAAATTGTCAAGGTTAAAATAATATTTCATTGAAAACCAACTATAGACCTACCGAAAACAAGCAAGAAAATAGTTGACAATAGCTTAGCCAATAACTAAATCCTGAGTAAGCCAGTGATTTGGGCCTCAACATTTCAATACAGTTGTATTTAGCTGACTTATCTCGCAGCTCCATTGTTCTTAGCAAATTATTAATCTGTTGTGAGCACAGCCGTAGCAGCTGCCTTTCTCCAGATCCCAATAGGAAGTTTGGTAAACGGTTGCCAATAATATAGAAATTTTAGCGATGGAGTTAACAATAATTTTAGCAATAATGTTGTTGATTACAAATACAGGCTGCATTTATTTTGAATACGAACTACCGCTAACATACATTATGAATGATTACAAGTTACCATGAACTTCTGATTGCATTTCGACTTTGCTAAAGCAGGATCATTTTACTATGTCAAAATCCTTGAGGTTCGGATTAAGTCTTTTTCAGCAATAAACTGAACAATGTATAAAGTATTGCAATCCACTGCTTTCGGTACTGATTACACGACATCAGTAGTTTCATATAAATTCTCTTCCTTTCTTAAGCTGGATGTCCACCATCACCATTACCTTGTCTTAAATACCTTGAAATGCGATATTGACGCCTGTCTGCAACAATCCATGTCCACCAAAATTTTTGAGGCAATTGCGATCAATTAGAAGTGGCAAAGCAACACGAAAAAGTCAATCTAACAGCCAAAAGACTAAAGTAAAAAATTTCTATTTCACGGGGCGTCATTAGCCAGTCTTTTATAAGTTGGTACAGAGCTTCAGAATAGGCAAAAACCAGAATCAGTTACTAGACTAAATCTTCGTGGTATCAGCATATTTTACCCAGCCGACTACCTTTAGTTCAGCCAAGGCAATGTAAGCTTTTAAAGAAGTTAAAAAGAAACCTTTAGCAGAATAACCAGGAGCTACTCTAGTTCGCGTTTTGATTGGGCTGCTACTAGATAAACTAGCTAAAGTCATACGCATTGTATTTTTTTGCTCTGAACCAATTATGGCCCTACACTACAACCTATACAAGTAAAACATTGTTATGTGGCCTGAATAGTTATAAATATGAGCCTAGTCTCAGTAGCCAGTTATTAGGTAAGCTACAAAAATGTTAAGGATTGCTTACTGTAAGTACCAGCATTGTTCTGGCTGCATAGTAAAGGTTTTGATGTCATAGCTGGTGTTTTTTTACCCTGTTTTCAACAAGAAGCCACAACTTGTAGGAGCACAAAGAAAATTTCATGATAAAAAACTTACTCAAGGTATTAAACATACAGACACATGAGAATTAAAGACAGGGGATATATTTAACTGATGTTGTTAGTTGCAAGCCGGGCTAAAACCATCAAAATTTGCATTTTTGCAAGATTAATGATTCTTTCGCACTTGTGCAATACACTGATGACGAAAGTTGGGTTGACTTAGTATTCAGTTTGTAATCAAGACTTGGTTCGTTATTAAGTTGTCATAAAATCTTAGAAGAATAAGGCATTATTTGTAATGTACTTTGTAAATTAGGCAAAGATAAAAATTTATTGAATTGGGTATAATATACTTGTTGCGGTCTAAGGTCAAAATTTGACATTGCAAAAGATATTGCCAGCCAAACTTGATAAACAAGATTTTAGCAAAACAGCAAACTATCTGAATCCAAATCTAACCATTAACATCTCGCCAATAAGTTTTATTTTCAGTCAACTTGACAAATTAACAATCAAAATAAAATTTTATAAATTAGAAGCTCAACAGAAAAATATCTGTTGCATAAATTAAATTGAACTTAACTAACAAAATTAAACCTCACCACCCATGCACAAAGCAAAATCCTGATCAAGGAACAAACCAAGGTGTTTGGAGAAGTTATTGCTCAATGAAGAGACCACACATGAAGCCAACACACTTACAGTCTGACAACTCTAAACAGAGGTTAAACACTATGCTGTTACATCATACTTATTATTGAGTGACAAGCAAGCATCTGATTTTAATTAGAAAAATATATTTTTATCATTAGAAATGTTGTGTGAAAACTGAATTTCACATTTGGTGTGAAATTCCTAAATTTTGAGGCATTGACGTTTCATGGTATGTAAAATGCCGAAGCTGGACCATCAATTGTCAAACTTACACTTGAATGTCAAATGTGAATAGTCATGTAGTCAGAGTTGCCAGTAGAATATTTCAAAAAGTAACAAATACCATGGTAAAAAAGTAACAAATTAATTAAAAAGATAACAAATTTATAAAATAAAGTCAATATGCTTCAAGTCAATTTGATTTCAAGCTTTTGTTTAGGGTTTGTATTATGGCTTGTGCTAACTGAAAAAACATCTATGGCTGACTGCTAACTCAAAACATTGTAAGATCATATTGCAGTCTCCCAAACCCTCTGTTTATTTATTTTTTTTTTATGCTAAATAAATTGTTCTTGTGGTGGCGAGAAGTAATTCTTAAAAACACTTTAAACTGGGAATTAGGCTAGAGATGTCTAACTATGCAATGTTGAAACCTGTCGCTTTTCTGATCCCAAATTTGGTTCTTGTTAGCTAATATAAGCGAGCTGGTATATTCAATAATATGTTGGCAAGCAGTTGGCTTACATGCTTCAAGTTAGAGTAAGAAAATATAAGATGTCATCAATGAATCTTGCCTTAAGAATTTAGATACTAAATACTAATAGTTTTGCAAAATATCAACAAAACCAAAGTCTAGCATCATTTCTTTGAAGTTACCACAAAGGTGCAACTTTTAAGGTAGATATCGTTTTGGATGCTTGATTTGCTTGACGTGATTTGGTTTTTGTTTTACATTAAACAAATATCAGTTTTGGTTGCAAATTAAGATCTACACTTCAATATGTAAAATGGTACATGTCAGGGCAAAAATGATCGACGATGTCAAAACTCATCAGAAAGATTGCAGTTTGGTATGATTGAATAGGCCCAAATTTGGTAGATAGATTCAATTTCGTAAAATGTTACTGATGCTTAGTAAAAAATCTAATGCAATTAAGCTGCCACACAAAAACACAATCCTGGATGCATAAAATATTGTATTATTGACATCTCATCTACTTGTCATTTTAGTTGAAGTTATTTTGTTTTAATTAATCTAGAATATGTACTACAGGATATCCATATTTTGTGCATTATTTGAAATTACTAAATTAAATTCATTTTGGACTGGATGCACTCACACAATTGTTTTATGAATTCTTTATTGCAACATCTCACAAAGTTAGTAATATTTTACATATCATAATGAGCTTTATGCTGTATAGTTAAAACTGGCTTACAAAGTTCATTAATTTTAACTTGAGTTCGTGTGCACAACGATTATAGAAGTCTTAGTTGAAGTGCAACAAACTGATTGGAATTTTTTCCTCAGCTAGTGTTGACCTTTTTTTATGCTATTTCTGATTATTGAAATCTAAGTTTGCAATCAATTACAATCCTGGAAGTAGAATCACTGAATTCATGCAAGCATCAATTTGCTACCTATTGCTATTGTTGTATCTGCTACCTATAACCATTGCTGGTAGCAAAACTTAAATATGTGGTTCAGAAAATAAAGTTTTTACACAAAATTAGATTTATTGATTTAGCAATTTAGTTGAAAGTCTTTGTAAACAAAACATATTTTTTTAAAAAGTTTTAAACAGTGAAATACTGTTGATAAGACAAAACATGACAAACAAAGCACTTTCAAGCACATTTACATTTACTTTGATCCACATAAGCTAAGTTACAAAGTCTAAGTCAGATAATACAACAAATAGCAATATCATCTTACCAATAAGAAGCTTTAAATGCTTTTCTTTTTTTTGCAGCACAGAGGCCTGCCAATTGAATTAACAATGGCTTTATAGGGAGACATTATTCTAAAATTAATTTAATCAATTAATTTCAATGTATCAATATACTTTTTCTATAGGCATCTTCATCGAGAAGTATTTACAGTGCCATTTTGATATTTTTCAAAGTTTCTTGTAAAACAAGGGTTCACACTTACCTTTTTGGTGTCATTTGTTTTAATTAGTTTTTGTCAGCAATGTGCATCTCTGCGATGTCTGCTTTATGCAAGATTAGAATTAATTGACATCTCAAGACATCACCCTGGAATTCATGCACGTTGCAAACATCACAGGGATGTACTATTTTGTAGGACCCTTTTGATGCAGCCCATAAAAACAGTTCCAAGGTGACCAAAATCTTTTTTGAATATAATATCTTTTTCTTGGCCAGAGCTTTCTAAAATTCAGGCACTGTGGTGCCAATCAACTCAGAACAAGAAAGCGTTAAGAATAATTTTGATAGAAATAGTAAAGACAAACGCTGCCACTTGCTGATATTAGATAACAAACAACCCATTATTTAACCTAAATGTAACAATAATACAGGTATCTAGATTGCAATATTGTTTTTGAGAGGTGAACTGCATGGAATAGGCCATATCTTTAACACCGTTTTGCAGAATTCACAAAAAATCTATCAGATAAATTAGGGCCTACTTAACCACACATTTTACAAAACTACAATTCTTTGGCCAAGTTCTAGCATTAGCGATTTGCATAATTTTTGACCAAAACATGTACCGTACCATTTTTCATATTGAAGAAAGTGTAGATCTTAATTTGTAACCAAAACTGATGTTTGTTTAACACAAAACAAAAATCAATTCAAGTCAGGCAAATCAAGCATCCAAAACAATAGCTACCTCAGCAGTAAACGCCTTTCTGCTATCAACAAAAGAATTACTGGTACATTGAGTTCTAGCGTCAGGAAGATTTGGCCAATTACTTTCACTTTAGGTAAATTCTTTGCATAATACAGGATGTTCTAAAAGTCTTGGGCACATTTTGACATCGAATATCTCAAAAACTATTACGAATATAACAATGCATCTAATAGATTCTGAAATCTTGCAGTCTCAAGGTTTTTATGGATTGTTCAAAGATGTTCAATGTGAGAACTGTTGGTCAAACGGCACTCATCAAGCCAATAGTCCAATTCTTGCTATACATGTTCCAATATTGCACTGTCAATGGTTGCAACAGCTTTTATTGTTCGTGCTTTCAGTATATTCTTGTCTTTTGGAAGGGGAGGCACATAGACCAGACCTTTCACAAACCCTACAAAAAGAAATCACAGGTTGAGAGATCTGGGGACTTGAGAGGCCATAAGAGCATAAAAATACAATCATTTTTCCCAGCTTATTCAATCCCTCTGTCAGACAGTGTTGTGCTCACATCTGTCTAACCCTGAGGCTCCAGTGTGGTGGAACCCCAGCCTGTACAAAAATAAAGGGAGATTTGACTTTTGTAGCCAAATTGTGCAATAAATGGGCTACACAAGTCACATTAAGCAGCTTAGCATACAAAGACTTTAGTAATGCACCTGCAGCACAACATATTTCGCAGCATCAAACAATAAAAGACAAAAAGAGTTTATGTTGATTCCAAGAGATCCAACAGTATCACTGACTGCTTGAGCAATGTTGTTGCTATTCAGTGGACATAGTAGAGGTTGATAGTCATACAAATAACTGACATGACCAACATCAATGTTTAGTTAAGCTTATAGAAACGACAGAAAGTGCCAAGTACACCATCAAAGAAGCCATGCAAACAATCAAACAACTTGACTTTTCATGGAGGATTTGCATGTTTTTGTTAATTAAACAACTCCAACTAGAATATTTAAATAATGTATGCTAAATAGATTGCTCTCATCAACAATCAGAAAAATTTATTGTCATATACAGCATTTCTTATTCACAGTAACTGATCACTTAATTTCAGCACTATTTTTCTATCAGTAGTTTCAGATGACAAACTGTGACTTATATCATAAAATATATTTTTGATATGCTTATTGCTTAACTTGTACAAAGAAAAACCAGCTGACAAAAATGCCTTGATCACCTTTTATACAAAATCAGTGTTACTGCTTAACGTTTGTAGAGTGTGAGGGATAAGTAGTTCAGATCTGCTGCTCAACACTTTTTTGTGTTTGGCATATTTTGAATTTTTGATGGCTTTCAACAAGAGAGCATTTGTTGCTACAACTGCACAAATTGCAATATAATTGTTATTGGAACGTTTTGTAAATTGTTCAGCTAAGTCTTGAAGTAGGTTTCAGATTGAATTTTTGATGTGTTGGTAGCTTTAACATTTGGAATCATTTAAAGCCTAAATCACAAACTAAAGCAAAATCTAAATCAAAATGTCACATTATCTTTTTCACAGTTGATGCCATTGTAGAATAGTAAAATACCATCCATTAATGTGCTTGCACACTGCACCTGCATAAATAACTGTTCACTCATCTTGATTCACTTTAAATTATGAAAAGAAAGTCTAAACCAGCATGGTAGATGCCTCTTTGCTATACTGCAAACATTTTCACATGACAAATGCACTGTATTGTACCTCCTAATTATCACAACTACTCAATTGTAACACAGTTGCACATAACTTCATCTCACATTGATTATTGCACCACAATCATTTGTGGCAAGAAGGATCAATCTGTACTAACATACAAAAAATTGCCAAACATTACAGGTTACAACAAAAAGTTAAGTAAGTTTTATCACAGTAATCAGCTTTTCTCAATATAAAAGAAAAATTTTGAATAACAGTGTTAATTACAAAAAAATTCTTTTATTACCCTAAAAAAATTTACTTAACAATGAAAAATTGACTTCTTATTGATCTATCAAAATAGGAAGTGGCTATTTTGCCATCAACAGCATTTTACCCTTGGAAGCTATTTAGCCATCACCATTCATTTGTGTTGAATAGCCATAATTTCTATAACTCTGGGAGTGACACTGTGGTGCATAGATAGTGCAGCTGCCTTGAAATGCTATGGTTATAAGATGCAATATTTACTGGTAGGGCACTTAGACAAAGCCAGTGCACACTGGAGGGAAGAGCACGGTATGTGAATGCACAGGGTAGTATACACTGGAGGAGTAACCTTTTTAATTCATTTAAATTGACTTATCACAAATGTCTGACAACAAAATCACCTCCAAGGGTAAAATGCCGCTGACAACGAAATATCCACTGCCATTAAATTAAAAATATGAAACTTACTTTTTGCATCCCAAACTTACAAAAAACCATGCCGCTCAAGCATACTACCATTACTGTTTCTTTTATATACCAGTATAAATGATCTCAAGTGTGTTATTCTGTTGCAATTTCTGCAACTTTGATGCAATCATGTGCAACTACCATGGTGATGCGATCTAGCTTCTAAAGGACATATGAGCATGAAAGAAACTTAACTACCAACCACAACTGGAAAATATAAACAACTGATTGAATTTATATACCCAATAAAATTTAGGAAGCGACTATTTTGACATTGATTGCATTTTACCCTCGGAGACTATTTTGCCTTAATCATTCACATGTGTTTATATTGCCCTAATTGCTATAATTCATGCAGTGATGCTGTGGTGCATGGATAGTGCACCAATCTTGAAATGCAATGGTCATGCGTTGGAATCTTGGCTGGCATGGCACTAAGAGAAAGGCAGTGTACATTGAAGAAGGAGGCCTGATATGTGAATGCACGGGGTAATGTGTATTGGAAGGGACGTGCACAAGGTGGCAAAGTGAACACTGGGGGTGTAAAATTTTTTAATTAGTTATTAAAATTGACCAATCAGAAACATGTTCATGCAACCAAAAGTCACATGTTCAAACGTCAGTAAGATTGAGCAATCACAAATAACTCTCAACAAATAGCCTCTAGGGGTAAAATGCCGTAGACAGCAAAATTGCCACTGTCTGAAATTCACATTCAGTAGCTATTATGATTCACGTAGAGTAGCTATCACCAAAAGTCAAGCTATCTCTTGAAATTTACAAAGTAAATAATCTGTTAAATATTCACCAATCTGACCTGATCTTTTTCCTCCCATTGCTACGGTAATTAACCAAAGATTAATTCCCCTAATGCAAATGAAATTAACAATTTTTGAATAAACGTCACCAGTAAGGCTAAATAGCCTACAAGAGTAAAATGCGTCAACAGCATAATTGCCTTTTCCTTTACTTAAAGCTATACTTTCTAGAGATGTAGGTATTTTACGCATGCTAAAACCCTTCGTTAATATTAGCTACTTGCTGCAACTGCACTACACTACGTTTCATTGCTACCTTGAGCATCGAATTCTGAAATAGTGGCGCTCAACCTATAACACTGTGCTGCGTAATTTTAAAAGTTACTGAACTGTTGACCGCATTTGATGCTGTTATTTCAATCAGATCACTTCGTTCTTTCGACAATTTATTATTCAAATTTAACGTTTCGCTCCCCTTAGTTACCGGGGGGCTTCTTCAGAAAAACGGTAGATGCTAATAATGTAACATACAAACATTATCAGCATCTACCGTTTTTCTGAAGAAGCTCCCCGGTAACTAAGGGGAGCGAAACGTTAAATTTGAATAATAAATTGTCGAAAGAACGAAGTGATGTGGTTGAAATATCGTTACACTCGACATACGAGTGATGCCTGCTATATTTAAATTTGATGCTGTTTTTGACACTGAATCCAAAACTGTTATCCGATTTCTTCCGTCAGGTCTCGTTCTTTGGCAAATTGCGTTTAAAATTTTTGACAACTAGTGCTTTTTTGGCTTTTCTATTGAGATTTGTGATGTTATAAAAATGTTACAGCACTTGAATCAAGTTATGATACAACTTCAGTGACATTGTAATAAAATGACAGCAATGTCTCAATGACAAGAATACAACGAATGCACTTGATGCTTAAAAAGTTAAATGTTTTAATTGGCTGTTACAGTCTACTGTAGATTAGCGTAAAATTTAACTGAAATTATTATGTTTTACTAGGAATTAACAAAAATTGATTTCCACTCAATAGTATATCGGCTATCAGTCTTTACTCCATTAATATATTTGATAGGTTTGTGTCACAATAATAATTTCAAATGAGAAAGTGCAAAAATGATCTCAACAGGTTCTGTTATATATGCGGCAAGCTCACCTTACCCAGTCGTCAAGCAAAAATTACACAGTTCGTAAAGAGGGCATACTATGCATGTGCTACATTAAAACTTGGCGATCAGGACAAGGCATTCGCTCCGCACATGTTGTGTAAAGCATGCGTTAAAAACTTGAGAATATGGAGCATAAGGAAGATAAAAAGTCTTCCTTTTGGTATTTCTATGGTATGGAGAGAAGGAAAAGATCATGTCACAGATTGTTGTTTCTGCATGACCACCTGACAAGGAATGATGACTCTTGTAGGCCTACTGAATAATGGGATTTTTATATATCGTTTGATTTAATAGTAGTACGGGGATCGAATTGTCGATTGCACGAATGTTGATTGCACGAGGGGTCACCAAAATTGTGGAAGATAAGTTCGTCGAGGTCACCAAAATTGTGGCGAATGAGTTGTCGGGGTCATCAAAATATTGGGAAATGAAACTTCGATCACGTCGGACTCCAAAATTGTGGGAATCGTATTCAACAGCACGTCTGACTCCAAGAACGAATATATTGTAATCACAACACAACGTTGAATGCACGAATCTTGATTGAATTTAAGCGAATCGAATTGAATTGAAGCCAATGAATTTTGAATCTAAATTTTTAATCGAAAAACCTCTAAACGAAAATAGCAATGCTTCTTTTTATATACTTGTTTACTAGGTCACTCCGCCGCACGTCAGACGGAACCACGCCTGGCCATACGGCTTAGTCACCCAGTATTGTTACATCATGATCGATAGCTATGCATGTTCTTTTATGACCTGTTTGTAGGCCAACGGATGATTTACAATAACGATCACAGTACAACAACGAGCGCACGAACAGAACGAGAACGTTTATGAGTCACCCACATAATTTCAGCAAAACATCAATGATCCACAGTTTGTATCCCGTAAGGTCGCCATAGTAGAAGTGTTTATTTTCATTTTAGGAATAAATCGGAAGAACAAAAAACATGTGAAATACCCTGATGTTCCTTCAGCCATAAAAACAGTACCACATGGCCCTGGTATTCCTGTTCCATAAGCAACTGGAAATTTATGTGAAATGGAGTTTTCTTCATCTACAGAGAGCAAAGCAAGTGAGAAAGACACATGGGATGTGGAGCAAAGCACAAACCAACGACCTAACTCGAACAACCTAACACGAGATTTAAATCTCACCAAAGAATCTGCTCAGTTCCTTGGATGACGATTATGTGAAAACAACTTACTAGCTCCAAGCACCACATATTTCTGGTCTCGGAACAGAAATGAAGAGTTTAGAAAGCATTTCAAATTTGACAAAGATTATTCCTTGCAATACTGTCAACATATTTCAGGGTTAATATCAGCTTTGGGCATAGTCTATATTCCGACGGAATGACAATTGTTTTTGGACTCATCTGTAAAAGAGTTTAAAGGCAATATTACTGCGCAATGGGAATAAGATTGGTTCTGTTCCTGTTGGACATTCAGTAAAGCTCACTGAATATCATCAAGACATGAAATTTTTTTTTAATCTCTTCAGTAGAGCCAACACAATTGGAAAATATGAGGTGACTTATAAATGATTTTAATAGTTCTTGGGCTGCAGATCGGTTACACAAAACATCCATGTTTTTTGGGTCTGTGAGACTCTAGGGCAGATGATCGCCATTACACACAAATTAGCTGGCCGTCTAGAACAAGTTTTATCTCTGGTTTCGAAAATTTCAAATATGCTTACTTAGTTGATTCACGAAAAATTCTTCTGCCACTCTCCACACAAACTCGGTCCCATGAAAAACTACACCAAAGCACTTGATGAGGATGGCCCAACCTTCAAGTTCTTACAAATGAAATTTCCCCGTACCTCTAAAGAGAAGCTACGAGCAGGAACCTTTTGATGGGCTACAGATCCGAGAGCTGACCAAAGACAAGGCTTTTACTGCAAGCATGAGTGCAGTTGAAAAAAGAGCATGGAAGCTCTTCGAGTAGTAATTTCAAACTTTTTTGGAAAGCATAGAAGCCCTGATTACAAAGAACAGATAAAAGAGCTACTTGAAAGCTTTCAATCCCTTGTAGCCCGAATGTTTGTGCAAATGCACTTTTTGTGTTCGCACTTGGATTACTTTTCTAAAAATTGTGGGGACTACAGCAAAAAAACAGGGAGAGAGATCACACCAAGACCTTCGCCAGATGGAAGAAAGGTACCAAGTGTAAATACTGTTACAACATCTAATGCTTTAAATCCATAGTTTCGCGTAGCCAATCTGTGATTTGAACCAGCGTTGTGTCGTTGTTATGTGTGTTTCACTTGAGGTATCGTTTTTGTTGATTAGTAGTTGAATTTGGCAAAATTAATTCTAAAGCAACGCTGTGAAAACTGCCTTCTTGTCACATCTTCCAGCATTCTCAAGTAGACACGTAGCACGAAGGATTACTTTGTTTTGTAAACCTGCACGTTTGAGTAAAAGACGAAACTTTCAAAAGAAGCTTGTAAGAAACCCAAGTAGATAAAGTTGAATAAGTTGTTCTTTTGTTGATCGTCTTTGTGGAGCTGTTGTAAAGAAGGTACTTGGGGGTCAAGCTAGCTTGAAACCGCTACAACGCTACGCCGCTACATCGCCAACAACGCCACCACTATCCCATCGTGATTTTCTATCAATTGTAATATCTTAATTTCAAGTTTCAGTTCTTTATCGTCAATATAAGCTTATCAAAAAAATTAGTGCACGAAAGTTTAGGCGACAGAAGAAAGGAAGTTCAAGAATGGGCGCGTTTCATCTATTTCGTTAAATAGCTTCACAACAATCTGTCTCGGGTTCGGAGACTACCCCAAGGATCTCTGTTCCACTAACCCGTTACACCAAGGGTATTGGGACGTAAACATGCTTGCAGATTACTGTTGGTGCTTAAAAAGAGATCCTCCTAATTCCACACATAGGAGAAAATCTTTGAAGCGATATTTCTTGTCATCATATTAATAGCGGCAATGTATTTATCGTCGAAGTATCATCATGGGCCACACAATGATTTATGTGTTAGACTTTTTTTGAAGACTTTGCTCTTATTTTGCTTTCTGAGGTTGGCGAGTCTTGAGTCTTTAGAACGAATTTGTGATCTTAGGTGAATATATGTCTGTAGCGTAAAGTATGAACTTAAACTGTTAAATTGAGTGCGGTTGAACAGAATTATATATCAGGAAGATTTCTTTTAAGTGCCTTTGTGTTAACAGTATCATGAATTTTTGTATCATTTAAAATGCCTGTCATAACAAGACTGTTCCATGCAAATAAAAATACTATCTTACTTGCGAAAAATAACCAAATGAGTGACCAAATAAACTATCACAGAAATTAGTGTCTTTTTGACACAAGAGCAATACTGACCAAAGCTAGCATGTGATTGAAAAGGTGATAGAGAAAAATTTGCCCTGATTAGAAAAAACGGGTGGCAATTTTGAGTTCAGTTCAAAAAATCAAATCAGCAACAGTTAAAACAGGCTTGGCCTTCGAGAAAAAATTTTTAAACGCAGCACAGTGTAATTCTTATTTGAATCAGTTGGCGCTCGTCTAAAACATTGCTATCAACCTAGTATCCGGGTCTAAATGGCGTGATTATGCTTTACCTTTTATCACAAATTCAACATTTTAAAAGTTGATGTATCAACTGCAAATTGCTGTATTCGTGTGCAAATACAACAAATTAATCTCTAGCTAGTTTCGAGATTATTTTTCCTTAACTTCCATCACACACCCTACAAATATAAGATTGTCTTTAAATTATTTCCTTACCTACTTTAAGACATTGCGTTGTCAAAGATAAATGAAATAGCCTACTGTGAAGTCAAAATTTGTGATACCATAGATTACGAAATCAAGTGCACGTCGTCTTGAAAACTATTCACATTTACATCAAAGTCAAAAAACAAATGTTTAAAATGGCGTACCTTGACATCGTAGCGTGTCGCGCCGCGCACTTTATCGAGCTGCCATGCTAAACGTCTTTTTGTCCATTTTCTTTATATAGTTTTTACTTTTGGTATGTTTCGGCGGCTCAGCATCTTGCTCCAGCCGGTGTGCGTGATTCTAGTTTTCGCAACGTCGTGCGTCCCAGCCTGTTTACCGTTGCTGCTAAATCCGTCAATTAAACGATTTCATTATAACTTGCTTATGAGCATTGCTCGCTCAAGTGATTAAGTAATCTACCGTCAGGTTAGTAGCTGCTTGGTTTTTTCTGCTCAAGAATATCGTGCGCTTATAGTTCGCACGCCTGACGATCCAATCTCACGCCAGGATAGAGTTTTACTCAGCTTGCTTATGGGCCTGTTGCAACTGGAGCAATTACCAAAGCTGGCTAATTGTTGGCTCGAGGTCACCTAAGTAGGATACAAGTGAATTATAGCAGCGTGAAGTTTTAAAGATTACTTTGAACCACCCATAGCAGTGTGCAGAATAGATCGAGAAATTAACATTGCATCGTGTATTATTAGTTCATGTGTCAAAAATCACGCACATATATTTTTCTTTTTTTAAAGTTCATTCAAGTTAAAAACACCTCAACAGTCTGTTCGTCCTAGGCGGCTCGCCAGGAGGTAGTTCTAAAGCACAACACTGGTTGGTATAAGATGAAATCCAAAATTGATAAATAAAAATTAATTTAAATTATATAGAAGGCTCGTAATTCAAGGGAAGGTAAGCTCTACAGATCTGCCTTACTTAAGCGCTGCTCACTATAGCTCTCTACTGTCAAATCGACCGACTACGTATTTTTTTTTTCACATAGGGCTAGGTCTAATAATATTTATTTCTTTTCTTTTCATGGTAGCTCATTGATCGGCTTGCCTTTCCCGCCGCCATTTTTTGTCTGTCGCTTGGTAATTTATGTTCATCGTGACAGCGACTTATTTTTATGGTGGCGTATGCAGCGACCTTGTTTATCGTGACGTGTGCAGCAATGTTGTTGCCGACCATGCAGTAGGAAATTTTCTGGCCTCTTTCCTCGCTGAAGTCGAAGCGGACGGTCGTGTTTTGTTATGTCTGCTATCATTGCATGGGTAGCGTGCCGGATTCTACTGTCTGAACATTGAAGCAATAAAAATAATGATTACCTTCGTGCTTCCTTCAATCTTGACTGCCGTAGCGCTCATTATAGGGTCTCAATCAACATACAAAAGCCTTGTTACCCATCGTCGTCGAAAAACCTTACATTTACCTTTACCTTGCTTAGTTTCTATCAAATTAGAAAAGATCGTACCATAGGCTACCGCAGTAAGATATTATACAGGGAGTTTAAGTTGTACACGCTTGGCCGTTGGCTGAATTTTGTGCTCAAGCTGAATGATATCGCTGCAGGAGTTGTACATCAAGCTTTAGATGTTGTTGATCTTGCGCTACACCGGATTAAACTAGTGAAGCTGCACCCCCGTAATGTAGTAAAAGGCGACTTTTTTAATGCCAGACTTTCTTCTTGCTGGTGAGACTATAAATCTAAACATTGCATTCATAAGAGAGATGAGAGAAATCCGCTTTTTTAAATCCGGTTTTGTCTGCGTTAACGCAGATGGCTGGATTCTCCTCATGTTTCCTGAAAGTTTGTAATTACCATTACGCCACTTTGTTTCCCTTTTCAGACTAATCCGATTGGTATGTCCTTCCACTTGTCTTTTCCAGGTCACATTCGGTCGCCCACGCCCTCTTCTTCCCGCTACTTTAAAATCCAACGCTCTTCTCAAAACGTCACCATTATCCCTTCTCAAAGCATGCCCATGCCATAGTACTCCACTCGCCCTGGCTAGTCCATTCAAAGTATCCTTCAAACCCAGCAAACTCATCAGTTCTTGGCTTTTTCTTTTCTCAATCAAATTTACATTGCTCTCATTACAGCTTTTTCATTTCTTTTCAAAATTGCCATCTCATTCTCCCTTAGACATCACGTCTCGCTCCCATACAGCATTGCGGATCTTACGCAACTCTGATAAATCCTTTCTTTCATTTTTAACAAAAACTTTCTCCCATAAAGCAACTCCCCACATTCTCTAAATTTTATCCATCCAATCCTCGTTCTTGCTGTTACCGCTGCTTCACTTCCCCCATTGGCGTTCAACCTGTCCCCGAGTAACAAAAGCTTTTCACAAACTTGACTTGGGCTAAAAATGATATTTTTTCACTTGATTCCACAATTCCTTTCATTGAATCAACACATAGTTTATAAACAAAACCTTTTGCCAGAGTTGAAGTCACCCTTTGCATTGTCATGCATCTACTATGCACCCATTTACTACATTTTGTGTACATCACCCTCTTGCTGCAATTGGCACATGGATCGACTTTACTCTTGAGTACCTTACCTTTCGAACTACTTAACATTGCTTTGTTCTTCTTGAGCTTTACCTTCAACCACTTGCTTTTAAACGACTGTTTTCATTTTAAAAACTTCTCTTTCAACTTCCCTATATTTTCACTCATTAAAACTAAATCATCCGCATTCAAAATTTCTGTCGTCAATCCTTCTCTAGAATTTTCCGAGATTACATCCACTGCAATTGCAAAAAGCAGTGGCAACACAGATCCTTGATGTATGCCAACTTGTACCAAGAATTTTTTAGATAACTTAGATCCAACTCGAACTTTCGTTTTTGTTCCGTAATAGAGGCCTATCATTGCTCTTACAATTACTTCTGGTAAACTTTTCTTTCTCATCGCCCACTCCATCATCTTTCTTGGAACTCGATCAAATGCATTATCAGTATCTACAAAACACATGTACAACTTTTTCTTCTTATCCCTGAATTCCTCTTGCATTCTTGCGTCTGTGGTTCCTCTTCCAGGCATAAAACCAAACTCCATTAAATCATTATTTACTAATTATTCACTAATTCTTGAATCCTTCTTTCCAGCACTCTTACAGCGATCCTCATAGCGTGCTCTAACAGCTTTACTCCTCTGTAAATATTGCAATTTCTAACACCTCCTTTTACTTGAAAATTGATACCAGCACACTTGTTTGCCATTCATCTGGCATTCCTTTCCCATCTAACACGCGTTGGCAAAGTTCCACCATCACACTAACCCCTACTTCTCAACTAGCAGATATCATATCTGCACATACTTTAGAGGGTCCAGCTGCCTTTCCTGGTTTCATTACTTTTACTGCAATCGTCATTTCTTCGCGGGTAACCTTTTATATGAGTCCCTCTATCATAATAACTTCGAACACGTGATCCCAATCATTCTCTTTATCTATGATCTCCTCCATGTAACTTTTCCTTAATCTTTACCTATCTTTTTCACTAAAACTTAACCTGTACTCAATGCAATCTCATTTGACAGTAATTTTGTTTGTATTTGTCCTGTTTACACATTATTGCCACAAGACAGGAGGCGCATACTCGGCGACCTACCCGTCTGCATGTACCGGCATATGATCTTTCGCGCTTCCTCTGTGGACATGCATTTCATTCTTTTTATGTCGTTTTTTTGTGCATACGCGTGAATCTTGCGCAATGTCAATGCAAATAAATTGTTGTTGTGGTTCCCTCTTCTCATGCATCTACCTTCTACAATATCTTCCCCATCTTTTTTCATGAATTTCATCAGTATAAAAATGTTATTTGACTTTTTGTTCAATTTTGCTAACTCTTTCTCAGCTTCCTTCCTCATAGAATCAGCAACCACTTTCTTTGTTCAATTTTTGACATTCTTATATCTAGCCTTGTTTTTCTCGGATCGATTTTTGCACACCTTTTATATTTGCCACTTTCTTTTGTTGCATTGCTTCCTTCACCTCCTCTTTCCATCGCCATATATCCCCATGGTTCCTACTACTTTTTTTTCTTGCACATACTTTATCACAAGCTTGTAACATATCATTTTTAGAAGTATTCCATAGATTGGGTGCATCAACATTAACTAATTTCTTAACTCTTTCTTGAAATCTTGCTTTCATCTTGTTTTCCTTCAACTTCCAAACCCTCCTAACAGTTTTTTCGTTTTTCACTACTTCAACTTATTTTTGTCCATGCCTATTACCACTAGCCGATGCTGCTACTCCCAGGGGATGGCTTTCACATCTCTTAAATACTTTCGGTTGTTTTTACCAACCAAAACAAAATCAAACTCAGTTTCATTTCCACCCATACTGTATGTTATTTTTCTCTGCTCCTTCTTTTCAAACCATGTGTTTGCCAAGCACAACCCCTTTTCATCGCAAAACTCGAGCAGTCCCTCAACATTTTTTTCGCCTATTCCATACCTACCATGTACACCCCCAAAACCATCAATCCGTCTCCCAACATGTCCGTTGAAGTCCCCGAGACCAAGAACCCCTTCACCAGGGTTTTGCAAATCTCACTCACGAGCCATGTCATTATAAAATTGATCTTTCTTGCATTCTGATTTTCCCACCGGGGAAGCACAGGCACATGTGTTTCTTACAACTTCCTCCTCAAAAACCACATCGTTGCCATTACTCTGTCTCTTATTATTTGGACTTCTACAACCTTTTCGCGTAGTTTTTCTTTCACTAAAATTCCAACACCTCCTAATTCATCATTACTTCCAGACCACCACAGCTTATACCTTCTACCTCCGCAACCAACAAATCGAGCTCCTTGCCCTCTCTATCTTACTTCCTGTAGACACATATCCACTTCTCTTTTTTTTAACTGTTCGCACACTTCCGTACCTCCTCCACAAAAACTTCCAACATCCAAAGCTTACCTCAAATTTCTGTAACCCGGAGATTCTTTGCACCCCCTGCCCATTTAAGAGCTGCTGGGGACCGAAGACCACTTCTTTAACAAACTTTTTTATGAGGTAAGCCTTTAACGCCTGTTGTCTTTTACGGAAAGCATGCCCTTGCTTACCTCCAACCTCAGTTTTTAGACATGAGGGGTCCCAACCTTAGTCAAAAATATAGGCTAGTTTAAAAGTCACCTCTTACGACATGCTGAGCGAACAGCCTCACTATTCTATTCCGGTGAAGAACGAAGCTTAACTAACTCATGACTGGTTGGAAATGGAGTGTCACCCTCCCTTTAATTACGCAGAAGAAGAGAAGGGGTAAACAAAACAGTAACATGTTGCTATCACTTCACTAGAGTAAGTTTGCCAAGTAGAAAAAATAGTAGTTAAAGCGCCTTTGCTCGAGAGCACAATAAAGCAGTCAAAGAGGCGCGAACGCAAGATCAATTAATGCTAATCAAAAAAAGATGGCTTCCCATCCCAGTCAAACAAGGACTAAAATTTTATCCTACTCATGTATTATTATAACCGTTCACAGAATAATCTGTTTAAAACTCGAATATAAAAATAAATTTTATTTCAAGGTAAAATATTGAGAAAACAAAGAGACAGGTGAACGTAGCAAAACATGGGGGCATTCACAAGATTGTTAATTCTTCTGAAGAGATCAACTGCCAGATAGTTCTGAAAAAAATCAAGTTATGTTCAAACCTACTCGCACTTTGCAGCAAAGGTTGAACATAATGACAACACAGTATTTGAGAGTGATTTAACCCTTTCTTTTATTTGATAATAGGGCGCCAGATTCAAACATTATGCCTTTAAAAAATAAATCGAAAAAGATTTTGAGGTAATAGCCTGTTTGAACCACCTGAACACATCTAAAATAGTTCATATGTCATTACTCCAACATCATTTCCAGACAGTTTCTACTACATGCGTCCTTGATCTACCAGCATTTTTTTGATGAGGCCAAAAATATTTTATAAACTGTAAATACACATCACATTTTGTTTCTATTAAAGTGTTCAGTTTAAAAACTTTCTTGAAAGTGTTGAGGATAGCCCCCTTGACTATATCTAATAACCCGTGCTTCATGATGGGAAGCGTTTTTTTGTAATCCACCAATGCGAATTCGATCCGTTCATAACGAGAACTTAATCAACTAACTCATCGCATACTAGATCAACAGCGAGTTTGGAAGACTGAGAAGTAACCTTCTGCCAGTGGTCTTTAAGTCAAGCACAACAAGCAACCTCTCGTATACATCGTTGCGGTCGAAGCAGGCCAAAGTTTGAACCACAAGCGTAAGCTTGGAGGCAAACGATGGCTACCCAGTCATTCCTTCACTCTTTATGATTGGCTTCAAAATAAACTGCAACCATCTACTACTTGATGGACAGAAATTCAGCTTGATTGCTGTGTATCGTTTAATACCAATCGTCCTTAAATAAAGGGAGAATTTTTATTCATGGAACCCTTATGTCCAAACCCGCTTTGAAGTCGAAAGCGAGCTAACCTAGGGCCAACTCTCGACAAGCATCACGAACATGCAGTCACTTACTTTTGGTCTTCATCACTAACTTCATCTACGACGAATGCGTGTTTTATTTGTTCAAAAAGGTCCTAAAAAACATTTCCTTGATAGTTCTTTGCTTTGATATACCGGTATAGTGACAAAGCCTTAAATAATTGCAAATCTGACCAAAGCTTTTGATTTAAAATTAAAAGTATTATCACAACATATATCACACTGAGCACCCTAAATTACAAACAAGCTACACGAGCTATTCTACTTCTTTTGTTTCCAAAAGAATAAATTACGTGTAAAGCTAGTCTGTAGCTAGTAAACGCCACACATTTTGATTTTGCTTATCTTCGCATCTATTTCACCTTGTCCGAACCCTTTTAGGCGGGTGTATCGCTTTTGATTGATAGCCATTTTTGCCGTTACCAGTACATAAAAATATATCAATTACATAGTAGCAGTACTAACATCCTTCCAAAGTGCTGCCCTCATGCCATAAAAACAGTGCTGCATTATAGTAGCTCATATACCATATTTTAAGTTATAATGAAATATACTCCGTCAATAACTAAATAAAATATGAACCACGGCGTTGGTCCCATTATACTAGTATTTGCACCGTGACTAGAATGCTTTTCTTCGTTGTGCTGGCCTACAGAAATAATAATCGCCAGTCATTTGGTTATTTTTTTGTGTGATGCTAGGAGTAAGGCAACTGTATTGGCAAAAAAATGTTTCGATCTGTTTCTCTATTCGTCTAGTGACAGGTAATAGTGTGCATAATCAATTTAACATTGCATATTGACTGTTAGTTCTTTTCGAATGTTTCAACAAGAAAACGAAATACCGGTAACCTATTAACGGGTAACCAGTCAATTAGAAAGTCAGAAGAAGGCATGAAATTTGGCTTTGTGATCAGGTTGCCAGCACAGAGAAAATGTAGAATCGAGGTCAATTCTGAAAAAATCTACATCTTGCATATACTTCAGTCTCAGTACGACTTTACTTAATCCTTGACTTGTTGCTAATTTGTAGCCGGCGTGGTACAATGAACTGCGCGTCAAACTTGCGTGCGGGAGTCTTCCAGTACACCACTTTCGAGATAGCCTAGCTGAACTCTCATTTGCTTTCTAGTTTTCGCTTGAAGTTCGATCTTGCCCCACCTACAATGACATGTAAGGGTGACTTAAAGTCCGTAAAGTTACTTCAAGTCTCCCACACATATATTCATTAAGTTCAAAATATTTTCATTTAGGATTCTTTGGAATGCCATTCGAGCATATTCTCTGTAATGAACCTCTATGCTCATTGCTCAATAAGCACTTTGGTGGCCTACCCACTGCTGAAAAGCAATTTAAACACATCATGTATAAGCAGAGCATTATCAAGCACCTTTCTGGAACTAACCTCTTTATGTTGAAGTAAATACGCTTGTTGCTGTCGAAGTTTTTGGATGTCTTGTTCAATTTCCTTGATGGCATGAAGTTTATTTCGGTACAAAGTCTTTGGAATATAATTTTGCCTACAAAATATGCACGAATCTACAATATGCCAAATTGTTTTACATCATTTTATTAAAACGTTTCGCTTTTACACTAAAAGCATCATCAGTTAAATAAATGGTCATCTAAGGCTAGGCTAAACAGATACTGCATTCTAGCCTTAGGTGACCATTTATTTAACTGATGATGCTTTTGGTGTAAAAGCGAAACGTTTTAATAAAATGTTTACCAGCATTTTGGCTTTATTCTTTTTTGGCTTTCTTTTGGAATTGCAAATAAATCCCATTTTTGTGCTCCTTGTTTTACATCACTTCCTCCACATAAGTGATTTTCAAAGTCGGTCACACAAAACTTAAAAGATCCTAAAACAATTTCAGGGACTCAGCAAGATAAAATGTAACATATTAGTGGAATCCTATTAATACTATTGATAACATAAGTAGTTGGTTTTTGTAAACATTTTGACACTGTCCCAAATTTTGAACAATTTAATGGTTGTCATTTGTTTCCTCTACAAAATTGAAATAACAATAGTCTAAATAGAAAGTTTGCACAACCTTGTTGAAGTATAGAGATTCCTTGGCGGGTTCAATAACTTTTTTAGTGTTCCATAGGTCAAAAAGTTTGGAAACCACTACTCCATTATCAAAAATAATAATTAGACATTGCCGATGAGATGCATGTTCACCAATGGAATGCTTTTACAAGAGAGCCAGTAATAGCACTTATGCAAATATTCTTGCACCTATGCAAGGTTGTTCAAGCTAAAGAAGAGGCACTGCGTAATTCAGCACGTGGCTACCTGTAATGAAAACCGTGCAGCAAGTTCTTTAAGGCTGCATTCATCTTTTTTGAAAACTGTAGCTGCAAAGAGCTTGATACACCTAGCCCATTACAAAACAAAAGCGTGATATACTGCGCAATGCCTTTTCTTGAAAATACTTTCGTATTAGACTAGCGAGCCAGGGTAATATCGTAAAGAGCTCACCAAAAAGCAACTCATTGTAGAGTCTCCAAGGTTTATTTCCTGGCTCTCAAACAGTAAAGTTTTCAAACTGCTAAATTATACTTTGTCGAGCCAGTGATTTGGTTCTAAAAATTAGCCTTGAAGACCAAATTTGAGTCGCGAAACAAACATCTTACTTTAACTGTCGCTTCAGGTCTCGAATTGCATCAATCTGCTTCCAAATATCAGATCTCATATCCTAAATGCAACTTAGAAATGAGCTTTATATTTTTATTCCGCGGTCAGGGCAAAACCATTTGACGGTAAACATAGAACACAGCTCTGCTGATGCTCGCTATAGAATTGCCCGCAATGATGGCTTAGTGCATTTCTATTGCAAGCAGTGCGATAGCAAGGAGGAAAAAACTGCCGTGTAGTGTCTTTTTCAAGATTACAATATCCTAGCTAACGTCAGGTTTGAACGCACGGCCACGCAACCATTCCGTTGTTGTTGTTACCTGACCCCTTCCGAGGGATGGGGGCATGGCGGAAGACCATGGATCCCTAGAAGCCGGGCAACTTCCCAAGGCCTGGAACAGAGGTCGTAAAGAGAAGAGAGTCGCCAAAGAGCGTGCGGCGCAAAGAGTCCGTAGCTGGACAGTGCAGAATGAGATGAGAGGTGTCCCGGGATCAACCATTCCGTCGTTTAATCCCTCGATCCACTTGAGCACGTTGCCGAATCTTGACACGTTTTTTTGTATCTGCCAATGTTTTCTTAAAGCATCACAATGCAAATCGACGTGAATGAACATTCAACAATCATTAAAAGCTTTAAATTTCTAATTACAATTGTCCAAGAATCCGTGCTTTACCAAGCTGAAAGAGTAAAACCGCCTTAATGCAAAACTTTTGGGCACCTAGCAATAGCAGTCTGCTTTACTGGTGATGGGGCTGGGAGCCAGCCGTTTAAATTATCGCTGGTTCGAAATCGAAGGCCTGATTCACACCGCGATTCCAATCAAAGCCTGATCTTGATGGAATTGCGGTGTGAATCAAGATATCCATTTCATGCCATGCCTCTGTTCCAAGAAATGGGAGGCGTAAACAACAACAAAAGGAATTTGTTGTCAGGCATATCTAACTTAATAGTATCATTCCACTATATTATTACAGTATCGTCAATAACACAGTCACGCTTAGATTAAATTCTAGAAAGGTGAACACATGAATAGGAAGCTCTCCAAAGAAAATAGTAATTTGTTACCAGCACGTGTAGTCCGTTCTGAAAGAGAAAATAATTTCACATATTTTAGTTGGTGTTTGTGTGTGTGTGTGTGTGAGAGTGTGGAGGATATCCCATGAGTAATCGTATCTGAATGCAATGCAACAAGAAAATCCAAAAGAATTACCATTAGTGTTTTGGCCTTTGTAATCATCAATGATTTACTGAAACGACCAACAGCCACAGCCGCCGTTGAAGCAGTGTACAGACCTCTCCGCCTTGATGGAGACAATCTACATTGGAAAAGAGATGAATAGCATATTTTTAAACTTGCAATCGCAAGAACTAGAGTGATTGTACAGTATATAGGTATACATCAAAGCAACACGTGCTCAGATCCGTTTTGTAGTGACTTGTGCTGCCGGTATAACAACATGATATCAAGTGAGACTACGAATTAAGCTTGCTTTTTAAGAGTCAGCACTTTATCTAAGAATCATAGAGTTGCCGGTAGTCGGTTTGCTTCTTAATCGTTGTGCAATGGAAGACGAGGAGATGCAAGCATTCCCTTGATCAACAATGCTGCACACTGCTACGTCCTAACACCAGCCGTAAAGTTCTGAGTAGAAACCCAACACGGTGTTCAATTAAGTTGTTCCGCTCTAAAGAAAAACTAATCACAGCGTTTCTTCCTCGTAGATGCATGCTATAATTTACCGGGTCGGAAGTAGCGACATTGACAACTCTTCAACAGCACTCAAGTAGTAGGCTGCTTCGAGTAATTTTTTCCCAAATGCTATACAAGCAGGGTTCACCTTTTGTATGATTCAGATTCCTCTTCCGCCTCCATTAATCTCTCCAACTCAATTCTCCTGTTTTCACAAGCAATTCGCTCGTTAAGGTTGTGATTTCTACAAAAAAATTTTTCCAACTATTGACAATAGCTGTAGCTAGCAGAGATTTTGGGAACAAAATCTTTCAAATCACTGCTCTAAAAATGCAAAGTGTTTATAAATGTTGAGAGTAGGTGTCCTTCCTTTTTGATAAAAAGATTTTGATTTTTAGTTTTGTTGCTACTTTGACGAGGTAGATCATAGAGTGCCTGCCAGGCTGCCACTATTAACTCGCTTTCGAATCTGATTTTTTTGAAACGACACAGCCATTTAAATTCCAAATGCCCTTAATGAGAATACCAATCGTATTTTAATGGAGTTTCGAAATTCGGGGTTTATTCTAAAGTCCGGAACAAAGCCACTGCACCGTAGCGGTTACGGAGGTTACAGTCGTCCGTCTTTCTCTTAGGGCGTAACTCCTCTTACCTGAGTAAGGCGTCTTTGCATTGCTTCTCAAGGTCTTCCACGTCATGCAGGAGACCGTCTGCTTTTTGCGCCCTGACACCACTTGCTGCGTCTTCTATCGCGTGTAGCGATCTAGGTGCGTCATCGTGGTCTGTATACTCAACAATGTCGAGCAGAGTGGAGAGATAGCTGTCATACTCGGTCTTTATTTCGTCCAGCAAACTCCCAAAGATGGTAGAATCCAAAATTAAATCGTTCCAAACATCAGAATAGATCTGAAGCATCGTTTTATGACATTAATTTCATAAAAGCAGTGATATTCGCAATACTAAGCACCATTTCCAAGCTGGGGGACTATTGATGTATAATCAAATAATGCCGCAGACTAGAAAATGTCTGGAAATTTAATCAAGAGTCTTTTCTTAAATAATCAAAGTTAGCACAGGATGTTCTCGGCCACGCGGCGAGGTGCAATGCAGCACGGTTTATGGCAGCCATGACTGAGAGTTCCAACCTCATGGAGGCTACGTTGTTGTGCACTTGGATAAGACACTTTACGGTTGCAGTATTGGAAGAAAATTGGACTTTTCCACTACTACTCTTAATTTTAAAGCAAGTCTGAAAACAGTGTTGTTCAAGTACAGGAGTCCGCGGCCTCTTTTAATAAGGGGCTAAAAGGACTTTACCAGGATTCTGCCGGCCGAATTAATTTTTCTCCATAAACTTGCTTCCATTATTGTTTTATGGTGTTAAACATTGTGGATAGTGATAATTTTAAATCATGAATGAAATTTTTGGCGGCAAAACAGTCTTAGAAATTAAATTTTGTCTTATCGATTCAACAAAGCGTCGACCAAACTAAAGGCCAAACCAACTAACGAGTAAATGAGAAGCCGCGAGCCAAATGATTTTGCTCGGCGGGTCTGATTTGACCGCGAGCAGTAGGATGTCAACCTTTGCTCTGATAGAACTGAAAAAGTGTATTCCGAGACCGGAGGATGAAAATGTATCGCAAAAACTTGCTCAAAAATCAACGAGAATCAAAGCTTTGTTAGCATACTACCAGATCATTCTAGTCAACTAATCAAAAACAGTAAAGTTGCTCAAGTAGCATATCACAGCGAGAGAGCGGCAACGCCATGTTCTGTGAAACTTCACCATCGTCGGGGTGCATTAGACGTCATCGCAAAAAAAGCGGGGTTGCGTTACATCAGAGTTAAAAACAGAACCACTTTCATTTTCGCATCATTTGAAAACCACAGTAAATAATACAAAATGCATACATACACGTTTTACTGCTACCGTACGTTATCATTCATCGATTTTCAAAAAAATTTTCGTTTTTTTCCTGAATTTTCATTTTAAAATATTTTAATACAGTAAAATGACTAAAAATACAGTAATTTTCTGTTTTATTGGCTTGCCTACCTGCTATACAATGGCTTGTTTGCTTGTTATACACGCTCTCATGTGATAACAAAACTATACGAGATTAGTCAAATTTTAAGACTCGCTGACTTCTGCATTTCTGTTTGGGATGTATCAATCGATCGCGTTGCATCCGAACTCGAGTTAAATCGAGGCCTTTTGTAACGAATTTTCACCATAGTTTTACGCGTTACCAGTCTGCGATTTGTTGTTATGACTGGTTAGAAAAGAACTGTGTTTTTTCCTAAACTGACGGTGATTGAGTTTTCAGTGTTGAAAAAATGTTTTGGAGCGTAACTACAGACAGTGCACACCGTTTCGACCAATCAGATCTTATCAGTGTAGTTGGTGATCGACAAATGACCCGAGGCTTTCAAATATAGCACTACCTGCAGTTGTGCCCTAACCGAGTCTAAAGTGAATCGCCGGTATCTTTAATTAATGAATGATGATTTGTTTTAAATCGTATTATTAACACAAAAAAGAAGAGAAGTAACAATAACATATAACTTCAAGAGCAGCTGAAAAAGCTTGTGAGACCCTTTGTTGTCAAATAAAAATATTAACCAGTGATTCCCAACTTTATGGTTCTTAATCCCATTAGTTTTTTTTCATTGTCATGTTGCTCGCTTTTTTTTGTAAAATATTTATATCTGAGCCCTAAAATATATACTGGAAAAAATATTTTCACTCCCCAATATCCCCCAAAAATACTTTTTGCGACACCCATGTTAGGGTGCCCTGATTTAAACACACCAAAAAAAAACTCGTTTAAATCGTTTCTCATTTAAACCCACCAAAAATGTTTTTTCCACAATATATCACTTACAATGTTTACAAAAAAATTGCCATTCATCGAGTATTAACTATAAAGAAATGCGTAGCACGTCTTAAACTCTTTGAATATTCTTACGTGTCAAAAGGACGAATTATACAGAAAATGCATGTGGAAAGCTGCAGACTTCTCCCTTTAGCCAGGCAGTTTAGAGTCAGCTCTTTGCAGCTTTCTCAGTAGGTGGATCTCTAATGATGACACTTGTGCGTTTTTCTGCATTGCTTGTTTTGAGCAGGGACCAAAATAAATAAATAAATGGTTTGATGATGTTTACGAACTTTCAAGAAACATGTGGTAAATCCGGCCACCTACGTTAACGGAGACAAAACCAGATTTTAAAAAGTGGATCTCTCTCTCTCTCTCTCTGAAGGTACAATTTGAAAGTTCAAAAAAACATTTACCTGTAACCTTTCAAAACTGGATCCTGCTGGAGGTTGTTTAATTTGCAACAAGAGCAATCTTCTAACTAGTTTCTTTTCAAGATGAGCAACAGCTGCGTGACCATCAAATACATTTCTTTTCATAAAAGCGGTTCTGAATTCAACTGTGTGTTAGCTGGTGTAATGTATGACTAATATACTTCCAGTCTCTGGTCACAGTAAAGCCTTTATTAGGTTATAGAACAGCTTGTGTTCGAATCCGCTATGGAGTTACCGCCGACGCTAGCACCTTGTATTTCTACCTCAAGCACCACGTAAAGAATTTGCCGTATAATGCCTTTATCAAGAATACAACGCTATCACCGTTAGCTTTGAACGTACAATCATACAATCTTTTCCTCACAAAACGGCGCTCGAATTCATTTGACCACATTGATCTAAACTTGACCACAAACTTTGCATTCAAGCTAAGTGCATTATAGTTGACCCGGGTACTAACTTTACTGGTAATATCATAACTTGGGTTCAACTCTTAGCAGGCCAAAAAAACAACAGCGAGAGCTATTTTTTTAGCTGCTTGAAACTTCGCTGCCACTTAGTTACAAAGCAGTGAGTCTATACTTTTGCCGCAAGTACCTACTTCGAAATAGGTATGAGCGCATGTTGTTGCTTGCATGACGGTACTGGCTGTCTTGTTGCCTTAGGTAATGAGATAGAGCTTAAAATTTTGTTTTCGTCATGAACATTGTACACGGCTACAGGGGCCAAGCACAGGGACAAAGATAAGAAATTTCCGACCACCTAAGAGAAGAAAACAAGGGAACATTGCAGAAGCACATGTAAAGTCAACATCTGCGTAGAATGTTTTTACAACCACCGAGAGATAATTATTTTAGTTTATGATGTACCGTTGGCATTGAGTACTCTATTTTGATTTGTTGGTTTGTGCTACTATATTGATGGAAATTGACATCAATATTTGTACTTTGGCTACCCTTTAGTCAAGTGTCTTAACTAAAAGATAAATGTGTACCACTTAAACAGGCGCGGTTTGTTGAGATTTAACCGTCTGTTTCACAGTCCGTGGACTTTGGTTTATTTTCCTCGTCAAGTCACGCCAAAGACTGCAAAAATAGTATTCACAGATCCCTGCTTGGCGCCCCTCTATCTCCTGCTTGGCGCTCACTAATTGGAATAATGTGGAAAATGAAACACAAACCGTGCAGTGTTTACTATGTCGCGATTAAATATGCCCTGGTGTCAAAAAAGAAAGGTTTCACTAGCAGAGCATAATGTTTCTATGCCACCTACTTTTGTAAAACGTTTTCATCAAAGTCCACCATTTTTTGAAATTGGTCTTTCCGAGTAATTCCTGCCAAATGCGTTGTGATGAACCTCTTTTTTTCAAATGCACGTTGAGTTGTATCTCTATCAACTCGCAAAGATGGCGGTAAATGCAAAAAACTGCTGATAGGTGACAGCATCAACTCAGGCAGTTTCAGTTCCTCCACATATGCCTTAAAAGCAGAGCTATAAATGTAAAGAAATTTACTTATGCTTTACACGTGTATTATAATAAAACTGCTCACCAACAACGTCATAACAGCAGGGCATTAACTGAAGAAATTCTTGAATTGTTAACACTAGTAGCCTGCATTTGTGACCGATATGAAACAACTTGCTTCGTTTCCTCATCTAATGTTATATTTGATGAAGGTTGAAATAAAGAGCTGGATGACTAACTTAGCACTACGAAATATCTCAAAACCTAAAACACTCTGGCAGTCGGTGGTTCATTTGCTCCTGATTATGTTCTCTTTGCTAGTCTTTAGTCAGACTGAGCCACGACAGCGGGTAAACTGCTGGGCTCCACCACCCGTTACCACTTAAAGATAGAGATATCCTCATAAGTGCCGTTACCAACGGCATACGAAGCGAACTTGCCAACATCTTCTTCCTACCATTCTCTTCTTGCTGAGCAGACAATATAATGCTTATGATTATCATTTTTGATACGTTTTGGTATGAACCGGTCAAGATTTGAACCAGCAGCGTACTGCATTCAAGGCGGACGGTCCAACTACTTAGACCGTTGGGGCGATCAGTACTCAACGAACAATCATGATTTTGCAGTGCTAGCTAAAAACCTCAAATAATGTTTAAATTCAGCCCACACAGCAACTCAGTGAAGAACAACAACATAGAAGCAAAATGCATTGACTTTTGCTTGTCGGTTTTGGAAACCTGCGTGCTAACATACGATACTAAAGTCAAAAAACCACCTACTTTAAAGTAATGCAATACTAATGCTCACTTTTGAAGTATATGGATACTTATCAATGAGAAGTTTTTTGGCAGAAGATTCTCGTTGTGGAATGGGTTTCACAGGTGTTTGATCACGTTTTATATAAGGAAAAGGCTTGTTTTCAACAACTAATTCATGTTCAATTTTCGACAGAACTGATAATTCTACTTTTTCTTGTGATGGTGTAGGTTCAAGCTAGTAAGTAAATACCATCAACTAAAATTCATAATCACTTTTTTTACATTTCGGTTGCTTTCTAAGCCTTCAAGTAGTATTGCTGTGTTGTTGTGTTCTTGAAAAACTATTTTACCAGATTTCCAAGTCAGGTAGTAACATTTTAATTGGAACACACCGTTCCAACAGAATTGGCAACACCAAAAAGATCACATAAGTTGTTTTGTAAACATATTTTCGGGATCAGAGGACAAGCATACAGCATGTTATTCAACTCGCTGTTAACATATTATAGTAAGAATATTGACTTAGCATGAAAATTAAAACAAAATATTCTTTGCATGGTGATATAATATTAGAGCGATATTAAATTTAGCATTGTGAACCAAATTCAAAATTAAACACAAATAACAAGATTTAATTCTTTTTCTCCCAAACAGCACCAAAATGCTTTTCCTAGTCTTGCAAGAGTTAGAGTTAAGAGCAATGTGTCCAATAATAGTTTTTATCAAAATCAAATCTAACTCTCGACTAAGAATACAAAGCTACATCAACTAGAAGTCTCCCTCTTTCAGAATATATAATCATCATACAATGTATTTAGAAGGTAAAGTGGGTTGGAGCAATGCTTTGTGAAAATACTATCATGCATTTGAATGAACAAGCTGACTGCTTTGTTGTATCCTTGTGAAAGGCGCTTTATTTTTGTTTGTAGTAGATATGAATTGCAATAGTAGTAAGGGTCTACTGGTAAATCTGAAGGAGATCTGGGTAATGAATGTAAGATGTTCTACGTACAACTGAGAAAGTGATTCCTACAATTAGAAGATAGAAATAACTCAGATCTATACCGGAGATGTTGATGCTAACGTAGTGCCTATTTGCAATGAAGATATTCCAGGAATAATACCCGAAGATCCAAAACTAAAATCGTATAAAGCATTGGACATTGCCTCCATTTTCTTGTTGCTCATTTCTGTTTGAACAGAGGAAGGAACTCTCTTGGGTTGTTTTACCTCCATACTCGTCCATTGTGCAGATTTTTCAATTTTGCGGTAATTGGGTTTGGTAAATCTGAAAATTATTAACTTATCAATTTGTGTAAAGTTATTACAAGCAATTGTAGCAGACCACCAATTAGAATAGGCCAAATTAAAAACATTAAATGATGAACACAACAGTCATTTAGTACAGTAGATCGAGCACAAGACAGCAAAAACACCCTACCTTTGTAGTTTTTGAGTCAGCAACCTTCCATAATCTACATGTCATTAAGATGAGTACATGCTATGGTTACGCCAATAGCATGAGCTTAAAAGTTTTTAGTTCAGACATGCCTTTTGCACAATAACATTTCACATTTGAGCACTCATTATGCAAATTTCCAATTGTACGTTTGACCTGCACATCATTATGCCGTGTTGTAGACAATTATGAATTTATCCCGCTTTTACAATAAAAAATTGATGTTTTCCCTTTTCAACCAATATGGTAATTCAACATAAAAGCTTCACCTATACAGTCAATGAAAATAGCTCTTTTGCTATAAACAGATTAATAAAAAAGCTATTTCAAGATATAAAACACACTATTTGTCCAAAGGTGAGCAGTAAGTTCATTGAAAGTACCACCACAGTAATATTTGGTGCAACAAAAAATACTGCAATAGTGGTACTGGTACAGCCAAAATAAAAGTACTATTGTACTTAAGTTGGTATATAAAAAATATTTTTGCATGTTTGCATTAAGGAACATTAACATTCTAATGTCATGGGACTCACGGAAAGATATTACTTCCATACATATAAATGCAGTTTCTCGGCATTGCCTGGGAAGAGACACTAGCATAGGCTACCCAAAACTTATGAATCGAGGAGAAGGGTATAAGTTATCAATCCAGTAATCAGAAACATCTTTTTGAGAGATCACCAGAATTTGGATAAAACCAAGCATTGCTTGAATAAATAACGATGAAGAATTTTATTTTATTACAGGTCAACTCATCAATGCAAACTAAACTGACATTTTTGGTTTGCTTTCAAGGCCAAATGAAGGGTATGGCACAGTAACCAAATTCCTAAATTTGCAAGTGGGAGATAAAGCCAATCAATTATCTGGTGTCGACATGCTTCCCTAGCCTATATTATATAATTATGGCGTAGAAATAGTACCAGACGCCAAGAGGAAGACTTACAAAATAACATTAGATGAACACCATACAAAGAGAGTTGACAAATATCATAATTGACTAAATTGAACCTTTCATAAAATTTAAATTCAACGACATATTGTTTTATGACATCGATTTCCTTGTGCACTTTTTATGTCATATGACAATAGTATTGAAAACAACAACGGAAGATCAGCTACAAATATATGGGAAAAAATACAGGGAATCAAGGTTTGCCAAAATGCATCACATAAACTTTTGAAATTTCTCCTAGGAAATAAATAAATTTCTTAAGTAGACCTAACAACCAACCCAAATTCGTCATTGCAAAGCTTATTTTCAGGTCTCCAAAACAAAATCACAATAAACAGTTTACCAATAGTTAAATTATCCAAGTAATATTTAAAATATTGGAACATAGTGGCTAATTATCCAAGTAATATTTAAAATATTGGAACATAGAATAAACCCACAGGCCATTTTGCTGCACACAAGTAGTGAGTCTTTAAATATGCACATCTGCTATATTGTGCTCAGTGTAGCAATAGACCTGTGGTTAGTATTGTTGCATTTGAATACTACAGTTTGAAGTTCAATTCTTTGCCATAGTTTTTTCTCAAATTGAGATTAAATTCTCTAAGATGTAAAGCAGTGAAAATAGATTTGAAGGGTAATATGCCACTGCCGTAATGATATAATGGGGATCCATTCAACTCATTGAACAGAACATTAATGGAGAGTTTGATAGACTACAATTTGACTTTACGATCTTTGAGTCAGCAGGAAGTAAGCCATACATGGCGTTGAGGTCAGCACAAGCTGCAGTTTGAACTTGAAATGTGAGGTTTCATGAAAATGCCAAACATTTAATCATGCGGCACACAATGTATTGATGGAAGAATCATTGAAAAATCTGCTACTTTTCGACCCTTTCTGATTTTAGAGGCCTCTATCAACAAAATTGTTTGTTTTTTTGCGACGTGCTTTTCCTGAGGGACTGGTACTTTGTACAACAATTTAAAGAGTCTTAAGCTTTACACTTGGCATCAGTCCCAGTGCTGCTGATGCCTATGTAAAATAAAAAGAAAGATGTTTGTACCATGGCAATGGTAAATTTTTGAAGTTTCATTGGTCCTAGCACAAAAATACCCTTGTCTTGTACAAACGCAGATGTGCAGAGATACTCCCCATTTCTGTATTTGCTTATATATCAAGATCTTCACATCTACATTGTGTACCATACATCATCTCAATGACTTCTAATGTGAAACAGCTCATAATTTAAATGCCTCACCTGTTAAAGTTAAGATGACCAGTTGTATATAATTCTATGTCTTTTTTATGAGCACCAAGTGACCTTTCAACCAGCTTATGCAAATTGACTGGTCCTTTCACCCCACCATCCTCTTTGTAAGATTTTTGTTTTGGCTTGCATGCAGACATTTTAACCAACACATTAAACCTAACTCCAATGTATTTACATTTTTATTCCATCTATTTCTATTAAATATTCTACTTTACATATAATAGTGTGCTGCCACATGTAACGGTGTACAAGTAGGTTATGGTATGCTAACAATAAGCTCAAGCAAACTAAGCTTAGGAAAGCTGCCTGGCTATTTAGACTTTCGTCCTGACATTGTTTAGCATGGCTAAACAACATTTCTCTACATCTCTGAAAAACCACAATAAGGTCTGTGTGGCTTGGTCGCCTTGTATAATCCTTAACATCGCCTACTCTAGCTCAGCACAAAAGTTCTATTCGGAACTACATATAATGAGATTTTAGCTTTAAATCTCTAAGCAACTTGTGGTGTTGCCATGTCTTATATAAACATCTTGTTTGAAAACGGTGCAAAAGTTTTTATTTTTTGCCATATTTATCCTCCATTCACGAGAAAGCAATGTATCGTTATGTTTTGGACGGTAAGTCCGCACTCGCTTGGGAGTTGTCGTTTCTGGGTGTCTTCCACATAAAGGCGGGGCGTCTCATTAAGTGCCTTGCCCAAGCACACAACAAGCGAACTTGCCGGCTTGTTCTCCACAACCTCCCATAAATGCCGAGTGCCAAGCATGGAAGCTATAGATACTGTAGCGTGTCGCGCCTCGCCCCTCATCGAGCTGCCATGCCAAACATCTTTTTGTCTTTTTTTTTTTATTAGTTTGCTTTCAGTGGCTTGGCACCTTGCTCCCACTGATATGTGTGATTCTAGTTGTTTAATGTAAGAGCTGTGTTGGCTAATTTGCAACTTCGTGCGTCCCCAGTTTGACGCCCAGCTTGCGCACCTTTGCTGCTTTACCCTATGATTTTGCTGATGAAGTAATGTTAACTGACGAAGTATCTACCGTCAGGTTTGTAGCCGCTCGGCTATCTTCGTTTCAAGTATATCGTGCTCCTATAGTCCGCACGCCTGGCGATGCAACCTCACGCCAGGAATCTAGCTTGCATGGCTTTCCGGTAACCTAGCCGTGATATTGCAACGCGTATTGTTTATTATTATAAGATCCTTGAGCAATAACGTGCTGACTGAACCCCAATTGCTGGGAACTATGGCAGTCACAAGGAAGAAAGCACTACAGCAATATTTTATTCCATCAATTCGCGCAAGCTGTGGCAGATAATCAAAAATCACGACGATCAACAACGAACGAGAAACATGACAGACAACCAGAACACGTCCGTCCGCCACGGCGATCGACGAAGAAAGAGAGCACAATATCTCCGACCACATGGTCGGTAACAAAATCTGCACGCGACACCACGAATTAGGTCGCTGCACACGTCTATGTAATCAGGACGCTGCACACGTCACACCAACAAAAATAACGGATAAACAACCTAATGGCGGGAAAGGCAAACCGATCACCGAGCTACCAAGAGAAGATAAAAATAAACATTGTCTAGCCTTAATAAAAAAAAAAATAAAATAAATGTGTGTGATTTTAGACACAAGCAATAATAATACGAATACGCGTTGCAATATCACGGCTAGGTTGCCAGAAAGCCATGCAAGCTAGATTCCTGGCGTGACGTTGCATCGCCAGGCGTGCGGACTATAGGAGCACGATATACTTGAAACGGAGATAGCCGAGCGGCTACAAACCTGACGGTAGATACTTCGTCAGTTGATATTACTTCGTCAGCAAAATCATAGGGTAAAGCAGCAAAGGTGCGCAAGCTGGGAGTCAAACTGGGGACGCACGAAGTTGCAAATTAGCCAACACAGCTCTTACATTAAACAACTAGAATCACACACAGCAGTGGGAGCAAAGTGCCAAGCCACTGAAAGCAAACTAATAAAAAAAAAAAGACAAAAAGATGTTTGGCATGGCAGCTCAATGAGGTGCGAGGCGCGACACGCTACAATACCATTTTTTAAAGTCTTTCGGTATGACTCGACAAGGGAAATGAACCCCAGGTCTACCAACTGCGAACCGGACACTCTAACCACCACGCCATCGCGTCGGTCAAAAGTTATTAAATGATTACCTTCATAGCAACACTAAACCACTTTACATTTTTGAAAATTTATTTACATATTTACACACACTCAAAGCAAAACGTTTTTGGCTTACATCAAGCACTTGTCAAAGCATCTACACCATATCAAGTATTAGCACCTAATCATGATACCAGTATAGAACCAAAACTTCAAAACGTTATTACAGGCTTATGCCTCACGCCAACTTCCTCAGGCAGTCAGAATATAATTATAAATAGAAATTAGATTACCGGTATATGTTGCTGCAACCTCAAATTTCGATTAGATTCTAAACTTGATATTATAGATGCTTTGACAAGGGCTTGGCGTAGGCCCTACCAAGGCAAATTTAATCAAATGGGGATACCATACTGGCGACCCCTCGCGTAATTGTGGAACAGAGACACAAACGATGGAACACCTACTGCAATGCCCACTGCTCAAGACACCTTGCTCTCGTGACGATTTGAGCATTTTTAACGGCACCGCACAGAAATGCGTGAAATTGTGACAATCAACCATCTGAAGATACGATACAGACAGCAGGGCTTGATGTAAGCCAAGAACGTTTAGCTTAGTGTGTAAATATGTAAATAAATTATCAAAAATGAAAAGTGGTTTAGTGTTGCTATGTAGTATCGTTTTGTCGATTCTGAAAGTTACATCCCTTCTTAAGTTCACGAAATAAGTTTACGAAATATTATTAGCCAGCTTTGTATTTTAATTTCCAACCAGTGTGAGATAGACAGTTCTGTTTTCCTATTTTATAATTACGGTAAGTTGGTTCATGCATTTTGTTTTTTCGTTTTACATAGAAATTGAAAATGCCTGTGTAGGGCAAAATCGATTTTTCTTATAATAAAGTAGCTCAGCTGATCTAGTGTACCTTGATTTTATCTATCATCCCTTCCTAAATGATATTATTAAATGGCATTTACTATTAATGCTGTAATTCATTTACAGCAAAAAATTCATTTACAGCAATCGATTTACAGCAAAAAACTTAAAGTTGATTTTTTATAATAAATTACAATTACATTATGGAAAAAAAGTTTTAAGGGTGCTAATCCTAGTATTTTCGGGTAATATATTCCACCAATAATATTTTATTATTTTACCAAAGCAGAGCTACTCAACCAATTGTAACGAAGGTCCAGTTTTATAAATTCAGGATTTCCAGGGGTCTAGTAAAATTTTTGAATTGTAATAACAAAGATAAAACTATGATTATCAGGAAATATAAAAAAGTATTTAGATTTTATCTTAGTTCACTCACTCTATATTTATTACTGAAATCAAAAATAAAGTGAAGTTATTGTGATTCATTCTGCTAATTTTTTGAAAAAAGGATATTTCTTGTTTTTAGCCAGTTCTTGAAAATTGGTCTATAGAAGAAACAACAAATCAGTGGCGGTGGTGAAGTGTTTGGCCCTGGTATCGTACAGTAGGCTATCGTTTGTGGCAGTAAGATCTGCCAATACAATGCCCGATTTATTCTCTTCAAAGCAGTGTTAAACATCATAGGTTAGTTTAAACACTCGCTCGCTTATACATTGACTATGTCTGAAGTCAACTTGTTTGTCAGAAAGTTGGGGGTCAAAAACAGGTTCTAGACGCCTCGAGAGTAACCGCCCGATAAGCTTGTAAAAAACGCTCAACAGCAATATGGGTTGAAAGCTCAGTCATTAGCCGGTAGTTATAAATAGGCATAGTACAGGCATAGTAGGCATAGTACAGGCATAGTAGGCATAGTACGATGTGACGATGATTTTTAGTTGTTGGAGTCCGCCTACTACTAAACGTAAAGGACAAAATTTGAACTTTACTTTAAATGCTTAAGTAGTTGACTAAGCAATGAAATGAAAACGGCTGCTTGCGGGACCTAGGAAACAGATGTTTAGGGATTTTTGCAACATTGTTGTAGGCCCCACTAATCATATTTTTATATCTTTTAGTGATAATGCCAACTTTTGAAAAAAGCAAAGGCCTAAAATGTCAATTTGATAATGCAAATGTAACTAATGCTGTGAAAGATGTTATGCATCATCACCCTAGTTTAAGGGAAGCAGGAAGGAGACGGAATGTGAATTTTTGCGCTCAGTCACGCTACGTTAAGCAAGCTAACACGGAAGGCGAAGATTTTACTACTGTCAAAAAGACCATAAAAACCAAACATGTATCGAAGTGTTTTTAGTGGATTTTACAAATGTGTAGTCTGAAGACATTGTTGGAATTACTAATTATTTCTGACACTTCTCATGTATCCCTTGTTACACCAGGTATGTCACTTATTCATTAATTAAGGAATAACGCTATTACAAACCACACCTTAATTACCGTCGTTTTGCTTGCAGATTATAGCGACCCTATGAGATACAAAATTTGGGTCAATGATGTTTTGCTGAAATCAAAGATTGTGGGAGATTCATAAACATCCTCGCTCTATTCGCGCGTTTGTCATTGTATATCATTATTCTAAATCATTCGTTGACCAATACTTGCCATAAAAGAATAGATATACCTACGTATCATGAATGAAGAATGGAAAATCCCACAACAACAGCAAAGCATCGCATTTTGTATTCACGCAGCGCCAACAAGCAAACAATCGCTGCCCCAGAGACCACTGAAAACTTCAACAAGACCCACGCAATGCAAGACAAAGCGGAAACAAACAATCAAGCAATAACAATGACGCATACACCCGATACGCAGAAATACTTGATAACGAGCTCATCAAAGGAGCTACCAATCTTTCCGTCGTCAGCAATGTCATTTTTTCTGCGGGGAGTAATTATGGCGACCCTACGAGATACAAACTGAATTGTCGATGTCTTGCTGAAATCAAACACTGCTTATGACTCATAAACATTCTTGCTCTGTTCGCGCGCTTGTTATTGTAAATCATTCGTTGACCTAAAACTTGTCATAAAAATAATACACATATCTACATATCATAAATAAATGGTCGCTCTCTTGTCATAATGAAATAATACTCGGTGACTAAACCGAAGGGTCAGACGCACGGCAAAGTTACCAAGTAAATAAGCATATAAAAAGAGGTATTAGCGTTAAAAGGCATTAAAGATTCATTGCAAGTCATCATTCGTGTATTCGAGTGGTAGTAGTAGTAGTGATTCAGTTTTTATCCGGTGTTGTCCCTTTCACAGAGATGGCCGGATTTACCCCATTCCTTCTGCAATTGCTTGCACTCCCTCCCTCCACTTGTCTCGTCTTAGGGCATCCTCTTTCTTCAAACCAATCTTCCCTGTCTCCTCCTCCACTTGCTTCCTCCAAGTCCTCTTCGGTCGTCCTCGCTTTCTCTTGCCACTCACTTCAAGATTTAGAGCAACCCTCAAAACATTATCGTTATCCCTCCTCAGCACATGTCCATACCATCTAACTCCATTTGATGTTGCTAACCGGTCTATAGTTTCCTTCAACCCCAACATATCCATCTGTTCTTTAGTCATCTTCCTGTCTACCACTTTCTGACCGCACATGGCTCTCACCATAGCTCTCTCCGTTCTCCTCAAAATTGCTTTTTCATTTTCTTTTAGACATCATGTCTCACTTCAATACAATATTGCTGATCTTACACAACGATAGACTTTACCTTTCATCTTCAGAGGAAACCTATTTCCAAGCAACAACTCTCCACATTCCCTGAATCTTACCCAACCGATTCTTACCCTTGCTGTAACTGCCGCTTCACAACCACCACTAGCATTTAGTCTGTCTCCCAAATAACAAAATCCATTCACTGTTTCCACTTCATTGCACAACTTCTCGATCGAATCCATCGTTCCTTCCATTATTTCTTTACATTTCGAGCAAACAAAATGCATTGCCAACCTAGCGGTAACTCACTTTATTTTTGCTCATTTGCCATGAGCCCAGTTTCCACATTTTGTGCACAACACTGAATTGGCCATGACTCTCCTCCCACAAACTCCACATGGATCTATCTTGCTTTTGAATAGTTCGCCTTCTGACCCGCTTACCATCAATTTTGTTTTTCTGGTGTTGACCTTTAAATTTTTACTTCCCAGTGCATCCTTCCAATTCCAAAACCTTTCCTTCAAGTTCACCATGTCTTCGCTCGCTCATTTGGAACAGCCAAAATTCCCCATTACAGCCAACTTGTTGATTTTTGCTCAATATCGCATATTTGCTCTCGGTATTAACTTAAAGGCTTTCTTGTTTTCGAAGGTCAACTATTTTAGAATACCGTTTTCCTAAGTTTTTTTATTTAAGGATGACTATGGAGCCGTGGCCTCCCTGGCAAACTCCCACACTCCACTTAAAAATACCCCGCACTAGGGCATGTCGAGTGAAAGTCAGGTACAGCAAATTGTAGGGGGTTTGTTCACCTTCATTTTCAAGTCGAAAATATTCTGGTGAAAGCCCAGAAAGAGACTAGATGAATGGACTTTTTTGCAAAACGCTTAGCTTAAACTCGTTCAAATAAACAAAGTACAAAAGTTGTGGTTAAATTTTCTTCGTCACTAAAAAGCATCACCGCAATGTATAATAAATTTGATATTTTAATCGCTGAAGTTAATAGGAAACGTCAAAAACTATCAAATAAAATCTTCGCATAATTCAATAAATCCTCTGAAACGGCTTCGCCAATGTACGCTTACAACTCATTAACGGAAATTGTACAAAAACCTGCAACATATAAAAATTAAAATTTATTGTAGCGTATGTTATCCTCTGCTATGTATGTTATCCGCTGTATGTTATCCTACTATACCTGTATTATGCCTACTATAGCTGCTGCTCAGGCTATATGGTTTGGGATAGGGAAATTCACGACAAATAGCCGCAAACTCAGTCGCTAAATCAAGTGTCCACAAAGTGATGATGTTGAGATACGAAATTTTATTACAGCTCCGATATCCAAAATGACCACATGGTATATTTGATAGGGCGACAGGTTTTCTAAACACAATGCAAGTGTAAACAAACAGCTACGATAAACACTTAACTAACTTCATAATGTAAACATATTAAAAATAGGGATTTCGATGCAAATTCGAAGATCAAAAACGGCGTTGCGACGGTGTAACATATGTTGTGATGGAAAATTTACAAATACTACGTCGCAAGCCAACAATTCACATTCAAACTTACTAAGTACATGCAAGATACATACAAACTTACTGAACTATTTGAGGTCCCACGCAAATTATTAATTTTCAAGATTGTCGTCAGCAGCAAAACACTGTTATTTCCTCTGGTTCAAACTTTTTACAGAACCGAAAAACTACGCTCTTAGGCCTTATATACGGTAGCAACAGCCAATCAAAATTCACGATACAGGCCACGTGTAGTAAATTTTCTAGAATAATCAAGCCGGAATTTCTCAGATCTTGTTCTATAGATTCCAATTGTCACATTTCGCAAGTTAAACAGTAGGATCACAGTTTCGAAATTAAGTGGTGCGTAGAGCGAAAAGTAAAGACACGATTAGATTGTCTGGTGGCAGAACAAAGCATTCAATTGTTACGTATGTCCAAATTTGATGAAGGCAGTTACGGGGGTTCGTCTTTGTGCAAATAAATACTCCTAAAACAAAGCAAACAGACAAACGGCGAAATAGTTAATTAGCACATTCGGTTTTTCTTTATAGTTAAAAACAAATATCCAACAGCTGGCAGACAGTTTTGGACCACATAAACTAAAGGTCTCCAGCAGAGTGAAAATCAAGCATTGAATTCGAGCAAACAGCACATTTGCCAAAATAAAAATTTAAGAAGTGTTCGATCCGTGACACACCGCCCCCCTTAAGCCGATGAGGGGTCACAAGGCTTAACACAAAGGCGCAAAAATGTACACCAAAAATACAATTTAATTTACATAAGAATCATACACTATCACATTCAAGCAATGCGCACATCTTAGAAATTGGACGAACACACACAGAAAACTGGGTTTGTATTTTGGCGCTTCTAATCAGACCCTGTTTGTCTGGAAAGGTTTCGATTACTCGGCCCATGACCCAAGAGCTACGAGGTGAGTTATCCATTATAAGAACTATGTCCCCATTTGTGACATTGCGTGAAGTGTTGACCCACTTAGAGCGCTTTTGCAACAATGGCAAATATTCTCTAGTCCAACGTTTCCAAAATATATCTGCAAGATACTGCACTTGTCTCCAACGTCTCCTAGCAAAATTGTCCTTTTCTGAAAAGTTACCAGGAGGTAGGGAAACTTGTTCCTTTAAGAGGAGCAAATGATTAGCTGTTAATACATTTAAGTCTCGAGGGTCATCCGTTAAAGTGGTGAGAGGTCGACTGTTTATTATGCCTTCGACCTCGCACAAGAGGGTGAGTAAACTCTCGTCAGTTAAAATTTGTTCGTTGCATATGCCAGTCAAAATTTTTCGAGTAGAGCGAATGAGTCGCTCCCAAACACCACCATGGTGAGATGCTCTGGGCACATTAAACTTCCATTTGATGTTGCGTTGCAAAAGGAAATCATTTATCTGGGCTTGATTCCAATCATCAATGGCTTGGGTAAGTTCCCGTTGGGCCCCCACGAAATTAGTCCCGTTGTCAGACCAAAGTTCCGCGACCTGGCCTCTGCGTGCAATGAAACGTCTCAGGCTTTGAATGAACGAGCTGGTTTCCAGGCTATATGCCACTTCAATGTGTACTGCCCTGGTGGTGAAGCAGGTAAACAGTACTCCATACCTCTTTAGTTTAGATCGGCCCTGCCTCACCAAAAATGTTCCAAAAAAATCCACTCCAACACAGGAGAAGGGAGGTTTATCAGGAATAAGTCTTTCCTCGGGTAAATTAGCCATTTTTTGTGTAAGTGCCTGTCCTCGAATCTTGCGACACTTTACGCACTTGGACAGCACAGAGCGCGCCACAGAGTTAACACTTACTATCCAAAACCTTTCCCTTAGCTTAGCAATGACGTGTAGGCGTCCCGTGTGGCCTAGTCTTTCGTGTTGCTCTCTGATCATAAGCTCACTCTCATAACACTTAGGCAGAATGATCTGATGCTTGTTGTCATGTGGAAGACTTGACTTTTGTAGTCGCCCACCAACTCTTAGCATTCCATGTTCCAAGTACGGATCCAAATTGCGCAATGAGCTTGAAGATGAAATTTGTTCACCTCTTTGCAACTTCTCGATCTCTTTTCCATAGTATCGCCGCTGCAAGTGTCGGAAAATTAGGTACTCCGCCTCCTGAATCTCTTCAAGACTCAGAAGATCCTTCACATTTAAATGCGATCGACCAAGCCAAATGTTTTTGCAACGAATCACCTGAGCGCAAACTCGCTTTATTTTATGCCAGCTTGAGTAGTTCCTGCATAGTCCATCCAAAAGGCTGATGTCTGGTTGCACCTTTACGGCATAAATAAGGGTTTGGTCTCTTCTTACTTCCGGATCGCTTGTAAACTCTGGTGTGGTAGGATTTTGAGGAATTGTAGGCCAGTAATTAGGTGGCTGCCACAAAAAAGCTGGTCCAATTTTCCACCGATTACATTTTAAAAATTCGTCGATGGTCAGTCCACGTGTAAGTAGATCGGCTGGGTTATCTTTGGAGGGAACATAATGCCACTGTGAGGGGTCACACACGTTCTTGATTCTCTGAATTCGATTGGCCACGAAGGTGTGGAAGCACTTGCTTTCATTGTTTAGGTAGCATAGAACAGTCACGCTATCTGTCCAGAAAACGGATTGGACTTCCAACTCTGGCATTTGTAGTTCTCTGCGGATCATCAAGTCATTCTGGGAGGCCACCACTGCAGCGCATAGTTCCAATCTTGGAATGGTTAGTGGTTTCAGAGGGGCTAGTCGACCTTTTCCAAAAATGAGGGAGCAGTGGATTTCACCGTTTTTGTTGATCATCCTCAAGTAAGTGGCCGATCCATATGCTCCCTCTGATGCGTCTGCGAAGTGATGTAGTTGTGCGTGAACGATATTGCCAAATTTGGGAGGCTTGAAACATCTTGGCAATGTGAAGAGCTTCAATTTAGGAAGTTGCTCGAGCCAGTTTAACCACTTCCCCTTTTCATTTGGGGGAATCGGGTCATCCCAGCCCAACTTGTCACGGCAAAGTTTTTGTAGCAATACTTTTATGGGTAAAACTGCCACTGCTCCAAAACCCAGTGGGTCAAACACAGAGTTTATCATTGACAGAATCCCTCTTCTAGTACATGGCTTGTCTCTTCTTTGAACCTTAAATGTCAATGAATCTTTTTCCACGTTCCATTGCAGGCCTAAAGCTCTTTCTGTGGGTAGCTCATCACTAGCTAAATCCAAATCTAAAGCTTCCTTAGACCACTCTGACTTAGGGATCGAACCCATGACCTCTCGACTACTGCTTATCCATTTGTTCAAGCAAAAACCTCCTTTATCCAACAGATCGCGAAGCTCATGTACCAGTTTAATGGCTGTTTCGACCGTGGGAGCTGAAGTTAAGCAGTCATCAACGTAGAAGTCGCGCTTCACTGTTTCCACAGTTCTCTTGTCAAATTCTTGCTTGTGATCGGAAGCTGCACGCTTCAAAGCAAAATTGGCACAGCTAGGTGAACTCACGGTTCCGAAAGGGTACACGGTCATTCTGTACTCTTCAATTTCTTCATCTATATTTCCATCTTTCCACCAGATAAAACGAAGCAGGTCTCTATCTTCAACCGGGATTCTTACCTGATGGAACATGGCCTTGATGTCAGCCTGAACTGCCACTAGCTCCCTTCTAAATCTCATCAAAACGCCCAGTAAGCTATTTGTGAGGTCCGGTCCCTGCAATAAGTTACCATTTAAACTAACCCCATTAAACTGAGCTGAGCAGTCGAAAACCACTCTGATCTTACCTGGCTTTTCAGGGTGGTAAACTCCGTGATGCGGTAAGAACCATGTTCTACCTTCGGGCCCTGGCTTCTCAACCCTCTCACAGTAACCTTGGTCTATCATGTCGCTAACGAACCTTTTGTAGTCATTGTAGAATCCATCATTCCTGCTGAATTTCTTCCTCAGATGACTCGCTCTCTGCAGTGCTTGAACTCGGTTGTTTTGTAGCTTGAGATTTGGATACTTGATCGGGAGTCCGATTTCGTAATGGTGATCCTCCAGTTGTTTGGTAGATTCATTGACGGCTTTCATGAATCGCTGTTGATCGACTGACATCTCTTCCTTTCCGTTTACCAAGGAATCCATGATATCGGTGCAGAGAGAGCACATAGGGTGGTTCTGACTGTCGAATGAGGACCTGACAAAAAGGCTAGTCACGTGATCCGAACGACCGCCTGCGCAATTCAATGTCCATCCCACAGGTGTACGAATCGCATAGCTGCCAAACGGTTCTCTTATGACCTCTTGCGGTTGCATCACCATTCGATTGTTATTGCCAATTAATAGACCAACTTTGCATTTCACTTCCGGGATGTAGACATCTTCAAATTCAGCGTACTGGTCTGCATGTGCTTGAGTTGGGATGTCCTTATGGTTAACTGGCAGTTTCTTGCAGGAGTAAAGTGAGCTCAGTGGAATGCAGCAGATTTCGTCCATGTCAGTCACTTCCAGATTAGACACAATCTTTGTTTTTTGATGTCCTTGATCTTTATTGAGCGTGATGGTGCGAATTCCGACCTCCTCACAGTCTTCTATCTTTAGCTTTTTTCTAAGATCTTCAGTGACAAAGGAGTGTGTGCTGCCAGTGTCCAACAAAGCCTTGGTGACAACTAACTCAGCAGACCCTTTTCTTCGTATCTTCACCGGTACTACGGGTAGCAGGCTTTGTTCCATCTGCGGCAGATTGATGAGTCCATTTTTAACCACTTGCTTAGGTGTCTTGGAACTCTCGTTCTCACCATCCTTTACGGGCTTGCTAGCAGGATTTGATTCATCTTCGTCTGGTGGATGCAGCAGTGTTGTGTGAAACTGCTTACAATCACGCTTTTTGCAAGCCTCATTTTTGCGGCGGCAGAACTTAGCAAAGTGGCCTTCCTTTAGGCAGGCTCTGCAGAGTTTGCGTTGACTGACAAACTCTATCCTCTCGTGGTAGTTAAGGTCTCGGAACCTTTTGCATTGGTTTAGGAAGTGCTCCTTTTCACACATGAGACACTTGGCTGCGTGTGTGTCCTTGCTGTTCTTTACTTGTGTGGAAAAGTTCTTCGTTTTTCGGCTGGTACTGTTTTCCTGACTACTGTACGACTTGGAGGAGGTGGGTATTTGAGAAAGATTGGTGCTCTCTCGAGTCTTCTGTCGCACAAAATCACCGAGATCATTGATACTAATATCTCGGTGCTGTTTGTGCAATATTTGGTCCACCTCGTGGTTCCAGGCAGGTATCCAGGGTTGCGGCAGGCGATTCATAATTTTTGTCACCATATCCATGTTGTCCATCCGATTCAAGCAATCCATTCCTTGCAGAGTTATCAGACAAGAGGTAAAATCCGCTGAAAACTTAATCAGGCTTCTATGGTCATTCTCGCTAAGCGCTGGTCCTTTAACAATAGGTCTAATGCACGCTTCAATGACCTTATGCCTCTGACCAAAATACGACTGCAACAACCCTCTTGCTTCCTGATAACCTCGTTCTGCTGTTTGCATATGTTGACACCCCTTAATCAGAGAGTGCGCTATATCCTTAGTGTAGTGCAACAAAAGGAACAGCTTTCTATTCGAGTCGGTCAGTTGCTGATCAATCAAGACGTCGAAGGCCTTAATGAAGCTAAAATAGTCAGCTGGGTTACCATTGAAAAACGGAGGTTCTACCTTAAGGGTAGGTAATTTAGTAAAATATGAGTTATGTTGGGAATCGTCGGAATGTGCCAAAACATTAGCTGGATTAATAGGATTAGCATTGTCGGACAAGGTAGGTGTCTGCATAGCGCTTTGTGTGGGCACGTAAACCCCTGGGTGTATTGACGCATCACAATTAAATTGAGACATTACTCTAGTATTCCCAGTACCATTAGAACCAAGCACGTTAGTATTAGAAGCCTTAGGGGCATAAAATGTCTTAGTTTCAAACGGCTTACTATATGGGTTAAGGTTTGAGACCATTTTAGCACAATTTACGTTAGCATCGCCATTAACTTTAGGCGAAGTACAAGGCACTGCCACTGGTACGGAAACGGAACTCGACACGTCAACCACAGGTCTTAAAATTAAAGATTCGTTATCAGGCACGGTTTTCACGAGCGGCACTTCAAATTTAGGTTTCAAATCCATGGGCTTATTAATATCAGTGAGCATGCCACTACGAGCATTCCTAGTGAGGCCTGATTTAATTACGTCACTTTTCACACGATTATCATGCAAATTGGTGAGTGCCTTATTTGAGGCATTAGCAGTGCTAGGTATATTTATTGCAGCGTCCGCATTGTTTCCGACCATATCAACCACTGTAGATTTGCTTTGTTCGGGGTGGTCATGGGGGACGTTATCGTTAGCAACAAATGTTAGCACATTAGTATCACATTTACGTTTATCCGCACAACCAATATTAGAAAGTTCACTACTTAGCTCCGCATCGACCTGATCCAATTCGGCTTGTAAATGAGCATGTTCCAATTGTTGTTGGAAGATCATGTCTTGATGCTCTCTTTCTTTCACCAGTTGAAACTCTCTTTCCTCTTCATGACGTCTTTGGGTAAGCTGTTTTTCTTCCAGGCGAAGGCGCTGCTGCATTTGTTGCTGCTTCAATTCGTCAATGTGTTTCTGCGACTTGATTCTGGCTTCCAATGCTGCCTTGCGAGCCCTTGCGCTGCTTGTAGATGATCTCGACCAATTGCTCCGGCTTGACGTTGAACGCCAGGAGGTACTTGAGTGGTGGGATGATGGTGCGACCGAAGGAAATGTCGAAGAGCCAGCCATCTTCTTTGATTTGGATCGAGTCAGGATTTCGCTTTTGGGCGCCTTTGACTTGTAAGCTGATTTGTTGGAACGCTCACTTCGTTCATCATTTTTGTCGACTCGATCCTTGGTTGTTGAAGGCGTTGGTGCTGCAGGCGACATACTTTTCTTCGGTTCATCCTCTGGGGTTGATTGGGTTAGTGCAGTTTGGGCAAGATCTTCCTTTTGCATTGCAGAAGCCATTATATGACGTCGCAGATTCAAGAACAAGAGAACTGGGGGGGGGGGGGAACAGCAACCAATTTTGTTCACGAAGAAGTATTCAATGTTCAAGATTAGCTTTCCAAAGAGTTCAAAAACTTACATATAGCTGCTGCTCAGGCTATATGGTTTGGGATAGGGAAATTCACGACAAATAGCCGCAAACTCAGTCGCTAAATCAAGTGTCCACAAAGTGATGATGTTGAGATACGAAATTTTATTACAGCTCCGATATCCAAAATGACCACATGGTATATTTGATAGGGCGACAGGTTTTCTAAACACAATGCAAGTGTAAACAAACAGCTACGATAAACACTTAACTAACTTCATAATGTAAACATATTAAAAATAGGGATTTCGATGCAAATTCGAAGATCAAAAACGGCGTTGCGACGGTGTAACATATGTTGTGATGGAAAATTTACAAATACTACGTCGCAAGCCAACAATTCACATTCAAACTTACTAAGTACATGCAAGATACATACAAACTTACTGAACTATTTGAGGTCCCACGCAAATTATTAATTTTCAAGATTGTCGTCAGCAGCAAAACACTGTTATTTCCTCTGGTTCAAACTTTTTACAGAACCGAAAAACTACGCTCTTAGGCCTTATATACGGTAGCAACAGCCAATCAAAATTCACGATACAGGCCACGTGTAGTAAATTTTCTAGAATAATCAAGCCGGAATTTCTCAGATCTTGTTCTATAGATTCCAATTGTCACATTTCGCAAGTTAAACAGTAGGATCACAGTTTCGAAATTAAGTGGTGCGTAGAGCGAAAAGTAAAGACACGATTAGATTGTCTGGTGGCAGAACAAAGCATTCAATTGTTACGTATGTCCAAATTTGATGAAGGCAGTTACGGGGGTTCGTCTTTGTGCAAATAAATACTCCTAAAACAAAGCGAACAGACAAACGGCGAAATAGTTAATTAGCACATTCGGTTTTTCTTTATAGTTAAAAACAAATATCCAACAGCTGGCAGACAGTTTTGGACCACATAAACTAAAGGTCTCCAGCAGAGTGAAAATCAAGCATTGAATTCGAGCAAACAGCACATTTGCCAAAATAAAAATTTAAGAAGTGTTCGATCCGTGACACCTACTATACCTGTATTATGCCTACTATGCCTGTACTATGCCTACTATACCTGTATTATGCCTACTATACCTGCATTATGCCTACTATACCTGTATTATGCCTGTACTATGCCTACTATGCCTGTACTATGCCTACTATGCCTGTACTATGCCTATTATGTCTGTACTATGCCTACTATGCCTGTACTATGCCTACTATGCCTGTACTATGCCTACTATGTCTGTACTATGCCTGTACTATGCCTACTATGTCTGTACTATGCCTACTATGTCTGTACCATGCCTATTATGCCTGTACTATGCCTACTATGCCTGTACTATGTCTACTATGCCTGTCCTATGCCTGTACTATGCCTACTATGCCTGTACTATGCCTACTATGCCTGTACTATGCCTACTATGCCTGTACTATGCCTACTATGCCTGTCCTATGCCCACTATGCCTGTACTATGCCTACTATGCCTGTACTATGCCTACTATGCCTACTATGCCTGTACTATGCCTACTATGCCTGTACTATGCCTGTACTATGCCTGTACTATGCCTACTATGTCTGTACTATGCCTACTATGCCTGTACTATGCCTACTATGCCTGTACTATGCCTACTATGTTTGTACTATGCCTACTATGCCTGTACTATGCCTACTATGTTTGTACTATGCCTACTATGCCTGTACTATGCCTACTATGCCTGTACTATGCCTGTACTATGCCTACTATGCCTGTACTATGCCTACTATGTCTGTACTATGCCTACTATGTCTGTACTATGCCTACTATGCCTGTACTATGCCTACTATGCCTGTACTATGCCTACTATGCCTGTACTATGCCCACTATGCCTGTACTATGCCTACTATGCCTATTTATAACTACCCGTCATTAGCTACTTTGCCTGGTTTTGGTGCCGAGATAGCTGTGCCAGGTCGCCATATTATGAAGATGTTTGGTAGGTCACACAAACTTTTTTGAGGCCATGTAACACGTTTGGGGCCGCAGTGCTTCAGAATAAATTTAATGGGATATTGCCTAGGCTCTGAACTTTACCACACTTGATCGATTTAATTGCAGAGGAAAATTTAGTGGACAAAAAAAACGTGGATAACATACCTTCCGCGCTGGGAAATAGGTTTTCTCGTGTTTTTCATGCTGATCGTGTTGTTTGCTAATACTTTCAAAAGTACCGTTAGTCAATACTAAGCATAGGCGTAACACTTTGTATTCTTTGGGGGAGGGGGGCTGACGGTAAAAAGACTGTTTTGAATTGCAAGTCACAAGACCTTGTTTGGAATCAACTTTTTGAAAAGTAGGCAATGGGTCTTGGCATTATTCTGAGGGGGGCGATAACAGTATGGGGGTCTGCAGCACATCAACTTTCCTACTTTTATGCCAATGCCTCCCAAGAAATTAAAATTCTTTCCAGAAATCAAATGTGATCCCTAAAAAAGTTTGTTTTCTTCTGGTCTACGCCTAAACTTGTAGGCATAAATTCGCCCCTAAAATAAAAGTAAAAATCAAAAAATTCATTTATCATGATTGGTATTGATACTAAATTTTTGCAATTTTGGCGTTTTTGCAGAAAGTGAAGTTAAAAATAACTAGACATATCACTGTTTCCCAAAGTTTCTTTATGCACAAATGAATTATTGAAGGAAAGTGGCTTTTACTAAAGGAAATCAAATATTGCAAGGAGACACTGGGGTACTTTGCTTTTACAGGGGGCATGTCTCTCTTTTTCCCTTATTTCGCAATCTGCATGCGATGGTTTTTATGTTATGACGATCGCAGTCTGCTTGTGATGATCTGTCACAAAATAAGATTATTTCTTTTCTGTATTTTATTTCCGTGAATAAATCTAGCTCTTAACTTAATTGAATTTGTAAATTAAATTTTTCACAAAAGCCATCACAGTTAGGTTAAACTTGTTTATCAATCGTTAATGAATTAAGAAAATAAATTGAAGGCGAAAAAATGCAAATAAAACAATGTATTACCAGCTGTCTTTGTGGTTGTCCCTCCTCTTCTTCGGGATGGAGGTACGGCACGAAGGGCAATTCAGGTTCATGTGTATAAGAACGCCATGCGTCAACCTAATTGAAATTAGGCCAGGGAAAAGATGGTAGCCCATTTCGAAGCAGTCTTGAGTGACTGGTAGCCCCACCACCAACAATGCTGACTGCCACTGGTGGGTACCCAAAAGCCGTCTTTTACAACAATTACCAGCTCGTCAGGTGAGAGCTAGGTTGAGTAAAAAATGTTTTTTCGAACAGGTGCGACAGACAAAATCGTCGATAAGTGTAGCAATCAACAAGGCTTTGGTTTCTTTCATGTGATCATTCATGATTGCCACAGAATTAAACCGTTGCTTCTTCATTCCCGATGGCAAATAAGTCTTTAAATGTCTTAAGCCAGAAAATGACCTTTCAGCAGTACATGTAGGTGCAGGCAGCGTAATCATAGTTTTGACAAGATTGGTCAACACTGGTACCAGTTCACGAAGGAACTTCTTTACGTTTTAGGAGTTCAACTACATCATTAAAGTTCTCCAACGGTTGTCCTGTTGACATCGCTCGGTCAATGAGCAGATGTCTATCCAAAGTCAATCGCGGCCAATCAACATCGTCTTTGTAAGTGCGAGTAATATAGTCAGAACTTTACGTTGGCCAATAAGAAAGTTTTCTATATTTCTTAAATGAACAGCTGTAGCATCTGGCTCACAACGATCATACGCAATCCATTAAATCACAGAATCCAGCACTTCGTAATATAAGTGTCTATAATTATCTTTGACCTCTACGTGAAAGAAGGCATTTGAAGATTTATCAAGCAGTCGGAGAGCTTTTCGTGGTCTTGACAATTCTGGATCATTAATAACATCGTTAGCTTCTGTAGCACTTAAAATTCCACTCCATGCACTGTCAAATCTGGCATCATTTTTTGCTCTAGTAATAGAAGATTTTGCGCAAGCAATAACATCCTGGACTTTTCAAAAATCAAGCTGAGCATTCTGCAACTGTGCACCAGCGCTTTCAACAATGATAAAACCATCCGCAACACTTCAATATAAAAATAAGTGTTGAGTTTCGCATCGTCTACAAAAAACCACCTGCTTTTACTTTAAAGTCTGTTCGTACTTGCTCGTCAACTTCTTGCAGCCACAGGATAATCGGCGTATAGTGACGACTAATGGCTTCCAATGAAATTAGTCGCATTATCCAAAGATGGGGCAAAATGCTTTCAACGATGCAAGCCGATGATTACCTTCGACTGCCTGAAACTGGTAAAACCAAGACAATTTTTTCGGAGAGTCACAAATAAAAGCAATATCGCTTTGTACTAGTCCCATCACATATCTCACCTCACTGCTATTTTTTAAAGCATCTGAAATTGATTTTGTGCGCTCTACAGTGAATGTAAATAGCTCAACTTTTTTTATGAATCAATTTCTTACGCAATCCGTTAACGCGTCCGGAAACATCCGCAGCATTATCGTAGCACTGGCCTCTACATTTATCAATTCGTAATTGAAACTTGGAAAGTACGGCTTTCACGATCTTAAATAGCTCTTCACTAGTGGTTGACGTAGTTTCATAAAAGCCACAGAACAGCTCTTGCACATCTAAGTCGTCCATAGTGATACGGAAACAAATGCTTATTTGTCCTTTATCTGATACGTCCGAAGTTTCGTACAAAGTAATGCCATAATATTTTGCTTTTTGAATGTCTTGTCGCAACTTAGTTAAAACACCGCAGCTAAAATCATTTAAAACTTCGTTGGTTATCGCAGAAGATATTGCTTTTCAAGAGCATTTTGGGCAATAGGCCTACTGTCCGCATTTGAAAACTGTAGATCACGTGCCCGTTACCTCAAAGTCTGACCACAAATTTTTCGATATCATTAAATAAATTATTTCAATGACGACACTTAGTCAAAATATAGCGCAGTAGTAATACCAACAACACATCTAATTTTTAGCTCTATTTTAATTAATAAATAACTATCGTTTTAGTTTATCGCATTGCTCATTTTTTAGTAGCCTATTGAAAGATTTTTACACTCAACCCAGTAAAGCTCCACATATTTCGTTGCCCTACCGTTGGTGAACACGCTCAAGTGTAATTGCTAGTCTAGTTGCCTACTGCCTGTATTTAAAAAACCAGATTAATCCACATTGGTTTTGGCCGCTATACTTTATGCTAGCGGCAAGAAAAGAGAAACCAACTCGAAAAAACTCGTAAGTGATATCACAATCGATATTCAACAGCAGTTCTGAGCATGGGTATAGGCTGCGGTTATAAAAATACTCTTCAACGCACCAGCGACTTCCTCCGAAAAAAGGTTTTTACTAGTTAAAATTTGCCAGGGCTTTGATCAAATGAGGGTAATCTCAAAGCTAGAGCATCTAAATTTTTCTTGGTGATTGCCGAAATGTATGGTGGGGGCTAGGGGAGCAGAAAATATTCTGGGGAGGGATGAAAAAAGTCTGGGGGGCAGCAGCCCCAAGCCCCCCTACTTTTACGCCTATGATGCTAAGAATGTGCAGGTGTGCCGAAAGCGCGAAAATTTGGCTATTCTGTTTGAAAATAACTTAGTACTGAGAACAAGTCAACAAAGTTTGGTAAAATGGGTATGGGATTTTTCGAAATCTGTGGCTGCATCTACTGTTACTCCTCCTGGAGCTCAAGGTCCAGTTTCAATGTTTAAAAGGTCCGGATTCGGACCGCGGTTCACTAATTGAGTGGCCCTGTTCTAAAGCTTGCATCAAGCTGAAGCAACATTCGCTAGACTGCCTAAACTATTACTACGTTTTTTGTAAGTACATAAAAAACTTATCGTAAATATGATGCTATTGTAATGAAAAATTTGCATTATATCAACGCATTGTTTTTCTTTGATTTTTGTAAACTTAAGTCGAGCGAAAAATATATATTTTTAAAATTCTGGGTACCACAAGGGTCAAAGTTGATTCGTGTGTTTATGGAAACTGATGACGCTTTAGAAATCTTTAAATTTTGCATATGTAAGCAAAAATTAAACAATTCAAACTAACTACAACAAGCAGTTCTGCAATTTAATTAGTAATTTTGCATGAAATATAGAAAGAATAGTATGTAGTATCTTCATTTAGAAACTTTTTTACGCACGTGATTGCTCAGCTAGGGGTTGAATTCAGATTAGGCAGGCTTTAACTAGTCGTAGGCTAACCTTACAAGCTGATAAACTCAACAATAATGCAGTGTACACCATCACAGTTGTCGATAGTCTGTGGTGAGCAACAATACTGGTGAATTTTATCTTCTTATTGGTGTTGCATTAGATCAATTTTATTGCCTTGTTACAGATAATAACTATTCAAAATTGGTGAAAAAATAAAAATGTTTTGGTATGTTGATAGTTAGATTTTTAAAGGCTTTGTTTGGATCTCATTTATGGTCGTATTCACCGCACTGTTGTTATGAGAAATGACTGTCAAATGATTTGCATCTGTGATCAATCATATCTATAATGGAGAAATATGACAATTTGGGGATGGTAGGCGAAGGATCCTATGGCATGGTTATGAAATGTAAACATAAAGAATCTGGTCAAATTGTAGCAATCAAACGCTTTCTTGAAAGTGAAGATGACAAAATGGTGAAAAAAATTGCAATGAGAGAAGTTAGAATGCTTCGAGTAAGACTAAAATAGTTGGTAATAATGTCAAGTAGTCTGGAATGTTGTTTGTAGTTCAAACCTCATGATGACTATATCTTTGTAGACTTGAGAAAAACACCACTTGGCAATTTTCTCTTCTTGTTTGCACAGCTGGTGGTAGAAATTCAGTTTGCCTGCAGTAACTTCTAAAAGGGTCAGAATGCGCTGCAAGGTCTTTGTGACTAGGATGAAATTATTTGACGAGAATTTTTTAAAGCTCTCTGGTGTTCTCAATTTAACAAGGGAAGGCAAAATGCTAGTAAACTATTAGCATTATTCTTTTTATGAAGAATGGTGAATAAATCCCATTTATATGCATTGCTATTGTTTTACATTTTATCCTCCTGCCTTTGTACAGCCTTTGTGGTTATTTAATCAAATATTGTTCACATCTGCTTCAGAGTTGTCAGTACTGTTACCACAGTGTTTTTCCAGCACTGCAAGAAAGCAAAGATAGTTGTCATGTAGAGACTTTACATTGGCATTAAATTTATAAGCTTTGATTTAATTGTGTTATCGTTTTTGTCTTTTGGGCACAGGAAGTTTTTTGTTGGTTATGCTACTATAAGGTTAAAAGTGGTGCTTTCAGTGATTATACTTGTAGTATAAAAAATGTCACCTCTTTTTTATTGCCGCCTGCAAATCAAAGTGGATCGAGACTGGGATTTGCCATCAAAAATATTGTGGGTTAAACCCTCAAAGCATTGAAATTGTCATAGCCCAGCAAAGCCGGTGCTTGCTTTAAAAGCTCACGTTTTGGGTTTAAACTATGGTTTGTGCCAACTACAGCGATGATCCATGGGTGATTGCTGGCTTAGAGTAGGGGTGCACAACACAGGGCACACGTGACCAATGTGGCATGTAAATGGTTTGGTCAAAAGTAATTCTTTTTATTGGAATAAATTGTTATAACTCACGTTTGTATCGCAATAACTTAAATCGCAATGTCTATTCACATGGTGCTAGCTCATGGCCCTGTTATCAGAAGGTGGTAGCTGAAAACACTTAAGTAAGCTAGCAGCTGGAAGGTTGAACAGGGTTAATTTTGACGTGGAGTTTAATCTGAACGGTGCTGTGCAGTGTTGTTGAGAGTGATCTCCAAAAAGAAAAAAAGATCAGTATCTAGATATAGAGCACGATCAAGTGGTGCAAAACAATCCTCAGCACTCTGCTGCTGTGTCACAGATCCACTGTTGTCTTTCGAATGTGTCGCATCAAAAAAGTTTGAAAAAGTTGTCACGCACATTGGTATTATACATATATACATTTGTGTGCGTGTGTGTTAATGCACATGCAATCATGATGTTTATGTATGCATGCATGGGTTCATTTTATGTGGGCCTACACGTTATAGGCGCCTATAAGATTGGCCTAGCACCACGTTTGAGTTGTGCACCCCTGGCTTAGAGACCATAAAGTTACTTTACAATCTGACAAAGTCTCCATTGATTTTGTGTTCAATGAGTTGAGTTGATACTCATCATCATTATTATGTGCTGGAACATTGTGGCTCAATACCCATCTTGGAGTTACCAGCAACAGTTTGGGTCCCCTAAAGAACAAACCATATTGCCAAATAAAAAAGCATGACGAGAAGCAACCAATGTGTGTGGGAGAAAAGCTAATTTTTTTTTGTATTGGTCATATGTTGACTGGGTGCTTCAAATTGTACTTTTCAATGGTTAGTAGAAATGTTTTAACTTGAAAACTACCCCGAACAGAAGATATTGCAATAAAGTGCTTTTTCCCAACGCAGAACAGCAGTTCAATCCATTTGGCCCAGTATTCATCCCTTGATGGTAAGTATATGTTATCAGATCAGGTAAGCCTTTGATATTTCACACAAAACTGCTGGTTGTCAATTTACACTTATAAGCAAGCAAATTATAGTACTAAGTTTAGTCGTACAAAATATTGGAATGCTATGTTTAATATTGTGATTTTAAAAACTTGTGTTGGGACCTACCACTTACAGTAGTCAGCACTTCGTGTTGTCTTCATCATAGTGTTACATTTAATGTTATATTTTTGCAGAAACTTCGTCATGAAAATCTTGTTAACCTTATTGAAGTGTTTCGACGGCGCAAACGACTTTATCTCGTGTTTGAATTTGTGGACCACACAGTATTAGATGATCTTGAAAAGTATCCTAACGGATTAAGTGAATTGACTGTGAGAAAAATTCTCTGGCAGGTTCTTCGTGGAGTGGAATTTTGCCACAGTCACAACGTAAGCAATAGCAGTTACAACGTTGATTAAACACAACATGAATCGTTGTGAGATGATTTGATTCAACAGAATTTATGTACAATTAAGATTTTTAAACTTTTCCTGGAATGAGTGTTTTTAAAAAAGTTGTGCTTGTTTGTGAAACATTTACTCAAGTTTGGAGCTATGAGTTGTGAATTGATATTCTCTCTTGTCATAATTTTCAACATTGTAAATTGGGCTCACTGTCTTTGAGTCATTGGTCACTCATGCATGTCATCGCAGTTGCTGAAAGCCTTAGTTTAAAGCCAAAGTGTGAGTTTTAAGAAAATATCAGTTTTATTCAGCCTTGCCATATGTAACATTAAGCTTTGAGGGCCCACTCACAGTCATTTGATAACAAGAATGACACCCAATCTATCACATCATATTTCCAACAGATATTTTTCTGCTCATGCATCTTCTGCTTTTATGTAGATAATCTCTAAAAACAACTGTCACTCCAAAATTGAACATTACATACTATTATTGATTTTCTCATTTTGAGAATCAATATCCATTGTTTCTAGTTAAGGATTGACATCAGTATTGCTTTTTTCCGGTATTAGTTGCCAATTTTTCGTTTAGTTAAAATTTCAATAACTTGCTAAGCATTTGAAACATTTTCATTTCTTCTGATTTAATTGTCTAACCACTAGACTAGTATCTGTAACTGATTGAACTTATAAGTGGCTTGCTGTTCTGCAAGATTTATCACATTGTTAGATCTGTGATAAAGAAAAATAGCACTTCAGTACTTTGCACATTGGCAATTGCAAATGAAAGATTATTTTCTTTTTACAGATCATTCATCGAGACATCAAGCCCGAAAATATTTTAAATTCAAGAGCAGGAGTAATAAAGTTATGTGATTTTGGATTTGCAAGGACGCTTGCATCTCCTGGTGAAGTTTATACCGATTATGTTGCCACTAGGTGGTATAGAGCACCAGAACTTTTAGTCGGTGACACGAAGTATGGCAGGTATGTTCCAAATTTATTGTTTTTACAGGAACACTAAAACTGTTGAAAAACTATTAATACAGTAATCATTTTGAGCAGAGCTGTTGATATATGGGCCATTGGTTGTCTAGTTGGTGAGATGTTGCAAAGTGACCCAATATTCCCTGGAAAATCAGATTTAGATCAGCTAAATAGAATATTAAAATGCATTGGTGAGTGGAGTTGAAATTGGCCGACTAGTAGGTATGTTGACAGCTACCAGCAGATTTGTTTGGTTTTAAAAAAACAGCAGTTCTTCCTATGATTTATCATCAATATCTCTGACTTTTAAACAGTCTAATGCAGTTGTTATGCAGTCTAATGCAGTTTTCATCAGGACATAAAAAATTTATAGGTACAGTTATTGCAGTACGGTCTTAACTAAACAAGCCATTAAAAAGATGTAGAAAAAAAGCAGTGAAAGCTTTTGCTAAGCGTGAAGTCTGAAGGTTTCAATAAATCAAATTATGTACAGTATATCGCTGTTCCTTAAAAAATTTCAAAAACTATTCAAGTAATTGCATCATTTAATGCCATACCTGTACTAGAATTTAGTTTATTGTAACTGCCAGAAAAATACTGAGATTTAACAACGGTAATAGCAAAATAAGAATATAAGAAAGGTTGTTGCTGTTCTTGGGTTATTAGCTTTCAAGTCTGGCTTTAATACAATTTTGCAGGAAAAAAGAATATTTTTTGTATACTGCATTAGTCCGGTTATAAATTTTCATAATTACATCTGCTTCAAAAATTCCTAAAAATCTGCCAACAGGATACTAACTATTGCAAAAGGGTTTGTTAATTTGAATTAACAGTCATAATCAATATTTTTTGCATGTCTTATTAAGTTAAGGCATGTGTATGAGTTTGTCTTCACTCACAGTTGAGTTCGCTTATCTGCTCAATTACAGACAGAAAATACTGGGTACCAACACCTTGCTCACGTATCTCACATATAATGTTTTTGAGAAATTTGCTGTTTTTGCTTTTTTTAAAGTTTGCATGTTCTTTTTTGTTTTGTTAAATTACATTTTATTCATTTTTTTAATGCATGAATCAGACCCGTGGACATTTGGGCTGTTGGCTGCCTAATAACTGAAATGTTGACTGGAGATCCATTGTTTCCTGGTGATTCAGACATCGATCAACTCTACCAGATAATTAAGTGTTTTGGTGAGTATTAGCAGGATTTTTCTTTGTTCATTTGCTATTCTTGCATGCTGCATGAACTGTCTAAATTTTGCTGTTTTTACTTTTCCTAAGGTGCAATGACTTGAGCACCATCGAAGCATTAAACCTTAAAATTTTATATGCAAAACTGTGGAACAAAGATGTTTTTCAAAGCTTTTCATAATGTACTCATCAGTTTCAGAATGTGGTTAAATAAGAAAAGCCTATAGTAATTGCCGTATTGTTAGAAATTTTAACTGCCACACTGATGGTGCTGTTAATGCGTTTGCTTTGCCATTGGAAGACCATGGTTCGATTTCCTTGCCAAGCCATAGCTGAGACTGTAAAACGGTATTAACAGCTTTCCTGCTTGGCACTTAGCACAAAAGGGATAAGGTGGAAAAAAAGTTCGTATATTGTGTCTTTGGGTAAGGCATTTAACACCATATTTCCATCTTTGCGTGGCAGATAGATGGTGGAGCCAAGCAAAGTACTCATCGCGGTGGCCCAATTAAATCAAAGATTAGCATATAGAGCATGAGCGAAACGAAACTACCAGCTCGTTTGAATACCGTTGTTCAGCTGATGTCAGCAACGCGGTGAAATGGGTCGGAGCACTGTGTTATAGTGATGATACCCCTTAACCTTACGTTTATACCTCACTATATGTGTTGTAGTCTCAAAAATAATTTTTCGGCGATCTCCTCTCTTTGGTTGCACTGCTTGTCATAGAAATGAGGAATAGGCCTACAGATAATTCCATCCAATTCGTAATACAAGTTCTACCCACAACCATCAATAGGTGTACCTGTGGTTGAAGAACAAAAATGTAAAGGTCATAAATTGCTACCTTTGGCATTTGACACAATACTTCTGCTAAACAGCGCGGTATGAAAGGCTTAAGGGAGAAAAGCATCTAAAAGTTACATTATTTTGCTGACAGTTTAATGTACAAATGACTGTTTTTGTTCATAATTGTCAAAGGCCTTTAAATTTCTAATGTAATTAATTCATTGTAACTGTAAGGTTATGCATAACTAATTAGCTGTAATGTTTGTGCATCATAAGGAGTACGAATCAGTTTATAGTTTCAACATTAGGCTTTTCTATTGTGTTTGATAATTAACATTCCATTGGCTAAGAGTGTAAGTTTTTCTCTCAAATAACCATCTATTGTTATGTGACTAAACCTTGTAATTTGATCAGCAATTCGGACTTTTTTCAAATAGAGACACAAGATAGGAGGTGTTGTTCAACAGTTTGTAACTACCATCAAAACACATTGTAAATAGAATAATAAGCAGGAAAGATCAAGTTTACTATTATCTATTACTACAAAAAGTATTCTTTTTGGCTTTATCTCCCACAGCTGGATTAAGGTCGTGGAAATTTGACTTATGCAACCATTTACCGTAACAAAACTGCTGGTAGCTAAAATAACGGTAACTGATTTGTGTAAATCTTACTCTTTTTTGTGTAAGCTTGTTGCACTTGTTGTATGAATGCATTAACATAAGCGTACTAATCAATAATTTCTGCCCCGTGACCTAGCAGAGGCAGCAGAGAGACGCCCATGCCTTGAATTTGCAATGGCATTTTATATGGATTGCGTCATCACAGCGAGAAGCAAAAAGCTGCCTAGGTTGCCTCGCTTTTTCTGATTTTTGATCTAATAAAGCAGTGGTTTCCAAACTGTGGTACGCGAACAACTTCAGCTTACTTAAATTTTGCGGAAACATTTAACTTTTAAACCTTTCATACAGACTTTTATAACGACGACACTGCAGCTAGCAGCCATATTTTACACCTGTTATCATATATTATTTCATTGCGCTAAAAAAACAAGGTGCTACGTGATGTTAATATAAAACAGTTAAAACACTAGTTATGTTATTTTTGCGAACCTTTTCATTTAAAATTTGATTTTTTAAAAATTTGCTGTAGCAACACTGGGAGGTCTAGCAGGGACAAAATGCCTCTGTGAGGTTATAATGTACAAAAAGTTTGTGGCCATTTTTACAATGAAGTGAAACTACTGTGCAATATATAATTAGACTATGATCTGTTGGGTGTGGAATTTATTACTGACGGATTTCTCTGCATGTTTTGAGCGTGATTCGCTTGTAGTAGTAAGCAAAATTTTGGAGAAAGATTTTATACAAGTAGTGAAAGCGACAAAATTAACAAGTTTGTAAAGCAAAAATTGTGATTAATGTGGAAGTTTTATATGCAAATAACAGTATTAATATCTATGTTGTAAAAGTAAGTTAGGTCAGCTTCATACCTCCAGTTGCAAAGACTCTTCAATATATGTAGGAATGAGTGATGGCACCAGTGTGTTATGTTTAATGATATTCCGATCATATTGAACTACTTTCTTTTAACAACAGGAATAGCGCGAAAACTCAATTTAGTTTTTTATCTATTGAATATGTCTAAGCGAAAGTTCAGTCCAGCTTACATAAAGTATGGGCTCATAGCTATTGAACACAATAGAGAAGCTTTGCCGCAATGTGTAATTTGCATGAAGACCCTTGCTAATTCTGCTATGAAACCAAGCTTACTTCAACGTCATCTTCATACAAACTATTCCGACAAGAAGGACCGAGATGAGAGCTACTTTCACCGACTCGGCGAGTGTGTCAAGCGGCAGCGCTTGGACAAGACTGGCACAATCTACCAGAGAAAGAAGGGGGTTGTCAAGACATCCTATGAAGTTGCTTTCTTGATAGCTAAAAACATGAAAGCACATACCATTGAAGAGTCCTTCATAATGCCTGCGGCAAAAATGCTGCTAAAACATGTGATTGGAGAGGAAGCGGCTACAAAGCTAGAAAAGTGTTTCCATATCCAACAACACGGTGAAGAATCGTATAGAGGAGATGTCAGTCGATATTTCTGACCAAGTGATTTCGGAAGTAAAAGATTCCAAGTATGGTTTTTCTATTCAATTGGATGAGTCGACCGACGTGACAAATAACGCACAGTCACTTGTCTACGTTCGATATACACAAGACAATGCTGTAAAAACTGAATTACTGATAAGCAAAGAACTTTCCGGTACAACAAAAGGAAAGCATATTTGCGAAGCTTTGGACAATTTTTTCAAACTAAATGAATTAGACTGGGGAAAGTTGATTTGCTGTACTACAGACGGAGCTCCATCTATGCTGGGACATAAATCAGGATTCAAAGCTCATGTGACAGCTGTGGCACCAAACGTGACTTTTGTTCATTGTTTCATTCATAGATTCGCCCTTTGCGCGAAAGTGCTACCACAGAATATGTTATCATGCTTAAACCAAGTGATCAAACTGATAAATTTTGTCAAAACGTCTGCCCTGAATACCCGGCTTTTTAAACAACTTTGTGAGGATTTCAATTCCAAACACACTTGTCTTCTCCACTACACGGAGGTGCGCTGGCTATCCAGAGGTAATGCAACAAAGCGGCTGTTTGAACTGCGAGATGAGCTTCTGAAACTCTTCAAGGCAAAAAATCACAATTTTCAAAATGACCTGGAGAGCAAAGATTTTTTAATAAGATTGGCATATCTATCGGAGATTTTCGAAGTTCTGAACAACTTCAATCTGTCGTTTCAAGGACCCAATCTAACTGCAACAGAGTTCATTTTGAAGCTGAGAGCACTCATTCGTAAGCTGGACCTCTAGGTAGAGAATGTTAACAACCAAAGACACGGAATGTTCAAAGACCTCACTTCCGTGGAGAAAATTCCTGATGGTGGCATTTCTAACGAAATTATTGACCATATTTCGCAACTTAAGACAGAGCTATTGAATTACTTTCCTGACGTTGCATGCTGTGCTTACTCTATCAACCCATTCTTCATTGATCCAGCTGATGTGCCTGTGGGCACTGAAGAACAAGAAGAACTAATAGACATTCAAACTGATGAGACAGCAAAAACAAAACATAAGGAATGCTGTCCCATCAATTTGTGGTTGAGCGTGGCATCTTCGTACCCGAACCTAGCCCGTGTTGCTGTTTCCCGCCTATTGATTTTTCCATCTACATAGGAGTGCGAACAAGGGTTTTCAGCTCTGTTGACCATCAAATCGAAAAGCCGAAATCGCCTTGGAACGCCTGAACATGATTTTTGATGCGCTGTCAGTGAAGTTATTCCTTGCATTGACCAGCTGGTGGAGAAAAAACAAATACATCCATCGCATTAAAACTATTTGCTGTTTTTTTTACTCATTTTTTGGCTGTTTATGCCTTCCTGGACTGCTGCTCGTTTAACTTTAATACAGCTACATGCTAGTTTTTCTTATATAGCCTACTTTTGTTAATTTTTTAGTTTGATATATTCTAGTAGTCAGATGTAACTTAGGTGGTACGCGAACACTACAAAAACTCAAAATGGTACACAAGTAAAAAAGTTTGGGAATCACTGTGATCACTATAGAGGGTTTAGAAATGACAATAACATGGTGTGTTAAGGAAAAGTAGCATGGTGTTTGGAGTGTACGGTTCTCCTGCACTTGTAGTTATTCAATGCCATTGCTACCGATGCGATGATGTAGTGGTTCGAGCGTCTGCTTCGCAGTCGGTAGACCTGAGATTCATTTCCCAAGTCGAGTCACACCAAAAGACTTAAAATAAAATGGTATTCGCAGCTCCCTTGCTTGGTGCTCAGTACATAGGGACAGTGTGGAGAACAAGCCGGCAAGCTTGCTTGCTTTGTCCTTCGGCAAGACACTTAACGGGATGCCTCCATCGCATGTGGTAGACAGATGGTGGGGCCAAGCAGTCTACCCGTCGTGGTGGCCCAGTCTAACTAAAGACTAGCAAAACGGGCTAGTGAGAAGCTTATACTATGAGAAGCTTCTTCAAAAATAAAAGATCTTCCCCATATCAACTAGAAATGCCATTGCTTTACTATACCTATCACAATATTTTATTATTCACAATCGAAGCGACTCTAACTGCTGGCGGCTATTATTAAACCAACCATTTGTAGAAAATTTACAATTACCGTAGTTCAATTCTGCTTTGCCCTAATTCGTAGATCTCCACAATGTACAAGTAAATAGTAATGTAAAAAGTATAGGACAACTGTAACCTATGAACCGCTTAGAAGTTCATGCAATTGTTTTAGATGTTTGAGGACATTGCAAAAGTCTATTTTGATATGACTTTACTAGGTACTTTCTTCCTCAAAACAAGGCTAACTGCTACCGATAACGCAATCACTAATAGGTACCAACAAGGCAACCTCAAATTTGCGTTGGATATCTTTCTTACTGCCATTATTTTTCAGGCAACTTGTGTCCTAGGCATCGGGAGATTTTCCAGAGAAATCCACTTTTCGCTGGAATGCGCCTTCCCGATGTTAGGGATGTTGATCCTTTAGAGAAGAAATTTCCAAAATTTTCGTCCGAAGTTTTAGACTTAATGAAGGTATCAGTTTGTACTTGCTGACTTTTTGCTGGCTAACTTCAACTATAAGTACTATTACTAGTTAAGATATTTTTCAACTGTGCATTAATATTGTGGTTGAATCAACTTTTGTAGCGTTTGAAAGATTGAAATTTTTTCACTTTTACGGAAAAATTCCTCGATCACGTGACATTCTAGGCCGAGCAGCTTCAAACCCATCAAGCATTAGACACTTGTTTGGTGAGAAAAGCGGCTGTCGATTTTGTATAATACATAGTGTCAGCGAGCCGCAATAATTTTACCACCAGCAATGAGAAAATGATGATAAAAGTCTTGTAATGTTCTTTCGAAACATGCCGCTTTATGTTTCGTGAACTTCTAAATTTGTGCATTATTCTGATTAAAGCACAAAAAGGATCAGATGTTTTGCCAGTTGTAATTAGTCATTTTGCATTCAAAAGCTGCGGTTTTTTCAGCAATGCCTCAGACTTGACCCCAATGACAGACCATCGTCATCAATGCTATTGCGACATGAGTTCTTTAAGAAAGACAACTTTGAAGAAAAAGTAAGTATTTGGGTTCACACTTTAATTACTTGAGTGATATACTTATAAAACCTTTAGCCAAATCCCAATCTGTAAAAAGTCCAAAGTGCTATTTTTGAATAATGAGTCTGCATGTGCAGTGAAAGTGTGTCAAATTAAATGTTTATAAAAGGTGATACCAGATCTACGTGCTCGTATTCTAAAAGACGCGGCCAACAACATGTTAGCGAAAAAAGAATCAAATAAAGAAAAAGACATCGAAAAAAAGAAAAAGAAAATTAAGGTAAAAAGTAACAGAGATGTGAACGTAATTACTCTACGTAGGTCGAAATCGATTTTTATGATAGGAAGTTGCTCTAATTGAAATCGTATGCATCATGACTATAAGGCAGTATCAGTAATAACTGGCTTGGGTAGGTATTGTTGTACTACTGTAGCGGTATCCAACTCGGTTGGTATGTACCAGTGTTTTGTGAAGTTAATGATCGTAATCACGTTGCCCTACAGCTTGCAGTCATAACCACTTTACGTTTATTTGTGAACCTGATTTGATTTCTTTGGTTAGCGCTGTTCAGTTAACTAAGCGCACATTTTAGGTTTCTGATTTTGCTTTAAGCATTTTACACATCAGCTAAGTTAGTTGCCTTCGTACTAATTACATCCAGTCGGTTCAGACAAAACTTGTGTTAACTACGTTTAATGTTTCTAACCCGCAACAACTACTTTAGCGGCGCCTCGGCGTAGTGGTTAGAGCGTCTGCTTCGTAGTTGGTAGACCTGAGGTTCATTTCCCAAGTCGAGTCATACCAAAAGTCTTTAAAAAAATGGTATTCACGGCTTCCCTGCTTGGCGCTCAGTACATAGGGATAGTGTGGAGAACAAGCCGGCAAGCTTGCTTCCTGTCTCCTTGGACAAGGCATTTAACGGGATGCTTCCATCTTCATGTGGCAAACAGATGGTGGGGCCCAGCAGTCTACCTATCGTGGTGGTCCAGTCTGACGAAAAACATGCAAACCGAGCATGAGCTCAAACGCATGAATGAATGAATAGCTACTCTAGCATGTAAATTCAAATTTTGGTAAAACTACTTTTTAAGTAAAAACGCTGTCACGACGGATAACCACCATACCAAAGTACTTATTTCGACACAAACTGAACTTTTTGAAAATATTTTAACAGTCAAAACTCTCCGAAAGCGTGCAAAACCTTGCATTATGTTGTATCTATTGATGTTTAATGCATACCGGAACTGGCTGGTTTGTTGAAAATTTTTTCTAAAATCTCTAGCTAGGTCACAAAAAAGTTTGTACTACATTTCAATCACTGACGGCCAGCTGATTGTGCTGGTAAATGAGATTTTAGCCGAAGAATATGATGCATGTCTAATTTAATGGTTTTGTTTCAAGGAACCGGCAACGAATGGAATTTCAGAGAATCAGTCGTCGGATTCAATCAATACAAACAAAAAAGCTTCCGATCAAAAAATCATGCAGGTATGTGCAAATAGGGAGGTGACCTTGTCAGTTATTGAGAGCAAGCGCTATGCGGGCCTTTTTTTGAATTTTCTTTCTTTGACATAGAATATGAAGAGTGGTGCACAACTGAGGTATATCCTGGAATAAAGATGTTACTCTTGGTGAAATCCAGTCAGCAGCATCTGTTAAACAGTCTATACACTGATTGTCATCAATATTATCATTTTTATTAAGGAACAGATCTTGTTTAATTCTATCCCATTACATTCTATCTGATCAGTGGCCCAATACCCCTTGCCACTGCGTGGTGTAATTATTAGTCGAACAAGCAAATAATTACTTAATACTTTTGTTAGGCACAGTGCATACCGGTACTCAATGATAGCTTGCAGACGCGTCTTTAGTGATGGAAGCCTAATGCCTGTTATTCTTTACTCCAAGCAGTGAGAATTAGTTATCAAGTCACGATGAATGTCGACGTTACTTGAGGAGCTAGTTGTCTTTAATGATACGTCAGTCATGGCTTGTCATGTTTCCATTATTTTATTGACAGCGGTTACTTGGAAAAAACTCTTTTTTGTTTAGTTTATTGAGTTGATGTTTATCGCAGTTATTTGATATTAACAAAGTGGTTTTACTTAGCAAACTGCAGACAGTGACACTGTTTCGACCTATCAGGTCTCTTCAGTGCAGTTGGTGACCGATAAGAAGCTAGAGTGGACTGGTGAAGTGGAGTGGGCCTAGTATAGGTCCCCCAAGTGTGACGGTTTAAGCTATGCTTTATTAAAAGCTTGTAGCTTCTTGTCGGTCACCAACTGCACTGAAGAGATCTGATGGGTCGAAACAGTGTCACTGTCTTCAGTTAGCTTAGTGCATCGCTAGCCTCTTGCAGTACTAAAAGTGATTTTAGTTTGACTTTGCCCCACTCGATAAGAAACCACTTTTGGAATTGCTGTTTTATAAGACGACGCCTTTTTCATTGCATTAAACAAAACCTTTGCTCAAAAAGTTCTAAAGATGCTAACTTTTAAGACCCTGTGTTATTGCAAAAGCTTGGACGAAACTTTATGTACAACTTTTCCAAATTTTTGTTCTACATTTTTAATGCTGTCTATTTTTCCAGAACAATTCTCCAAAGAAGCAGGATCCCAGTAATTCTCCTAAAAAGCGAGATGCCAGTAATTCTCCTAAAAAGCAGGATGCCAGTAATTCTCCTAAAAAGCAGGATGTTAGCAATTCACCTAAAAAGCAAGATGCCAGTAACTCTCCTAAAAAGCAAGATGCAAGCAATTCTCCGAAAAAACAGGAGTCCCCAAAGAAACAGGATGCCAGCAATTCTTCTAAAAAGCAGAATACGAGCAGTTCTCCTAAAAAACATGAGCCACCGTCTCCAAAAAAAGACAATCTTCCTAAATCTATTCTGAAAACATCATCCAATACAACTACTACGGGAAACGAAACAAAAGCACTTGGTAAAAATTCAGATAAAATATATCAGGTATGATAATATCAATTTATGTATGTGTGAATGTGGTTTATAACTAGCTTAAAGTTTCATCTCCTGTGAGCAGATCCGAATACCGATTATGTTTAGAATTCAGATCTTGAAAAAGATCCGACGAAGTGTAGTGTAAAGATAGGATTTATTAAAATTAAATTCAAAATATTAAAAACAAATTTGATTGAAACATCCTCTTAAACCGCATTCATTTTGATTATTATGCATAATATTTTCAATCTTCTCAGTTTTTTAAAAGATTGAAAACGATTACTCAACACTAATTGAATCGCTTTCGGTTTAATTAAAAGCTTTAACTAACACTTATAAGTTGTATGTCAAATACTAAAGTACTTCAACCGTAATAAACTTAGTCAGTGCATCTCATATCACGAGCGCGTTCATGTAGTGATTGCTGCGTTTGCCTTGCTGTCGGTAGACGTGGGTTTAATTCCCTGATCGAGTCGTACCAAAAACTTTAAAAATGGCGTTCACAGATTTCCTGCTCGGTACCAAGCAACAGGAGCCATGTGGACGGCGGAATGCGGAACTGAGTTTACACACTCATGACTAAAGAATGCGATAGGCTTGAAATGGTCTGAGCTCGTTACCACCAACCCCAGCACGTTATATTGATGATTGATAAATTGAAAGTACATTAATAAAATCAACTAATAAATAGATCACTCCAACGTTTTGAACTTTTTCAAATAGATAATTGAAAATACAAAAATGGTTTGTGTTTATAAACTAAATAAGACGATATTAGCTCTGCTATTTTTAATCAAAAATTACAAAAAGTTCGCTCTAACTTACATTACTTTCTTAGAATTGCTTAATGAATATTTTTAGGAATCCAAAAGCTCGGAGTCCTTCAATTATTCCAAGCATCTTCCCGATGTTGAACCTTCAAAGCAAAAATCTGAAGTATTTGCAAGCACACCTCAAGTAACTTACAAAAAGTACTCTCCGAAAGATGCAAGTAAAAACAATATGCCTCAGTTGGCACAAAAGAAGAGCTCAGAAGCAAGCATCTCCAAATCGGCATCAAACGAAACTTCAATTAATTCGATGAACTACGAAAGAGCAAAATACGAAAAAGCTCGAAAGTCATCGACAAAACGAGATTTTTTGAATAATGCGGTTGAATACAGACAGCAGCGAAATTCAGACACTCCCAGTACAAAAACAAAAACCATGCCACCTACTAAAGTATCTTCAGACACAATAATTGTGAAGGACAAGTTTAACGTTGCAATTGAACGAGATGCAATCCCCTCACAGACATCAGAAGTCATTTTTAACTCAAAAAATGTTCCTTCTCCGGACTACAAAAGCTCCAGAAAGGAACCGTCCCGAAAAGATCCTTCTCGAAAAGAAGCTTTCCGAAAGTCTCCGAAAGACTTTGACAGTCGAAAGTCTCCAAGGGAGTCGCGAAAAAGCAGTATCCCTCCGATTTCAAATCAAAACTCTTCAAAAACTGCTTCTCCAGAATTCAATTTTATTAAAAGTTCACCTACTTCATCACCTGCTCTTATCTCACCCATCAAAACTCAGCCATCCAACATTACCAGCTCATTAGCCCAAAAGTAAGTCTTTGATGCAGTTATCAAAACGCATTTTGGTTAAGTTTATTTTGATATATTTTGTCTTTTATTCACATTACCTTCACACTTACACTTTTATTCACAATTACCTTCACAATAACACCAAAGGTTATACAAAACATAGAACAATTTGTGTTAGACCCACTCACTAATGTCGGCATAACGCATTTCTACTACAAACACTGCAACTGTGCTGAGTGAAGTGTATTTTGTCGACAGCGTGATGCGGTGGACTGAGTGAAAGCGTTTTCACCGAACGACTGCAGATTGAGCGTTGAGAGCTTTACGTTGCATGCGACATGGCCGAGTGAAACTGCCATTTGCGTTAAACCACGCTTCAGCTTAAAACGAGGTTTGCACTAGCTGCGAAAGCGTGCAGGGGCATGTGGCTGCTGATTCAAAGACCGCAAGGTCATTTCGCCGTCCCTAAACTCTGTTACTTTTATTTTCGATGAGTTAAATGTGCTTTTATTTTCGATGAGTTGAATGTGCTCCTATCATCATTTTTTTTGAGGACAAAAACGCAAATCTCTCCTGGGAAGTGAACTCACCGCCTCACAATTATGAGGTAGCTGTTTGTCTTGCCAAGCTTTATTATGTCAAGTTATTTTAATGTTTCATATCTGTTAAATTGAACTATAGGTTGGTTTATTCCCTTTTTAGTTCACTGTTTTGCTGAAGGGTTAGTGACAATGCTATTGCTTTTTTCTCCGGCGACTTATCCCACTGATAGGTTTGTCATATAAAGCTGTACCACGATCAGACCTGTTTTTAGAAATGTTGAAAAGTCAAAGAAGAATGCATCCATGAAAAAAACAGATGTATCGCCTCAGGTTTGAGTTTCAACGTATTTGTGTGTCCGCAATACCGTTTGGTTAGTAGTAGAGCTGTGCCGACTATCCGGTATCCGGCGCTTTTTCTGTATCCGGCAAATTTGCTATCCGGCACAGCGCTAGTTAGTAACCACAATACCCTTGTTTCTGCTGTGGTAAATCGCATTGGCAGCAGCTTGACGAGTACTCGGAACCTCACTCTCTTCATCTTAACCCTCAAAAGGTCACTTGCCGGCAATTGAACTATTGGTAAAGCTGGGATCTAATAGACAAAAGAAAAAATATCACGCTGTAATATAAATTGTGAGCAAATAATATGGTTGAAAACGATGGGTTATATCACAAATACAAACAATAAAACTAGATCTGTCGTAAAGGAGATATTGTCGAATGAAATAGTCTTGTTTAATATGTCTAGTGCGAAAACATTTCTCGAAGAATGTAAATTTTAAATTACGTTCAGAATCAGCACAGATTTTTGGGGGGAAATAAGTCACATTTCTCAATGTTCGGTGTGTAGGGCACCTAGAGTCCTGTGGATCCAGGCTACTTGAAAGCACAAATATTTTCTTTGAAATCAAGGGAGAGATGCCAAGCAACGTTATATTTTCTATTTCATAAACGAGCACCAACTTTACGACATGAATAATAAACAGTTCACAAACTGCAGTGCAAATAATAACAGTGAATCAACAAATAGACCAAACAGTATACGAACAAAAAGCAGCCTTTTTTATTCGCAACGCAGGGATTATGTATGGCGAAACCATGTTTTAAAGTTTCCTGCTGCGCCAGTACATCTTGCACCTGATGTGTTTAAAGTTAGAAATATACAACATACCGAATAAACCTTGATAAAGAATAATTGTGCTGTTTACTCATATGGCATTTAGTACACGTTGAGTAATTAAATACAATCTATATACAGGGTGGCCCAAAAGTAGGTATACAGTTATTAAAAGTAGGGTTTGGGTCCAAAAGTAGATTTGTAGTTCTTATGTAGGCACTTTTAAACCTCTAGATTCTAGAATGATAGTTATATCTTAAATGGAAACTCTTTAATCTTTTTAGTGCTCAAAATGTCCTTCTTTACATCTGTTCAAAACACTCTGACATACCGTGCAGCACAAATTTCAATTTGCATCAATTTCTCTGAATGCGTCATAAATGCAATCTTTTAATTCATTTACTGTTTTGGGATTCTTCTCCTTGTTCTTTACATACTCTTTGTTCTTTACATATTCTTTGTTCTTTACAACACCCCAAAAAAAGAAATCCATTGGTGTCAGGTCAGGTGAGCATGGTGGCCATTCAATGCTACCTGTTCTTCCGAACCAACGTTGTGTAAAGACTTTGTTAAGGTAATCTCTTACTCTTAACGCATAATGTGGAGAAGTTCCATCTTGCTGAAAGAAGAGTTCATCAAAGTTAGGTTTAGTTTGAAGTTGTGGCACTACCACTTCACAAAGAATTTCCAAATAGTTCTCTCCATTAACTGTATGACTACTTTTGGGCGACATAAAGCGCACTGCTGGTAACTTCAAAGCACATAAAAAATAGTTTAATAACTGTATACCTACTTTTGGGCCACCCTGTATATAAAACTCAAAGTGTGTCTGTCTGTCCGCTATAGAAATAAAACTGGAGACATTTAGATACAAACAAACATATGAATCTTATATAACTTTTTCCAGGGAAGCCAAGTACGGTATTTTGATTTCGATCAGAATCGTCTATGGGGGGCTACGAGCCTATATTTATTCAACCTATATTAAAATATGGTTATTCAATGTAAAAATTTAATCAGTCTTTACATTTTACCCGATCAACGACGGGTGAATCTGCTAGTGGTCTCTATAGTCTAATAAAGAAACTTTTTTGGTGTCCTGCAATGTAGTTTTCGTGTTAGTTACCTATTTCACTGGTTCCTATGGCCAACCATGTTCAATATCTCTCGATCGTACTTTCATTTGTATTGGCTTTGGATAATCTGAAAGGTCATTTCGAAATGCTGCGTTAAAAAAAAAAGTCAAAATTTATCACGTCTGGGGTCCAAAAACCCCTGTTGCGCTCATGATAGTTGATCTGTTTCTACTGAGCTAGTTTGGTTTTGAACGTCGACCAAGTCAAGTCGCTTCGTTTTTTTGTTTCTTTTTTAGTGGGCGTGGCAAAAAGTACGAGTAGTTGATTGTTGAGCTGTTTTGGAAGCTTATAAGTAGGTACCAATGCAGCTTAAACTTCTCTCTAAGCATTAGCTTGACATTGAGAGCTGTCGTCAATAGCCTATAGTTGTCAACTGCAGAACAATCATTGCTCATTTACGTAAAACCGTGGAAATATTTAGACCCTGTCAGAAGCAACGAGTACTGCTGGTGCAGCGCCATCAAACAGAGAAGGAACCATAGCGTGACTTTCTCGAAGTAAGCTGTAACTACAAAAAAAATAGGAAGAGCATTGAACTCATAGCTTACGATTTAAAATTGTACCCCCAAAAACTTGCACTTTATTACTGAAAAAATAGTCTCAATGACATTGTAATCTTGCTTTATCGGTTATGTCACTGAACAATTTGCTAACAATTAAGTGTTTTGGGGGTCAATCTAGTAAGTTAAATGGGTAAAAGCTAGAAAAAAGGTTAAGAATTACTGGCCTACATCATGTTTGATATTTTTTTCAGAGTTCTTTTGATCGTACAATATATGCTGACAAGACGTCTCACTTCGAGAAAATGATGATTTCCATGTCGGGTACAACAGCAATATCGCACCCGGCACTCAAAAAGAGCCACCCTGTTCAGCAATTTTATTTAGCTTCCGTTAACTCTGGTATTTCAGGTAAAGAAACATTGTGCCAGTTCTTGACGCTTTTCAACTGTACCACAATTTTTAAGTGCCAGGGCATATTTTGATCTCTACATTATTTAATTCCTACTGCGTTTTTCAAGTTGTAAATTATGTTGACAGATCGCACATGTAATGGGTGCGATCAATATGATTTAAGCTACAATTAAATATTTGTATCCAAAGTTCCTAACAGTCAACCAATTAAAATAGATGAATTTCAAGCTATACTAATGCATCGTGAGTCACAAATTTTTTTAAAGTTAAGGTGTATGCGGCAGACAGTAAAAGTTTAAACGACACTGCGTAAAAGGATTTCAATTTAGGATCCAGTGGAATGCAGTATCTCCGCCATCTTCGTGAAGACAAGTTTTCAAATCTTCCAATTTGGACATCAATGGCTAATGAAGAAAAATCGCCAAGCATACATTCCTCACTAGAAAGCAAGGCGTGAGTTATAATACTACACTACACATTGTTAGTCAAGTTGACACTGCACGTTTGGCATGTTCGAGCGTAAGGTAAACATGTTCAGTGCTTCTGGATACGCTTAAACGTATGGAAACGGGCTTTTACGCTATATGTATTATATTCGTTTTGCTGAAAAACATGTTCAGTTATTGTTGTTGTTGTTACCCGACCCCTTCCAAGGGATGGGGGCATGGTGGAAGACCATGGAGCTCCAGAAGACGGGCAGCTCTCCAGGGTCTGGACCAGATGTGGTAGAGAGACAGAGAGTCGCCAAAGAGTAAGCGGCGTAAAGAGTCTGTAGCTGGACAGTACAAAATGAGATGAGAGGTATCCTGGGACGAGTGTCCGCAGGCGCTGCAGGAAGGATTCTCGATTGTGCCAATCCTAGAGAGATAAGACCTCAACAGAAGGCTGTGTCTGTTGCAGCGTAGACGAGAGAGAACACAGCGAGCACAAGTTTCTCGGTGGAAATTGAGGTAATCTGTGTGTCAAAGAATTTTGATGAGACAGTACGCCTCCAGTCCGAGAAAAGACAAGAGTGGATACTAGAGATCAGAGGAGATAGACTACAAGGGATTGCAGAGGGCGCAAGTAGCGCTCCCCGTCTGGCTAGCTCATCAGCCGCGTCGTTCCCTGGGAGAAACGAGTGTCCGGGGACCCATTGTAGCCTGAAAGAATAGGAGGAGAGAGAAGACAGATCCTACCAGATCTGCCAGAGATTTTGAGGTAAGAGGAAAGATGGAGGAGAGGACAGGGTGGCAAGGACAGAACGAGAGTCAGATAGGAGGAGAAGAGAAGAGAAGTGGCAGATTTGTTGGTGCTGCCGAGACCAGCAAAGAGCATGTACAATGGCGCAGGCTTCAGCGAAAAAACTTGAGCATACTGGGCCTGCTGAAAAGGAAAGAGTGGCCTCAATGCCACAGAGAGAGCAGTTGGCAAGTACGCCAGAGCCGACCTTGCCAAAAGGAAATACGCCGGACTCGCCTTTACCAAAAGGAAAAGGAACAGAGCCGTCTGTCCGGAGTACCAGATCATGAGGGGATAGAGAGTCAAGGTGAGCGAGAGCCGCTCCTTGACGAGAGAGGGAGATCAGAGCGAGAGCATGAAAAGGAAAGGGTGGACTCCACAGTGAAGGAAGGCAAATTTCAAGGAGGAGAGGGAGGGCAAGCAAGAAGAGCCTTCCTAGCAGAAGTAAAAGGAAGCATGAGCGGGTGAGTGGACGCAAAAGCTCTCCAGGAAGATCTGCAGAAGGTCTTCCTCCCTTGGTTTCACTCCAAGTCTGGCCAAACCTGAAATAGGAAAGGGAGGTTGGGAGACGAAGAGCCTGCTTGTAAGATGAAAGATTGAAATGAGTCAGAGTGACTTGTAGGGGAGGTAAAGAAGCCTCGGAGAGAAGTGGGATAGGGGAGGACGAGAAGCAGCCGGTGATGGCGTGACTAGCCGCTCGGTGGAGGCGTTCCACTTTGGTGATATTGGTAACGCTTAAGAAAGGAAACCATCCGGGTGAAGCATAAGTGAGAAGGGACCGAAGAAAAGATTTATACCGAACAGAGAGGGAATCCTTAGAGGGGCCCCAAAAGGAAGCAGAGATACAGCGTAAGACCTTGAGACGTGTGAAGAACTTGGCCTTCAGCGAAGATACATGTTTAGAAAAGGAAAGAGTGCGGTCAAACGTTACCCCAAGAAAGGTTGGACTTGGATTGAAACGGAAGCGAGAGTTGAGTAAGAGCAGGATGGGCTGGAGGTTAGCTTGGTGGGGATCCACTGAAATGAAGGAGGCCTTACATTTGTTCGGATTGAGAGAAAGACACCAGTACTCAGACCAGTGCTCCAATCGAAACAGAGCTCCTTGTGTGACCTCCACCGCAGTAGGCACCGAAGGGAAGGAGGACCAAATGGCCAGATCGTCAGCGCAGAGAGCAGCTGACGGAAGAAGGCAGAGAAACTGGAAGATCATTGATGAAAAGAGAGAAAAGTACAGGGCCAAGAACGGATCCTTGCGGAACACCTCAACGGACTCGAAAGGAACGACTTTTGTGATTTTGTTAAACCACGTAAGCGCGCCTATCAGAAAGGAAAGATGGAGTCCAACGAGCAAAGCAAGGAGGGAGGCCAACCAAAATGAGTTTGTGGAAAAGGGCAGGATGCCAGACAGAGTCAAACGCTTTAGAGAAATCAATAGTAGAGTGGATCGTCCGAGAGTCCCGACCTGGGTTTGTTAAACCCATCCGAAATGGACTGAGAAAGGTACAGAATTTGATCAAGTGTAGACCGTCCAGGGCGGAAACCGGCCTGGCGGGGAGAGAGAATGGAATTAGGTTCTAGAAAGAAGAGTAGACGGAATAGAATGATGCGTTCAAACAGCTTTGATACGCAGAAGGTGAGAGAGATAGGCCGGAAGGAAGCAGGAGAGTCGAGAGGTTTTCCCATCTTATGTATGGGAATAATAGAAGATGTCTTCCAGATGGAAGGAAAGGAATGCGAAGACCAGGAGAAATTGAAAATGTGAAGAAGAAAATCCATGCCAGAACGAGGAAGATGCTTTAGCATGGGGTAGGCAACTTTGTCTAGGCCAGTGGCAGTGGAAGAGGAAAGGTTGGAGGCAGTCGCAAGAAATTCAGCGGGAGAGAAAGGAAAGCAGAAGGACACGTGAGACTCCTCAGGGCACGTGGCTCGGGGGAGCTCAGAAAGGTAGCCTCTAGCTCTGCTACGCAGGGCCTTTGGCTGAGAAACAGAAAAGTGGGATCTCAAAGCGGCATAAACCGAAGCCGACACCCTGGAAGAGGAGCAGTTAATGAAATTAGGAGAGGAGGAAGGCCAGGAAGAAGAGCCAGCGACAGAGCGAAGAAGAGAGTGTACAGATTTAGGGTTAGATTTGGGTGAAACAAAAGAGCAAGTCGTCTGCCATGCCTCAGCCTTGGCCTTGGCGATGACTGACGAGGCGCGTCGAGAAGCGGAGATGTAAGACTGGCGATCTTCATCACTTCTGTGAGCGGCAGCGAAAACCTTGCGTCTTTCATTAACCGCACCTTCCACCTCAGCCGACCACCAGGCTTTAGGAGGGCGTTTGATGCGGCCGAAAGGAATGGAAGATTTGGCCGCATTCATTGCCAGAGAGGTAGAGAGTAGCAGCAGAGGAAAGAGAAAGAGACGAGTATTCCTTTGCAGGAAGGCAAAGTCATCCCAGCGAGTTTTCTGAAAGTTGAAGGAAGGGGGACGCTCGTTGGGGCGAAAGACCGGAAAGAGAGGGACGGATAGAAGAATTTGTAGGTGATCAGAACCCAGGTCCTGAAGCACCTCCCATGAGCAAGAAAGGGCGAGAGAGGAGGGAGCAAAGGAGATGTCATGGGAGGAGCGACTCCAGAGGAGCGATGAAGAAGGGTAGGTATGTCAGGGTCATTGAGGGGGAAGAGGTCAGAAGAGATGACCCAGTCAAATACTTTCTCTCCACGTGGGTCGGAAGTACTTCTTGAGTCCCAGAGGGGGTGATGGCAATTGAAGTCCCCCAGAATGAAGAGATTTCTGGAGGAGAGAAGAGTGGAGGGAGAAAAGGAGTCGGTTCTGCCATCCGTCGGAGAATAGCGAATAGGGGAGCGTACACATTAAGAAATGACAGCGAGGAGGAGTTGTTTAGAGAGATGTTGACCCCTACGTAATCAGAGTTGGGATCAAGCGAAGAGAGAGGGACGGTAGAAAATTCAGAAAAAGATAAGCCCTGTCTGACGAAAATGATGCCGCCGCTAGCATGCGTGGCATCACGAGAGAGAATGCCAGAACCGGGAGTGGGTGCGATCAGAACGCAGAGCAGAGATCCAGGAATCCAGGAATTCGAACAGAATCCAGGAATTCGAACAGAGGAAGCTGATTTAGGATTGGATTCCTGGAAACAGATAAATTCAGCAAGGTGGGACGAAAGAAAGTGAAGCAGTTTAGTGCTCCTGGCTCGAAGACTTCCAGCATTCCATTGAAGAACCCTGTGGGAGTCAGGGAGAGAGGAAGCAGGAGGCGTAGAAGAACAGCCAGGAGCAAGGGACAGTGGTGAGGGGGCAGAGGGAAAAGATACAAAATGGGCAGAAGGGGGATAAGAAGTTTGAAGACGAGAGTGGGGCGGGAGTGCAGCATTAGCAGAGGGATGGTTAGTTTGTACAGTGGAGGTATGCATGTCGGAGGAGTCCGAAAAGGAAGTTATAGTGTTACGAGTGGGGACGCAGCAGGGGGGCAGCTCCAAGAGTGAGAGCTGCCAAGAGTTCTAAATTTGGAGAGGAAAAGTCCTGAGTACCTTAGATGGACCCATTTGGAGCAGGTGCAGCATTGCACTGATTTGCCCCGCCATGTCACATTTCCAGCGCACACAGAGCACGGAAAGATGGGCCAGGGTTTGGATGAACGTTACCGCTCATTAAGAGAAGAAGAATGAGGAGACGAAGACGGGCAAGAGAAGGGCAGGAAAAGAGAGAAAATAGGCAATCGATATTAAAGATGCTGTGTGCTGCCCTTCTGCGGTCGTTCAGGGGGCAGCATAGCGAAAAAATGAAAGGGAGTGCCCTGGGTAACTGGGACCCTCGGGAAGGCCAACAGCCATTTCGACCCAACCCAAAGGGGGTCGGGGACCGCACCACCACATTGAGGCGGCTGTTGATTGGTGCAGTGCTCAGTTATTCGTTCTTGCGTATGAGCGCATGCTGATGCGCTGCGTGTCTACTTCTTACCGCCCGATTTTGCATTAAGTTTTCATAGGCGAGTAGTTGGAATATTAGATAACGAGCTTTGATTTAACGTTTTGATACTTTTTGAAGCGATAAAATTCAACGAGTAACTGAAGAATTTTCAAAGCCAAGGGAAAAATCAGGAAAACACGCCAAGAAAGAAAATAAGGTGATTTTAAACGTTACTTCATACCGGGGCAGAACAGAGTTGCTTCATCCAGCATATCTTAACGGGAGACTGTTGGCTACCTAAATTTTTGCCTATTTTGAGCATGTTGTTCTTTTTTTCTTGTCGTTACAGGATGATGTAACAAATTCTTGCCAGGGCTTCTATCATGCCATTCTATACAGTCCTGTAACAAACTTCTTACGCCTCAGTGCTGCAGTATTTTTTATGTTATCTCTGGTTTAGCAGTTTTCCGACTCTTAAATCTGTGGTCTGTTGAGGCTAAGTAGTAATAAGCGTTTTTGATTTAGATGCGAAGCAACTTTATTCATGAAGAAAAACAACTCAGGTAATGCTTGCACGTCTTGTAATTGTTATAACGAGTTTCGTATTATTTTATTTAAGATATTGTATTACAAGTTGGAAAATGGTTATAGAAATATAAAAGGTTTTATTCTATTTGATGCACTGGTAATTCGGTTGCTGTGTAAAACATTGAAATAAACTACCCAGGCAAATATGCTCAGTTTGCACTAAAAACTATTAACTTGTTTTACGAAAGTCTCTGGCGCCAACATTGTCGCCAACTGTTTGATTTCCATTATCCCGGCCGGTAACAAGAAAAGGTTACGATGTCCCTTCTAATCAACCACCAGTAGTCGTTTTTTCCCCTCCTTCCTTGCGACAGAGGTTCTGCTTGCCAAAGTTGACGCCACAATATGATCGAGATTAGGTCAGGGGAAAGCCCTTGTCCATTTCAAACCAATCCTGAATACGAAGTCAACACTATGCCGTGAAGTGGCTTCATCACTTCAAGGCTTAATGTCCCGATTGAGGAAACGCTGGTTCAAATCTCCTTACGACGTTAAGTTTAGACACGTTGCAAACCATATAAATATTGTTTTAAAATGGCTAAGCCAGTATGCATGTAATGTGCCCTTCTATATTTAAGTGTATTTTGAATAGACAGATGTCGGGTGTAATATGTGTTGATTCAAAGGTTCATATACATGTCCTTCACCGGGCTAAAATAGTAGAGCCAACAACTACTAGCTGCTCTCCGATGACATTCCGTCTTGTTTGTGTTGTGATTACCACACCATATTTGCGACTGCCGCTTTGTCCTAGCTTGATCACCATGCTCCACCATTGCCTTCACCCTACAGAAGAGAAATATTCATCAATATTTTCAGAGTAGTGACTAAACTATATCGTTATCCTTTGTTCCTGGGAAAACCTTTGCAGTTATGCTTTGAACAACTTGTGGTCAAGCTTGCTTTGTAGCTGCCAGCATAGAACGCCTAAGTCATTAAATCTTCCAAGTGATTAGTTTAAAAAAAGTCTCGCTGCTATGGGTATGTGGTTATGAGAGAAAATAATTAGCATCAAATGTCATGACAAGATTCGTACAAAGTCTGCAGACAGGAAGATTCCGTTGCACCGAGATATTTATAAAGCAGTAGTAAGCCTTGGCAAGGCTTTGACTTCATTTAGGTATTGCATAAACCTACGTTTAGCTTTAGGTATTTTAGTCATAAACGTAAAAATGAGTGGTTATTGTAGCCTGAGTACACAAGTATAGATAGTGGATGTTTTAATAATTATAAAATAAACCACTCAATATTGAATTGCAGTGAATTTGAGTTTCTTGTTACTGTTTATGCAAAGCATAGTCACGGTCTCTTTAAATTTCTGGTTATTAGTATAGGCTTAATCGCAGGCTGAATTTCATTAAGATAAAGGTGCCAAACCTGACTCTACCCCCCGTCAACCACTCTTTTTAAAATCTATATTTGTTTATAAATATTTTATTTGAAATTAGCTGCTGCGCCCACAATACATTTTTATCACCACACTGCATCCAAGTGCTGAAAATTACGATTGTGCTTCTTTTTGCAAGGCTCACCCAGTCGTGAACTCTCAACCTTATGTTCGTATGCCGGCGTTTTATTGTGAAACGAAAACGTTTTCAACTCATTGAACGTAAGAGCAACCGATAATTCAAAAACTGCGAAGAGATCTTACGGTCTTCCAAGTCAGCGTTTAAACCAGAACCGTAAGCTTGAAAGCAAACGACGAAATTTTATTTTGTTCTTGGTGAATATACAAGGCTGCAGCGGATTTGTCTTGGCAAATTTGATGATTTGTGGTCATGCTTTGCAGGGAATTGAAACCCGATTCCCAAATCACCAAGCTACCTGATTTGGGTCGAAAACAGCATCATGCACCAGAATATACTCCTGTGTCTTTCTCCGTGCCTGAAAGTAAGATCACGTATTAGCAAAAGTATCACTCATCATGGAGCTGATGACGCGTTAAGTAATCAAATAGGTTTATATATATTTCAGCTTTTGTCGGATATATGCAGAACATTATTGTGTTCGGACTCGCCCTGAAGGTGCCAGCAATCTGTTAGTGCACATTTCTGTCTCAAGCAGTGTCAGTGTATCCCAGCAGAAAAATGCCTTTTTTTTCTCGGATACAACAAAGTAATCAATGTGCAAATCAATACAACAAAGTCATTAAACGACGCTTTACCCAGTTGACCACAGTGCTATTTATGAAGCTTGATCATGAAATAATCGATTGAATGGCCAAGCTATCGCCTGAAAGCGGCTTAGTTCAGATTTGTAAATCGCGTTTTGCAGACTATTTTGCGCGTGTGCAACAAATTGGACCAAAAGCCACACAGTTGTATCCCCCTAGTCAGAGGGAAATCTTATTGGTTATGCCAACCAGCAGAGCGTCTTATTTTTCAGACCACGTTTGGGTTACTAGTACTGCTGGCAGCTACTGGCTGTTAGTTAGTTTGCTATCCTACTAGCAGCTACTGCTGGCAGTTACCAGTACTGCCTTTTACCATAAGCGGTACAACCAAGCAAGAAAATTATCCTAAAGTAGTCGATTTTACGTCCTTTTTTTTTCACCTTTCGCAAGCTCGGGCATGCCTGATCCAATGTATGTCTACGACTACTAGCTCGCTTTCAAACCAGACTTTTTGATGGAACTTGGTAGCACTATAAATTGTAGAACTTTTGAACTCGAGACTTTGTTCCAAAGTTCGGAAAGAGTGTCACTACACCGCGATGACCAATCGTAACGAGCTTTTTGCGTTTTCCATTTGCACAACAATGTAACAATCGTCTGTTTAAAACGCACGATTATTTTTACAACTCACTCGACCACGTTGCCGATCAAGTTATTAGGTAGAGCTGAGAAATATCTTTCGAAAGCAATTTTATGCAAGCCACGTTCTCAAACTATACATTTGACGCCATGGTCAATCCTAGTGAAAAGCAGTTTCTTCGTTCACGTCATGTTTACTAAGTATAATTTGGTAATTTTCAAGCTATTAACCACGTTTAATTTTAGTCGGTGTTAAGCCAAAACGAACCAAAGGAAAAGGAATTGCCAATATACCATCGCTAGATGTACTACATAGAACAAGCCCGGTGAGTGAAGCATGATGTATGCCTGGTGGTTAACGCTTTTAATTCTATTCCTTCAATTTTTGGGCGGAAAACATCAGCACACTTGCAAACTACAAAGCTGATCAGTTTCTTTTGGCTGTTTCCCCTTTATGTTGAGGGTGAGCGCGTGGCGCAAAGAGAATGCCAGGCTTAACTCTAAACCCAATCAAAATTCGGCTACAGAAAAGCGGCAGTTCATTACATGTCACCATACGAACTTCAGATTGGTAGTTTTACCTCTAGCAAGTTTCACCACTTCAGATTGGTAGTTCCAGTTAGCAGGTGCCTAAAGTCGCCTTTTGTTTCGTGGCACATTTTGTTCCACATCGGGCGTCAAAGTCTTTAAACATAAAAAGACTAAGAGTGGAGTTCGTCTCATTATCCGTACGACGAAGCGAAAAATAGTTCCTCTTGTATGACATCAAACGTTGCATATTGATTGCTGAGCCAATGCACGCCTCAATAATTATCTGCTTGTTTTTGCATTAGCTTTACTTTGATTACCAGTAATGAACGTGAGTTATAGTTTTTTGGAGACAATAGGTGCATTGTCGTGTTTTTACAACAATGCTCTGGCGTGATTGGCAATGCTTGACGTAAAAATCACTGTGCTGGCTATACTGGCTATTGCGAAGGGACAAAAACAATTGTGGGACAACTGAAGTATAGATTGCCGACATCTTAATGCATAAATCAAATTCTATTTTTCTAGAACCCCTCCCCCACAAACGCAATTGAAGAAAACTTTCCGTCAGTATACAAGAACAACTGAATGTATCATTTTGTCAGGGTCTTGAATTATGCACATTATCCAGCCATTCTGCTGTAGTAAACTACTGAAACTTATTTTGTAGTTTTATGCAAGCCATAATTGTCATTCATAAGAAAAGCCATTGGTTTCATCGAAATATCATAATCTTTTCGTATTTACACCAGCCATTTTCACTTCGATTGTCATCTTATATGCATTGATTAGCACTGTGTCGCGTGATATGCCTATTGTCCGTAATTACGCGAATACTTGTATATATTTTGCACATAAAATCCTTATTTTTATTCTCATATTTTACTGATGTTCTGTTTTTTAGAGTAAATTAAATATCACAGTTAACTGAGTGATTGCTTCTGGTGATATAACATTCGGTGCATTCTCATAGAATAGAAAATTTTCGCATTCTCTCGCACAATGTGCAAATCGGTTCTTTCAGCCTGTATTTGTTGTAGTAACGGACCTACGGGCCACTGGAAGCACTTGAAGTAATTTATCAACCTACAATTTTAACTCCAGTCAGGCGTCGATCAGTATCACAAAAAATATTTTTAGTGTGAAGAGTGCCTGGGGTGTTTGGGACTCTAGGGGAGGCAAACATTCACTTCGGCCCAAAATAATGGAGTCAAAGATCGCACCACCATGTTGAAGCGGCTGTCAACTTCTGGGGGTTCATGGTCTACCGCCATAGCTGCATCACTCAGAAGAGATTGACTCCGGTCTCCTGCATCAAACATCAGCCGCTTAAACGTGGTAGTGCGTTCGCCGACCCTAATGGGTTTGGTCGAAGTGGATGTTGACCTTCCCGAGGATCCCAGATACCCTGGCCACTCCCCACATCAAACACTTTCGCGATGCTGCCCTTTGAGCGACAGCAAAAGATTCTTCCACCCTATTCTTTTTACTCTTTCTCCAATTTTCCACCCCAATAAGCGTCCTCCTTTTAATTTTCAGAAAGCTCGTTAGGATGGCTTATTACTTCACATCGATTCTCTCTGCCCTTGTGCGAAATAAAACTCCCGCTCTCTCTTTTATCTACAGCTGCGCTCTTTAACTCTTTGGCATTGATTGCGGCCAGATCTTATGTTCTTTTAGACCGCATCAAACACTATCCTTAAACTTGGAGGTCTTTCGAAGAGGAAGAAGCGGTAAAGGAAAGACGTAAGGCTTTTGCCTCCGCTCACAGAAGTGTTGAAGAGAGCCAGACTTAAAGCTCAGTCCATCGGCGTGCTTCGTATATGGTTTCCGAAGCCATAAGCCGCACCATAAAACATACTCTTCTCATTATTCTAAATTTGAATTAAACTCAGTCTACTCGCTTTATTAATTTGTAGCTAATTTTGCTTCTTTCTTCCGACTTTACCCATTGCTTTCCTATTGAATCGGCATCGGTTTACGCCAGCTAACTGAGATCTTACTTTTTTATGTCACAGTCAAGAGCTCTGCGAAGTAGAACTAAAAGCTACTCGTCTAAACTCCGCCGACCAACCTTGAGGAGTCTTATTCCTCTTTCCGCTCTCCTTTCATCCCCAGCGAATTTCTCGCGGCTACCGCCAAGCTTTGCACTGCCGGCAGTCCATACAGAGTGGCCAACCCCATTCTGTAGCATTCCCTGGTTTTGTAATGCATTTTCTTTACATCTTTAATCTTTCTTGGTGTTTGCAATCCTTATCTCTCTTACCCACTGCGTTTTAAAGCTTTTTGACCGCATCATTCTATTTCGTCGACTTTTTTTTTTGGAATTTAACTCCATTCTCTTTCCGACCTAAGCCGGTTTCTGCTATAATTGGTCAACTCCAGATCAAATTCTTTTTCTTTCTCAGTCCATTTCGGATGCGTTTAACAAACTCAAGCCGGGCTCTCGGACGATCCTTGTTACTAACGATTTTTCCAAAGTTTTTGACTCTGTTTGGCACCCCGCTCTTTTCCGGAAGCTTACTTCTGATGACCCCCTTCAATGCATTGTGCAATGGAATCGTCACTCGATCTTTTCTTTCTGACAGGTGCGGTTGAATGGTTTTCAAAAATTAGTCGCTTCTTTCGAGCCCGCCAAGGTTTCGCAAAGATTTGCTTTTGGCCCTGTTTTGTTTTCTCTTTTCTCTAGGATCTCTCTGCTCCACTACCTTTTAGCTGGTTTCTTTTTGCTGATAAGCTGGCCATTTGGTTTAACTGACCCTGTGTCGCTGCTGCTGCGGAAGCAGCAAAAGAATCTCAGGTTTAATTGTAGCGCAAGTCCAATCACTGATGTCTTTTTCTCTATGCGAGATAGTGTGATGCCTTTTTTTTTGGTGAATCCCCACCAGAGTAATCTTCAACTCCGCCTCTCCCTGCTCAATTCTCCTTTTCTCTTCAATCTTACTCCTAATTTTCTTGAGGTTACCTTTGACAGCACTCTTTTCTCTTCCTAAAGATGTATTTTCGCTGAAGGCCAAGTTCTTACTTTGCGGCAAGTTGCGACATTACCGGCTATTTCTCGTCCTTCCACATTCCTCTTCTTTCAGAGAGGTCCCTGCCATCCCTACAAATCACTCGGACTCATTTTACCCTGTCCTCTAATGGGATGAATCTGTCTTCTACCTTCCTTTCCTATTTCAAGATTGGCTAGACGTGACGTGATCAAGATTTTTCTACCTTACTGAAGAGACTTTGCATCAACTCATCTGCTTATTCGTTTTGCCTGCCCTCTCCCTCCCCCTTGGACCCCGCCGTACTTCAGTGTGGAGCTCATTCTTTTTACTCCATACTCTCGCCCTGACCTTCTGTTTTCTCATCAAGGTGCTGCTCTTGCCCACCTTGACACGCTCCAATATTACGACCTCATTATGTGAACTGATAGTTCTGCTCCGTTTCCCTTTTGACAAAGAAAGCTTCATGCGTCTTTGCCAACTGATTCCTATGCGAAGCTAAGGTTAACCTTCCCGTTTGGCAGACCCTTTGCATTCAAGCTATTCTGCTAAAACTTGCGCCATTTGGCACTCTCCCAATCATTCTCCTCTTAACTCTCGATCTGTTCTGGCAAATCTTTTTCTTCTCCGTCCTTTCTTATTGAGCTTAAAGTTTTCGGTTGCTCATTTCTTCGAGGTAATGACACGGCCAATGAATTGCGGTGCTTTACCAATCAAATCTCTAATAGATAACTTTTCTCTTGCCTTTGGTACCATCTCATCACACAGGTACACTTAGTTTTCCCTGAAAAACTGATCTCCCTCGCCACGCTTGCAGTGTCCTCTCTGGTCTTCGCTGCAACGGGCACAGCCTTCTGTTGAACTCAAGCCATGTAAAATTAAAAACCTTACGCGCAGCGCCTGCAGTCATCCGACTTAGGACTCTTCCTCTCATTTAGTCCTGTCCATGCAGCCACAGACTCTTTGCACAGCTCGCTGTTTGGCAATTCTTTTTCTCTATACGCCTTTGGTACAGCCCTAGGGGAATTGCCCGGCTTCTGGAGCTCCATGATTTTCCACCGCACCCCATCCGGTGGTTACAATCTTACATTCAGGTAACAACAATCTCCGGTCCAGAACATAGAGAAAGGCCCGGCTTGTGGGCTCTATAGTCTCCCATCATGCCTAAGCAAGAGGAATAGGTAGAGAAAAACAACTCTGGTCTGACAGCTGCAAAATTATTTTCAAGAATTTTTTCATAACTTGCCACAGTGTTGCAAAGAAAATCCACAGCGAGTCAAGAAAATGCGCCAGAATACAGCAGAGAGGCGGATGCACTCAGTCTACATTTTTTGCTCACATGCAATTTTGTGAAATTTTTATCAGCTTGGAAATTTTAAATGGTGTTGTACCGCGTACCTTGATGTGCAAACATTCGGCTTTGTCCGCAAACTACGCACCAAAGAATTTCTATACGCTTTTGTCTAAAAAATCCTATATGCTTTTGATACGGAAAAAATAGAATGTCCGGACAACATGTACGGGTGCAGTTAGCATTATATAAATACCCAAGCCGATGAAAATTTACAAAAACACCAAAATGCATGAGAAAAACGAATATTGTGTACGCACACCTTAACACCACCGAATAGTCAATCGATCAAATTCGGCAATTAGTTAAGTATTGGATGATATTTGTACAAAATAGTTACAAATTTTTCAGTCATTACAATTTTTTATGAATTGAAAATCATTTCCAAAAATCGACACAAATTACAGTCTCGTAAACTTAATACAAATACTACCAAAAAACAACAAATAACACCACTTCTTTCTGCCAGTAGTATTTGCCAGCTCGATTCGTGGATGAAAGACCAACGTTGCAAATTAACTCTTGTACAACATGAACTAGCCAATCACAGAACCCTTTTCCTTTCAGCTATAAAAACGAGTCTCGACGACGTACAATCGAACGATCTACGCACGTTCATTTACGCTTAAACATTCGTGAAAATAATGCTCCAAGTCATTCAAACAACACTTCAATGTTTCGCATCCGCTGTGTTCTCTGTCAAACACAGTTCTGTAGCATTTACACCTTGCTTTCATCTTGTTTCGCTTCGCAGTTTTCGGTTTCCGTCACACTTCTAGTCATTGGGATTTCAATGATTTCAGTCCTTGAAGGCGGAGCTGAAACTACACTATAAGTCTAGCAGTCCAATAAAAAAACTTTAATGAGTTTAATGCCGGGGCAAAATTTGCATAACGTCTCCAGAAAATGGCCAACAATTAAGGATGTGATAGCACGCAAACTACAGATTATCGACATGTGACAACCAGTAAACCTACAATCAAAGACCTTTAAATGACAGGTGGTAGCACGTTATCAGTTGCTATTAATTCTTGTTTTTGATTCCAGTAGGTTACACCTATTACGTTAGAACGTACAAATCAGATTATGTAGTCTTTACCAGAGTGATGGACTATTTGTATCTTCCGGTCAGAAAGCTGGCAGGGAATTGCAGCAGTATGCAACCTAAATCTAGTGGTTCGCAGCATCTTTGACGTTTAGGTGGGCCATGGTAACCTCATCTATCCACATTGCCTGACGTTGGGCAATGTCTACTCCTAAATTCCAAGTTCATTTTGCAGAAATGAGACGAAACATCCAGATACTACAACACAAACTCAACCAAGCGAGCAGGAACATGCTGCTCGGGTTAGAAAAAAGCGGCAGCCATTTCGAACCAGTCAAAAATATAGCGTGAGTTTCATCGTCAGCAAGGCAGTCACTGACGGGTTCCACACAGCTACCTCTTACATCTTAGGTGAGTAGTGAACTGCTTTACCATCCTTACCCAGAGAAGCACGAACAGACACTAGTTTAGGGGCTGAACACTATGTATTGTTCAGTTTTTTATATAACCCACGCACGTCTATAACGAATATTGCAAACTCTTGTTTTTGTCTTTTTGATAAAAACGTGACCGTGAGTCATAAATTCCTTCGCTCTTTCCCATGGAAATATTACAATTTGCGCTTTTTTTCGCTTTCATAAAGCTACTAAACTGGCTAAATTTCGATTCATACGTTAGTTCTTTTCAATAAAAGAGTTCAATAAAAACAGTAAGTTGGAAACTTCAGAAACAGCATCGATGTCAAAGAACTAACCATAATGTTCAAGCAATTAGATGTAGATCAGTGGGCCCACGGTGTAACAAATGCAAAAATAAAAGCAATTGCAGAGCATAGAGTCTTTTCCTGCGTATGAGGTCATGTACTGTCTTTCGTCATACTGGGCCAACGCGTCGAGTAGATTGCGTGGCCCCGCTATCTCTTTGCCACGTGATGACACGAGGTGTCCCGTTAAAAGCCTTAGCCAAGAACACAACGAGCAAACTTGCCGGCGTTTTCTCCAGACTATCCTTTTCGTGCAGAGCGCCGAGCAGGGAAGCTGTGAATATCATTTTTTAAGTCTTTTGGCACAATTCGACAAGGGAATTGAACCCGTATCTACTGACGGCGAACCGGCCGTTCTAACCACTACACCGCCGATTCGTAAGACTCCGCAACCTGCCGATTAAGTTTTAAATTCTTAGAATTCATATAAACAAATATCCTATTTGGTTGACTGGCGGCTAAGAAGGTATGTTCTACATAGACCATGCTCACACAGTATCGATACCTACCTCCATTTGGATTAGGTTGGTTTTGAACAAAAACAACCTTATTAAAAGTCATTAGTCGTTTCCACAGTCGATAATATGCCTGCCAAAAAAGATATTGTCAGAATGGGAGAGCAATGTACTGCATTTTACTCTTGCAATCACGGAAAACATTGAACGGTTACGTTTTCAGATAAAAGAATTGAGACCCGCTGCGAAGTTGCCAGCATAGCAGATACAGCGCTCTTTTCCAGCCCGCATTGCGACTAAATTTGGTGAAGCACGCTTCCATTAACACACAGCGAAAAAGCTCAACGGACAAACATACCAAAAATAACCGTAATACCGAATCATATCTAAAAACTCGTTCTAGGCTTAGTAAAATGGTTGTCGTTTACTCCATCTCTGTCTTGGAATGAAAGCATGACATGAAAAGGTTATATTCCGGTTCACGCTACAACTTGATTCCGATCAGACTAGGAGAAAGCGGCAGTCTATTTCGAGCCATTTGTAAATATAAATTCCAAATTGCCGTCTGTCCTTGAGACAAGGTACCGAACGTAGAACAACAGGATGTCTAGCAATTTTCCTTTCGACTACACGCCTTTGAAGAATGTCATAAGCAATAATTTTTACCTTTAATTGCACGTACAAGAACGCTATGCCTCCCAACAGTCCAACTATTACCACAGCCAACTTGGTCCAAAACGGCCACTGCATTTCATCTGCAAATATATCTTTAAGAAGAGCTATCTTTGTCCTATGCATTGTAATGATACCTTTATCCTATGCAAAAAAAAACTTTAGTTATACGCAGTATCAACCAGAGCTTAAAAGAATAGGAAGGTCTTTGTTGATCTTTTCAACCAACACTTAATCTACTTACATAAAGCATTTCCTTCAATCCCTTTTTTGATAACGCTTTCGATTCGGCCACAGTAACACATTTTGTAACACTCTCTAGCGCCGTGTTATTAGGTGGCTGCGCAGAAACAAAATCAATCTTTGACGTCAGAAGACAAAAAATTCGACTTTACATTGAAAGCATTTAAAAGCCACTCACTTATTAGGGAAAGGTGGGGTAAGTTGAGCCACCCACTATATTACGAAAAATAAAAGTTTTTTTACTGTTCTAGCGACGCATGTTTACTGCTTGTAATGAGATCACAACTTTGGTATCGAAATTGAAGTTCTTCCTATGTTTGATTTTGAGAGAGGCTTTAGTGAAAACCAGCACTTTTAGTAAAATTTTTGACATGAAAGCTTTTCAGTTGTAGGAAAGGGTTTAGCTCTTTAAAACGATTACTGTTTCTTGCTCAACATTGTAAATAAACTATTGTACTGTTAACTTATGTTGTGTATTTTGCGAATAGAAATGTTTAAACCAGAGTTAAATAGGGTGGATCAACTTACACCCCATTGCCTGGCTCAACTTACACCAAAGGGTAAATTGACCCATTTGAGACCTTAATTTCAATCGCACGTAACTTGGTCGTTTTTAACATACATGAACGAAACTGTGTTTGTGTTGCAGAAAAATAAATGTATTTTAAGATGCAATTTAAAAAATACTCAAAAAGCAAAACTTTCCTTGAAATAAGCATTGGTTCAAAAAATGGCTCAACTTGCTCCACCTTCCCCTAAGGGCGTTTTTACCGAATGAGCACGACTTGAGTGATTAGTTACTATTATCAAAATAGATTCTATTTTAATAACCATCAACTACCTTAGCGTCAACACTACAGCAATCAAATCTTATCACGTCCTAGCCTTGAATGTTTGGTCACGTTGAATTCAATTAGGAGGTAATATCTGAACCAATTCAATTAGGAGGTAAAATCTGAACCAATTGAAAAGGTCATGTCCTAAAATCTACTCAACCGAACTTTAAAAAGTTGGTTTCTTTTTTCAGACCTTGCTTTTTTTACTTATAAAATAAACATTTAACAATCCACCATCTCGCAACCTCACAATTTCGAGCAGGTGTATCATTGTGGTAAGCTATGTTGTCAATGATATACAAGAAAAGGAGAGAAATTCATTGTTTAAATGCGATTTGATAAACAAAGGTAAGCGGGTTTACTTTCAGTTTTTTTTCAATTTCAAAAACAGCCTTGGGCCACTTCGCTTTGTCAATGACATCCTCTTCTCCAATCCACTCTTTTAATCTCTTTTTTCATCAGCCTTCTTCATGTCATCTTCAACGACTTTTTCTCTTACAACTTCAAATTCTAACTCTCCTCTTGACACATCATTTACACCCTCCACAAAATATGCCCACGCTATCGCACTCATTGCGCTATTGCCGGTCAATACAGCTTCTTCTAAATTTAGCATACAGCATATCAATTCTTGGCTGTCTTTTTATCAATCAATTTAACAAAACACATTGCTATTTCAGCGATTTTCAAAACCACCACCTCATTTGCTCTCAAACACCATTTCTCATTCTCATCGCCGACCTGACACAACTGCGGCAGATTATATCTTTTATTTTCAACGAAAGCCTTTGTCCCCAAAGCAACCTTATATGTTCCATCAACTTTTGTTCTTGCTGTCACCGTTGCTGCAGCTGCATGCCATCAGAAGAAAGTTATCTCAAATTAGCTCATAACAAGGTGCTGTTACCAAACATTACGGCGCGTCACGTGATATCACAAGATATGCCTCTACACCAAGAAGTAACACAAACGTCTTACAACTAAAATAGGGAAGGATTACTGCCTTTACCAATAAGAAATCTTTATGATCAAATGTGACGAAAAATTTGCCGATGTTTTATCACCCAGTATAGCTAACGTCAATCAAAGGTTTTTAGTTTTATTCAATTTTCCGTTAACTTTCGATCGTTACCAAGAAAAACCTTAATGGCAACAGCTTTAACAACGCTATACACTGCATTACGTTCTACCAGCGACGTTCAGTTCGATAAAAAGAGCTTTGTGTTCCAGCGAAATAACGACAGCTCAATATTTTCTAGCTGGAAAGCGAAAGCGTCGGTTTCACTTCAATTCAATAAAGGCATGCTTTCTCGGAAATCATTTTCGATTCGGCGCAATGCAGAAGGCCATTCTAATAATCTCAGGTTTTCCATCATATTTGCAAGTCAGCATTTCAATTATTCCACTAGTTGCCAAATAATCTCGACGTAGCTCGACGATGCAACGCATGGGGGCGAGACGACAGCCACCTCTTTCCAAGTTAGCCGATTTCATATGTTGGAAGTCACTTAAACTTACCATGAAGTCTTTCGCAGTGGTCTATGGTTAGTATGACTGACACCAATATGTCCTAATGCACGTGAGGCAAAATACACACCTTCATAAAAGGTCACTTCTCGCTGTTTGTTATGAGTTATAAGGTAATACTTAGGCCACAGAAAGTCTTCAACGGTTATGAAATAGGACAAGTGCTTAAACTTGGCTAGTTTCGGCGTTGGCTTAGCCTCGGAGTTGTCAATAGTGCTGGCACAGAGCGTTTCTATTATAAGCAGTGTTAGAAACCAGAGAAACAATGCGAAAGCCATGCAGGCATTGACTCCGCAGCCATACGATTACGAGCAGTCGACCCATCTTAATGGTTTAGTTTGCAATTTCACAGCGGATACCAGGCTAACTAAACCAGCGTTCCAACCGCCTTAGCGAGTCGGAGCTGATACTATTATCTCAAGATGTATTTGATCATGCATCGTAAGTGCACCATAGCTCTCTTCGGGCCAACTTTTCTGGATACTTCGTGATCTATTTAAGCAGAGGCCAACTTTATGCCAAAGAACGTATTCAAAACAACAGCAGGTCCATTTTTTAACCAACCTAGCAATGTTTTCCGACGTACTTCCAACCTAAAGCACTAAATTTTGTACTGTGGCCAAGTGACAGTCATAATTCCTGCCAAATTAAAAAAATGGCAAACACAATGTTCAGGTTCAACATTTTAGGGCACACGCCGATTTGTCTAAAGCAGTGTTTGCCAAGCTTTTTGGTCTGTTGGCACAGAAAAAAAGCCAAACAAATTTCGCGACACAACGGCCACATGAATCCGTTTATATTGATCGCGAGTAGCATTACATGTGACAACGAGAAAAGAGATGTCCTTTTTTTTGGAGATCACCACTTTTTCGAGAAAAATAACACGATCTCCGACGTTATCGACCATTACTTTATGGCAGCATTTACTCAATTTTGGCTGAAAACTTGTATAAATATCAACTATTTTAAAAAATTTGAGGCGCACCTGCAAATCTTCCACGGCACACAGTTTGTGAAACACTGGTCTAAACTTAGAGGAAATTCTGAAGTACCATATTCTAATTTCTTTGGTTTTTTTGTTTCCTTATGAGGAGTGTTACAAAATTCGGCTCATAATCAAAATACAATAAAATTTAACATGTAATATTTTCAGCATCGATTGTTTTTGATGCAAGTTACGTATTCGACCACTAACAGCAAATCTTTTGTGAGCTATAATTTTAACAATACTGTATTCAAACCAGCTTCGGAGTTAGCTGTCCACAACAGGAATAGCGCATTTCCACCACAAACGGCAAACAAGCATGAAAAATTGCCATCAAGATCATTTTTCAAAGACTCAACAACGTAGCTACCCCGAGGCTCGAACACATGATCATTACTGCCAAGACAGCGGCCCAACCCACTCGAGTGCGTTGTTCACAATTGTTAATTGTTGGTGTTGCATTTTGACGAGGGCAAATTTCAACGACGTGTTTGTTTTGTTACCATCACAGTGAGTACGATCACGCTTACAAGATTCGATTAGGGCTTTCAAACCAGAAATAAAGCGGTCGCCAATTGGAAACCGGGGTGGTCCCGCTAGTGATGTAGTGTGGGATGCCTTATCCTGTCAGTAGCGTTAAAATGAGCGCGACATCAAGCAAAATCTGTCAACCTGGAGCTTCTTTGAAGGCTGGTGCGCTACGCATGATGAGCAAACAGCATCTTGAGCAATCAAGTACCATGCTGTTTTGGTTACCCCTCCTCTTCCTTGGGACGGTAGTACAGCATGAATGGCTTACGTTTTGGTTTTATACGGCAAACCTACTCAAGACCGCGTAAAGAAAAACGGAGAGTCTGCATGAAACCAGTCATAATTGCAAAAGTAAGTGCCATCGCCAAAAAACACTGCAACTGAACCGAACGAGGTGAATCAAATTACAATGAACTTCAATAGGAAAATAATCGGGGCCCTCTCCAAGCGTTCATACGCTCCCGATTCGCGCTAACCCAGTTTTACTGCAAGAACAAATCAAAACGTAACTTTTTGGAAGAGCTTTCGGGCGTAAACTCAGGGTCCGGATTACTAAAGATACCTTGAACATCTGGTTTTGTCACTGCGCTTCAAAACAATCTTTCGCCTTTGATCTTCTATCAATAAGCCTGCAGGGCGTCATACTTAAGATATCTACGGCATGATGAGCCCTGTGGCAATTAAACACGGTTAAATTTAGAAATTTTGTCTATTCTAAAAGTAGCTTGCTAAGGTGTTTCCAAGTGAACACATCACAGTGTACGTGGGAGTCTATATTTAATTGAGGTACTCTGTTCAAAACATGCTTTAAAACAGCTTTGAAAATTTTGTATCACCTACAAATTAATTGTAAAAATGGGTTTTAACACAGCTTTCAAGTTTTGTAACACCTACAAATTAATTGTGAAATATGCTCATCAATAGGAACACTTTTTGGCAAATAAATGAAGCGAAAACAGTTTTCGGTAACCCACTCTACAACACTAATTTTGTAGAGTGGGATACCGAAAACCTTTCTCTAAATTGCAGCATCCACCAACCTGCTTTTAACTCGTGAGCGGTTCGCTCAATCAAAACGTACAAAGACCAAACTACGCAAATCAGAGCTACGATGTTAAAAAGCACGGAGCACCAAATTCTTTTGTTTTCACCGGGACTCATCTTCAGCATTTCCCACTGAAAATAATACGGCTTCTCAAACAATGTGTTAAACGGCGCGGTGGAAGATCGTCCGCTTCGCAGTCGATATACATGGGCTCAATTCTCAAGCGGGTCATATCAATGTCTCCTGCCTGGCGCTTAGCAATAGAGTGATGTGGAAAATATAATACAAAACCGAGTTTGCTCGCATATCATGTAAAAAAATGTAGTGGGCCTCTGTGGTGTCAGTACATAGCTGCTGTTGGCACCTCAACAACAATTAATTTGTTGTTGTTGAACTTCCGAGCAGCTTTCAAAGCTGTTTCACCCAAAACTTTCACGCGTCTCTCATCAGTGGTGATATCAAAAGAAAAGATCAAATTACAATAGTAAACGTATAGTAAACACTAAACAATGTGAATACTACTAGGATCTCTCCTGATACAAGGTTTTTCCTCTAGCTCTTCCCATTTGACCTGATACCGCTCCTGCTGAGAGCGACATGAAAAGTGTCTGGTAAAACCGCTGTTAAATGGGCATTTTATTATTACGATATCGATAACTAACGGTGATAACGATTAAGAGATTGCGAGTTTGACTCCCAGACGGGGTTTGGATTCTGTTGCCTTCAAAGAGCACTTTACAGCAAGTTTTCATGTTTTTGTTAGTGGTAGAAATACATTGTTCCAGCAGTATTGTAACCATAAAGTGAATCTAAACACAGGTTGGCTCATGAGTGACCACACGATATATTTGTGATAGGACGATAACAAAATATTTCGAAAACTAAATTAATCGCGAAAATATCGCACTTGTCCAGAGGAAAATTTCAAATGGACTTCTGCATAAGAAGAGGAAAGAAGAACACTTTAAAAATTTATACATCTCTGGCTGTAAGCTTTTGGCTTCAAAAGCCGATATAGATGAGTATTTTCCACTTATTCGCTTCCAAACACACTGAAATTGGCTAGATATAGCATGGGATTTTTTCTAAACAGTAAGTAGTCTCCTTTCACAAAAAAATCTATTTCAGAACCACGCAACGTGGTATAGATTAAGTAAATTACCTTAGCAATTGGTTTCAGTTTTGATTGCATGACAAACTGAAAACCACAAAGCTCACATTGCTTGAGACCTAAAAATAAACTGGTTGAGAATATCCATTTCTTACATACGCTACAGTAAGAACTTTTAGCTTTGACTGCAGAAACATATAAATTAAAAGTATGGTAATCAATGAAACAGCTCCTAACAAACTTTCTATAACGCGGTAGGCAAGGTAAAAGACAAACATGTTTGCTTCAGTATAAAAATGTTAAGCGTGACTTTCTAGGTTTTTAACTAAATAACCACCGGTGTGGTAATGTAGCAGTTATAGCATCTGTTTCGCAATGGATAGCCTTGGTTCGATTCCCAAGTCGAGTCATGCCGAAGACTTTAAAAACGGAATTCACTGCTTTCCTGTTTGACGCTCAGCATGAAAGAAACAGAGGTGAGAAAAAGCTGGCAAGTTCGCTGGCAGTATCGTTGTGTGAGGCATTTAATAGAATTTCTATCATTATATGGCAGAGAGGTAGAGGGCCGAGTAGTCAACCCGTCCTGTTGACTCTATCAGACAAAAGGATTTGCAAATAGAACATGAGCTCATACGCATGAATGAAAAGCTAAACAACCTTTTGAGCAAGTACGTCATCCCATAAAAGAGCTATGGATTAATATTGTAATCAACCATCTATTGAAAAATCTTTTCGTGTTTACATAGAAATTGTTTTCAGACTTGCTTCGTAGTTGTCAGTACCGCCGGCGCAGTGCGTTTCTACCGCAAGCAAGCGTGCAGCGAAATTGCTGTAAGTGATTTTTTAATTTCCCAAGCTACAGAAATCTAGAACTAATTGGGTTTTAACTCGCACCTTCTCGCTAAGAAACATTGTGTAAAAGTCTTGCCACACCCCAACCATCCCAGGCTCCTTTATCCAGAAAAGTGTTGATAATTAATACCGGGTGCATACATACAAATGCAACATTGCTATTACGTACTAAACTTAAAAATCACTTTCAAAAACGGAAAGCCTTTAGCATTTATCGATTTGTAGATCTAAGTGCTTTTAAGCGTCATTATTCTACGAATAGAAAACAGTTTGAAGTCTAAACGCTTACGACAACGCTGAGGAATGCATAAATCGAAAATTAAAAGCAGTTTTCACATTCTGCTTGCATACTCCTCAAGTGTACGCTGGAGTATGTTGTATTTTACTCGCACTACGTTCACTGCTGCTGGAGCATGCGAGGTACGCTGGCGCGCGCGAGCAGCAGTGAACGTAATTTTAGGTGGGCGCCTGTCCCGGTATATTGTGCTGGTGGAATGTTCTTTAGTTTTCGAAGCAGTTGAAAATGCAGGACGACAGCACCACGACCGCGACCAAAACAAACTGGCATCAGTTGGGTTTGTGCTAATCAGTCGCCTCCTCCGACATGGAGGATGAGCAGCTCACTATCTCAACCACGTGCAGCACGAGAATGAAAGCAACACTGATAACAGTTGTGCACCGACATTTACAGCATGTCTATAAGAGGAAGAGGAAAGAACCGGTGGCTACCCAATAAACTTTTAAATTTTTTGTATTTTTAGCCAAAAGCGGAAAAGAAGTCGCTCTTGCAACTCAGAGCAAAAAAATCTGTCACAGCATTTATTAAATACCGTCTGAAAAAAACTCTGAAAAAATAGTTTTCAGCGGGGCAAAAACAGGGGAATATGAAGCTAAAACCCCTTCTTAGTCATGTTGCTTGTCTCAAAAACAGCAGATGATTGTATAGACACCTTGCCCACTTTGCTTAGATCTTAATTGCTTTGGTTACCCCCTGCCTCTTAACAGAAATTCTGGCTCCGTGCCAGCATATCACTAATGTAATGCTTCTTACCAGAACTGTTGATCCACTTCTGTAAGCAAGAGTGGTGCACACATGCAAGGGATCCTTTACATTGGCAAGGAGTTATAAGTGGCTCCTGATCGGGTTCCGCTTCACCATGACATATCCGACACAAATCAGACTGTAATTACAACGAATTGTTCACATAAAAATCGTAGAAATCAAATTTTCATTTTGCTATATTTAATGGCAAACATTAACCTGATTACACATGACGTCATACGATAAAGCGACTATCTCGAATATTCTCTGCTCAGACACAACTTTTGCGGTTATTCACAGAATCTGTGTTCATTCTGGTTCGGAACTGCTGTCGCAGTGCCTTTATATCATAGAATGTAATTCTTGCGGCTAAGTGGCACAAGCGCAGCTGACATCCCAAGACTGAATTTGCATTATGCCTCGCAGCATTGAAATTTTAAAACTTCGAAGCACAGCAATACTCTCACTTTTACCACTACGTCTTGCCATAAAAAAGTTACTCGTTGCTAATTTCTTATCCTCCAGAACAGCCGGAATAAACATTTTGAAACTACATAGACCTAAGCGGGAGCGAGCTGAAGACTCGACCAACAACTTTTAAAGACTTTAAATGGCAATTGATGCACGCGCCAAACTAATATATTTTAGAACAACCTGTTTTGTTAGATCGAGCATAACTGAATCACATATTCTCTGTTTTGTTAAGCTGAAACATGCTCACGCACGCTCAAGCACTGCGCGTGCTTTCACAGGCACAAACGAGAGACAGCTTTATCAATACGCTCGACCACGCTAATAACAAGAAAATTTTAGTGGTGTCCGCAAATGAACTTTCAAAAAGAGCAATCATAATTTTAGTAAAGCACTCTATAATGTCTTGCTAGATATTTAAAAATATTGCGATTTTGAAAAACATAATTCTACAACACAGCCATAGATGTGCAGTTAAGGCATTTGTTTAGGAGGGGGTATAAAACTTCCCTCTTAGTACCAGGGAGCAAACCAGACTAGGCTCTACTAAACAAGAAGAAAACTATTATTTGAGCTCATATACATTAATAGGACGTAAAAAATTGTCGGTAGGATAATGTATCTTAAATGAAATCAACTTTTTTGTTCAAGCTGTTTGTTAGTGTTTTGGTAAATTGGACCATCCCGACAGATAGACTGCTCGACTCCGCCACCTGTCAAGACATAAAGATGGAGGTATCCCGTTAAGTGCCTTACCCTAGGACGCAGCAAGTGAACTTGACAGCTTTTTCTCCGCACAGGCCTTTTTATGCTGAGCGCAAAGCAGAAAAGCTGTTAATAGCGTTTTTAAAGTCTTTGGTATGACTTACCGATGGGGTTTGAACCCAGATTTTACAACTTCGAAGCGGGTGCTCTTACCACAAGACCACGCCAATGATAACGACTTTCGATTTATTAGTTTATTCCCATTCTTTATTGAAGATATTCCAGTCGTATCATTTTCAAACTCTCTAGATTCGGGTTCGATTTTCTGGAGCTAAATGTTTTTGTCGTATTTTGCTAGTTGCCGGCGACACTGATGAGTGGACCGGAACACAGCTTACGGTGACAATGAGCTTGCGTTCGATTCTCATGATGGCTAAGAGTTGCGCACTTGGAAAGGGCACTTTCCGGGCAGCCATTTTCCCCCTTGGTTTTAACTTGTGATATAAACGCACTATGCCAACAGTACTGATAACTCGAAAGCAGATCTGAACACGACAATGCTGAGGCCTATCTGATAACAGATTTTCAATATCGGCGAATAAAACAGACAACGACCAAAATCCTCCATTTACACAAATAATATCAATCACTGGAGTTCCTAAAAGCAACAACTGTTACTTTTACTAGCTTCAAGCTGCTGCAGCAAAGATTTTCTTTTTAAATAAATCAATCGCCAGGAAGCAAAAACTTTAATTTTCGTCCAACGGCCATAAAACAGCTGCGGCGGTAATGACACCAATAGAAAAAAATCAACCTATTTGACCTCGTTGGGCCTGTACTTTTAAATCTTGCCTTTGATTGACTTTTAATTAAAGTCTATGGATTATCTATAATTAATAGCAGAGCAATACTGACAAGAAACGGCCTCTTTGTGGCAAGCATCACAATTAAATCATTAAAGTAAGTATGCTGTCATTGTCGTGCCTGGGGGAGATAGGGTCAGCGACCCTCGTTGAATTGTGAAAAAATGTAAGATTTTCAAACGACACATGTTTCTTTCATACAGGCGTAACACGTTTAAAACTACCGTCTTGAATGGGATACCCACTCCCTCCCTTACTTGAAACCTAGGTTCAGATATAAACCTACCCTGAAAGGCCTCATAATCAAAGGTTTTGTCTACAGCTGCATCAACATCTTGAATATGTATTTCACAGAGAGGAGGATCAAGGAGGAGGTGGGATATACCCCCACCAGTTTTTTTTAAGTCATGCTTACGTATATTTAAAAAAATGTGTAGTGGTAGTGGTTTAGCTCACAGACCTTACTTCTAACATCAATGCTTAGATCACAGTGGTTTAGATCACAGGCTCTACTTCTAACGTCAATGCAGGACGGATCCAGCGTGGATAGAAAGCGCAGCCCGCTAACCACCTATTCAAGTACGTTTACCTTTTTGCTTGACTTTAAAACTATCTTATAAGTTAGAATGTGTTCTAATTAGTAAGCTTGTACCCATCCTGCTCAAAATCACAAAAAAGTTGCGTACATCCTTCTCCCTATGACCACCCCACGGAATATACAATTTCGTTTTATTGAAAAGCAACGAATAACTCCCGGCATCCCCGTAAATTCTTCTTTTTACTTAAAATAATTTCTTAAATTTGATAACTTTGCTAATATTTTGGATTTTGGTGTGCATACATTCTCCAACCCAAGAAACAAGCTTTTTAAATAAGTTCTATGTTTTTTATTAATTTGATTAATAAAGCTGCATGCTGTAAAGTTCACATGTTTGCATGCACCTCACCTTCAGTCCCTCAAATAGATCGTAGTTTTTTTCACGCATTCTTTTACTAACAGATCGAAAATTCCCATGCATCCACGATATAGTGTTCTCTCTAAGATTTTTGCAAGTGCGTAACCGCCGGCGAAAGTGCGTAATTGCTAGCAAATATATGAAAACCACCGGACAAATTTTTGTGGAAACTGTTGAACAAACCGCTACACTAGCCTAAGTAACGTATTTTAAAGTTAAAAAGATGTTTTTGGCAGCCTTCTGCTGTTCAGTGTATACGCTAAGCAAAAAAAGATCTTGTTTATCCCAATTCAGATCTCGGATCCTTTGTCAATAAGTTTTTCGAAAGCAAGTGAGAGTCCGACGTAAACATCACGTGACAGTAAGACAACAGCGATTTGCAAGCTACGCGCGCACTGTTTCCACGCTTTTATTGCACAGTAGAATTATTCGAACGATTTCATTGATGACGTCAACTTGCCTATAATAGCGTGTCGTTTCCCTCAGTCTCTGCAGAATTCCAATATTTCGGAAACTTAAGAGTTTGCCTATAACATTGATTTGCATATAACCGCACCCTTTGTTTTCCCTCAAACGTATTTTTTTCAATTATGGCATTTTAAACCTAGTTTAGTGATTTTCAATTGATTTTGACATGTGGCCCATTTTCGAAGCGCGCAGAGGCACGAGGCCGATTATACATTTTTCTAAATTTCACTGGAGACTTCAAAAAAGGGATGTTGTCCAAACAAAATCAAAAAAACAAGTCGTCAAAAAATTTTCCAATTTCACTCGATGTGTAGGGTAAATAAAGTACTGGTCCCTTGAAGACCATTGTCCCCTGATTGAAAATTTCTGATCTAGGCCATCATTATCATCTGTCACGAACATCTTTATTTTTTAATTTGATTTAGCTTGCGAGTTGTAGCTTGTTTACTCTGCTACTTTTTTCGCAGCAGAAACTTAAGTTACCTGCACGTCAAAGATCTTCTAACATTACCTACAAACAAGTCCGAAAACAATTATATATGGGCGTAAGCGCAGAGTTTTCAAAATTTTCGGGGGGGAAGGAAGAAGGGAGGAAAAACTGTGACGTTGCGCCTCGGTTACGTAATAATTTGCTTGATTATGTCAGCCCTAAAAAAAGTTCACAAACAAGTAGCCTATCGGCTATCAATCAGCCGTGGCGAAATACCTATTCCCTACCCATAAAATTACAGGGTCTCACTTAGAGGCGCTTACCGCAAAAAAAGTAAAGTCCATTTTTCATCTAAACCACAGAGTTTTACTGCATTTGCGAGGGGGCTGGCCTTTCCGGATAAAATTTTTGGGGGGACCCCGCCTACTTTACCCGGCGCCACTGACTACAGGCAGATGTAAGACTGCAATAGTCGTGCGCGCACAATTACGCTTTAAAAAGAAGGTTTTTTTTTGCGTAGTGCACAACTTTTTGACTATTTAATGATTTTTCTTTACGATTGTAAACGTGATTAGATGATACACCACTATGCTAAATTAAAAACGGTTTTGAAATGGTCAATCTTGAACGGTAATTTTTTACAATCCCCTAAAGTTATAGGCAAATTTTACCGTATTACAAATTGCCTTTCAAGCAATTAAGGTAAAAAAAGGCTACATTTTAATATAAAAGTTTTCAAACAAATCGAAACTAGAATCCACACTTTTTTTTACGTTTCGGGGCTTACTTCAATCATGACCGGTAAGCTATCACGGCACATAGCTGTCAGGTACATTTTATTTAAAAAACAACTTTTTGGGGGTATTTAAAACTAAAATTGATGAGAAGTTGTATTTTTTTTTACTTTTGTTTTTCATATTTGGCAAGTGTGAGAAGATTATTTATTTGTAATTAACAAATACTAAACAACTTCCTCAAAAAATGGTGTCTTTTGTGCTAACCTAAAGCCGAGAGCAATGTGCTTTTTTGTATCTTATCAAGCACGATTGAAATTAGCGTTGAAGCGTAAAGAAAACATACATGTTAACAACTTCCAGTTTCGAACTTCCCTCGAAAAATGATATCTTGCTTTAACTAAAGTTTGAGAGCTCTTTAGGTTTTATTACTCTTCAGCTACGATTGAAATTGGCCGAAAAAGTGAAAAAAATTTTTTGATTTGCTTTATGTTAATTGCTCAAGAGACAATTTGTTATGCAAAAGATATTTAAGTCGCCGTCACTCGCTGTTGAGTCACAACCACGCGATATTTACGCGAGACGGTGCACTGCCCGAAAAAATCGTCAGGCCAACCTTGGATTACGACCCACAGTCTCCCAAGCGTTAAACAGTTGGTTGAAAATTTTGCTAACAGAATTGGTAAAATTTTAACAAAGTGAAAAAAATTACCGAATAACGCCGAACTTTATCACGCATCGCTGAATTTTAACTGCCGGACATGTTTTCGCAAATTTGCACTTTTTTCGCGTTTTTTTTTTCACACACAAATACAGCAATGGTAAAACTGTCCATGTACTAAGATGCCATGAATACACTGGGTAATGCACGGCAAAACAAGCCACTTTTGACGTAATTGAACTCAGCTCTTTTTGCAGGATTATTGACGTTATGTTCATGTCCTCCTACGACATATCGACTTTGTAATCGTAGGTAATAATAAAATTTCTTCGAATATCGAATCGCTATAATTACATTATGTAGATTCTAAATGCACATACAGGCAGTTTTGAGCACAGTAAGCGAAAAACAAAAGAGACGGTACCGGAGATAGCTCCTGGCATAAACGCAGCCCCGCAAAGGCCAAACTAATATGAAGTGATGCACCTTACAGTTAAATTATTACAATAGCAGCAACCAGTGTTCCCTCTAAGACTTTGGTAAGTGCGCAATCGCCGGCGCAAGTGCGAAATTGCTAGCAAATGTACGAGAACTGCCGGACAAGTTTTGGCAGACATTGCTGAATAAACGGTTACACCAGCCTTAGTGACTTATTTTGAAGTTGTAAAAAAACGTACATACAATTTAGTCAGTGTATATGCCAAGCTACCTTTGCACAGCTTACAGTTTGCCCATAACGTTGGTTGACGTATGTATAACGGCATCCTTTATTTTCCCTTACACGTACTTCAAATATGACACTTTTTGTTTAGTTTAGTGCTTTCCAATCGTTTTTGGCATTTGGCCCATTTTCGAAATGCACAGAGGCATGTGGCCCGGTTGTATCTTTTTCTCGTTTTCATGAGCGTTTTTGCATTTGTTGGTTTCATAACCGTTTTTGGCATTTGGCCCATTTTCGAAATGCACTGAGTCATGTGGCCCGGTTGTATTTTTCTCTTTTTCATGGCCGACATCAAAAAAGTTATCAAAGTAAATTTCAGAAGTGTTGTCCAACTAAAATAAAATAAAACAAGTGAAGAAAAAGTTTTGTCATTTCATTCGATGTGAAGGTAAAATAAAGTACTGGCCCAGTGAAGACCATGGTCCACCGATTAAAAATCACTGACGTAGGCCATCATCTCTTGCAACGAATAATTTTTATTTTTTATTCCGATCAAGTCGCCAGCCTGCGAGTTGTATCTTGCTTGCTATGCTACATCTTCCGCAGTAGGAAGTCGAGTTAACAGTGCATCAAAGACTTTCGAAGATGATCTAAAAATAAGTCCGAACAGCAATTGCATGGGCGTAAGCGCCGAGTTTTCAAAATTTGCCAGGGGAAGAAGCAAAACCGTGATGATGCCCTTCGGTGACGTAATAATTAGGGTAATTGTGTGAGCCCTAAAAAGTTCAAAAACGAGTAACCTAAAGTTCAGAAACGTTTACTAAAAGGCGGCGGCTGCGGCGAAACACTTTGCTATTTCTGTTTAATGAGTTAATTTAAGTTAAATTTGATCACCCAAACTCTGCGACCTTTGCAAGAGTAATTTGTAAGTATTTCAGAATGACTGGTAAACAGTGCATCTAAGCAAAATTAATCCTTTGAAGAAGCTTGGCATGTGCATGAGAAATATCGCTTTTATGAAACAATAGAATGTTAGGCAGGTTACCACGACTATGACACAAGAACAAAAATTACTGGCGAACTTCAATTGTTGCTTGATTATGGTAAATAATCTAATGAGTTACTTTTTCAATCGTAATCAATTAAACAGCAGGGTTTTGCAGTAGCAAGTAAACTTTTGATTTAAAATTGGAAAGTATTTGATGGCCAAAGCTACGCAACTTGAAAGAAGAAATCTAGATTTTTGAGTATGATGCAGTAGTCATTCTATGTGCGTGTTGCTTCATAAAACGTATTTCAGAATGCAATGTTGATGATAAACGATAACAACTTTTACCTAAATCTAGTCAACTAATTTCACAAACTACGCAGGAAAACAAATGAGTTAATTTTTATGAAGTTTTGTCCCAGATGCCAAAAAAAAGCGCAACACTGTGTCTGACCAGGTAATGTTACGAAAATATTGGTAGGTTTGAGACACTTCTGAAACCTGTTTACAGAACCTTCGATGATAGCTGCAATAACATAGATAGCTATTTAACGGTAAACGGTCATTAACCGTTTACCGAATTCATGAAAAGAGGTCGCAAATATTTTGTACGTGAAATTTTTGATTTTTAAAATAAGCAATTGAAACTTGACCGAAGCAAAAAAGCAAAGAAATTTATGGATGCGAATATATGCGAGTTTGGTAAACGCAGCTTTTAAGGCTAGTAGAAAAATTGAAATGCCAATATTTGTAACCACACATAAAACTACAGGGTTTCACTGAGAGGCACTGACTGCAAAAAATATTAAGGTACATTATTCATGTATGACCCCATAGTTTTACTGCGTTTTCGAGCGGGCTGCCCTCTCTGGAAAAAAAATTTTGTTGACCCCGCCTACTTTACCCGGCGCCACTGTGTACAACAGGTAAAAGACTGCAACAGCCGCGCGCGCACAATTACTCTTCACAAGAACCTTTTTTTACGCCACACACAACCTTTTGTTAGTTTCTGCTATTTAATAATTTTTCTTTACACCGGTAAACCAGATTAGATAATACACCTTAATGTTGGATCAAAAGACAATTTTGAAATGGTACATAGTGAACAGCAATTTTTTTTAATGCCATAAAGCCATAAGCAAATTTTACTGCATTACAAATTATCTTTCCAGCAATCAAAAAAAAGGCTAGAAATTGAAATTGCACTTTTACATTTTTTTCTTCTCCTTTCAAGGCTCTTTTCAATCATGACTGGTAAGCTATCACAGCACATAGCTGTCAGCTTTATTTAATTTTAAAAAATTCTGGAGGGGATTTAAAACTAAAATTGGTTAGAAGTCATACTCTTTTCTACTTTTAGTTTTCAAAAATAGCTAGTGAGAGTTTATTTCTAGTTTACAAAATGACGTTTTTTATGCTAAAGTGAAACTGAGAGCTATGCGCTTTTTATCTGAACAAGCACGATTGAAATTAGGGTTGAAGCGTAAAGAAAACATAAAGTAGTTAAGCAATTCCAGTTTCAAATTTCCTTCGAAAACTAATGTCTTGTATTAAAGTGAAGTTTGAGAGCTACTGTACTTGCTATTACTGCTCTTTAGCTGCGATAGAAATTGGCCGGTTACTTTACGTTACGTGCTTGGGGTTGGTTTGTTATACAAAAGAAGTGTGGTAACGGCGTGTGCGATATTTCAAGTCACCGTCACTAGCTGTTGCGTCACACCAAGACGATGTTTACGCGAGACGTTGAACTGCCCTAAAAAAGGGGCGGTCCAACCTTTGATTCCAAATTATTGTCTCCCACACATAAAACAGTTGGTTGAAAATTATAAAAGTTTTAACAACGGAAAAAGTTATCAAAAACCGCCGGACTTTTTACGTACTGTCGAATTTTAACTGCGAATCCGCAGGACATAATTTCGCAAATTCGCACTTTTTTCGCGTTTAAAGGAAACACTGGCAGCAACACCATCAGTAATGTCGAGGTCGAGAATATCAAATCAGCTGGCTGTGTCAGCTTCACTAATTGCAGAAGAAATTGCTTTAACAGTTACCGTATTTGCCGGTGTATAAGTCGACTCGTTGTATAAGTCGACCCCCTAAAATTCGACGGAAATTTACGATTTTATGATATATCCTTTGTATAAGTCGAGCTCAATTGTTTCATTATCTTAAACTTTAAAATTCAACCAGAAATATGCGAAATTTATTGACGAAATCTATACGCCATTTTGAATACTATTTATGTGTCCTTTTAAGGGCAGTGAACGCAATATCTGCCCTTGTAAGGGCAACCACATTATTCTGCTTTTACTGGCTTATAACTTTTTGTGAAGTGTAGTAATTACCATCACATTTGAAGCGATGAATACAAAGTTGAATTTCATGACTCGGTGTATAAGTCGAGGTCGATTTTTTTAGGTCGATTTTTGATCGAAAAAGGTCGACTTATACACCGGCAAATACGGTAGATGATATGTCGCTTGACATAAATATTTTGTTGCAAAAGATAAAACAGGATCATGTTTGCCTTTTGTAGGGTGATCACCAACTTGTTTACTTGGATTTAGGTTCATTTGAAATATTTAGACTTCATTTCATATGAATCTTTTGGAAAATTTTGATAGATAATGCCAAAGGATCACGCTTTCGAGGAAAAATAGTCAAAATGTACCAAAAAACTCAGTTTTCTAGAAATTGCAATTTTGTGAAGTCCACGCACCAAAATTTTGAGTATTTTTAACCGTTAGACTACATTTTAAAAATGTTCAGAGACCTGATTTTTAGATAAATTTTTTCTAAAATTTAGACACATAATGCAAAACAACCATGCTTGTGAGGAAAAGTAATCAATATGTACCAAAGAACTAACTTTGTCTAACAAATGGAAGTTTCATAGGTCCAGTAGAAAAATTGTTCAACTAAAAATGAATCATGATGTATGGCAACCAATTTCTGATCAGCCATTATAAACTAAACCTTGGCCCAAATTTATTAGTGTCACATATCGCTGGAAAGCAAATTTCTTCAGCTTTCAAACGATAATAACTGTTGGTACCTTATCATAGCCTTTATATACTAACTTAACTGTTTTTACTTAGCTTACCACTTTTTTCGGAAAACAAAGTTACAGTACAAGTCTTCAACTTAAGTTTTTTTAACACAAGAACTAATAGTAAAGAGACATGACAAGTATTATCGGAATTGCCTTAAAATACCCTTCCATTGGTTAAAAAAAAGTTTGAAAATCGGTTGAGTAATGAGGTTGCGTATCGGTTTTTAAGTAAAGTGATTTTGTAAAAGTTTAGCGATTTTTGAAAAAAAATATCACTTGATGATCTCTGGTAGTGAAAGACTGTGTTAATCGTACCAGACAGCATTATTATGACGTTAGAGAACGAGTTAAAGCGTGCAGGAAGAGCAGGAAGCATACTTAGAAGGGTTAGAGCACTTAAATAAAGAATCCGCTGTTGTGTCGCCAATTGACCTTCAATTGTTGTAGTTTATTTTATCGAAAGCACCTTGCAAAGATCTCTCAAAGAAGCTTTTAGTCGCGTTTCTAGGAGCAGAAATTTTTGAGAAAATGAACAAAACAAATTTTACAATTAATCGTTAACTATGACGTCATGTGAGATGCTAAAGAAGTGAAATTTGTGGAAGCTAGGTACTTGCTTTTGTTTGAGCCGAAAATCGCTTACCTCGGTTCAAAAATACGATCTAAAAATCCATCTTGGATTATCGCGTCATGGCGAAGTCACGAACCCCCGTATGACACTCAACCCGGGGTGATGATCAATCGTGCCAAGTTTGATGTTCGTACGTCCAGTAGCTTTAGATGTATCAAATGTATCAAGTATGTATCAAACTCCCGGCCCGCCGGCCACATTCAGCCTGGCATGCAATTATATAGGCTCCGCGAAGTCATTTTATATAGATATATCGTAATCGTTATGCATGACCCAGCAACATGAAGAGCTGATAACACTTAATTATGACATTATGGGAATTATCCATAACGTCACAAACAATGTTGTCGTGAATGTTCTGCAGTTGGCAACACCGTAGCACATAGTAAGACTGAGAGCATTGTTGTAAACCCGAGTGAGAGTCCCAGCTAATACTTTTGCAAATCTAGTGACCGTGAATCAGTGTGTCTCGTCAGAAAAGAGCCTAACACAAGCATTTTCCAGCATAAAGCGTTTCTATTCGATTAAATTCCTTCGACTTACATTCTTTATAATTTAAGGTTACTGTACCTAAATAGTTAGCCTAAATACTGCACAATCACGAAGGCAAAAAAAAGTTAATTTTGAAAACAGAGTCTTTCAAAACCGATGAGAGACTGAGTATGTGTTTACTGACATTGCTGGCAAACCTGTGTGTCATATTTGCGAATATAATGTGGCTGTAATTAAGGAATTCAATCTAAGACGACATTACGGAGAAAAAACATCAAAATAAACTGTAAGACCTAAATACAAAGCAAAAGAAACAGAAAGTAGAAGAGCTAAAGAATAACTTGGTATTTTAGCAGACGTTTTTCACTAAGGGAAAATCACACAATGAAGCTGCGGTAAAAGCAAGTTTTATTGTGGCAGAGGAGATACCGAAATCAGCCCGACCATTTACCAAGGGAGAATTCTGAAAAAATGCATAATTAAGGTCTGCGACGTATTGCAGTGTCCACATAAAAAAGCAGATGTTGGAAAATGTAAGCATGAGTAGAAATACGATTGCAGATCGTGTTTGTGAAATGTCCACTAATTTACGAACACAGTTGAGTGGAAGAAGCAGAGACTTCGTTCCATACTCTCTGCTGTGGATAAAAGTACTGACATGACTGACACTGCACAACTGGCCATCTTCATTCGTGGAGTGGACTCCAATTTGCGTGTTACAAAGGAAATATTAGACAATAAATCGATGCACGGGACGACAGGAAAAGACATTTCTGAAAATGTGTGTGTCAAAGTGTAATCGACATGAAACTGCCCTGGAGCAAACTTATTGGACTTACAACAGGTGTAGCACCGGCGATGTGCGGTGAAACAAGTGGATTAGTGGGAAGAATGCGTGTAAAGATGCAAGAGGAGAACTGCACTGGTGAGTTAACAGCATATCACTGCATTATACACCAGGAAACGCTGTGCGGTAAAGACCTAAAAATGGAGCACGCAATGAACACTGCAACGCAAACTGTAAACTTTATTCAGGCTAGAAGTTCACATCACCCACAATTTCAGTCTTTTATTCGAGAAACAGATTCAAAGTTTGCCGATATTCCTTATCATACAGAGGTGCGTTGGCTAAGAGGGAAATTCTTAGCATAGTTTTTGATCTCAGCAAGGCAATCTGTCAGATCATGGATAGTAAAGGCAAAGACTCCACAGCTTTGCGGGATGCAAAGTGAAAATGTGAGTTGGCATTTCTGAATGACATAACAGCTGACCTCAACGTCTTAAACGTTTAGCTCCAAAGACGTGATCGCATGATTACTGACATGTATGATGCGGTGAAAGCATTTCAAGTAAAGCTGCTTTCATGGGAGCACCAGTGGAACATGTCTCACTTTCCCTCTTGCCAAGTAATGTTGAGCCAGGTCAGCGCAATTGTGTTCCAAAACGCGCATTTTGCTGATATACTGAGTGCATTGCGCACCGAGTTTGCACGACGCTTTGGTGACTTTGAAGCACAAAAAAAAGAATTTCGAGCTGTTTCGCATGTTGACGTAGAAACTGCACCATAGTGCATATTCAGACGGAGCTGACTGAGCTGCAGAGTAACAGAAAAACAAAGTACGACACTGAAGGACCCACACAGTTTACTCACTCTGTTCCTGAGGCAATGCCCCAGCTCCGTCAACATGCGGCTCGAACCTAATGCATGCTTGGTCGCACATATCTGTGTGAGAAGCTGTTCTAAGTGATGAAGGTTAACAAAACAGCACACAGAAGTCGCCTTACTGATGAACACTTGGAGTCCATCCTGAGAATCTCCACAACTCAGGACCTTACACCAAACCTAGACGAACTTGTTGCTAAAAAAAGATGGCAATCAACCAGTTCTGGTAAAACGGCATGAAAGCAAAGAAAACTGAAATATTGTATATTCTGAAATAATATTCCTGTCTGTGTTTATTTATATATATGTTCAAAACCATTTCATTTTTTTGTGTGCAATAAATGTCTATTCTGTAAGGCCCGCGAACTAAAGTGTGCTTTGCGATTTGGCCCTGTGTGCAATTGAGTTTGACACCCCTGCTTTAGAGAAATTAAAGCGAGCGCGCGCACACACACACACAGACAGAATTGCGCTTCAAAGTATAGATCAAAAGAAAAGCTCTTTGATCTGCTCAGGCGGGCTACCAGAATTAACGTAACAAAATTTTAAAAAAAGTTTGTTTGGTTAATTTTTTAAGTGTGTCTGTATGATTTTCAAGCGTTGATTCCAAAAATACTATCAGTTTTTTTCTATCATCGATCGTTTTAAAGATACAAGGATTTCCGTTTTTTATGATTTTCCGTTAACTGTAGATTTCTTATGCAGTTATGCTTGCTGTGATCTGTCTCTGTCAGCATTATCATGGTGTAAATCGGTGTTTTATTTACTTGAAGGAGAGAATGGGCATGTGGGAGTGCGAAATCTCACTGACAAAAGTGCTTCTATTACTTATCAGTCCTCAGTTTCGTTTTATTTCAGCCTTTAAAATTCAGAATAGTCTGATTAGAAAGCCATGCTCAGTGTTTGCAGAGAGAAGTTCCGCGTAGTAGTCAAGAACCTAACAGCCAGCCATGTTTGTCAACAGCCTACTCAGTAGCCCTCTATGATTATATTTTATAGAGTTAAGTCTTGTGTTAATCTTAATTGAGTTCATTGTTTAAATAGTGTAATAAAAATGGCTAGTAAACAGTGCAAAACTTCACCAGATTGCTTTTGTTAAGTATAAGGATACCACATCAGGGGCCAACATTCTTCGTATAAAATTGTGAAAGGAACAAAGTATTGAACAGCGTATAGACTATATTTTGGGATGGACATTGGCGATCAGAACAAGTCCTGGGCACCACATGTAATGTGTGGCAGCTGTCGATCTAATCTTGAAGGATGGTTGAGGACTTCTGGAAGAGTTAGGTCAGTTGCAGTTTCCACAGTTTGCAGAGAGCCCAAAATCATCATGATGATTGCTATTTTTGCATGATAAACATTTCGAAGTATCGCTAGGTTAGAGGAAGAAGAGCTATGACGTATCCAAGTATACCCTCATCCATTGCACCTGTTCCTCACAGTGACGTCTTCCGGTTCCAAACCCACCATCAAATGTGAGTAATTTTCTGTGGGTAAGTGTAACTAACAGAAATTTGTATATTCTGAGACTGGATTTAATTTCTTGCTATGCACTTGTTCTTTATCATTTCAGGTAAAAACGTACTTAAGTGAAGACTCAGCAATAGCAAGTGAAAATTCAGACATTGATGCAGAATATGCACCAACAACAAGTGCAGAACCTCATTTTCCGACTGAACAAGAATTGTATGTATGATTTAATGCGTGATCTGGGTCTTACAAAATCTGGAGCAGAGTTATTAACATCCTGACTGAATGAGTGGAATCTGCTTGGCGATGACAGCAAGAGTACTGCCTACAGAAAGAGGCACTTGGAGTTTTCTGTCTATTTTGATGCTATTGAAGACCTTTGCTATTGCAAAGATGTAGAAGGCCTGTTTCGTGCTGTTGGAATAGATCATGATCCTACTCAATGACGGCTTTTCATTGACAGTTCTACCAAAAGTCTTAAAGCGGTGTTACTTCACAATAGCAATATATATACATTAATTCCACTTGCTTATTCACTGCAGATGAAAGAAGACTATGAAAATGTCAAGCAACTGCTCTTTAAAATCAATTATGCTCAGTTTAATAGTATGTTTGTGGTGACTTCAAAATGCTAGGATTTTTGCTGGGTTTGCAGGGTGGATACAAAAAACACTCTTGCTTTTTGTGCTTGTGGAATAGTAGAGCTGATGGTGAGCACTACGAAAAAATTCATTGGCAGACACGGGAAGAACTAACACCAGGAATGTATAACGTCATCAGGGAGCCTCTTATAAGCCGGGAAAAGGTTTTATTGCCACCACTTCATATCAAATTAGATCTAGTAAAACAGTTTGTTAAAGCTTTGGATTTTGAAGAAGTTTTTCAAGAAATCCGTTCAATGTTTCCCAGGCTATCAAAGGTCAAAATAAAAGGCGGGATATTCGTTGGTCCCCAGATAAACACAATGTTATGGTCTAAAACCTTGAAAGAAAAAATGAATGAAACAGAAAAGGAAGCGTGGGAAGCATTTCGAGGTGTGGTTGATAAATTTTTGGGAAATAAAAAGGATCCAAATTACAAAGAGTTAGTGAAAAAGCTTATCAAAAGTTACCAAAACATGGGTCGTCACATGTCTGTAAAACTTCACTTTTTATGCTCTCATCTGGATTTCTTTCAAGAAAATCTTGGTGACTTCAGTGAGGAGCATGGTGAGAGATTTCACCAGGATATTGAGCCAATGGAAAGACGATATAAAGGCCGCTGGGACAGTGCAATAATGGGAGACTACATTTGGTCTTTGATAAGGCAAGAAAAGAGTGGTCATAAAAGAAAAGCTCGCTCAACAGTGCATTTCTGAATGACTCTTATTATTTGAAAAAAACTGTGTTATGTTTATCTTCACACCTTCTTCTTTATGAACCATTTTCAGACTGACTTTTGCGTTTAATATGTATTGAACGGAGCCTTGATATCCAGTTAGAATCTACTGCAAGGTAGAACACAATCTGCTAGCTACAGCTAGGTCGGATGAAACAAAAAGTATGAATATTTCAAAAAGTAACGATGATACAAAAGAACTAACCGGATTTTTAAACCCAGCGCTCAAAAATACATAAAGGAGCACTGAAAAAAGTAGCCAAACAAAAATTGTGTTACGTAGTGTTATTGTTTCGTCAAGTAATGCGAATCGATGAAAGTTTCACCTCACAATGACAGTGCAGACCAAAAAAATATTTTTTTGCTGCAGAGCCTCACAATGTTAAAATTTATCACGGGTTAGCTGTTGTAAGCTTTTTAAAGTTAGTAGAGCTTTGTGCTTTGTTATCAAAAATCACAGTAACGTAAGTTTTCTTTATGTCTTCACAGACCGAAGACGATATAGCAATTATTACTGTATAGAATTTATTTTTTGGTCGCAGAACGACGAGATGAAAAAGAGCACAGCGTCATGTAACTTTCGATTTTCTGCACTTTCGTACTTAGGCGAGTCAAAATAATGCAGCCCACATATGCCTGCTTCATTTTAGCGTGCCATTCCGTACTTTTGCTTCGCTAAATATTAGAGGGGCTTAAATCTACTTGCAAACAGCGCAATAACAGCTTTTACAGTACTTTATTGCCAGGGACGTACGCAAAAATTTTTTAAGAGGGCGCGAAAATCGCACATTTTCACTTTGTTGCCGAAGGCACGATTATTCTAGGGGGTACCGGGGCATGCCATCCCTGGAAAAATTTTGAATCATTAAACTCAAATATAAGCGATTTTAGTGCTTTCTGAAATCTCTTTTAAGGAAATTTTGTTTGAAATTTGTTGGCCTTTGTCATTGCTACACCTAAGAAATTAACTGCTTGCCTTTGTACACTTGAACAACGGATACGATGCAGCTGCGCAACAAGCTTTTCAAAGAGCTCATCAATTAAATTTTACAACCTAGAAAGATCCTACTTGTAACTCACGTTGTTTTACCTTGTATCATTACCACTTTACTTTATATCTCATATAACTTAGTACAAAAACAATTACTTTGCCTAAGTAATTACTTTGCCTAAGTTGAGTAAAGTGTAATGGCCACTAATGTGCAACGTCATATCTGAAAATAAAGAAATGTGGAACAACTTTTGGAACAGCTGTTATGAAACAGTAAAAGAATTAAATAGTGATGCATAACAAAAACAAAGCTCCAGACAGCGATCATAAAAACAAATCCCTTTTTTTCAATTCAGGCGACAATTGCCGCTAGCAAAGTGGTCGATGACTTGTCACGGTCGACCATAGACATTGAAACTAATTTTATCCCAGTAGAATTGATTATTTGTTTGTTACCGTTACAAGCATAACAACAGTTTCTAAAACTGAATATAGAAGAACAAGAGTCCCCTCCGTACGCCACACTTATCATAATATGCAAAATAATTTCCAAACAAAAACTCCTGGATACACCTTAGCTTCACGGTGGAATAAAAGGTACGCCTTGCCCTATAAAGTCACATTCAGCATACGCACAAAGGCAAGAACCTGGCGAAAACTTTTGAAAGTGGGCAGCATCAACGCGTTATTGTTTTTTCAGCAACCTTAAAAGGATATTGCAGTAGCATAAAATAAGATTACTCGAAGTGGTGTGCAGCAGATTTGTGAAAAGCAAGTCACAGTAATTATATTACACAGTAAGTACCCAGTCCATTTAATAATTGACGATGTCACTGTATTATTCCGGTTGTATTCAGACGAAACAGCTGAAATCGTCAAGTGCCATAGTGAGCTAGGCCTTTGCGTGTACAAACAAACCACGCAGCCAGTAGAGTCAAAAAAACCGCTTGTAGGCTAAGCTTGCAACCTGTATGCACGTAGACTACTTACCGATATTGACTGGTCTAGAATGGTCACAACTGCCGGCTTGACCTCGTTGGGAAACTGTTGACCACAACTTTGACAAGTGTTAAATTGTTTTGACGTGATGTCTGTTTCACCAATATCGGGCTCAGTGCATTCGGTGCTAGTGGCTACCGATATTGTTTCCTCTTTCGATGTTTTTGATACCTCTGATTTTTCCACTTCAATAGTAACCGGTATTTCTTTCATAGATGTTTTGAAACCTAAGTTTTCCACTTCCATATTGACCGGAATTTTTTCTTCGTTAAATGTTTTCAAACCTTCTGATTTTTCCACTTTCATGGCAGCACTTGATGCATTTTCATTCGTAAGAGCCATAGGTTGTGGATTTGCTGTTTCAGCGTTAGCGATTTTTGAAGTTTCGTTTGATAATTTGACGTCTGGCCTAGGTTGAGAGGTACTACGGTAGTAAATCAAAGTAACCTACTGCTGTAAATTCAGTCACCTCTTTGTTATGTCAGTTAGATCTACCTCGTATTTAACTCAATTTCCTTTGGATGCTACTGAAAAAACGGTACTTATGGGTTATCTGTCACCACTTTTTTTAATTTAATAAACCTAACCCTGTACACTCCCTTCCAGTGTACACTGCCCCATACATTTACATACCGGGCCTGCCCCTTCAGTGTACACAGCCTTCCAAACTCATTTTAGGCTTAAACATTATATATACAGTTAAATAATAGTAATTTAATACCTGGTGAAAAAAAGTGGTGACAGATAACCCACAAGTACCGAAAAAACTAATTGCCTGCCTTAAAAAATCGCTTTCTGGGAGTTATTACCACTATACGCGCTTCTGTAAAATGAAAAGCATCAAACCGCACATAGTTGAGTCACTCGCTAACAATGAAAGGAAAAAAGCAACGGCTCTGTCGTAATCGGATTTGTGACGTAAGAGCCCGTTACCGTTATTGCAGTGAAAAGCAAAGCAGCTGAAAATGAAATTGTGTTTAGATTATAAACAAAAAGATTTGGCTCTATGGTCAACCAGAACTGCGAAAAGGAATTTAAATGAACAAAGAGTGTTTATTTTGCGCCGTGAAGTCTATAATAATCAAGTATAGGCGGTAATCAAGGCGATTGGGCGCTACGGTCGATATATAAAGTATCCAAGTTGCTATTATTGCTACTAGCAATACACCGTTAAACATAATAATATAATATATTTAGAAAATTCAAACGTTTTCGGGGCTACATATCGCCCTCATCAGGATCTATACACAAATATTTACAGCATTAAAACTTTCGTTGAACAAAAACACAAAAAACATAAAAATAACTTGAAAATGATTCTGATAAAAAACTTTCGTTCAACGAAAGTTTTAATGCTGTAAATATTTGTGTATAGATCCTGATGAGGGCGATATGTAGCGCCGAAAACGTTTGAATTTTCTAAATATATTATATTATTATGTTTAACGGTGTATTGCTAGTAGCAATAATAGCAACTTGGATACTAAAAGTCACCTCTCTACCGAAATTGTATTATATATAAAGTAATTCATTACTCTGCTGGAATTTAGAATTTAATCTTCATTAAAGTTAAGGCGTCCATATTCGGTCGATGCGACATTTTCATATTTCTGTAAGATCTACATGCAGAATTTAAGCTGCCGCTCACCCCACCCCCGATTCACATTGTCGTGGGGGTCTACTATGCCTGAAGTGCAGCCTGTTTTCAACTAAGCTGAAATAGTAGCCATGTTAACAAGTTTATCGTGGGATGGCCTTAGAAAACACCTCACCCAGTGGAATTGTTCCAGCTTCCGTTATCTGCATAACTTACATATTTGCAGATTTAGTCACAGTTGACAAATGTGTAGCCAGGGAGAAAAAGGGCCAACTCCTCAAAATTTCTTGAATTTTCCGATCCGCTCTAAATTAATTTCAATTGCAATTGCAAAAAAGATTTCTCGCAGCCAAGGGAGATACCAGAGGTAATAAGAAAGCTGAAAAGCATATTTCTGACAGGTTGTTAACAAATCAGGTAACGATTGTTTATGAAGACACCCATTTACTTTGCACAAAAAGATCGCTTTAGTGATGGCTACACAAGCCCCGCAAAAGCTTCAGGTACGCTTTTGCCCAGAGGGGTTTTGTTTTCTTTCGATTTTTCTTCAAACTTTTTTTCATCAACTCTTTTTCGACTTATTGTCATCAACAAAGAGTGAGCAAATTTGTTCGTGCAAAATCCACTAAGCAATAAGTGATAGTCAAAGCCATTTCATGCAACAAAAGATGCAAAAATAGCAGAAAAAACCTAGATTAAATATCATAATTTTGGTTAAGCGGTTCTTTTAGAATATCAAAAAATTCTGAAAACTACTGTTAACTTGCCAAATGTTTTTTATGGATACGCTCTTGTTCATTGAGATGTGTATGAAATCAATTGGAGGGAATTAACTCTATCACATTTACATCTATGCCTATTGGTAACAAACCTCCGGCGTGAGACTGACACTTTGTTTGATAAAACCATTGAGTTAGGCCCTACCGATTTTGTATTTGTAACTACTCACTATTCGAAGTGCGTGAAATGGTTTGATTGCAAGCCATCTTAAATTTGCCTCTCCCAATTTTTCTTGATGCGACAACACGAATTATAATCTTGTCAGTTGAAATCATAAGAGAAATTAGAGATAAGCGATATGCCAATAAGAGAAAGCGTAATAGTGGGCTCTGTGGATATTTGTGTAAATTGGTACATGGTAGCATATCTAAATTCAGTTCCCATTCAGGGCCATCGGTACAGGTTTTTAGGATGGATTCCTTACCTTCAACCACTTGAACAACTTAAATATTTAAAAGTCGTGGTTGCCTTTCCCCCGAGCTAGGATTCGAAAACCGGTATCCGAATTTTACCAGATTTAGACTTCTCGCTTTCAGGAAAATTGCAGTCTTAATAAAAGATAAACTTGCCACCAACTCAAAAAAGACATGTATGTTTCAAAGCATTCGATATTTGCAAGCGAAAACGTTTGTGAATTGATCGATGAAGGCTGTGACGTCAAAATACCTTTCGCATTAAACTGGTCTATTATCCTGGAAGTAGGTTAATGTGTACAGTTAAAAATAACTGACTGCGCATGCACTAAAATCGATAGTATTTTAAAACCTGTAAGCTCAGCCTTCGCCACGATAAAGAAGTGGGCTTTGTTCTAAAAAAAGCTACAATGCAGCAGTAATTTATCATATTATTTGTGGGTTTATGAAAGTAATGTTTGCCGAGCATGGTCTCGCTACTCGTACAGCTGTAAACGATTTTTTTTTGCAACACAACACAAAAGAGTGAGTTACAGTATACAAGAGTAACTTCATACGCGAGGGATTCTATGCAAAATGTTTACGCCGTTTTAAAATTCCATTTTTTCCAGAAATCCCGGGATGGGCTTGTATATTTCTCATTTTCCCATTTTCATTGAAATTCTCGAAATTAAAACCCAACCCGAAACAATTGCTTCAAAAATGGATATAAAGCAAGGGTCTTTTCTTTCTTAAAGACATCTCATAACTTTGCCTCATAAACAGGAGAGGCCTGGGTACTTATGGGTTATCTGTCACCACTTTTTTTTAATTTAATAAACCTAACCCTGTACACTCCCTTCCAGTGTACACTGCCCCATACATTTACATACCGGGCCTGCCCCTTCAGTGTACACTGCCTTCCAAACTCATTTTAGGCTTAAACATTATATATACAGTTAAATAATAGTAATTTAATACCTGGTGAAAAAAAGTGGTGACAGATAACCTACAAGTACCGAGGCCTGTTATATAATTGGTCTTAGTGCAATACCAAAGTGGTTTTGGCGCAACAGGATTTAGTCAAAGGTTTTGACCAACCCAAAATTAAGCAATTACAACTGAAGATCACCAGTGGCCGTATCTTCTGCCTTTATTATATTGCTAGTTAAAATACAGGCGATCATTCAGCTTTAAATTGCCTGTATTTAATTATCCAAAGGCCTGCCATTTAAAGTGATTGTTGGTTTTCGTCTTTCCTAACTTCCTGTAGTTCACTTTGACGAGGGCATTAGCTTTTCCCTTCGTCAATGGTTGTTTAAATCATCGCGATTAGCTGCAGTAAGAGATACAAAATAAAACATGGAAACATGTATAAAGTGGAGTAAGGCACTGGCGAAAAAGAAGTTGTTACTGCCATAGTTGCAGTTAGTAAATTGCCAGTGTTGGCAGATTTTTTTAAGTTACTGAGCAGCGAGTACAGCAAGTTTGCCGTAGACGTAATTGCACTATTCATAAGGATGAATAACACCATGATAGTTGTAACAGTGGGTGTTCAGAGACAAATTTTTCGAGGGTGAAGTATTTTGACGTTGAAAATCGTTTTTGAGATCAAATTTGCTCCATCCAAACAAACAGATCTTGTTTTTGAAGGTTAACTATTTGCCTATCAAAGCGAGAATTTCATCCATTTTGGTCTCCAAATAAACGCGACCCGAAAAGCCTTTTTCTTTTCATATTTTGTGATGCTGTGATGCCGTTTGTAGAGCCATCACCTTTTATCCTCCCTTTAAATGAAGTCATTAGGCGGCAGCAACGGTGGGCAAGTTACTTTTTTAAAGAAACTGACTTCAGTAGCCTAGCGAAAAAAGCAAATTAGTTATTAGTTACAAGTTTTAAATAGTAGCAATTTCCAGTTACAATTTCTTTCAATGACCATAAATTTTGATTCAAAATGCAAGAGTGACTTATTTTCGATACAAGGCGAAATAGCCAAACCTTCAATTGAAAACGCGGTTTAATGTGCTCAGAAAGAAAAAATTCGAATTCCTAGCGCAATGCCGTTCTCCTTCAAAATTCAAAAGCTATCTGCACCCTTGCCAAATGGAAGTGAAAGCCCGCAAATGGAAAAACTTCTAACGGGCATCTCTCTACGATAGCCTTAAACCTGGTTGGCGATGTTACGGAGATTTTCAAATAGACGCGTCAGTCTTTTCGAGCTCAAGATTTTCTGTATGTAGACTGTAGACTGTATACTGTAGACTGTATTTCATATGAAGACTGTTGTGCCGATGCTTTCGTGCCGCCTTGGTGTCATTCTCACATTTGCTCGCGAACACGACCAAGACTGAGGTATCATATCGATTTTTGTTTAGACGAGTGAGGCCAATTAAAACCCTACTTTGGCAGTGGAGAGAGCAAAATATGCCCCAACCCCTGTCGATTATTACAGAATTACTCTAAAACGACTAAAGGTTTCACTTTCATACTTCCTGACATGAAATATAAATTATTTCTGTATAATCTCCAACAATATCAAATTGCTCGATCATGGCTAAAAGGTCCAGAATTCCCAATTTGTCGAAGGGACCTAATGAAAGAAAAATCTTTTGATCAAAAACGTAAAAATTTTATGAAAAAGTAATAAAATTAATACCTTTTCTTTGCGGTAGGACAGCAAACAGACAGTAACTATAACTTGTAACTTTTGCTATATCTGAGTGATAGCTAGTTACAAATTTGTTTTTCTGCAAAAAAAGTAACAAAGTTACAGGAACTAAAGAGTAACTAGTTACTGCCCATCACAGGGTGGCAATCTACATGGCGAAGGAAAATTCCTTTTTTCAAATCTATGTTATCTGAAAGTGTCCTTTGTCATTCGAGTTGCATCAACCTAGTAGGATAGGAGTAGACAACCTGAGGCCCGCGACGTGAAATTTGGTGGCCTTGAATGACAAGCCCATTGCATTTATCTCGGCAAAACCGATATTCAAAAAAAAGGTTCTCATCAGTAAATTTCCAAAAATTTGATAAAATTGTCGCTGTGAAAGTGTTGACTCCAAAAAAAACAGTCTTCAACGCCATTCAGAATGAACACTACCATCAGCCACTGTTTCAAAGTTTGTTTGTCCGTAGAAACAACATAAACTACCATGTTTGACTGGCCCGCGAAATAATCAGGGAGTCTAAAATTCTGCAAAAAAGGTTGCACACTCCTGCAGTAGAGCCACTGCAGCCAGCACTATAAACCGGCTTGGCAATGAGGTAATTAGAGCGTGCGCTTCGCAATGGGTAAACGTGGGTTCGATTCCCTTGTCGAGTCATACTTCAAGACAAAATATGATATTCATAGCTTTCCTGCTTAGCGCTCAGCACGAAAGCATAGTGTGAAGAAAAATTCAGCAAGTTTGCTTGCTATGCCCTTATAGAAGGCATTTAACGGAATACCACCCATTATTATGTGGCAGAGAGGTAGCGGGGTCACGCAGGAAACTTGTCGCAGTGGTCCAGTACGAAGAAAGGCTGCACGTAAAGCATGAGCTCATACACAAGAAGAAGCGCTGTATAAAGCTTCGGCAAACTGAAACCGATAAAAACCTTTGAAAGCCTCACCATGGCCGATTGCAGACTGTTTTTATTCTCCATCTTGTCAATAGAAAGTTTATGATCCACACGGCCTCGAGATTATGGTGCTGTAATTAAAATGTTTGGGAGCAAAAAGGTCAGCGCTTGGTGATTTTGGTGAAAATAACTATCAAGTGGCATTGTTACGTCATTTTCACGGTGACATTGCCTTCGTTTGTCTGCGTTCGCATTGTTTTCGCTGTTATAGTTAGTTCACCTAAGCTGCGCTAAGCCTTTCATTCTTCTTTGAGACTATAGAGCGTAGACAAGACTCACAAACTTTTCAATCAACCACACGGGAGCGTTTTTGAGAGCATTTTGTGTGAGGGAAGGCAAAGCTCGCCTGCTACGGTACTGCCTGCTGTACAAGCCTGCAGAGTGCAGACACTTTCATTACGAAGCAGGCCAGTTTGGTTGTTGGGCGTTCAGCCTTTTTGACGAAAAATTTAAAACGCAGTTTACTAGTTCGATAATAAAAGTAGGCTTGACCTTAAGTCAAAGTTTTTGGAAACCATATTTTATCAAAACTTGTTTGTCATAATTATATTTGCGATTACTTTTGTGACAACGCTGTCAACTCGGTTACTACTATCCGTTTTAGAGTTCTCTTCAGTGCATTTGTCGCCAGGTTGCTATCTGAAGATAAAGTCGATACTTGATGTCATAAGAACCCGACTTTCACCGTAGTTTAATTTATTTTTATTGAAACTGCACGACATTAATGAAGTATTTTAAAAATTGACTTCATCAACAAAGCCCTGTAGAAATGCAAGTAGTCCAACCTCAACACTATATCGCGTATTTTCAAAACGTAGCCTTGAAGTTTGGCCAAAAGTGAATTAAGAAAGTGAAATCTAATGTGATTTAAATGTCGATACTTTGACTACTAACAGATAAAATTTTTAAAAATTGGTAATATTTATTTTTTATTAAAACTGAACCAGCTCTTTCGATTTACAATGTTTTTGGAACAGCGAAATAGCAAGTGTCTTGCTCAAAAAAAATTCTGTAAGATAAAGTCCTATTGAGCTCCCACCAAAAGGCGTAGCCAGGGGGCAAGGAGCCAAGGCCCTCCCAAGTATCTTGGACCCCATCAGATTTGAGGCTATTTTTATGTAAAGTGGCAAAAATTTTTCCCGGATTTGCCCGATTATCAACAGAAAAATATTTTCCGCGAATTACCTTCAAACTTAGAATTTCATTCGACTTTTTCTTAATTTACAAAGTTCTATCACAGGGAGGGCAAGCATTTTGGGGTGTGGGCCAAAAATTTTTTAAATTTAACCAGCGGTCCGGATGAGCGCCAAAGCGCAAGTCATTGTACCGTACCATGGCGCCAAGTGAGAACAAGACGAAAAATATGATAAAGTGGCACTTGAATTTTAATACAGTTACGTAGTTTCCCTTGTCGATTCATCAAAGTTAGGTTTTCGTGTGCATAGCGGTGGCAATTCTTAGAAGAGATATGAGACGTTCACTACTTTGCTGAGATCCATGGCAAGCTTTGTTGATGTTCATCACACTCAGTGTTTGCCTGCACATGTACGAAGAAGTAACAACACAAGCATATTCTCTGTACCTTCTTTCGCATTTTTGAATATTTGATTTCACCTAGCAAAGCATAATTTTCATTTTTTTTTTTGAAACAAAATCATATTAAGGATACTTCGCGTTTTTCGTCAATTCTATGTGCAAATCGCCATAACTTTTGTTTCACTCACTACTTTTACACAATTTTTTTTTGATGATTTATTAGTTGTTTAGCGTAATAAAAACATAACAAGTCCACACAGAAATAACAAAAATACGTTTGCGACGGACATTTTGTGTGACCACCCTTGCTTTTGATGACTTCTTGCCGGCGACGTGGCATGCTGTTAATCAGTTTGCAGCAATAATTTGCAGAGATTTCTCTTACCCAAACTTCTTTAATGGCTGTTCGAACTGCAGCAAGGCTTGAGAGATGCTTTTCTGAGACTTTATTCTTCATAAGATGCCACAAGTTTTCTATCGGATTCAAATCCGGACTGTTTCCTGGCCACTCAAACATTTGGATACGTTTGCGCTTCAAGAATTTCTTCACCATCTTGCTTCGATGACATGGAACACCATCTTGCATAAAAATCTCGCAGTTGTGGACCCTCATGCAGAGCTCAAGTTTGCTTGTAAACAAATCAACATATTTTTCACCATTTATGGTAGTTTCCGGCGGTAGAAAATAAAGTCCAGCAGTCCGCATGAAGGGCATTGCTCCCCAAATCATTTGGCTAGGTGGGTGTTTTACAGTAGGGTAGTGTACTTTTCCTCGTAGCGTGATCCAACAGACCTCCAAACCGAATATTTTCAAACAGAAAACTGCTGTTCAGAAAACTCGTCTGAAAAAAGTATCTTTTTCCACATGTCTACGTCCCAGCTAGCATATGTCTTGGCGAAATTCAGACGTTTCTCCTTCATCGCCTGAGTCAAGCGTAATTTATAGGCTAGCTTGCTTAATTTGAGGCCGAATTCCTGCGTTGAATCGTTTTGCTGCTGACTACTTTGCCAATTTCCTTCAACTTGGCCTGAATTTTTTTAGAGAAACTTTTTGCAGAGCGAGTAACCACCTTCCGCATAAGACGGTTTTTTTTCTACTGTTGGTAATCCTAGGTCAGCCAGACCTTTTTCTGACCTTGAAAGTACCCTCATTTTGGTATTTTATAATTGCATTGTGTACAACTGTTTTGCCAACCTTCAGGTTCTTCTCAATTTGACGTAGAGAAAACTTTAAACTGCTTAGTTTTTGCTCATTTTTCACACCTATAAATTTAACTAATTTTGACTAAAACAAGCCCTTGAAAGTAATTTCTTGAGCAGGAAGTGAAAACACAATGTCATACAGAAATTCTACATTAACCCAACAACATATTTATGCATTATGACACCACAGTACCGATTACTCATCGAGACATAAGCATTTAAAGCTGCATCTTTTGGCTTTTGGAAAATGTCCTTAAATTTTGTCACAGACTGTAGTAGAGGGCTCATAGTTTGTAGCAGGACAGAATGGCAAAGTGGTTGAGTGGGTTTGAGCCTCGTTTTTGGCGACATGGACCGTGAGTTTGAACCTCACGATGGTTTCGTTGTTGCGTCCTCGGGAAAAGAACTTAACGATAATTGTCCCAGCTTGATTGCGGGCTATAGGTGGAGATGCTGAACCAGCAGTGACGGTGAACTTCAAAGAGGGTGTGAACACAAGATGCTCTGTGTACAACCGCAAAAGGATTTCCCGGGATCAATATATGCAAATACCATAGGAACAAAATGGAAAGCTGGATGACGCAAGCTCTGCAGGACGGATTATTAATGGTGGCAATTCTTGAAAGAAAAGAGTTAAACAGAAGGTCGTGTCCGTTGCAGCAATGACGGGAGGGCACAGCGACCAAAACAAGGAAGCACAAATGCTTCAGAGGACACTCAGGAAACTTGGGTGTCCAAAGATTTTGATCAAATAGGACGGCTCCAATCCAAAAAAACGAGGTGAGTGGATACGAAAAGTTTAAGTGGAGACAATACAAAAGACTGTAAATGGCTGAAGCAGCGCATCTTGTCTGGCCAGCTCTTTGGCCGTGTCATTACCCAGAAGAAATGGGCGACCTAGGACCCATTGTAGCCTGATAAAAAGGGAAGTAGAGAATGGGTATTTTCTGTCAGATGTGAGAAGACGGCACACGGGAAAGTGTAATAAGATCAGAGCAAGAGCGAAGTGGCAGACCTGTTGGTGCTGCCGAATTTAGCGGAGTTTGTGCAAAATCACAGGCTTTAGCAGTTGTTACCTTTGCCTAGTGCAACAACAATTAAGTCGAGTAATAAACTCGTAATTTCATCTTTTTCGTTTTTAAAATGAAGCGTCTGAAACAATCTGCCAATATCCATTATTCTTACATTTTTATTAGCTCTCACAGTTAATGTCATACAAACCCATTCCAGGGAAAGAAATTCCGATATCTTCTTAAGCTAAATACATTAGGTTAAGCTTCATCCAGCGAATACCTCTAAATTCGCTCAACTTCTACTATCTTTCAATCTTTTGAGCACTCCAAAAATAAAGTCACCATTATAAATGATCTGGATCCGGCGCTGGAAAATTATTCCCACTCTCTCCTGATTTTTCTTTTTCATTACACCCATACTTAAGTAAACTGAAGCTTTACTACTTAAGGCTGGTTTGCATCAAGTTAGCTTCAAAGTTTGCTATCACAAAGCTTTTAAAGAATGATTTCACACATTCCCAGACACTTCGTGGCACTTAACTTCATCATACAGTCCGTGCTGCCTAACTTTCCAGTAGAATTTGCCCGCAACACCACTGATAATTTTATGAACTTTATTTGATCATGTATTCACGATGGATCGAAACTGCAATATTGACGACAATAAAACGTATTTAAGTAGCAAAAGCAGCAACAATGTATACAAAATGGCGGAAATTGCAAGCAAAAAATTTCGCAAATTTTTTTGTGAAATTATCTTTGATAGAGCTTCTCAAAAAGCAGCGGCGATAGTTGTTCCTGACTTCGAAGCAAAAGGATGGAGTTGAGTGTTCGTCGGAAACAGCATACAGATATGAAAGTGCTGTGTTGCCCCAGTAAGTTTGGTTCTAAAGCGGGTGGTTAGTGACAAACATACAATAAACTTGTGAGTCACCACATTAAAACCGGCAAAAGCAGAAAGAACGTAAAATCAATCTTCATATTGAACTCTTTTCCATCACCAAACATTCACCTTCACCGACTGCACGCAAACAAATCGTTGCGTGCAAAGAAAGAAACGGCTCAATGTTATCCTACCACATTTAAAAAATTTTTAAATGAGCTCTGAATACTTGACATACATGCAGTAAAAAAAGGTACGTGCAATAATAAAAAGTACAGACAGTAATATTGTATCACAAACTTATTGCTACAGCAACTGGCATAGAAATAGTTCGCATGACCGTAAACCCTATCAGAGGTTCAAGTAAGGTTCAATAAATTGTTGAAGACACGTGTCATTCTTTCACACCTTATACGTGCAACAAATGGATATAAAATAATTGCCACACGATCGAAAAATATTGCAAATACAATAGATAAGTAAATTTCTTTGGAACTTTCTAGGTAATACCCGGTAGTTCGTTGAGGCAATAAATATATAACAAAAAGAAACACAATCTCTATTGGAAATAAACGCAGGAAAACGAACAAAAAGTGCACAACATGAACGTAGGTTCAACCTAACAAAATTATGCAGTTGAGCCCTTGTTATAAGCACTTTAAGAAGACTCCCTCTGCTTCGAGCATTCTGACACACACTACTTTCACGAAAGTAGCATCAAATAATTCAAACAAAATGTCCAAAACCTCAAAGCAGATTTGGGCGACTGTTTTATAATAAATGCCACTTTATCTGCTCTGAGTTTGACAATGAAAATGTAACATAAAATGCATACAATCATTTCGCAGAGAACCAACATTTATAGGCTGCAACTGGTTTAAAAGCATTATTACACAGACAAGCGATAGAAAAAGAATGAATAATAAAACATCCCAATTTTATTAACTCCAGCAAAGAAAACGATTGAAGTTGTACTTTTCCCATTATGCCAAAAAACGTTTTGGTATTTCGTTTTGCAGAGCTTTTTAGGTAATTTACCATCGACTGTTAAACGATTTTTGCGAAGAAAAGTTCGATCAGTTTTCTGGACTGGCATGGACAAATATTAGACATTAAAATACCTACAGAAAAAAGTGAAATATCAAAGTGAAATAAATGTGAAATATAAGTGAAATATCACTTCATCAGCTTGTGAGAATACAAAGTAGTAACAAGATATCGGTTATGCCAATTAAGTAATTTAGAGGAAGCATGGAGGTGTATGCGGATCACAGAACAAGGCAAATTGGTAAAAATGTTAACCTCGATCATTACAATCCTGTGCTTTACTGGGTTGAAACAGTAAAGCTCCTCATCCAGCATGCCACAAGAGGCGACTTTTCGACCCACGCAAATGGCAGTCCAACTTGATGGTGTAAGGTGGTGAAGGTGTCCGTTTGTATTTATGACTGTTTTAAAATGCAATGCCGTTCACCTTTATCCTGATTTTGAAAAATGTTGCGATGCAAAAACGACAACATAAAAACATCAGCACAGTAAAGCAGCATCTTCAACAAGACTTGACATTTTCACAAATTTATCTTAGTCCATATAAACCTCCGTGTACCTCTATAATGCCCGATAATAGTGCTATTCTTAGAATTCACTCTTGCATGCCATATGCAAACTGTGAATTCTTTCTGCCAAATTTACAATACGCCATCAAAAATCCAACCAACAAACCAACCACAACCATGCCAACAGCTAATACAGCAATTTGACCCACTCCCATTCCAGGAGGCCGATAAAGAAAAGATTCCGTATTGAAAAAATCAGGAGAAGCTGTCGTAATAACAACCTAAAAAACAAATAATTCGTTGGCGCGAGTACTTGCAACGCGTTTCAAGAAAGCAGTTTTCGCAAAAAGTCTTCTTGTGACGCTTCCAGTAGGAGCGATATTGCGTGAAATGAGAAAAACTAAAGAGTTCACGTTTCTATTTTTGTTGTTGCTGTTACCTGACCTCTTCCTCGAAATGGCAGCATGGCGAAAGACTAAAAGCTTTAGAAGCTGGGCAACTCTCCACTGTTTGGATCAGATGTCATACAAAAAAGAGTCACCAAAGAATTTCGCCTTTCCGAGGTTTAGTAACCCCCAACACTCCCCCGTTTTATATTGTAAAAATTCAAATCAAAACATAGCACTTGAAATGTGCTGATTTTTTGTGGCTATTTTGCCGGCTTAGCCGTGCTGATTTAGTGAACGTCTACTACTAGTACACTCGCTTTCGCATCGAGCGTTTTGCTGGAACAAAGGTGGACTTCCAATTCTGGATGACTTTTCTAACAAACACCAATTATGCTTTAATGTATTTTCGAACTTCAGACCTTACGCTTCAAAACTAAAAACGATTACCAGTACACCACGAGCTATTTGAAATACTAAAAAAAATTTAATAACATTGCTTTTGTAAAAGCTAAGATGGAGGCAAACGTGACACAATTTAAGCAAAGCGTATGTCTCAAAAATCGAAGAAGGTATCTTCATGTAAGGAAGTTAGATTTAACGTTAATTTTTCCCGCTTTTGCAGGCCTAAACGTGCTGGTTCAGCACGTCCGCCACTACCTACTCACCTTCATACCCCACTTTTCACTGGGGCAACACAGTACGTTAAATTACGGAAACTCTAGCTGATGAACACCAAGAGTTTTATTTGAGTTTCGAGGTTCGCGTCTTTTGTTCCGCAGAAAAGTTTCAACAATACGCCTCTCTCCACTTAGCCATACAATCATGTAGTATATTTTACAAACCAGATTATACTTGAAAACATATGGTCTACAATTCAGGCAAATTAAAATGCTTGCTAGGGTAAATTCTTCAATTAGCAAATTACTAACTTGTTCACAGCTAAAGCACATCATTTGCCTTTAGTGATACACGAGAACAAGATAGGTGAAAGAGGTTCACACCCCAAATTCCTCGAAGCTGACCCAACCATTAAACTATTTTTGAGTAAGGTATCAAAAATGTAATGCTGTAACCTTGATACACTACTGTGCTGTCATCCCAACACTTACTTTTGCATGTGACGTATTGAACCCGACTACCAACGCGCTTGCAGTAACAGCTGATTTGAGGAAATTGACTGCTGATTTGAGACTAATTTGAGGAACCATTTCAACCGAATCGCCTGAAAACACAAATACTATCTTAGAAATTAGTGTTCTCTTTAATAAAATTTCGGCAAAAATGTACTTTTTTCTTCAAAATAGTTAAGATGTATAGCAGTCTCAATAAACATTTTTATTTAAGTTCAAAACGTTTTTGGCACATTTTATGACCCTCCTCACAGATTATAAATACTCAGCTTATTTCAGAAATAACATTTGCTGATGAATATGTATACACAAAATGACTAATTTACCCCAAAAGCATATAAACACGCTAATAGAAAGATTGGCGACGTAAAAGTACCCGCCAAACGTAACATAAGAGAACGATCAATGACGTTATTAATAATTATTTGTTATCACTGCGTTCGTTCGTTTGTTCTTAAATTTCTCGTCATTAATCGCTCTTTTATGTCACATTTGGCAGGTACTTTTATGTCGTCAATCTTTCTATTAGTGTGGTTATATGCTTTTGGGGTAAATTAGTCATTTTGTGTAAACATATTTATTTGCGAATTTAATTTCTAAAATAAGCTGAGTACTGTATTTATATTCTCTGAGGGCCACATGATGTGCCGAAAACGTTTAAAACTTAAATAAAAATGTTTAATATTGAGACTGCTGTACATGTTCTCTTAAAGTTTTAAACAACTTCTGAGCATGAGCAAGAATTCTAGCTGATAACCAAAAGTAATGCGGGTTGGCCGCACAATTCAAAACAATTTTATACAAAAATGTGCTACGATGCATTCCCGACAATAAAGTTGACGTACGCTCGAATAAACTGGAGATTAGCCAATAATTATCAATCATTAAAAACTATGCCAGAAGCATCAGGTGAAACAACATCACTAATCAAAACGTTCTTGTAAACTTGAGAAATATTGCTGGTACAGAGCGTTAATATATAAGGTAGGTGTAAGAAAATGGCAGCTCCCGGCAAATCCTGATAATTTTTTCTAAATGAGAAAGCATTACACACTTTTTGATTTATCTTTCAGATAAATATATTGAGCAGGCGTTTAAAATTTCACGTGATATTCGAAAGGATACAGAAATTACAAATATTTAAACATTAGGTTTGCAAATTGCGACCACAGAAAGATGAAAATACAGCTACTTGTTGACAAAACCAGGGCTCGTTTAACCGGGTGTATTGTACACTCCAGGGTATACCAGAATTCTTCAAGAATAAAAAGAACTTCCACAATCAGTAATCAACTACGCAGTCGACGCCTTTCGATCCCACGTACAATTCCTTATTTCAAAAAACCAAAAACACATTGAAAAATATTAATTTGAAAAAAAAACAAATCCTTTATTTTTGTACTTGTTTGAACACGATTTCTCTTGAAGTATAATGTGACTACAGCTTGCAATGTCGAGTGTTTAAATGATTACTCGGTCGTTACTGGTATTCGCGCGAAATCTTACGTACTTGCACGTTATATCTTCTTGGGAAGCTAACAAAAAAGGGAATGCTATTTTAAAAAATTTCAATAGCGAGTCGCAAAAAGGCGCCGTGTTTGCGCTCAACCCTGCAATCTTGATAAAACTGTTTCACAAACAGAATTTCGTCACGTGCTTTTCAATGGCGACATTGCAAATGCGAATTTATCTCTTTCGCTCCCGCGATCATCAATTGATGATCTCGTGTTTTCAGTGTTTCCCTCAAATGTTTTCAAATTGGGTTACAAAATTAATTTACTAAAAACTAGATTTGTGACTTTATTTCTCAACCGATTTTCATAAAATTTTCAAAAAATCACACTTAATTCCTCACGCATCAAAAGATGTAAATTTTGTTCCCTAATTCTTTAATTTTCTCACCCAAAAAGGGGTTAAAAGGACCACGAGTACAGTTGCAGACGACAAAACCTGAGAATTCTCAGCAAGAGCCAACTACCTTGAAATCAAATTGGGATTACATGTTTACCACGAAACCACAGTCTTTATCATTAACAAAATCTGAACACTACTCTTTCGTGGCATCATTTGACAAAATTTCAAGCAATAATAATAAAATTTACCTACTACAATTTTCAAATTTTTTAGGGGTCTCAAAACCCCCCCAAACAAATTTGTATGGTAAGTAGATAAAAGTAAATTTAGTTTTTAAAAAATATATGTTGTTAAATATTGGTCTCATTTGAAAGCTTAGGAAATTTGCTTTCCAGTAATATATAACTTTAAATAGTTTAGGCTAAGCGGCTCGTATATGATATTTACTGATCAAAAATGGGTACTGTACATCATGTTAGTTGAAAACCCCCACAATTTTTTGACTTACCTTCACTAAATTACAGTTTTTAGAAAAACTAAACCCTATAAAACAATAAAATGCATTGCAAATATTTTACCACTAAAGTGGTCAATTTGTATCAAATTTCCGAGACAGAAACTAAAATATAAGTTTGAAAGCTAGTAGAAGTTTGCTGTATCCCCCTTGTCTCTCAACAAATGGGAGGGGTGTAAACAAACTTCTGTTTCATTGTTAGTGACAACATATTCTATTTAAACTTGATGTTTTCTGAATCTTGAAGAAATTCCCTATTCAAAAATACTTAATGTTACATGGTTTAGGCTAACCTTTAGCAGATAATAACTGATCTTATTTTAGATACTACATTTAACTAACAAAATTTGGAACCGGTCAGTACCGATCAACAAAAAGGTCATGGGCCTCAGAAAGTTGCAAATTGTAGAAAACCTAGGTTTTTAGGAGTTTTGACTGATGTACCTTGAAAGCTTATTTCCTTAGCATCATCTAGCGACCATTTCTAAAAAAATTGGTAGAAAATAACATCTGTAATGACCTTTGAGGTAAGGGTACTTTAACTTCGAAGATAACTCAGCACCTACTTTTGGGGGGCTAATTAGCATATTCCAACAAAAGAATTTTCTTTGTTTTTGTTATATTTGAAATCTTCAAGAAATAGAGACTTCAATTATATATAACACTTGATTTAGAAGTAAACTGATGAGTAATGATTTACAAACAAACTTTGGGCATTTTATGATGATTAATTGTGACAAATTAAGACAGTTTTTTACACTGCCACCCTACGAAAAATTTTTTTCGCAATTCACGTGGTCGCAAATGAGTTAAAAGCTAATTTCAAACCGGATTTACAAAATTGAGAGAGCGTATTGTATTGCACAATGTCTGCATGACAATACAGAAGAACCATAGCACTTGCCTTGAATATTCGGCACACCAAGTAGAGTAACTTTCACATAGATAGCGCCTTGCTTGGTGTCAACTACCATTCCAGAATACTGCACGCGAACTTCTCGCAACTTCGAGTTGTTAGCAACACTACTGATCAAAGAATCTATAATAAAACAGAAATTGAACAAACACCAACACAAAAAAGATGTCCGACTTCATAACTTTGCAATACACCTCTATCAGTCGCTTCCTCCCGTACCTGCTCGGAAGGCGTGAGCAGCATCGTGGCGTTGTCGAACCTTTTTTCTTTTTCGAGATGGAACCACAATGTGACATACAAACTAACGTTGCTAATTTATTTGCAGCAGAGGACGGCAAGCTAAGGACCGCAAACGGAGTCACAAGGCCCAACGCTCGAGTCTTTGCTGATCTTTGTCTGTTGTTGAACTGTGCATAATTTGAATAGTGCACTTAAAAATCTTGTTGGTGGTACAGAATTTTAATATAGCTTTGAAAAAAGCTGTTTTGAGCCATAAGCTTTTCGTGACGCTCTCATCAGTGGCAGCAATATCGCGTCAAAAGGGAAGATCTAGAGCAAGTAAGTGTTTTGTGTGGTTAATTTGGACGTTAGGCAATCAAGACGAGCCAATGATAGCGCTAGTATTGTAGGCGCACCAAAGAAAGATTTTGCAATTGCGAAAGTCCGGGAAAGCGGAGCAGGGGGCTAAATGCCGCGATTATGGAAAAAGTTTGAGAGCGTAAACGAACTCTTTCTGTCTGTTTAAAGCCGGGCGCTGGGCTTGATATAAGCAGCTTCTAAGAGATTTAGGTGGAAAGAGCTGCGTGCTGTGGCGAGGATTGAAAACCGCTTGTTATCATAGTTTAATGCACATTGATCATTTTCTAAAAGATGTTGACCAATGGCAGAGTCACAATCCGGTTTGGTGTCTTCGTTTGGACGGTCTGTGTGGTTGAGATCGGAGTGGACGGGTCAATTGTTGTCTTAACCATTGCGGAACATGTTGGTTGATGCGATCCTGTAGCCGTTGAAATGTTCGCCCTACGTACCACCTATCACAGTGGCACTTATATTCATATATGACTGAACTTTTCTAAGTAGTAGGTAGAACTCTTTCTTTGCGCAGGAAGAAAGGTAGAAACCTTTCTTTGGCGCGCTGTACAATATTAGGGCTATCGTTGGCTTGTCTTGATTGCCTAACGTCCAAATTAACCACATAAAACCTTTTGATGCGATATTGCTGCCACTGATGAGAGAGCGTCACGAAAAGCTTATAGCTCAAACAGCTTTTTTCAAAGCTATATTAAAATAATGCGCTTATTTATGAGAGATGTGCAGATTTGCAAATGGCGCCAAATAAAAAAATAGGGTCTTTGTCTTGGATGCAGTAGGAATTTACACTTGGCATAGTTAAATCCACCCTAAAAACCACGCAAATAAGTCTTCAACGACAGTGATGTAGTCAAGACCACAAGCAGCAAGACCAATACCATGTAAGCCAAGACCAAGACAATAATTGTGCAGAAGACAAAAATCAAAGATATTTTTACATATGCTGTTATTGGCTACTAGTTTGCTACAGTATACAAAGTGAATGGCTCGTTGCAAACTACGGGCGTAAATAACTGAATATGCTGTAGTCTGTTTGGCAAAACCTTAATTATCTACTTTTTCGAGATCACACAGTCGCACCTGCAAATACCTGAACTTCTCGAATGCCAAACGGAGGCTCGGATTCGCAGCAAATCAAAATTAAATCTCCGTTTTGATTGCAGAAAATATTTTAAAACTTTTTAGTCTGAAGCGATGTAACACAATCACCAAAGCAATAAACACCGTCTTAAGACTTGAGAGTATAACAGTGATCTTAAACGCCTTTTTGATCTTATGATCATAAAAATCAGAAAGTTTTCAAGACCACAAAACCTTTAAGGGACAAGACAAAAACCATCAAACCCAACACCTCGGAGATTGGTATTTAAGGCATATATTACTGTTTAACGAGATTCCGGCAGGGATTTAAACTCAGCAGCAACAGACCTCCACTAAAAAAAAGATCTTCGCCTTGCATTGTGGGAAATGTCAACTATCAATAGACAGCGAAATGCTAATGCATGCGATGTGTGCATTATATACTGTAGTGGTGGTAATCCGACCCGCCGAAACCTAGTACAGTCGATTTTGCCCGCGGCCACTAAAACTTTGCCGACCCCTGGCTTAGAAGAAAGAGACAATAATGATGAGTAAAGCGGTTTGATAGACGATGTGAAAATCCTGGATAGCCAGTTGTACATCGTGCATTTATCTAAAAGTAATCTTATAAGTCAGGTCAAACGATCCCGTTTTTTCTTCCAGTCCTTAACCAGGTTCCAGTAGTAAAGCTGCTCACCCAGCATGTCCTAAGACTTTCGGACACCAAGCAATTGCAGTCAAACTTGTTTGTGGTGGGCTACCAATATGCCAGTTGTGTTCGATACCAATAGTCGTCTTGCCCTTGCCTGATTTGGATTCAATTCAAAGTGTCAATTCAAATTGTTGATCATGCCGCGCCTTCATCCCAAAGAAAAGGCGTAAACAACAACCAGCTTTTCTGTATTAATGGGGGGCAAAAGTAGCATGTGTGGGGCTCTCTACACAACTCAACATATACGAATATATCTGATATTTTTATTACTTAGTGTCCAATTTTTTTATCAAGCAATTAGTTTATTTGATCCAGAACCTTTATATTTAAAATAAAAAAATCTTACTTTGGAATCCTTTCGGATTGTCATAAATATCTTGCAATGGGTCTGAAGGAAATTTTAAAACATATGTTTCCTTCATTGAATGATTGAAGCACGAGCTTGTATCAAACATTTTGCTATTCACTTTGTATTCCTCACCACAAACATCAGTGTAAAGAACAGAGTTAGTGGTGGTGCCATTGACCTAGGACAGTGTAAGTCAATGAAGGTAAAAATCCATTAACGATTAAACAAAAACTAAGAGCATTTCTAAAATCAGATCATATGCTATCATTATGATGTCAATATTTTACAAACTGCACAGTCCCTCTTTATGTTTTTAATGCTTCTATCAAATTACGAATCACTTAACATCAACTATTGACATTTTTTGAAGCAACCAAGTTTTTTAAATACCGCAATTAATTTCCGGTGCTTTTAAATAACGCTTAGTCATAAAATTGGCGAAAAAACAAAAAATTTAATAATGTGTCTTCAACATTGATGATCATTACGAGATGAGAAAAGATAAAAATGCAATGAGTACAACTAAAGAATGTTATCGTGCTGTTTCACCTTCATAGTTTATACACATGCTTTGTATCACAGTAAAATGTCGATTGGCGACCGCACCCAAACAATGCAATCAGCTCTGTATTACGATCACTTAATGCAATGCCAAATATACATCTATTAAAATGCGTTCTTTGTCTCGTATTTTTATCCTCCATTCAAGGAAAAGTTTTCTATCGGCGATACTGATTAGACTAAAGAATTGTTTGTTCCAAATCCTTTTTAAAGTTACTAGTTGCGCCAGCACAATGCAATACTACCGAAAGCAGTGGAATCAAGCAATGAAAATTGCAGTAAAGATCTTTTGCAAGCGCACAAAAGCGAAGCGATCTTGAGGTTCGAACGCACGATTATGGTCACCACAAACGGCGCTAAACTCACTCGACCACGTTGCTGACTTCGATTTAATTTTTGTCTCAACAATACATGCACAATCAAACCCAGTCTTCTTTCACAGCCAAACCTGGCTTCATCATCAGAGAAAAGTTCTTGGAAAAACGACTTTTTGCCAACGCGTTTTAGTGAGCACTGATTAGGTTAAAAGCACGACGTCAAACGTTTTTTTTTGCCCGCTTTCTAAAAAGCTTTATCAATGCAGCAGCATTAATGTGTGTTAACGTCATCCACACGAGCAAACAATCGAACAACGCTTTCTCCTCCATCACAACAAGCAAAATAGATTTTTCTAGGCAATGTAAAAACTATGCAACTACCATTAGAAGGCAATGTACGTTAGTAAATACTTTATTAAAATAATATTACTACCTGCGACACAATCCTATCTCTCATAGCTATCAGCTGATTTTTTCCGTTGTATTTGGAAACACTGATATAGTAATCGATGTACAAAGAACCATTCTTAACATGATGAATGCTGTCATAGGCGGTCTGCAATCAAATATGAATCAACCAACAGCTACAGTGCTGTTTTAGAGTTTCAAAGCCACATGTCACAACGTTTTTGATGTGAAATTTAGTTTACATGCTGTTTAAAAAGTTAAGCAAAACGCATGCACGTAGTAGTCGATACACACTGCTTCAATATCCAGCAAATAATCATAAATACCAGTACGACAAAATAAACTAATAAAGGAATATGCGTAGCTTTGTTTACGCTGATGAAACGCCAACCCGATACTACATAGAGCCGGGGTGTCAAACTCGTGGGCTTCTGGGGGCGACATCGCATGTTGGCAATCGTGCCTAGGTCGATTTCGAAAAATGTATTTGTAAACGTGGCGAGGTCGGTCTCCAAAAAATAAAGGTCGTTACCTCTCCAGCATCTCCACGCCATCGTCTTTCTTCAAGCGTCGTTAATCAGAAATCAAGTTCTGTGGCTAGAAGTCAAATTCAGTAAGAATTTTAAAATAGTCTCGCAAGCCGCGAGTTTGACACCCGTGGCATAGAGGACAAACCAGATACTACATACCTTACCAAAACGAAAGTATTCCACAGCGTGTTTTGATCTTAAAAATGTGCTTGTTAAGTTTGAAAATGTACCTATCGCGCTAGCTTCACGTATGTAGCTAAATTTAAGACTTGCACCTTCATTAAGTCACAATTCGTGACAGACCAACATCACAAGATTTAACACCAGCAAAATCACAAGCTTATAGTTTAAGAAAGCACAAGATGCTTCAATAAAAAAAATCAAATGACAAGGCTTACGATCGGCTTTTGAGCAATCCACAGATTACATAGAACATTTTTATAAAGTGTCACTCCACCAAACGTCAAGTTAAATAGTTTCATAGGATTGTGATGATTTCGCATTTGGACCTGCAACATCAGCTCAAGTCAAACGCATGTGTATCGGCGATAGCACATGTTAAATAGTCAATGGTTTAATTTTTTGCACGCAATTACCATCGATAATCGTTTGAAAGAAATAATTATTGTAACTTCAACTGGCTGTCTCTCACTGAAGTTTAGTGAAATAGCTGATAGATAAAAAAAAAACAAAGAAAACATTAGCAATGTGTCAGAATGCATTAAATTAGGTCAATAAACAAACATATGTAGCAACCACTTTATTGATATTTACCTGGGAATTATTGTTGACAGCGACAAAAGAGGAGTTTTGTGGAATGGGAGTAACTTTACACTGACCAGTTGTATGATTTATATTATATGATAAGCCTTCTCTGAAGTCGAATATTCTGGAATAGAAAATAAGATTTTGCAACTAGACGATCTAGGTTTGCACCTTGACAACCCATCTGCTAAAAAACGGTTGCAAAGGCGACACCAATTAAGCCTGGACGCCACAAAAGCGCTTCACACAAAATTGTAATGGGGAATGCAGCTTGGTTTAATATTTCCGTGTTACAGTAGGTCAGGCAATGCTGATCATTGCACGTCTACCGCTAAAAGACCCAGTTTATGATGGCAAAAAAACGAGCTATTGTTATGTTTGAGTCTTTACGTCAAATTAGCCAGTGCAGTGGAACCCCGATTGTTCGAACACCTCCTTTTCCAAATAAATCGGTTGAACAAAATTTTGAAATAAAAATAGTCTCGGTTGTTGTACAAAAACTCGGTTGCCAAACAAGCCAACAATAGAAAGAGGTGCTTGAGGAGATATCATTGAAAGAAAAGGGAGGATGAGCCAAGTGCTCTTATTGAAAAAATATGTGCAAAATGGGGTAAAGTAAAATTTTTGATGAAATGTGTCATCCTAATAAGGCAGTAGTAAGTTGTGTCAGTAACCTTTTCAATGACAATGCGATGTCTCCCTTCCGTAATATTTAAAACAAAGGCAAAAGCAAGTTTCCATAAAAAGGTTTTTGGTGAAAAAGAGGCTTAGCGAGTCCCAGACAGAATCTGCCAGCAAAAAACAAGCAATTCAAGAGATGGAAAAACCTTCTCAGCTTCTTAAGGGGGGGAAGGGGGAGGGGGGGACTTTCCTTCAAAATGATAAAATTCTTTCCCTTCCACTTGTGCAATCCAGACTTCTCAGCCCATGTACGGATGAATGAAATCGCCTTTCTTATTTAAGTATTGTATACTGTACTGAACAGCTTTATTCTTCATTCAGTTGTGTTAATGTTTTTTGACCTACTGTTTCTTTGATCCTCCGAGAACTTATACATAAAATACTGATAGACTGTAAAAATTTAACTAAGCAATCACCGTCCGGAGTACAGGAGCCGATTATTACACTTTACATTGATTCCTGAAGGGAAAATTGTTTCGATTTTCGAACGGCTTTCAGGAACGAATTACATTCGAAAATCGAGGCACCGCTGCATTGCTAAAACCGTTTTTCAAACAGCCAGCAGCGACACTAACACGCCACAAGCTAATCTCAGGCGTAGCGGAAAATTTTAACATTTGTTCTTAAGACCGCAGCAAACATGCACTGTCTTGAATGTTACAATTAGAATTACTCAAAAGCTATTGCTTGTACATATGTGTTTACATCAAGCATCAAACCGGCGGTTAAGAATTTACTCATAAGTTTTGTAACATGACAACGCAATCGCATATCGGAGCGAGCGCGCTCCGTGCATTAAACTAAATAGAGAAACAAAGAATTTTTCGCGCTACGTCTGCAATCTCAACCTAATAAAAACCAGCCTATAGTCTAAAGTTGGTGTGCAGAGGTAGAATCAGACTAAAGAGTATTCAATCGTGCTTTAAAAAAGTTTCCAAACCACGTTTTAGAAGGCATTGGCAAGCTCCTACGAAACCAGTACGCCATAATGGCACAAACTGAGATTCTCAGCCCACATGCAGCAACGATACTGGAATTAAAACATTGGCAATAAAGTTACAAACCAAAGCCACAAAGTCTTCCAAATTATAATAAAACGGGCGGCTCCTTCAGTTTTTCCAAGCAATATTTTCGAGAACACAGCAGCGCAAAAATTACCATAAACAATTTTGTCGGCCATTGTTTCCGGCATATTTTACACCAAAGAACATTTTGGATTAGCGGTCTTTAAAAATCAAGCATCAATATCTCTAATTCCGATTCGTGTGAATATGCCTGCCCCGACGAAGAAGTTGCTATGGAACCTAATCCACTATTGTTATGAAACGAGAATACTCAGTACCCTCTGAGGCTATTGAGGCAAACCTTAAAAACCGTAATAAAAGTGAATGTGGTACCCTGCAACTGGGCCGAAATAAAACAAACCAAGAGATACGCAACGCTGAGCTTCAACGTGGACCATGCTTCACCTCATTGTAGTGATGGTATAGGAAACACACTACATCAGCAGTAACTTCAGGTCTGAATACTAGTTTTATGTTGCTGTGTCTCTGAGTACAACACTTGACCAAATATCCACTGTCTGGCAAATTCTAAAAAGAAATGAATAAATTTTAATGCTAAGCCATTCCAGGAGAATGTCGAAACTTCGGAACTTGGAAGCAGGTCTGGACTATGTTTTGGAACTCGGAAACAGTCGCTCTATGCCTAATGATTAGCGCCAGAGTCGCTGTTCTGCAAGCCAGAAGGTTAAGTATACAAACAAACAAAAAACGCATATCATAAAGCTTGTCCAGTGACAGAAAATTTCAAACACAACATCTTATTTAATTTTGCTTACGAAGTGATTTCAAAATGTGGTAGAATCTTGATGTTGACCATGTACAGCAATGACGTATAATCGATCGCATGCAAAATATTCGTTAAAAAACTGGAGTGATTGACGGTACCACTGGTTTGAGTATTTACCAAAAGTTGGCTGTGGTTGGACAAGGAAAACTGTGGTGTGTCTCTGCGCCCTGAAAAACGTCGAAATGTCGTGAAGAACATATCAATTTAGTTCTTTGCTCAACAAAATTACGTTGCTATCCATTTCAACTGAAAGCAGATATCATCGTTTTAGTGGGAATAATGGAATAGCTGATCATAATTAGGCATTAGCCTCACAATTGATATGTCTCGAGCACTAAGCTCATATAGATGCTGCACTGTCCAGCTCTTGGAAAAGCATAGTAGAGCTTATTTTATCAGGTTGGTTGCCGTCTTGGTCGTTGAAATGCACTAATGCAGTAGTGCTGGCTAAACATGAGATTTAAACACAAGCGTTCTATGTATTCTTCCAGCATATAAATACAAGTCCCATAAATAAACATAGCCAAGTTGAAGAATAAAATTCTGATTAATGGCTTGTCTGTGCTTATAACAGGTGCAAATTCAAAGTCTTCGCCCTACAGAGCAACAATATTCCCCTCTTGCTTCAAGATAATTTTTTCTATCACCAGGCCGCTTCCCCCAGAAACAAACTATTAAAATTCGTCCAAAGCCAACTGAGACAGCAAAATTTAAAATTCGATCCCAGTAACAATTGGTTTATAGAAAGACTTAACTTTATTTGCGCTTACTCTAGTCAGTAACACTAATTATTCAGAATTAAGTCCAAAAATTTGACCATAACAATTAACAACGTACCATGACAAACCATATCACTCGGCTTGTGAGGCCTCCATGCTCGACGCGTCTTTGACGTGTGGTAATTAGAAAATCTGAAGTAATAGAACCGGGAAGTACCATTGCTGTAGGTAGCCTGCATAAAATGTTTAATAGGTATCATGTAATATTTGTACGCTGCCTCCCGGCCTACAATTATTAACGAAAATGCGCCACAAGTTCTACGAAGGCCTAGTTCAGGAACTTCTAACTTTTTTCAAAGAGCCCTACATTTGACCATGTGATGGCAGCCGCGAGCCTTGCAGCATTTTTTCAACGAAAAACTCGCGCGCAAGCACACGAGTCTTTATTGCAACGCAATAATTTTTAGGGCCACCATTATCTCTATGTTTTCATTGGCAAACACAATAGCCAGGGCTCTCAATGAAGAATGGCAAACCCGCTATGCTCGAGATATCACTTTCTTTTTCCTGTTAATGCAATTACCACTACTGATGAAAGCATCACCAACAAATATTAATGTTTAATATTTATGAACATATCAACAGCACGTTTCACACAAAAGGATAAAATACTTAAGACCACTTTGTAAGAAAATCATTGTAATACCAGATGAATACTTTACATTTATACGACCTAATAAAAGAATTAAAGCCAGGGCTAATGCAAATGCCCACTTTACCAACTTGAGCACATTTTAACATCCTTACTGTCAGGTTAAGGAGCACAGGAATTCGCTGACCAGCAGGCATCGCCCAATTTGCAACACTGAAATAGACATCAACCATATATATCAAATTTCCATTTTCAAAGCTAATGCACGTTTTGTAATGATCGGTTGCAATTCCATAAACTGTTTCAACTCCCTGAAGAAAAAAAAAATCTACCGTTCTACAAATGCTAATATATTTTGTTGAACCTTGTTTAGTCAAAGAAATCGTCGTACAGTGGCTTCTAGGGGTGTAAGCTAGGCGCGTTCAAAAGAAAAGCAACATAGCAGGAAAATAGCTGTCATGTGCCATTTTTCCAGGGCACACTGTAGCATTGAAACCGTCTTTGAATTACAAGGTTTAGTTGAGAGGCTAGCACACCACTGTGCCCATAGGCGTCGATTTTTTGTTGATACAAGCGAATTCTCGGGGGGCGAAAAATTTTTTTTACATCAAACAAAATTTCATTAAGCAACGGTCTTTCAAAATGTATGCTATATTTACACTAAAAGCAATATTTCGCAATTACGATTGTTGGTTTTAAATCAGAAATAAGTGAAATAATTTCTAGCAAACCGCGGTCGATTGCACTCCTTCATCTTGCTCTTGCGTATATAGACCTACTATATTTCAAATTCAAACTGGTCAACACGTGGCGTATTAAACGCCGGGCGTTTCTTTGTTTGTGTATTGTAGTTTAGTGTAGTTTAGTGTACTAAGCAATTGAGCGTAGCTGCTGAACTTCAACAAGAAAACAAAGCTATGAAGAGTTTTTAAGTCGAGTATTTGTAGACAGACCCTTACCGAATAAACATTGTAATTTTAATCACTTTTCGTCAGTTTTCAAACTCCTATTAGATACTTTAGATTGGATGCTTTACGGCGAAAATTAGCACTTTCCCTGTCCATGCATCGCATGTGATGCACACGTGTGTCTGCTGAAACGTTTGTGCATCACATGTGATGCACAAAACATGTTAATTTAAACTATTTGTTTTTATTTAAACTTTTCTGCAAGACTTCTATTTTGATTCGAACGTGTGAGTTATTGGTTAGGCTTGTATGAATACCATAATTGTATAGCGTTTTTTGCATTTTTTCAACGAAAATTTATTTATCAAACATCATTCAATTTTTTTCACTCAGTTGCACGTTTGTTTATCACTATTATTCCATTTTGTTGCTCAATTTACACATATGTACATACGGTATCCTAAATAAAATTAGTCTTTGTAAGTGTTGCACCAGAATTGCGTTAGTCTTTTCACTAATGCTTCGTTGAAACAGGGTAAGCAAAATGAGTGTTCGCATACGGTACATTCTGTGGAAACTTGTTTGGCTTTTTTCGTAGCTTCGTTCCGTCGATATTGCCTGCTCAGTTTCTCATAGCATCCATGAGATCGTTTTCGAGTAATTTTTCCATCAGCTCTCCTTGAAATTGTAGAAAGTTGATGTGGGTGACTGATTTGTCTTCCGATATGAGCAACTGGGGATTGGTCCTCTATCTTGAGTAAGGACATTGCAACTCTCTTTACAAATGATCCTAGTGGCATTTTCCTTCCATTATTTCCATCGCAGTTAGTATCTATTGCAAAGTACCCAGCTATTTACCACTGCCATGCTGATGCATTCCATAAGCACTTTTCTGAACCCCTTGACACTTTTGCGTGCTGGTGAAAAATAGGCGATCATTTGATCTGAGAGATCAATACCTCCTTTGACTTGCTTGTAATCCAAGATTACAGTTGGTTTAAAGATGGCTTCTCCATGTCGATTGCTTCGTCCTGTTTCCTCTGTATCGACTCCATGGAAAGTAGAAATCATATAAACATCTCTTTGATCTTTGTATTTTACTACTGTGATTCCATCGGAATTTATTACTCCTTTTGTAATAAATCTTTTTTTTTACTTTTGTTGATTTTAGTTGAGATGGCAAACCAGATCTATTCCATATCCAATCCAAATCCAGATCTATGGACGTACGCGCATCAACCTGTAATTTGGCTGGACAGGGAAAGGGTTAACTAATATTATGACTTTAAAAAATAGTCTATCACGATTTTATTGACAGTTATTATGACATGCGACACCAAACAAACTTCAGTCCAAGCATCTTGGCAAACCAGGTTTAGTTGAAGGTCCGCACAATGAAAGTAGAGTGCCTTTGGATTTTCTTGAATCATTTTTTGTTGTAATCCATTTATTTTCCCTGCCATGTTACCGCCACCGTCATACCTCTGCCCACGAAGACAAGAGATATCCAAACCAAACTTTAACAATGGATCCTTGACCAAGCAAAATAATGTATTTGAATCTGTTCTATGAGTTTCAAAAAATCCGGAAAAAACTTCATTGCTTTCTAAGGAACTTGTGCAATGACGAATAGAAATGCTTACTTGCTCCCGATTAGAAATATCTGACGTCTCGTCAGCTATTAGGGAAAAGACGTAGCTGCTAGTGATGGTATTTCCTGGAGAGTGAACTTGAAAATATTCGAGATTCGTCTTTTATAGTAGCAATTAACTTTCGTAAAATTGTCTGCGATAACATCTTCAACATTTCGTTTTGAATGTCCGCAGACATAACCTTGGTTTTTGAATCGGAATTCGAATAACTATCTACGTCGTTATTGCAACGCCCTACCAACCACAATAAATTCCAAAGGTTTCCTGTTTTTTCGTCTCCATGACCTCGCAATGCCATTCCTCGCTTTCCACCGAGACGCACGCAATCAAATACAGTTGTGAGCGCTAAGCAATTTTTAGCTTGCTCTTCAGTCGTCCTTTTTCTGAGTATTACTTGGATGTTAGAATCATCAAGAGCAATCTTTAAAACCAGTAATAGTGGCAATGATATTATTTACCATGTGGTGATGTGAATTTTGTATTTAGACTAATAAGTAATAGCCAAGCTTAGTATCTTTTTAGTCGCATTTAACGTGCTTAAGCGTGTAACACGAGTGATATTCACTTCATAAATAAACTGGACATTTTTAAAAGCGCTATTGAAAATGTAAATAAAACGTAATGTCATGAAGAAAAATAAGCCCGCAGTGTTTTGTTGACATGGAAAAAGCTTTTGATAGAGTGCCAAGAAAAGTGATGAAATGGGCCATGAAAAAGAAGGGTCTATCAGAAGTAATAGTTCGGGCAGTTATGAGCCTGTATGATGGTGCAAAGACAAGAGTGAGAGTGGGATCTGCATATTCAGAGGAATTCGAAGTAAATGTTGGTGTACATCAAGGATCTGTGCTGTCGCCACTATTGTTTGCAATAGTGGTGGACGTTGTTACCGAAAATGCAAGAAGGGGTGTGGTTAACGAATTACTATATGCAGATGACCTTGTTATCATGAGTGAAGACATGGAAGACTTGAAGGAAAGGTTTTGGAATTGGAAGAATGCACTGGAAAGTAAAGGTTTAAAGGTCAACACCAGAAAAACAAAAATGATGGTAAGCGGGTCAGAAGGCGAACTATACAAAAGCAAGATAGATCCATGTGGAGTTTGTGGGAGGAGAGTCATGGCCAACTCAGTGTTGTGCACAAAATGTGAAAACTGGGTTCATGGCAAATGTGCAAAAATAAAGAGAGTTACCGCTAGGTTGGCAATGCATTTTGTTTGCTTGAAATGTAAAGGAATAATGGAAGGGACGATGGACTCAATCGAGAAGTTGTGCGATGAAGTGGAGACAGTGAATGGATTTTGTTATTTGGGAGACAGACTAAATGCTAGTGGTGGTTGTGAAGCGGCAGTCACAGCAAGAGTAAGAATCGGTTGGGTAAGATTCAGGGAATGTGGAGAGTTGTTGCTTGGAAATAGGTTTCCTCTGAAGATGAAAGGTAAAGTTTATTGTTGTTGCATAAGATCAGCAACACTGTATGGAAGTGAGACACGGTGTCTAAAAGAAAATGAAAAAGGAATTTTAAGGAGAACGGAGAGAGCTATGGTGAGAGCCATGTGCGGTCAAAAAATTGTAGACAGAAAGACGACTGAAGAACAGATGGATATGTTAGGGTTGAAGGAAACAATAGACCGGTTAGCAACAGCAAATGGAGTTAGATGGTATGGACATGTACTGAGGAGGGATGACGATAGTGTTTTGAGGGTTGCTCTGAATCTTGAAGTGACTGGCAAGAGAAAGCGAGGACGACCGAAGAAGACCTGGAAGAAGCAAGTGGAAGAGGAGACAGAGAAAGTTGGTTTGAAGAAGGAGGATGCTCTGAGACGAGATAAGTGGAGGGACGGAGTGCGAGAAATTGCAGAAGGAATGGGGTAAATCCGGCCATCTCTGCTAAAGGGAAAACACCGGATAAAAACTGAATAACTACTACTAACTACATAAATATTTGCGACTTGCTTTAAAAACTATGTTTATTTCCGCACTCTTTGGTAATTGTTCAATATTTATGAGTGAAAAATGAATTACCAACTGGACAAAAACTAACGTAACCATAGTGTGCAATGCGAAATAAAAAGGACGTTTATTGCTGTTGAAATTAAATTTAAAAAAAGACACAAATGAACTTAGCGATATTGTTTTGTACGTCAAAAACGAGTAGAGATAAATTAAGTTAAAAGTAAAAATAAGCAGAAAGAAAAACTGTTTTACGTACGTACAATGCATTACTTGCTGCTAGATGACACAAAGAACGACTGTGAATTTGAAGCGCACTCTTTCTTTTGCAATAATCTTGCCAACCATCTACTACTTTAACCCATTTACTGTTTTGAATTCCTTCTTTATATTTTCTTGAAAGTCGATTGCTTTTAATAGCTCAGAAACAACTTGAACAATGACATGCTCCATCATCGTTGCAATGCAACCATGCAAAATCCGTAAACCATTCTCTTTGTAAGCTGCGACCTTCACGAGTTGGAAGTTCGTTTGGCAACGTGTTGATATCAAACGGCATAGGAAGATTCGGAATGTTGTTACCACTTTCTTCACTGATCTGGTCCGTTAATGCTATTACATTTCTTGAAGTTGAAGCTTGCTTGATCTGAAGTGCTACTATCAATTGATGATCCGCTTGTCACATCTGACTCGTTTTCAGTTTCTGAGTCCCTAATTCTCTTATCAACTGGTTTTAAAAAATGCACTAAAGCAGATTGACGTTTCATTTTGCACCATTTTCACCTAGAATGAATTTCATTTCAAAACCTTTCCTATTTGTACTGTAGTTGCTCTTTTAAAATTATTGAAAAAAACGTTTTTCACTTTAAACGCAAGGTCTCTAAAGTTACCGTACTTTTTACGTTTAAATGTTTTAAAAAACACATTTCTGTAAAGCATGATGTAGAAATTGCAAGGATGTCAAATCAAAACCAAATTTCATATCACTGTTTGAAATTCCGAAAAATATTGAAGTCATTCCAAGTATTCGACTTTTTGTGCTTTTCCGAATCACGATATGTATTTAAACTTTTGAACTAAGCGCAAATAAGAGCTTTAGGTTTTACTTTTGTCAAAAAAAAATTCAACTGTTGCACTGTTACAAACTTGCTGCGGAATCTTTTGATCGTTACAGACGGCGCTTTTGATTGCAACTTATTGCGAAACTTTGTCGCGTTTTTTGATCTCGCACCTACACTTTTAGCAGTGTAGCAATCCAGCATATTAGTATTGTCAAAGTGACCTTCCGTATTTGTGATTTTTTTTTTTAAATCCCAGCAACACATCAAAACGTTGCAAAGTATTTAAGAATCTTTTCGCGAAATTAAAAAAGACTTCAATAACTTTTTCGTTTATGCTCAAAACACAAAACAAAGCGCAAGCGGCCGAATGCACGCGTATTTTTCTTCTACATTTAAAGGTCGGTAAATTTTGATATCAAAACAGAAAAACTGATAAGATCTGAGGGGGCCAGACATATTTCGCCCCCTCGTAATTTATATTAAAGGGGGCGGTGTCCCATCGCCCCCCCAGGGAATCGATGCCTATGACTGTGCCATACCAACATTGTGAAATATGTACGCTGACAGCTTATTTGTATATATTAAATCTGATACAACTGACGATGGATCGTTTCTAAACAGCACTTTTGCAGAAAGTAACTATGTCTATATCTGCTGAAAGCCACAGCTAAGTTCAATCATGTACAATATCACCATACAATTATTGGCTGAATTTTAAACAAATGTGCAAAAACAGTATAACATACGCGTTTGTTAATAAGTAAAATTTATTCCAAAACAGCTACGATAAGTGATTATTAATGCCGTAAAAACAGACAAGCTACTAGGCAAAAATACATAAAATATTGCTATGAAAAAGCTAAAAACATTGCTTTAACGTCCTTAAAATGACAAAAAAAATTTTGAGCAACTAAAAATTATACTGATGAGATGTCAAATAGTGTAACTAAAGTAGCCGATAAACACTCAAAAAATGATACTAGCAGTCGACTTAAATATTTAATTGTGCAAGCTCTCGTGAGCGAATGCTCACTTCGTCGCTCAAAACAAAGTGTTACTTCGTTTTCACAGTTTTATGCCGCTTGACGAGGTGAGCATTTGCTCAAGAACGCTTGCACAATTACGTATTTAAGGCGATTAAAAAGTGCCATATTCTGAGTTTTTTCTGCAACCTTAAAGTCGGTAGGGCTTTTCAATCCATGATCCGCAACTAAGGTATATCAACTCAAAGCTTGTCACTAGCAGCATATAAATAGTTATTTAAAGACTTTGAATAATAGATAACCGACTCTTAGCTTCAGTACTAAATGGACGTTACCTCGTGAGTAAAATTGTATGAACCATTCCAATTAAACGCATATTTAACTGATGATGGACCATTTTCAACTCCAACTCCAAATAATGTAAGTTGATGAGGAAGAGAGGTATCCAGATTTTTAACTACACACTCTGAGCTTGTGTTTGTCCCTGAATTAATGTAAAGATGCAGTAAGAAGAATAGTCTTGACGATGACGGTAAGCGTGCTTTAGTGCTTAAGTAGATATCTCAACTAATCAAATTAAAATAATTTCACCACAATTTTATAGTTTGTAGAATAGATTCTACAAAAAAAACAGCTGAGGCATGAGCAACTTGAAACATTACTTAAATCGTGCGGCTGAGTGCTCCTGTTAGTAAGTTCATTACAAGCGCAAAGGTGAATGAGTAAGAACGTCTGCTTTACAGTCAGTTGACCTGAATTCCATTCTCTGATCAAGTCATACCAAGACTATAAAAATACTGATCCAAGCTTGTCTCCATGGAGCACAGCACAAACGGGATAGTGTGAAGAATAAGCTAAAACGTTTGCTTGTTCGGTGCTGGGGTAAGGCACTTACTCAATACAATATTTTTTCTTTCACACAGGCAGCAAAGCCAAGCATCACAGTGACCCTATCCACAAAAAGATTAGCAAACAAAGCATCAGCAAAAAAAATAAATTGCTCTTTTGAAGACAAGGCATGTAAATTTATTTCAGTCGATGTAGGTTCTTTAAATTCATAATGCTAAAACTGGCATTTAATTCAGCATAAACAAGCAATGCTAATACACTGAATGACGTACATGTAATTCTAGAATTTTTACTCTACAATGTGTGAAAAAAAAATTTGCTGTAGCTTACTTACTTTTAACGACAAATGATTGATTGTACTGGTAATCATATACAATTTGTTTACGCACTTCTTGTGATCCATCAGTAGTATCAACATACAGTAAAATTGTGTCATTATCATGATCATAAAATTCAAATGCATCATACGTCAGCTGTTGATCTAAATTACAAATTGAGGTTGCATTATAGCAATAGTCTTGACCATCTAGTCCAGTAAAAAAGTTGATGGTTTAGAAAACAAAAGACCAAGTTCACAGTTGACACCACAATTTACTAAAATCATTTTCATCTCAATAACCGTGCATCTTTGGTTTTAAAGAATAATGAAGCTGTTTACCCAGAATGTCGTAAAAGGCCATTACTGGGTACCTACCAATAGCAGTCTGACTATTAATGGCATGATAGCCAGCTTTAATTGCTTGGTTGGACCACTCACGTCAGAAAACTGAGGTTGTGGGAGAGTAAGGGCATGCTCTGCGTAGAAGAATTTTGCTCCAACAAATCCCCTTGACAAGAAAAAATAAAATGGCGCCTGATCACCAACAGCTCTTAAATAAGCAGGGGGTGCAAAAAATCTCCAGGTTTAAACCTGAATGTCATGGGGTAAGATTTGGCATTTTGAATGTGGGAAGTCTTTGTGGAAGGAAAACAGAAGTGAGTGAAGACCTGAGGAAGAGAAGAGTTGATGTGTGCTGCATGCAGGTAGTAAGATGGAAAGGCCAAGGAGCTCGTTTTGTAGGTACTTTAGGACGAAGGCATGAACTATGGTGGTCAGGAAATAATGCAGGATCTAAAGAGGTTGGAAGTTTGGTAAATAAGGAAATATCTGGAAACGTTGCAGAAGATAAGAAAAAAAAGCGCTAGAGTAATGGCAATTGTGCTAACTTTAGGTAGAGAAGTGATACGAGTAATATGTGCGTATGGGGCACAAAGCAGAAAACCATACACAAAGATAGTGCATTTTTAAGATGAAATGGCGAATGAGTAGGACGTGGGAAGTTCTAGTGAAATCATCATTTCTTTGGAAAATTTTAATGGCATGAGGGGAAATGTGCTGAGGGTTTTGAAGGTGTACATGGGGGAATGATATTGAAAAAATATATGCAGAAGGAAGATTGCTGGAGTTCAGTGACAAAAAAAGAGCTGTGCATCGTAAACACTTGGCTTTATAATGCAAACAAAAGCAAAATCACTTTTAGCGCTGGTGGATGTGAAATAGTAATTGATTTTATGCTTGTGGGGGAAAAATTCAGATAGTATATAAGGGAAATGAAAGTGATTCCATGGGAACTTCAGCACAGGCTAGTGGTTGAGATTTGGATAAAAAAGGTTCTAAGCATGAAGTAAAACTACTAAGCACAGACGTGCCTGATTTGTGGAAAACTTTCAAGAATAGTGTTCTGAAGGCATGTGATAAAGTGTGTGAAATGAAGAAGTCTAGGAGAGATTGAGGTGACATGTGGTGATGGAATGAGGAGGTCAAGGATACCATAGCAAGAAAGAAGGCAGCATTTAAAGAGCTGTGCAGATGTCCATCAGAAGAAAATAAGACCACATACAAACGTTTAAGAAATCAAACAAGAAAAAATGTTGCTAGGGCTATCAGAAAAGGAGCTAAACAGGAGTTGAATGATTTATATCAGAATTCTAACAGCGTTTTCTGCTTCTTAAGAAGAATGAAAAAGGAAAGGATCTGGAAGAAGGAAGAGGCTTAAAATCAAAAAGAGGTAATTGGGTTTAATTGAAGAAGACAGGGCAAAAATTTGGAAGGAATACATGGAAAAGATCATGAATGAAGAGAACCAATGGGACCACATGGTGGAAACTGAGGTAGTAGAAGAATTGATGGAAAAAGTGGCTTGCAATAAAATTGTGGAAGCAATTTAAAAGGTGAAATCAGGAAAAACTAATGCACCACCTGTAGTAAGTGCGGACATGATAGTTGCAAGTGGCAAAATTGGGGTTAAAGTGATGATGGAACTGTGTCAACATGTATTGGATGGTAGAGGAATGCCTGATAATTTGAAAACTAGTAGAAAGGGTAATGTGATGAGCTGTGGATCATACAAAGAAGTGAAACTGCTAGAACATGCCATGAAAATTGTTGAAAGGGTGCTAGAGAGGCAAATACAAACACTAATCAATTTAAATGAAATGCAACTTGGATTTATGCCAAGAAAAGGAACAGTGGATGCGATATTCATTGTGAAAATGCAGGAGGAATACCATAAGAAAGACAAGAAGTTGGAATACATTAAGGATCTGTGCTGTCGCCACTATTGTTTGCAATAGTTGTAATCATTATCACAAAAAATACACGTGTGGCTAATGAATTACTGTATGCAGTTGACCAAAGAAGACCTGGAAGAAGCAAATAAACAAAGAAAGGAAAGATTGGTTTAAAGAAAGAGAATGCTCTGAATCGAGCAAAGTGGAGAGATGGAGTGCAAGTACCGTAATTATAGCAAGAATGAGGCAGAAATGGCTATTTCTGCTAAGGAAACAATACTGGATAAAAACTGAATAACTACTACTACTACTACTACTACTGGTTCTGAGCAAGATGAAAAACATATCTTACTTTAAGAGCACAACAATGCAGAGCTCATAGAAGCGTTTAACTTGCAGCAACATAATTGCAACCCAATTACTGAACAAGCTAAGATGCAATCAACAACATCAAAACAATGAATACCTTGGAATAAAACATACTTTCTTTTACTATGCAGCAACAACAATATTTTGACATAATTCCGATACAAATATATAACAAATGCATGCTTAAAGAAATTGTAATGGCAGGTTATTGTAAAGGCACATAATATGATGAAGTCTTCAGATTCACCACATCTAAGGCTTTCTGACAGTCATGTCACCAGCTACGTTTACCTGGAACTGATATTTGTATAGCATAGCTATATTGCACTGGATCAAGAGAAGGCAACGTAACAATCAAGGTTTGGTTGACAGCTGGACATTTCAGGGCTCCACACATGCATCCAAACATCAAGAGCACATAAAATTGCTTCATTTTATACACTAAATGCAGCAGCTTCAACCTAAACTGAAAAAAATAATAAATGCAATGCACCACATCAAATGGACTAATAATCTTCTAAAATCTAAGTTGAAAACTTTTTGTCTCGATCATATTCTGCTAGAAAATTTTTTACAAACCTCACCTGGTGACTGCCTCTAAAAGGGTCAAATGTGTGCTTTGACGATCATTTTTTAAGGCAACTTAAGAGTTTATATATCAACATCACCAACCAAGATGGGATGTTACCTGCATTTCACATGACTAGGCTTACCATATTTTTGTGATTAAAAACTGGGACAGTTCAGAACAACCAGCCTTTTTAGAAGGATTACTATAGCTGATCAGGCAAAATACTGGATGAACTTTTCAGTTACGTTTACACTTACATGTGTTGGCAATCAGTATGGCTATATTTCATGATTGACAAATGCTTTCACCTTGGACATCAATACATTTTATCCAAAACAAAGATGTTCTCCAAAAAAAAAAGGCCAACACCCATTTTGCTGCCACCACTTGTATTGTTTGCAGCATGATTCATCATCGTATTTGAGCAAACATTCATAATTCCAATAGAGTGAGGGACAATTTGCTAACGAGAGTGGGACACATGCTTAAAACCAGCACTGTCCTGGCTAAAATGGGACATATAGTAAGCATACACATAACTGAAAAGTTAGGGTTGTACTTACAATCCTTCACTTCCCAGCAACCTAAACACTAACTTCTGCTCAAAAAGGAAGCATCTTGAGATCTTGGTCATGAGGTGTTTGCATTTGACATCAAGTTTCTGCTGAATAAAGGTCAATCAAAACTAGGACAGCACCCAGATATGACGACTGATTGTTTTTTCCAAGGTCATTAGCAGATCATATTATCTGATAAAAGTGATTAATTGTTCAATAACAACTGCTAAAGTTGAGAGCATAAACAAAGTCCAAGTCAAAAAGTGCCATAACATAATGGAGTTTATTTACTGTGTGCCAGTGCTTCCTTCATGTTTTTGACAATAAGTGCAGATAACTGCCTTAAATTTTTGCCTATGACTGTATGAACAGAATATATTATATTGAGTCGATTTTGAATCACAGACACAAAAAACAAAGTTATTTAATCTTAAAATCGATAGGTCAATGGAATTCTGGTTGCTCTATTTATCTTTTGCATGATTTTTTTGTTTATTTTTAGGCAGTGGCTATTTTGCTGTCGACGGCAATTTACCCTCAGAGACTATTTTGCCGTGAATTATTTGTGATTGGTCAATCTAAATGACGTACTAAACATGTGACTTTTGGTCGTTTCTAATTGGTCAATTTTAAAAACCAATTACAAAAATTTTGCACCCCCAGGTCTCTATCCCCCACCCTGTACACTCTTTTCCAGTGTACACTGCCCCATACATTTACGTACCGGGCCTACCCCTTCAGTGTACATTGCCTTTCTTTTAATGCCCTGCCAGCTGAGATTTGAATCCGCATCCATGGTATCTCAAGACCAGCACACTATCCACTACACCACAGTGTTACTGGCGTAATTGTAGCAAATACGGCTATATAAACACACGTGAATGACTACGGCAAAATAGATTCCAAGGGCAAATTGCCATCGACGGCAAAATAGCCACTGCCTTATTTTTAAGCATCTTCTTTAACATAATATGTGCTTCACTATTAGTTCCTATGATACTGCGCAACTTCTCATCATATAGGTGTTGTATTGTTCTCTTTACTAGGGTTAATATTAGGCAGTGGCTATTTTGCCGTCGACGGCAATTTGCCCTTGGAATCTATTTTGCCGTGATCATTCACGTGTGTTTATACAGCCAAATTTGCTATAATCGCACCAGTGACTCTGTGGTGTAGTGGATAGAGCGCTGGTCTTGAGATACCATGGTTGCGGGTTCGAATCTCAGCTGGCCAGGGCTTTAAAAGAAGGCAGTGGCTATTTTGCCGTCGACGGCAATTTACCCTCAGAGACTATTTTGCCGTGAGTTATTTGTGATTGGTCAATCTTAATGACGTACTAAACATGTGACTTTTGGTCGTCTCTGATTGGTCAATTTTAAAAACCAATTAAAAAAATTTTGCACCCCCACATCTCTATCCCCCACCCTGTACACTCCCTTGCAGTGTACACTGCCCCGTACATTTACATACCGGGCCTGCCCCTTCAGTGTACACTGCCTTTCTTTTAAAGCCCTGGCCAGCTGAGATTCGAACCCACAACCATGGTATCTCAAGACCAGCGCTCTATCCACTACACCACAGAGTCACTGGTGCGATTATAGCAAATTTAGCTATAAAAACACACGTGAATGATCACGGCAAAATAGATTCCAAGGGCAAATTGCCGTCGACGGCGAAATAGCCACTGCCTTAAAAGAAAGGCAGTGTACACTGAAGGGGCAGGCCCGGTATGTAAATGTACGGGAAGTGTACACTGCAAGGGAGTGTACAGGGTGGGGGATAGAGACCTGGGAGTGCAAAATTTTTTTTTTGGTTTTTAAAATTGACCAATCAGAGACGACCAAAAGTCACATGTTTAGTACGTCATTAAAATTGACCAATCATAAATAACTCACGGCAAAATAGTCTCTGAGGGTAAATTGCCGTCGACGGCAAAATAGCCACTGCCTTAATATTAAGCACTGGCTATTTTTCTATCAACAGCATTTTACCCTTGGAGGTTATTTTGCCATCAGATACTTGAATTGGTCAATTTTAATGGTGTATTAAACATGTGACTTTTGGTTGCTTCTCTGCACTCACCCCCCACTGTACACTATCCTGCACATTCACTTACTAGGTCCCCCTCCAGTGCATACTGTCTTTCTCTAAGTACCCTGCCTGTGAAAATTCCAACCTGTAACCACTGCATTTTAAGGCAGCTGCACTCATAAACATGCTACAGCATCACTGCCAGAATCATAGCAATTACGGCTATCTACAGTTTAACCCATTAAGGCGCTCATTATTTTTCAATATATGTCCCTCCAGATGAAAAAAACTGTTGATTAGCAACTTTTGATTTGGGTTGTAACATTCATGAAACTTTGCAACAATTTTAGTAAACACATTTCTAATTTTCCAAAGTCTGTCCTCATAGTTTGGTTCATTATTATCTGCAAAGTGCAGAAATCTCAGTAGCTGCGTGAATCTATTCAGAGTCATATATTTTCTAAATAAAGGAGTGTCGATTATGTTGTCCATTGTCTAATATTCAGAGAGTACTAATTTCTTTACATGCAGCATAGCTAACACAAGAGCAAAAAAAAGCATATAGCTCTGTAATACTTGAATCCATGTATGGAACTTTTTTGCTACTTCATGAACTGTATTTTTTCAACACAATATTTATAATAGCTATTAGTTTCATTTACGACTATATTCACAACATCCTCATTCAAATAGGCTTGAAAAATATTCAAACTTTTTTGCCTCAATAGTGAGAGGAAATGACAGGGAAATACCTTGCTTACGCACTTGAAACTGAGTTTGTTGTGGTTCAAAGGAATTGTCATAGTCACATACAAACCAACAATGAAATTTTGTTTATGAAGAAGTGCTTGTACCATAAGGGTGCTGCTTGGCTGAAATGAAGTGAGCGAGACAGTCAGCAAAGTCGAAAATGAGGTGACTGCCGCTTAAAGGGACAAGCACACATCAATAGTAACAGCAAAATAGCCACTTCCTTAATGCTATATAATCTACATAATTGTTGCAGAGTTAACTTTGCCTACCACTTTGTTTCTGCACATTATAGTACTGTTGAGTTATGTGTAGACCTACAGTTGGCATGTTCAGTTCCTTCCCACTGTAAATTATTTAATTGCATTACATTACTGAGATAAATTGGCCAAAAATAACATAGTTTTGGCACTTCTCATCTTTTTACCTCATTCTAGTGCTAAGACAGAAAGCATTTTAATTGGGACTGTCTAACTACTGACAGAGAGAGTTTACTTTGCTTTTGGACACTGTCAATAATGTAGCCTACTCAATACAAAATTTCAAAAAGTCAACAATGATAAAAAAAACATTGTAGCAAAAACCTACACTAAGTACACAATAGTATTTCGTTTCAAATTTTCTTCTCTTAGTTTGAGCGCCAGAAAGATCCGATAAAATGTCTGCAATGCATCCTACGACCTTCGCAATCTTGCTCCAGTGATTGGCTATGTTATTCACAGGTTTCAAAATTGCCTCACTACGCTAAAAAACATTTGTCACCAGACCGTTAAGAAACTAATTTTTAGACGCGTTTACACGGGGACGTCCAGGAAAAATATCGTACAGTTGACGGTGTTGAGAGTTCGTTATTTGCTTTTCGGTAATATTCCTCAATCAATTCCTCACTCGGTATGACGGTCAATAGATATAATAATGAAATTGATAAATCGGGCGATAGAAACATATACATATGCACACGAACCAAGTGACACGATAAAGCAACGGAGTTTCGATTAGGCAACGTAAGGCAATTTCCTATATCAAATGTCAACATTGATATTTGACACCCGGTATAGGAAATACCGATAGCGATATTAAGAATTAAGCCAAATACAAATTAAATTAAAACCAGATATGCACGTAATCATCACAACGTTACAATCCATTAATGACAAAATGTTTTAATTTCGTCAACGCAACGACAAGTGACAAAAAAATTCACTTTTTTAAAAGTTTTTTGAAAAATTTGTGATGAAACAAGCAAGAATTAATCAACCACATTAGTTTTGGCGTGTTTCTGCAGCATACACTCTTGAAAACTTTAAAAACAATAAAAAAATAGTCGTTTTGAAAAATGGTAAATGCCTATTTTAAAGCTTGTCCATCTAGTCCTTACAATCTTTCGACACTCCTGAATTTATCCATTGTCGGGCCTTTTTACATAAGTCTTTTTCTTAATTTCCAAATTTTTATATATTTATTTTTATGCTAATTAAAACTAACAAAAGAGTTGGTAATTTATAAACAAGTTAAAACAAATTCCATTTACCAAAATACAAGTGGGTTGATTATGGACTTCTTCTTCCTCTTATGGCGTGATATCCATGATCCAAATCAGACACAAAAAAAGAATGGAGAGCGAGGATTTAATCTTTTACAACCCCAGCCTGCTGTGTTGACCAGATCAGATGCTGACAGTGATGGAGTTGAGCCAGCACCTTGTTTCGTCATCTAAAATTTTTAGGCCCATCATTCCTCAAGGTGCTATTGTAAAGACACATAATATGATGAAGTCTTCAGATTCACCACATCTAAGGCTTTCTGACAGTCATGTCACCAGCTACGTTTACCTGGAACTGATATTTGTATAGCATAGCTATATTGCACTGGATCAAGAGAAGGCAACGTAACAATCGAGGTTTGGTTGACAGCTGGACATTTCAGGGCTCCACACATGCATCCAAACATCAAGAGCACATAAAGTTGCTTCATTTTATACACTAAATGCAGCAGCTTCAACCTAAACTGAAAAAAATAATAAATGCAATACACCACATAAAATGGACTAATAATCTTCTAAAATCTAAGTTGAAAACTTTTGGTCCTTATTACCGGTATATTCTGCTAGAAAATTTTTTACAAACCTCACCTAAGTCAAATGTGTGCTTTGACCATCTGTTCCGCCAATCGCCATGTGGTCTTTTACAGCGATTTGACTTCATAACAGCGTAGTCTTTTGAGAACGTGACGCAAAGACTTCATAAGCAATTTTTTACAAAATTGATTGATATTGTGGTAAATTAAGTGATCTCGTGTTGTTTTGTTAGGAGTTTAAGTAAATATAGCTTCAAATTAGACCCCTACAGCGAACCGAACAATTAGCCCCTATTGAGAAGTAGTAGACGTTATATCCGGGCTTCCTACGGACTACCGGTACTTCTAAAAACCTTCCTTTGTTGTATTGTCTTTCTTTGGTCTTTGCCCTGTGGTTAAATAAAACCACATGTTTGACTCATGTATAGAACAGGTGCATCTGCTCGTATATATATATAGTGACCACGTGTATTTTCGCTATTCTTGTCAAAATGTCAACGTGGCAAAACGAGTAGTAAATTTTCGTTTGGGCCTGATTGCTGATTATGCTTCGGATTTCTGTTTGGGCCTGAGTGTTGGTCCCCCTGTTTAGTTGTTATTAAGGCTGTGTCGTAGCCTTTATCGCCGTGAATTTTCGTTCTGCGCACGCTGGGAGGAGCTGCGCATATTTGTGAATAAAACACTGCAAGAAAGCTTCAACCGCTTCCTATTTTTTGTTTGACGAAGCAGAAAGGATCCGTAGAGCTAATATTACTAGTTCTATAAAGCAACTCTACTGGTTCAGTGCTAATCAACGACGGTACGCTTGGCGCGGGAATCAAAGAGTTGAAACCTGGTGCTGCCGCACCACCATCATTTTTTAAGGCAACTTAAGAGTTTGTATATCAACATCACCAACTATGATGGGATGTTACCTGCATTTCACATGACTAGTCTTACCATATTTTTGTGATTGAAAACCAGAACAGTTAAAAACAACCAGCTTTTTCAGAAGAATTGCTATACCTGATCAGGAAAAATACTGGATGCACTTTTCAGTTACGTTTACACTTACATGTGTAGGCAATCAGTATGGCTATATTTCATGATTGACAAATGCTTTCACCTTGGACATCAATACATTTTACCCAAAACAAAGATGTTCTCCAAAAAAAAAGGCCAACACCCATTTTGCTGCCACCACTTGTATTGTTTGTAGCATAATTCATCATCGTATTTGAGCAAACATTCATAATTCCAATAGAGTGAAAAACCAGGACAATTTGCAAACCGGGGTGGGTCACTGCGAAAAATATTTAAAACCAGCACTGTCCTGGCTGAAACAAGACGTATGGTGAGCATACACATAACTGAAAAGTTAGGGTTGTACTTACAATCCTTCACTTCCCAGCAACCTAAACACTAACTTCTGCTCAAAAAGGAAGCATCTTGAGATCTTGGTCATGAGGTGTTTGCATTTGACATCAAGTTTCTGCTGATTAAAGGTCAATCAAAACTAGGACAACACCCGGATATGACGACTGATTGTTTTTTCCAAGGTCATTACCAGATCGCATCTAATATATAAAGCGCAATTCCGTTTGTCTGTGCCTCGGTTTTAACTTCTTTGAAACTGCTGTATGCACAACCATCAAACTTGGCACGATTAATTACTACCCCGTGAGGAGTGTCATGAAGATATTTATGACGTCACCACGACGTCATTATCAAATTTTTTTAGAATTTGCATTACGTAACAGAGGACAACCGCTTTTTGCTCAAACGAATCCAGCTTCCCACTTACCACACTCCAAAAACTTTGATTTGTTTGGGGTCTGAAATGACGACACAAGGATTCATCAAACAATCTGTTTTTTGTTCTTTCTCAAAGAGTACTTTTCGCAAAAACGCGATTAAACGTTCTTTTAGAAAATACTAATAAGGTGCTTTTAATAAAAACAACTCTACAACAATTAATGTTTATTTGATTATGCTACGAGGAATTCTTTCTTTAAGCACTTCAAGCCCAATTAGCATTTTTTCTTTTCTGTGTCGCTTGCAGGCTTAAACTGGCTCTATGACGTCATAATATGTCTCCTAGGATTAACGCAAGTGTTCGCTACCGCAAATCATAATAACAATATTTTCAAAAATTGCAACCTTTTTGCAAAAGTAAATTATTAAAAAATCTGATTTGTGACCTCATTTTTCAACCGATTTACATACTTACTTCAATAAATTAAAGGTTATTTCAAGGTAATTCCGATAGCGTATAATATGGATAATTAACATTAGTTTTTATACTGAAAAAAGTGAACTTTAAGATCTCTGGTGTAATTTTTCACCTTTTCCCAAAAGTGGTAAGCTTAGTAAAATCAGGTAACTTTAATACAAAAACGTTATAGTAAGGTAGTACTAACAATTAGGCTACTGTCCTTTGAAAGCTTAGCAAATTTGCTTTCCAGCAATATGTGACGCCAATTACTTGAGGTTAAGGATTAGTTTATAATGTCTGATCAAAACTTGGTTGCCATACACCATGTTTTATTTTTTGTTATACACTTATCCTACTAGAGCTAACAAACTTGCTTGGTACATTTTGACTACTTTTCCTCACGAGCATGGTTCTTTTGCATTATCTGTTGTCGTTTTTAAAAACATCCATCAAAAACTGAAGTCTCCAAAGGTTTATGAAATGTAGTCTACCAGTTAAAAAAAAGAAAAATTTAGATGCCTACATTTCACAAAATTCCAATTTCTAGAAAAACTCTATGCTTTGGTGCATTTTGTCTATTCTTTCTTAATAGCATGGATGTTTGGCATTATCAATCAAATTATTCAAAAGACTCATCGAAAAATGAAGTCTACAAATTTTCATATGTAGCCTACTCCAAGCAAAACACTTGGTGATCACCCAAGAAAATGACGATGGGGATAAAGATGGTTCTTTCTTATCGTTTGCAACAAAATGTAAGTGTCGAGCTACATATGGTTTAAATGTTGAAGCAATTTCCTTTGCAATTGAGCAAGGCTGTCGCAGCAGTCAGCTATTTTGATGTTCTTAACCTTGACATTATTGATGGGGGTTCCCGCTACTGCTATAACTGAACTGTGAGTAATTCATTTCGGGTTAGTTTGCTCTTTACATGGCAGCGTTCATGCCAGGGCCAAGGAACATGCACGTTGTCAGAGACGTTAGTTCATATTAATTCGCCTACGCCCTACAGTGACGAAGAAGTAATAGGCCTAAGTAGCAATCCTAATAAAAATAGCTCAAAACGCATTGTGAGATCATAATGTTAAATGACATTGCAATGCTTGCCACTAATTAGTGGAAACAGCAGCAGGCAGCAAAATTATCTACTATCATTTTGATAGCAAAGATAAATAATGGTAAAGTCCATTACTGATATTTGTAATTGCAAGGATAGGCCTATCGGTACAAAACACTAATCTTTATTTAAAAGTAGGAGGTCTAGATTAGAGGCAAAGTTAAATGTAACAAAATCCAAATTTAAGAAAAGATCAAAATTAAACAATAATTGCATCAATCAGTAACACAGGATTAAGAGGAAATATTTTTGTTTGAAAAGAGCTTAATTGGCATCTATTGGAAAAGGTTATATGAGTTATGGTAAAGACATGGCACCTTTTGTGCTAAGGCCGAATTAAAGCAAACAGCGCAAGCAAAGATGTTAATGTCACCAATATTTATACAAAAGCGGGGCCATCAAATCGTTGAACATGCCTACCACCAAACAGATCATATCTTTATGAGTCAAAGCAATCACCATTTGAACTACGCCATCAATTTTGTCTAAGTTTCACCTTCCCCCCCTCTTTACTCTTTTAAAAATTACGAATGTTAGTTTGTGCCATCGTTCGTTTTTTTTTTTTTTTTTTAATTCTTTCAGTCTTCATTAATAAATCAAAATAATCACCATTACTTGTACAAGAGCTATGGCTTATATTTAGTAAAACATTTGGTTATGGCTACAACAAATGTTTGTACGGTTAAGCTGGTGCAGCTGCATTAATTGATACGTTTTAAATCGGCACGGGTGATAGTATGGCCTGCCAGGGTAAAATTGCACCATACTTAGGAGAAACATTTTTTCTGTTTTGCTTGATAATAGGTTTATAGAGTTACTGGAATCAAATCTGAAAATTTGGGAAAAGCAAGAAATTTAACTTCTATGACCATACCTAAGCAAGAAAAAACAAATATGAATCATAAAGCGTAGGCAGCAAGGACTTAAGAAAGTTCGAGGTAAAATCAAAATTAACGTCACTTTGCTAAATCCCATCACATGGAACATATTATAGGTATTTTGTGTTATAATAACTTTATAGAACTACAGTGGTCAAACCAAACATTTGACGAAAAGCAAGGATACTTTAAACTCCACAGGGCACGTCAAGCAGGGAGAAAAGAACATGCTACATAATGCGTAGCCAGCAAGGATTTGAGAAAGTTTGAGGGGAAATCAAAAAAACAGCGTCACTGTGTGAAATCACACCACATGAAAGTTATTTTTGCCCTTTTGTTTTAGAATAGCTCAATGGAGAAGAGTTGAAGCTGCAAGGAGAAAAGCTAAAGAGAGCAAAAAATTTCAAATATCTGGGTTCAACAATTAGTAGCGATGGACGATGTGAGGAAGAAGTGAGGAGAAGGATCCAAGCAGGCTGGATAAATTGGAAGAAGGTGTCTGGAGTTCTGTGCGACAAGAAATTATCAGCAAGAGTTAAGGGTAAAATGTACAAGAGTGTTGTCAGACCAGCCATGCTTTATGGAATGGAAACGGTGGCAATGACGGAAAGACAGGTAGGAAAAATGGAAGTTGCAGAGTTGAAAATGGTGAGATGGGCACTGGGAGTGACAAGAAAGGACAAAATAAGAAACGAATACGTGAGAGGGACTGCCAAGATCGCAAAGCTAGGAGACAAACTTCGTAATGCAAGGCTACGCTGGTATGGCCACGTGAAAAGGAGAGAAGAAGGCTACGTGGGAAAAACGATGATGGAGATGGCGGTGCCAGGTAGAAGGAAAAGAGGAAGGCCAAAGAGAAGGTGGATGGATTTGGCAAGAGAAGACATGGAAAGGGTTGGAGCTAAGGAAGGAGACGAAGTCGACCGGGAGAAGTGGAAAATACTTTCGCGCTGTGGCGACCCCGAATAGGGAGAAGCCGAAAGAAGAAGAAGAAGAAGAAGTTTTAGAATAGCTCAATATCAGAAATTTAATCCCTACTTCCAAACTACGGGAAATGCAAGGCTTCCTTGGGTTGGTGTCAGGAATTAGCAGAGCACATAGACCTAAGGCATAGCCAGGATTTTGAAATGAGATATTCTATTAGGAAAAGGAGCACAAAAAGTCGTAAGCATCTCATGTGCAGAAAACACATAAACGTTTGGTAACTCTTTATACAAAAACCTGATACTCTCAATCCCGACGTTACTGACGGGGTATCTGCGGGTGACGCCGTCATACATATTGTAAAGCAAGGATTTTTTCTTATGCTGATATGCTGTCTGTTATGGTATTTACCGTATATCATTTAGGTCTACAGTATATGCTACATTATTGTCATAAAATCCCAAGTTTAAGAGAAATCGACATAAAACCATCACCATAACAATTTGTAAAACTGAATATAGAGAGAGGGTGAATCAATCAATTAGTTTATTATTTTGTGCACATTACAATGTTACGTCTTCGTCGTCGTATGGCAGGATATCTATGATCCAGGTCAAACACAAGAAAAGGATTGGGTGCGAGGGTTTAATCTTTTACAACCCCAGCCTGCTGTGTTGCCTAGATCAGATGCTGGCGGTGATCGAGTCGAGCCAGCACCTTGTTTCGTCATCCAAAACTGTCAGACCCATAATTCCTCGACATGTTAAATTAATGTGGTCTGCAATTTGTTCACTAGCGCCACACTTGCATTTCGCTGAAGAAGCGAGACCCATTTGTGCATGGACGAACCTAAACGCACAGCGCCAGTATGCAGGCGATTGAGTTTGACCCAAGCTATTTTTGTCAAACGCATTTCATTAGGTCTTGTTCTGACCCTAGGAATGTAGATACCGAGCGCTGACATACTCTTGGAGTTCTCTGTGTCCCGTATCAAGTTCGTCCATTGGGCAGCGCGGATGCCCAACTGAGATAAACTGTGCAACAGTTTCTTCGCGGCAGGAACAAACAGGTGTCTAGATTTCAGTCTCTCCTTGCTAACAGCCTGTGACTCAGCCAGCTGGCCCCGTGCAGAATGTGGCCAAGGTCCAAAGAACTGCGATTAGCCAAGGACAGTGTCGCTTGTTGGCGGGAAGCTCAGTTGGCTGGATGCCTGAGAGAACTGGAAGGTTGTCCGTTGGAGTGGGGCGTAGGCATCTAGTGACAATGCGCAAAGCATCATCAAGAACTCTGCCAATGAGGCGAATATGCGCGCTGCTACCCCAAGCTGGTGCGTTGCGCAGTATTCAGCAGTTGAATAGATCAAGGACAAGGCAGCTGTGTGCAATGTCTTGGCACCAGCGCCCCATTCAGAATCCTCAAGTCGCCTCAGTAGCGAGACGCTTGTGGATAGTTTTTTACTCAATGCATCAAGGTGATGACGGTACGTGAGCGATCTGTCCAATTCCACACCATGACAGGTCGGTACTGGTAAGACAGGCAAAATGGTAAGATTTTACCATTGTTCTTAACGTTCATCTCACGCTTAGCCTCTCGATTGTGGAGATGAAAGACTGCCGTCACAATTTAGCATGGCTGAGCTTTAGCCGCCAAATCTGGAGAAAGTGTAGTCATGTCTTCGCTCAAAGTTCTTTCCAACACCTTCCAACCTCCAGATGAATCAAGTATCGCCAAGTCGTCAGTGTAGGCATACTTCTTGGAGGTTATGGAAGGAAGATCGTAGATGTATATGTTGAAAAGAAGAGGAGCCAAGACTGATCCCTGTTGGAGACCATTTTTCAGGCGTCGGAGCCTGCTTGGCTTGCTGTCACCAGTGGTCAGGGCAAAGCTTTTGTTCCGAATAAGTTCCATCATCATCTGGACCATGTGCTTTTCCGGCACAAGTCTCAGCTGCTTGCAGGTGAGGCCACGGTGCCAGACAGTGTCAAGCAGCTGTCAGATCGAGAAACACGGAACCGGCCTTCTTTTTTGCCTCAAAAGAATTCTCAGTGTTTTGCGTAAGCAAAACGACCTAGTCCACGCCAGACTTTCCGTGTCTAAATCCAGCATGTTCCTTTGGAAGCAAGGAGTCGGTTATTGGATCGAAACAATTGTAGATCAATCGTTCGAAGATCTTGTAAGGGACACAGAGCAGAGAGATGGGACGGTAGCTCTGTAGGTCCTTTACAGGTTTTGAAGGCTTAGGGATCGCGACTACCAGCGCTCTTATCCAGACTTTTGGGACTTTGAGTTTGCGCAAGCAGGAAGAAAGGAAGCCATTTAGCCAGGACTTCAAACCGGACCAGCATGGATTAAACGCCCTGGGCAAATAAAGTCAGGGCCAGGAGCTTTACCTGGTTTTAAGTGATAGAGGGCAGCAGCAAATTCTTTTAGAGAAAATTCTGCGGAGATATTCACTGCATCAGGAGATGTAGCCCTCCAAAGGTCAGACAATTCTTGTATAAGGAAGCGAGAAATTTTTCGATTTGCACCCTCGTATTTCCCGTTTTTTACCAGCTGGCTATCAAAAGCATTTGCTGAAACGGGACATTGACGAGGGGATTGTCGTGACCTACCAGTAAGATTGTATAACGTTCTCCATGCTACCCGGCTAGAGTGTGAAAAGTCGATGTTCTGGACAGCCTCAGAAAATCGATTCCTCCGTTTCCTGTCAAGTCTGGCAAGCAAAGCTGTAGCAGCTCTGCTAGATTCATCCCCTTCAGGGTATTGCAAGAATGTTTGGAAGAGGTTTTCACACTCGGCATCCCAACATGGTACACGATTATTTCGTCGGCCACGTGGGATACACTTTTTCGCCGTAGTGCTGATGGCGTTACAGAAGCACTTATATGCCTGATCCATATCAGGTGGCGGCAAAGTCCTGGCAAGTTTGTTTGTGAGAGTAATATAGTGGCTCCACTCGGCCTTGCGGAAGTTCCAACGCTTTACAGGCTTGCTTGGTACAGGACGAGCAAACCTGGGTGGAGTAATAAGCGAGGATCGATGTTGAGACGTTGTGAACTTTTCTAACATTTGTCTGTCGGGTAAACGACTGTCCGAATCGATACTAACGAACGCAAGATCCGGGTTGGTATTTGTATTCCAGCGGCCTGAGTGGAAGCTGGCGGCATCCTTTGGGTCATGGAGTAGGACAAGATTGTTGGTATTTGCCCAGCCAGCCAGGCATTTCCCATCTGCACTGTTGGCATTATAACCTCAGTCAACATGCTGGCAATTAAAGCCGCCAGCATAGAGACAGGGATGTGGGAATACTGGGAGATCGGATACTTGCAAACGAATCGGTGGAGGTTTGTAAACGTTGACTATCTTGTATCCATCAACGCCAACGCACAACCACTCAGTCTCCGATGTAGGTAGAGATTGGTCAAAAAGGGTCTTCTTCAGTCGTTCGTGAATAAACTTAGCAAGACCACGCTTCCTGCTTAAGGAGAACCCAGCTAGTTGGTAGTCCGGTAGAACTAACCTCTGTGCAGACGTGCAGTGGATCTCGTGGATTAGGATGACGAGTGCCTCACGCTGTGCAGCGAAATGGTAAAGAACGCTTATCTTGTTTGCAGTCAGGCCTTCCATGTTCAGCTGAAGAATGGCAGGCCTTCGGAACTTGTTGACGATGCGTTTTGATGCGTCGCCCCGCCCTGAAAAGGGCGTTTGCCACTTACAAGGCCTTGCCAGAACATCAGTAAGAGTAGATGCCCTACCGTTTGGGCAGATTTGGTTTTAGTCTGTTGTACGAGTTCGGAGGACAGGGCGTACTCACGGACCGGGATACGGGAAAGCATCTGGCGTCCAGTCCACAATGTTGCGTGAAACTAGTATAGCAGTAGCACAAAGAGACGATAGAGATGAACATATGGTCTTTTAGGTCTATCGCCACCAACAATTATTTAATTTTAAACATTGATAATAATAAATAAAGCAAAAACAAAACACTAGAAATACACAAAAATTAATAGATAGCATTTTTACCAATAATTGCTATTTCATATTTTTATTTTCTTGGTCCATTCAAGGACAACTGTTTTTTGCTCAAAAGAAAAGCAGCTTCCGACTTATTACATTACAAAAACTTTCATTGGTCTGAGGTTTAAAATGACGTCACAATCAACGCTTTAACGATCTTTTTTGTGTGTCTGGTGATGTTCTGGCATTTTCCAGAAGATCATCTTTTTGTATATAAGGCAGCGAGATTTTTACGATTTAGACCAATGATTCTCAACCTTTTTTTGTTGCGGCACACTTTTAACGATTTCAAAATTTGGCGGCACACACAGAAAAAGATAAGTTTAAAAATTATTTACTTACCTATAACACACTGCATAAAATAGTTTATGATAATAATTTAAAATTTGCGACATAAAGTAATATGTACTACAAAAATAACAGTACCTTTATTTTAAAGAATTAATTACAAATTAATAATAAGAATACTTTTAATGCGAAATATATCTAAAGTTATATATCTAAAATTTGCGGCACACTTTTATAATTTCGCAGCACACAAAAGTGCCGCGGCACAGTGGTTGAGAATCACTAATTTAAATAGATAGATAGATAGACAGATAGAGAGAGAGAGAGAGAGGAGAGAGAGAGAGAGAGAGTGAGAGAGTAGTTAGTAGGCAAAGTAGAGTGTAGTAAAAAGGTGTTGCTCTGTGGTGATGGTTGTGACAGGAATCAAGCGATTATTTTGGTGGTTTTAGTTTTGGTTGATCTTGATAGTTATACAGTATATTAAAGTGCTTTAGTGTTTGCGTTTGATAAGCGAAGACATTTGAAGTTTTAAAGTGGTTTGTGAAAAAAATACATCTGATATCCCATTACAAGGTATATTTGAATAAATTAACCAAACTCAAAAGAATAGCAAAAAAGAATTACCATAAAAAAAAAATACAAAAACAAGATGAATCAAAACCGTGAAAAATTTCTAATAAAATACTTGGGCACAAAAAACCTAAAGTTATATCTACCATTACAGATGTAAACAATAGACTAGTATGTAAAAATACGGAAATCTGTAATATATCTAAAAACTACTTCACAAATGTGGGGCCGTTAATGAATGCTAGAATACCAAATACCCAGTTATAAAAGTTTAACACAACAAACATAATAAAATCATTCTGTTATGATCTCATAAGTCCAGAAGAAGTTCTTTTGCAACTTCAACAGCCTGACTTATCAAAAGCTAGTGGATCTGAAAGCATCTAATACATAAAGCGCAATTTTGTCTGTCTGTCTGTGTCTCTGTCTGTTTTAGCTCCTCTGAAACTGCTATAGGTACAACCATCAAACTTGGCGCGATTGATTACCACCCCGTGGTGAGTGTCATAGGGGTGTTGGTGACAAACTCTTTTTAACAAATTAAAGGTTATTTCAATGCGATTCCGATAGCGTATAATATCAATAATTAACATTAGTTTTTATGCTAAAAAAGTGAACTTTAAGACCTCTGGTGTAACTTTTTACCCCTCCCAAAAAGTGGTAAGCTCAATAAAAACAGGATACAAAAACGTTATAGTAAGGTACCAACAATTACTGTCCTTTGAAAGCTTAAGAAATTTACTTTCCAGCAATATGTTACTCCAATTACGTAGTGTTAAAGATTAGTTGATAGTGTGTGATGAAAAATTGGTTGCCATACATCATGTTTCATTTTTAGTCGAACGATTATCTAACTTGCCCTAACAAACTTGCAATTGTTAAACCAAAGTTAGTTCTTTGGTGCACTTTGACTGCTTTTCCTCACAAGCATGTTTTTTGCATTATCTGATGACGTTTTTAAAAATATTCATCAAAAACTGAAGTCTGTAAATGTTTATAAAATGTAGTCTACCGGTTAAAAAACGCAAAATTTTGTTGGCTACACTTCACAAAATTTCAATTCCTAGAAAACTAAGTCCTTTATTACATCTTGGCTTTTTTTTCTTGATAGCATGGATGTTTGGCATTATTCATCAAAACATTCAAAAAGATTCATCGAAAAATGAAGTCTACAAATTTTAATTTGTAAAGCAAAACACTTGGTGATCACCCAAGGAAAAGAGAAGGAGGTAAAAATGATCCTTTATTATGGTTTGCAACAAAATGTAAGTCTCGAGCTGCATATGATCTAAATGTTAAAGCAATTTCCTTTGCAATTGGGCAAGGCTGCCGCAGCAGCCAGCTGATTTGATGTTCTTAACTTCGACGTTATTAATGGGAGCCCCGGCTATTGCTATAACTTAACTGTGAGTGCTTCATTTCGAGTTAGTTTGCTCTTTGCATGGCGGCGTTTATGCCAGGGCAAAGGAACATGGCCTTTAGTTCAGAGACGTTGGAATCATATTAATTCGCCTACATAACGAAAAAGTGGTAAGCAGCGATCCTAATATTTAATCGCTTAAAATGCACTGTGAGGTCATAATGTTAAATGACATCGCAAAGCTTGCCACTAGACACTGAAAACAGCAGCAGGCAACAAAATCATCCTTTATCATTTTGATAGCAAACACAAATGGCAAAGCCCTTTATTAATATTTGTAATGGCAAGGATATCGCTACAAAACACTAATCTTTACTCAACAGTAGAGAGGTCTGGATTAGGGGCAAGGCTATTGCTCCTAATCGTGTATTGCAATAGGTTATATCAGCGCTTCTCAACCGATGGGCCGCGAAACATTCTGCCATAAATTAAAGATTTTTTTGGAAAAATTATGAATTACGAAAGCTAAAAATGTACTGTAAACTTAACACTCTTTCGTTTTGTAGCAACTTCTTTCCTGGAATAAAGGATTGTTCTGAAACAAATTTTTCATAAAGTGGGCCCCAAAACAAAGTCTCGGCGAAAAGTGGTCCATGACATCAAAAAGGTTGAGAAGCACTGGGTTATATGACTTAGGGTAAAGGCATGGCTCTTTTTCATGCTATGGCCGAATTAAAGCAAAACAGCGCTGGCAAAGACGTTAATGTCACAAACAAAAATGCAAGAGCGGGACCACCATATTGTCAAATCGGCCTATCACTAAATAGTTCATTTCTTTAATTGCCAAAATGACCACCATTTGGGAAATACCAACAATTTTGACGATGTTTCACCCCTCTCCTTACACTTTTAAATATTACAAATGTTAGTTTGTGTCATCGTTCGTTCTTTTTTGAATACTTCCAGTCTTGATTAATATACCACAATGACCACCAATACATGTACAGGAGATATATCGATAGCTTATATTTACTAAAAGATTGATATGTTTTAAATCGGCTCGGGTGATGGCACGCCCTGCCGGGGTAAAATCGCACCAAAGTTAGGAGAAACATTTTTTTTGTTTGATAATAGCTTCATAGAGCTACAGGGATCAAACATGAAAATTTTCGAAAAGCAAGGACTCTTTTTACTTCTCGAATTATACCTAAGCAAGAAAAAACGAATATGAATCATAATACGTAGCCAGCAGGGACTTCAGAACGTTTGAGGGGAAGTCAAAATTAACAACATCAATGTGTCAAATCACACCGACGCCAGCATCATCATTGCACGACGGTGCAACCTGTACTGTGCAGCAGTGTTTGTCGAGCGTGTGCATTATACATTTGCGGGTGTGCAATCGTTTTGCAGGCTCTTCCAAACTTATACGTATAGTGCGACATAATGCTTTTCAAAGCTAACACTTATTTTTTTGTTACGAAATCGACGTTAAACATTTGAATTTTTTCCACTTATCGCTATCATCTTTTCGAATATCAAATTCAATAGATTGTAGTCTTCATATATCACCTTTTTTTGTGACAACCTCAAAACGTTGGAGTTTTTGTAGACGTTACCTTTTTTCATAGATTAACTTCAACGTAGCCATCAGCATTTGAATCAACTGCTTCTTCATACTTCATTTTCTTCATGTTACTTTGCAATATCTGGGCTTTACATCTTTTTCAGAAACGTCACCAATATATGCGGCTACTAAAAGGTTTACTGGCGCGATGGTGTAGTGGTGAGAGCGTCTGCTTCGCAGTCGGTAGACGTGGGCTTCAATCCCTAAGTCGAGTCATACCAAAAAGACTTTAAAAACTGGTATTCACAGCTTCCCTCCTTGGCGCTCAGCATATAAAAGGGGCAGTGTGGAGAACAAGCCGGCAAGCTTGCTTGTTGTGTCCTTGGGCAAGGCACTTGACGGGACACCTCCACCTTTATGTGGCAGACAGGTGGCCCTCCCGTACTTCACCGGGTTACAATTGTGAAGTTGGTAACCCAGCATGTCAGACAACTCTTGGGTATCCACCAGTGGCAGTCCACCTTGTTGGTGGTGGGGCTACCAGTCACTCAAGACTGGTTCGAAATGGGCTGCCACCTTTCTCCTAGCCTAATTTCAATTAGGTTGACGACACAAACCTGAATTGTCGCTCATGCGGTACCTCCATCCCGAGGAAGAGGAGGGGTAACCACAAACAAACACAAACAAACTAAAACGTTTACAAACACTGTCACACATTTCACGTATTCGAACCATATTGAAAGTTGCATGTGCACAATTCAATGGCAGCACAAATGGACAATTTTGCGAGCAGATAAATGCACCAACAGCGCCAACATTATGAATGCACGACGGTGCCAGCTGCGCGACAGCGCCAGCATCATGGATATACAATGGTGCCAGCGGCGCGACAGCTCTAGCATTATGAATGCACGACGGTGCAATCTGTACTACGTAACAGTGTTTGTCGACCGAATGTATTGTACATTGCAGGGTGCAGCATGATTTTTGCATTTACCAACGTTATTAGGTTTACTTGCATTTGCGAATTTTAAACTGAATTTTGTGCCTTTCTACGTCAACTAACCTCCAAAAGTTGCAGTTTCTGAACAGATATTAGTATTTTATATCAATCCCAAAAACGCTTTGCCTTGATATTTTTGATGGCTATTTTCACAACCACCACCAAAACTTCCAGGCTTATTGGGAAATCAACGTCAAAATTAGCATCAGCATTTGCATCACATGCTGTTGACGCTTCATTTTTTCATTTCACTTTTACATAATTTGGGTGTGCTGTTTCTTCAAAAACCTCAACGTCGTGTGCCGAGACCAACGACGTTTGCAAACACTGTTGTACATTAGCTGCATATCTGAACGACATTGAGAGCTGTATTTGCACAAATTAACGAGCACCACATGCGCGCGACGGTGCAAGCAGCGCGACGGCGCCTGCATCATTATTACGCGGCGGTGTTACCTGGTCTTTTTGACACCTGCTTCTCCGTATGTGCTTTTTTACATAAATCTTTTGTTCTACGGTTTAAAATCATTTTATACTGGCGGGTATAATAGGGCTACCGATGAAGGTCTTGCTACATAAAAAAACCTTACGATTTCATGCCGTCGCCTCATGGGCAAGATTCGAAGACGACTGGATCAAGTAGTGCAAACCATGACAGTTTATTTTGCAATCCAAATCAGCAAACGGACCCACACAATTGTCACATTCGCCAAATGCCATTGCTTAACTCTTAGCTGACTCACACGTACATCGCATTTGCATTGTCTGTAAACCCAACAAATTCTAATACACAAGAACTTTTATTACTTGCACGAAAGTGGTTGAAGGCACACAATTCAGTCTTCATGCCACTTCATGCTCCTTTTGAACAAAAAGAGGCCAACCTGAAACATTTCTGAGCGTTTTGTTTGAAAATAACTCGCCCTGATGTGAGCCTACGACTAAACTATCCAGCATCAATGCAAACTAAAGCAAAAAAAACTTCTTTCCCACGTTTGCTCCTCTCAAGTTATATATTTTTGGAAAGCTGATTAAACTTCCTGTCTTCCTCATGATGTGCGGTGAGGATCATTGGTTGCTTTCATTACAACGGAATGACAGTAAAATAGGGCAAATATTAGGCCATCTTCCGAAACTTAAAGTTTACAATTACAAATATAAGGTCTCTCCGTACCTTTGTATGTCCCATGTCATATATTTATGGAAAGCTCATTAAATTTCCTGTCTTCCTCATAACGTGCGGTGAGGATCATCGGTTGCTTTCATATAACAGAATGACAGAGAAATAAAGCTAATATTAGACCATCTTCCGAAACTTGAATCATCAAATAACTTAAGACCACTTCATGTAATCACGATAAAAGGTCTCATATGATATATTTTTGGAAAGCTCTTATCATATGATTAATTTTTGGAAATTAAATTGTTCTTCTTAATTAAATTGTTGTGTCCTTGGGAAAAAAAACTTAACGACAATTGTCCCTGCTTAGTTGCGGGCTATTGGCGGAAATGCTAAACCAGCAGGGACGGTGAACTTCGAAGAGGGTGTGAACACAAGATGCTCTGTGTACAACCACAAAAAGTTTTCCCGGGATCAATATATACAAATACCATAGGAACAAAATGGAAAGCTGGATGACGCAAGCTCTGCAGGACGGATTATTAATGCTGGCAATTCTGGAAAGAAAAGAGTTTAACAGAAGATCCTGTCCGTTGCAGCAATAACGGGAGGACACAGCGACCAATACAAGGAAGCACAAATGCTTCAGAGGACACTCAGGAAACTTGGGTGTCCAAAGATTTTGATCAGATAGGACGGCTCCAGTCCAAAAAAACGAGGTGAGTGGATACGAAAGGTTTAAGTGGAGACAATACAAAAAACTGTAAATGGCTGAAGCAGCGCATCTTGTCTGACCGTGTCATTACCCAGAAGAAATGAGTGACCTAGGATCCATTGTAGCCTGATAAAAAGAAAAGCAGAGGATGGGTATTTTCTGTCAGATGTGAGAAGAAAATGGAACACGGGAAAGTGTAATAAGATCAGAGCAAGAGCGAAGTGGCAGACCTGTTGGTGCTGCCGAATTTAGCGGAGTTTTCAGAATCACAGGATTTAGGCCACATCGGTTTTGCAGTTGTTACCTTTGCCTAGTGCAACAACAATTAGGTCGAGTAATAAACTCGTAATTTCATAATTGGAATGATCAACGACGTTGTTTCGTCCTTTTCATTTTTAAAATGAAGCATCTGAAACAATCTGCCAATATCCATTATTCTTACATTTTTATTAGCTCTCACAGTTAATGTCATACAAACTCATTCCAAAAAAAGAAATTCCGGTATCTTCTTAAGCTAAATACATTAGGATAAGCTTTATCCAGCAAATACCTCTAAATTCGCTCAACTTCTACTATCTTTCAATCTTTTGAGCACTCTTAGTCACCATTATAAATGATCTGGATCCGGCGCTGGAAAATTTTTTCTCTCTCTCCTGACTTTTCTTTCATTACACCCATACTTAAGTAAATTGAAGCTTTACTTTCTAAGGCTGGTTTGCACCAAGTTAGCTTCAAAGTTGACTAGAACAAAGCTTTTAAAGAATGATTTCACACATTCCCAGACACTTCGTGGCACTTAACTTCATCATACAGTCCGTGCTGCCTAACTTTCCAGTAGAATTTGCCCGCAACACCACTGATAATTTTATGAACTTTATTTGATCATGTATTCACGATGGATCATAAAACGTATTTAAGTAGCAAAAGCAGCAACAATGTACAAAATGGCGGAAATTGCAAGCAAAAAATTTCGCAAATTTTTTTGTGAAATTATCTTCAATAGAGCTTCTCAAAAAGCAGCGGCGATAGTTGTTCCTGACTTCGAAGCAAAAGGATGGAGTTGAGTGTTCGTCGGGAACAGCATACAGATATGAAAGTGCTGTGTTGCGCCAGTTAAGTTTGGTTCCAAAGCGGGTGGTTAGTGACATACATACAATAAACTTGTGAGTCACCGCATTAAAACCGGAAAAAGCAGAGAGAACGTAAAATCAATCTTCATATTGAACTCTTTTCCATCACCAAACATTCACCTGCACCGACTGCACGCAAACAAATCGTTGCGTGCAAAGAAACGGCTCAATGTAATCCTACCACATTTAAAAAATTCTAAAGTGAGCTCTGAATGCTTGACATACATGCAGTAAAAAAAGGTACGTGCAATAATAAAAAGTACAGACAGTAATATTGTATCACAAACTTATTGTTACAGCAACTGGCATAGAAATAGTTCGCATGACCACAAACCCTATCAGAGGTTCAAGTAAGGAACGATAAGTTCAATAAATTGTTAAAGACACTTGTCATTCTTTCACACCTTATACGTGCAACAAATGGATATAAAATAATTGCCACACGATCGAAAAATATTGCAAATACAATAGATAAGTAAATTTCTTTGGAACTTTCTAGGTAATACCTGGTAGTTCGATGAGGCAATAAAAATATAACAAAAAGAAACACAATCTCTATTGGAAATAAACGCAGGAAAACGGACAAGAAGTGCACAACATGAACGTAAGTTCAACCTAACAAAATTATGCAGTTGAGCCCTTGTTAAAAGCACTTTAAGACTCCCTCTGCTTCGAGCATTCTGACACGCAGTAATTTCACGAAAGTAGCATCAAATAATTCAAACAAAATGTCCAAAACCTCAAAGCAGATTTGGGCGACTGTTTTATAATAAATGCCATTTTATCTGCTCTGAGTTTGACAATGAAAATGTAACATAAAATGCATACAATCATTTCGCAGAGAACCAACATTTATAGGCTGCAACTGGTTTAAAAGCATTATTACACAGACAAGCGATAGAAAAAGGATGAATAATAAAACATCCCAATTTTATCAACTCCAGTAAAGAAAACGATTGAAGTTGTATTTTTCCCATTATGCCAAAAAACTTTTTGGCATTTCGTTTTGCAGAGCTTTTTAGGTAATTTAGCATCGACTGTTAAACGCGTTTTGCGAAGAAAAGTTCGATCAGTTTTCTGGACTGGCATGGACAAATATTAGACATTGAAACACCTACAGAAAAAAATGCACGCGTGTATGTGATCACTTGATTATGTACTGCAGACAAGTTACGAGCAGAGAGAACATCGCAATGAGCAGTGACGAACAATTAAGTGAAATATCATTTCATCAGCTTGTGAGAATACAAAGTAGTAACAAGATTTCGGTTATTTCAATCAAGTAATATAGAGGAAGCATGGAGGTGTATGGGGAACACAGAAGACAAATTGGTAAAAATGTTAGCCTAGATCAATACAATCCTGTCCTTTACTGGGTTGGAACAGTAAAGCTCCTCATCCAGCATGCCACAAGAGGCGACTTTTCGACCCACGCAAATGGCAGTGCAACTTGATGGTGTAAGGTGGTGAAGGTGTCAGTTTGTATTTATGACTGTTTTAAAATGCAATGCCGTTCACCTTTATCCTGATTTTGAAAAATGTTGCGATGCAAAAACGACAACATAAAAACATCACCAAAGTAAAGCAGCATCTTCAACAAGACTTGACATTTTCACAAATTTATCTTAATCCGCATAAACCTCCATGTACCTCTATAATGCCTGATAATAGTGCTATTCTTAGAATTCACTCTTGCATGCCATATGCAAACTGTGAATTCTTTCTGCCAAATTTAAAATATGCCATCAAAAATCCAACCAACAAGCCAACCACAACCATGCCAACAGCTAATCCAGCAATTTGACCCACTCCCATTCCAGGAGGCCGATAAAGAAAAGATTCCGTATTGAAAAAATCAGAAGAAGCTGTCATAGAAACAACCTAAAAAACAAATAATTCGTTGGCCGTAGTACTTGCAACGCGTTTCAACAAAGCAGTTTTCGCAAAAGTCTTCTTGTGACGCTTCCAGTAGGAGCGATATTGCGTGAAATGAGAAAAACTAAAGAGTTCACGTTTCTATTTTTGTTGTTGCTGTTACCTGACCTCTTCCTCGAAATGGCAGCATGGCGAAAGACTAAAAGCTTTAGAAGCTGGGCAACTCTTTACTGCTTGGATCAGATGTCATACAAAAAAGAGTCACCAAAGAATTTGGCCTTTCGAGGTTTAGGAACCCCCAACACTTCCCCATTTTATATTGTAAAAATTCAAATCAAAACATAGCACTTTAAATGTGCTGATTTTTTGTGGCTATTTTGTCGGCTTAGCCGTGCTGATTTAGTGAACGTCTACTACTAGTACACACGCTTTCGCATCGAGCGTTTTGCTGGAACAAAGGTGGACTTCCAATTCTGGATGACTTTTCTAACAAACACCAATTATGCTTTAATGTATTTTCGAACTTTAGTCCTTACGCTTCAAAGCCATAAACGATTACCAGTACACCACGAGCTATTTCAAATACTAAAAAAAATTCAATAACATTGCTTTTGCAAAAGCTAAGATGGAGGCAAGCAAACTTAACGAGCTATTTCAAAAAGTAGAAAAATCATTAACTTATTAAATTAATTTGAGTTTCGAGGCTCGCGTCTTTTGTTCCGCAGAAAAGTTTAAATAATACGCCTCTCTCCGCTTAGCCATACAATCATGTAGTATATTTTACAAACCAGATTACATTTGAAAACATATTGTCAACAATTCGGGCAAATTGAAATGCTTGCTAGGGTAAATTCTTCAATTAGCAAATTACTAACTTGTTCACCGTGCTTCACCGGGGGTAGAATAGTGAGGCTGTCCACCCAGCATGTCGTAAGAGGCGACTTTTGGGTACCAGCTTATGTTAACTAACGTTGGGGAGCCCTCATGTCTAAAATCTGAGGTTGGAGGTAAGCAAGGACATGCTCTGCGTAAAAAACAAAGCACCAAAAATTACCCCTTGAAAAAAAGTTTGTTAAAGCATTGGCCCCCAGTCCCCGGCAGCTCTTAAATGGGCAGGGGGTGCAAAGAATCTCCAGATTACAGAAGTTTGAGGTAAGATTTGGAAGTTGGAATGTTGGAAGTTTTTGTGGAAGAGGTACGGAAGTGTGTGAACAGTTAAGAAAAAGAGAAGTGGATATGTGCTGTCTACAGGAAGTAAGATGGAGAGGGCAAGGAGCTCGATTTGTTGGTTGCAGAAGTAGGAGATATAAATTGTGGTGATCTGGCAATAATGATGGAATAAGGGGTTGAAATTTTAGTGAAGGAAGAACTTTGCGAAAAAGTCGTAGAAGTCCGGAGAAAAAGTGACAGAGTGATGGCAATGGTGCTGGCTTTTGAGGAGGAAGTTGTAAGAGTTATATGTGCATATGCTCCTCAGGTTGGAAGGTTAGAGTGTAAGAAAGATCAATTTTATAATGACATGGCAAATGAGTGGGATTTGCAAAACCCTAGTGAAGTGGTTCTTGGTATGGGGGACTTCAACGGACATGTTGGGAGACGGATTGATGGTTTTGAAGGTGTGCATGGTGGGTGTGAAATTGGAAAAAGAAATGTTGAGGGAAGAAGACTACTAAAGTTTGGTGATGAAAAGGAGTTGTGCGCGGCAAATACATGGTTTGAAAAGGAGCAGAGAAAAATTACATACAGTATGGGTGGAAATAAAATTGACCTTGATTTTGTATTGGTTGGTAACAACAATAGAAAGTATTTAAAAGACGTGAAAGCCATCCCTTGACAACATCGGCTAGTGGTAACAGACATACGCAAAAACAGACTGAAGAAAGTAGTGACGAATGAACAAACGTTTAGAAGGAAGGTTTGGAAGTTGAAGGAAAACAACATGAAAACAAGATTTCAAGAAAGAGTTATGGAATTGGTTGATGTTGATGCTCCCAATCTATGGAATACTTTTAAAAATAGTATGCTGCAGGCTTGTGATGAAGTATGTGGAAAGAAGAAAGGTAGAAAAAACCATGGGAATACATGGTGATGGAATGAAGAGGTGAAGGAAGCAATACAACAAAAAAAAGTGGAATATAAGAAGATGCGCAAAAATAGATCAGAGGAAAAAAAGGCTGAATATAAGAATATCAAAAATCGAACAAAGAAAGTGGTTGCTAATTCTATGAGGAAAGAAGCTGAAAAAGGGTTAACAAAATTGAACAAAAAAACAAATAACATTTTTACACTGGTAAAGTTCATGAAAAAAGATGGGAAAGATATTGAAGGAGGAAGATGCATGAGAGGAAAAGACAAAAGGTTAGATTTCAGTGAAAAAGACAGAAAAAGAATATGGAAAAATCACATGGAGGAGATCATGAATAAAGAGAACAATTGGAACCACGTGACAGAAGCTAGTATGGTAGTGAGACCTATTAAAAATGTTAGCTGCAAAGCAATGGTGATAGCAATAAAAGTGATGAAGCCAGGAAAGGCAGCTGGAGCCTTTGAAGTATGTGCTGAGATGATATCTGCTAGTGGAGAAGTAGGGGTTAGTGTGATGGTGGAACTTTGCCAACGCGTGTTAGATGGGAAAGGAATGCCAGATGAATGGCAAACAAGTGTGCTGGTATCAATTTTCAAGGAAAAGGGATATGTAGGAAACTGCAATACTTACAGAGAAGTAAAGCTGTTAGAGTACGCCATGAAGATCGTTGAGAGAGTACTGGAGAAAAGAATTCAAGAATTAGTAAATATTATTTCAATGCAGTTCGGTTCTATGCCTGGAAGAGGAACGACAGACGCATTGTTCGTAGTGCGAAGAATGCATGAGGAATATAGGGATAAGAAGAAAAAGTTGTACATGTGTTTTGTGGATATTGAGAATGCATTTGATAGAGTTCCAAGAAAGGTGATAAGGTGGGCGATGAGAAAGAAAGGTTTGCCAGAAGTAATCGTAAGAGCGGTGATGAGTCTCTATCAAGGGGCAAAAACGAAAGTTCGAGTGGGATTTGAGTTATCTCAGGAATTCTTGGTACAAGTTGGTGTACATCAAGGATCTGTGTTGTTGCCACTGCTTTTTGCAATTGCAGTGAATGTAATCTCGGAAAATGCAAGGATTGATGAAATGAAATTTTGTATGCGGATGACTTGGTTTTAATGAGTAAAAGTAAGGAGAAGTTTTTAAAATGGAAAGTGGCGTTTGAAAGCAAGTGGCTGAAGGCGAACCTCAAGAAAACCAAAGTAATGGTGAGTGGTTCGAAAGGTGAGGTATTCAAAAGTAAAGTTGACCATGTGCCAAGTGCGGCAAGAGGGTGATGGCAAATTCGGTGATGTGTACAAAGTGTTGTAAATGGGTACATGGTAGATGCGCAAAAATGCAGAGGGTGACTTCAACTCTGGCAAAAGGTTTTGTTTGTGAACTATGTGTTTATACAAAGGAAGGAATTGTGGAACCAGGTGAAGAAGTATCATTTTTTGACCAGGTTGACTTTGTGAAGAGCTTTTGTTATTCGGGGGACAGGTTGAACGCCAGTGGTGAAAGTGAAGCAGCGGTAACAGCAAGAACGAGAATTGGATGAATAAAATGTAGAGAATGTGGGGAGTTACTATATGGGAGAGTTTTCATTAAAAATGAAAGAAAAGATTTATCAGAGTTGCGTAGGATCAGCAATGCTGTATGGGAGCGAGACGTGGTGTCTAAGGGAGAACGAGATGGCAATTTTGAGAACTGAAAAAGCAATGATGAGAACAATGTGTGGAATTAAGATGATTGAGAAAAGATGGAGCCAAGAACTGATGAGTTTGCTGGGTTTAACAGATACTTTGGACGGACTAGCCAAGGCGAGTGGAGTGCGATGATATGGGCATGTTTTGAAAAGGGATAATGGTGATGTTTTGAGAAGAGCGTTGGATTTTGAAGTGGCGCAAAGAAGAGGGCGCAGAAGAGATAAATGGAGGAGCATATCAATCAGATTGGACTGAAAATGGAGGATGCTATTGACAGAGTGAAGTGGCGTAATGGTGTTAACGAACTGTCGAGAAGAAAGAGGTAAATCCGGCCACCTGCGTTAACGCGGACAAAACCGGATTTAAAAAACTGGATCTCTCTCCCTCTTTCTCTCTCTTCACAGCTAAAGCACATCATTTACCTTTAGTGACACATGACACCAAGATAGGTGAAACAGGTCGACACTCCAAATTCCTCCAAGCCAACCCAATCATTAAGCTATTTTTGAGTAAGGTATCAAAAATGTGATGCTGCAACCCTGATACACTACTGTGTTGTCATCCCCACACTTACTTTTGCGTCTGACGTATTGAATGCAACTGCCAACGCGCTTGCAGTAACAGCTGATTTGAGGAAATTGACAGCTGATTTGAGACTAATTTGAGGAACCATTTCAACCGAATCGCCTGAAAACACAAATACTATCTTAGAAATTAGTATTCTCTTTAATAAAATTTCGGCAAAGAGGTACTTTTTTTCTTCCAAATCGTTAAGATATATAGCAGTTTCAATAAACATTTTTGTTTAATTTCAAAACGTTTTCGGCACATCCTATGGCCCTCCTCAGAGATCATAAATACGCAGCCTATCTTAGAAGTAACATTCGCAAATGAATATGTACACAAAAAATGACTAATTTACCCCAAAAGCATATAAACACGCTAACAGACAGATTGATGACGTAAAAGTACCTGCCAAATGTGACATAAGAGAACGATTAATGACGAGAAATTTAAGAACAAACAAACGCAATAATAACAATTTAATTATTAATGACGTCATTAATCGTGAAATGAGTCATTTTGTGTAAACATATTCATTTGCGAATGTAATTTATAAAATAAGCTGCGTATTTATGTTCTCTGAGAAGGGCCATGGGATGTGCCGAAAATCTTTAGAACTGAAATAAAAATATTTAATATATTGAGACTGATGAACGTGTTCTCTTTCAGTTTTGAACAACTTCTGAGGATGAGCAAGAATCCTAGCTGATAATCCAAAGTAACGCGGCCAACTACAAAATTCAAACCAATTTTATACAAAAATGTGTTACAATGCATCAAAGCAAAATACACGAAACGCAGTGTGAAAACATGTTTCCTGACAATAAAGTTGACGTACGCTCGAACAAACTGGAGATTAGCCAATAATTATCAACCATTAAAAACTATGCAAGAAACATCAGGTGAAACAACACCACTGATCAAAACATTCAAGCTTGCAAACTTGAGGCATATTGTTGATACAGAGCATTAATATATAAGGTAGGTGTAAAAAATGGCAGTCCTTTGCAAATGCTAATGAATTTTTCTAAATGAGAAAGCATCACATACTATTTGATTTTACTTCAGATAGATATAATATGCAGGCGTTTAAAATTTCATGCAAAATTCGAAAGGATACAGAAATTACAAATATTTAAACATTAGGTTGCAAATTGCGATCACAGGAAGATGAATCTACAGCAGCTACTTGTTGACAAAACCAGGGTTTCTCAACTGGGTTTATTGTACACTCCAGAGTGTACCAGAATTCTTCAAGAGTGAAAAGAACTTCCACAATTAGTAATCAACTACGCAGTCGACGCATTTCTATCCTACGTTCGATTTCTTATTTCAGAAAATCAAAAACACATTGAAAAATACTGGCTTGGAAAAAAACAAATCCTTTATTTTTGTACTTGTTGGAACACGATTTCTCTTGAAGTATAATGTGACTACAGCTTGCAATGTCGAGTGTTTAAATGATTACACGTTCGTCACTGCTATTCGGGCGAAATCTTACGTACTTGCACGTTATATCTTCCTGGGGAGCTAACAAAAAGGGGATGCTATTTTAAAAAATTTCAATAGCGAGTCGCAAAAAGGCGCCGTGTTTGCGCTCAACCCTGCAATCTTGATAAAACTGTTTCACAAACAGAATTTCGTCATGTGCTTTTTAATGGCGACATTGCAAATGCGAATCTATCTCTTCCGTCTTGAAAACTAATGGTCAAATCGAATTCATAAAATTAAGACAGCGTGTCGTGTTGCACAATGTCTGCATGACAATACAGAAGAACCATAGCACTTGCCTTGAATATTCGGCACACCAAGTAGAGTAACTTTCACATAGATAGCGGCCTGCTTGGTGTCAACTACCATTCCAGAATACTGCACGCGGACTTCTCGCAAATTCGAGTTGCTAGCAACACTACTGATCAAAGAATCTATAATAAAACAGAAATTGAACAAACACCTAATCAAAAAAGATGTCCGACTTCATAACTTTGCAATACACCTCTATCAGTCGCTTCCTCCCGTACCTGCTCGGAAGGCGTGAACAGCATCGTGGCGTTGTCGAACCTTTTTTCTTTCTTGAGATGGAAGCACAATGTGACACACAAACTAACGTTGTTAATTTATTTAGCAAGGCCCAACGCTCGAGTCTTTATTGATCTTTGTCTGTTATTGAATTCTGCATAATTTGAATAATGCGCTCATTTATAAGAGATGTGCAGATTTACAAGTGTTGTCAAAACTAAAAAAAGGGATTGTGTCTTGGATGCAGTAGGAATTTACACTTAGAAAAGTTAAATCCGCTCTCAAAAAAACACACAAATAAGTCTTCAACGACAGTGATGTAGTCACGACAGTGATGTAATCAAGAGTCAAGACCACAAGCAGCAAGACCAATACCATGTAAGCCAAGACCAAGACCATGACTTTGCAGAAGACAAAAATCACAGATATTTTCACACGTGAGGCAACTGGCTACTAGTTTGCTACAGTATACAAAGTGAATGGCTCGTTGCAAACTACGGGCGTAAATAACTGAATATGTTGTAGTCTGTTTGGCAAGACCTTAATTATCTACTTTTTCGCGATCACACAGTCGCACCTGCAAATACCTGAACTTCTCGAATGCCAAACGGAGGCTCGGATTCGCAGCAAATCAAAATTAAATCTCCGTTTTGATCGCAAAAAATATTTTGAACACTTATAGTCTGGAGTGATAGAACACAATCGCCAAAGGTGTTTATTTCTAAGTATGACAGTGGTCTTGGTCTTGGCTTACCAGAAAAGACCAGAAAGTTTTCAAGACCGCAAAACCTTTAAGGGACAAGACAAAAACCATCAAACCCAAGACCAAGACCTCGAAGACCGGTCTGTAAGGCTTAAATCACTGTTCAATGATGTTACGGCACGGATTTAAACTCAGCAGCAGCAGACCTTCACTAAGAAAAAAAGATCTTCGCCTTGCATTGTGGAAAATGTCAACTATCAATAGACAGCGAAATGCTAATGCATAAGACGTGTGCATTATATACTGTAGTGGTGGTAATCCGACCCGCCGAAACCTAGTACAGTGGATTTTGGCCCCGGCCACTAAAACTTTGCTGGCCCTGGTTTAGAGGAAAGAAGCAATCTATTTTAAACGAATGATGATGACTAATGCAGTCTGATAGACGATGTAAAAAACATAGATGACGATTTATACACCGTGCATTCATCAAAGAATATTCGTATGAACCATGTCAAACGATTCCGCTTTTTTTTCTTCTAGTCCTTCACCGGGTTTAAGTAGTAAAGCTGCTCAACCAGCATGTTCTAAGAGAAGACTTTTGGGTACCCATCAATTGCAGTCAAACTTGTTTGTGGTGGGTTACCAATATGCAAGCTGCATTCATAGCTGGTTCGACACCAATAGTCGTTTTGCCCTTGCCTGGTTTTGATTAAATTCAAAGTGTCAATTCAAATTGTTAATCATGCCGCGCCTTCACCCCAAAGAGGCGTGAACAACAAACAGCTTTTCTGTATTAATGGGGGACAAAAGTAGCAGGTATGGAGCTCTCTACACAACTCAACATATACGAATATATCTGATATTTTCATTACTTAGTGTCCAATTTTTTTTTTATCAAGTAATTAGTCTATTTGACCCAGAACATTTATATTTAAAATAAAAAAATCTTACTTTGGAATCCTTTCGGATTGTCATAAATATCTTGCAATGGGTCTGAAGGAAATTTTAAAACATATGTTTCCTTCATTGAATGATTGAAGCACGAGCTTGTATCAAACATTTTGCTATTCACTTTGTATTCCTCACCACAAACATCAGTGTAAAGAATAGAGTTAGTGGTGGTGCCATTGACCTAGCACAGTACAAATCAATGAAGGTAAAAATCCATTAACGATTAAACAAAAACTAAGAGCATTTCTAAAATCAGATCATATGCTATCATTATGATGTCAATATTTTACAAACTGCACAGCCCCTCTTATGTTTTTAATGCTTCTATCAAATTATGAATCGCTTAACATCAACTATTGACATTTTTTGAAGCAGCTGTTTTGAAAATCATTTTTGGAATGCCCAGTTTTTTAAATACCGCAATTATTTTCCGCTGCTTTTAAATAACGCTTAGTCATAAAATTGGCGAAAAAACAAAAAATTTAATAACGTGTCTTCAACATTGATGATCATTACGAGATGAGAAAAGGTAAAAATGCAATGAGTACAACCTAAGAATGTTATCGTGCTGTTCCACCTTCATATACATGCTTCGTATTACAGTAAAATGTCGATTGGCGACTGCACCCAAACAATGCAATCAGCTATGTATTACGATCACTTAATGCAATGCCAAATATACATCTATTAAAATGCATTCTTTGTCTCGTATTTTTATCCTCCATTCAAGGAAAAGTTTTCTATCGGCGATACTGATTAGACTAAAGAATTGTTTGTTCCAGATCCTTTTTAAAGTTACTAGTTGCGCCAGCACAACGCAATACTACCGAAAGCAGTGGAATCAAATAAGGAAAATTGCAGTAAAGATCTTTTGCAAGCGCACAAAAGCGAAGCGATCTTGAGGTTCGAACGCACGATTATGGTCACCACAAACGGCGCTAAACTCACTCGACCACGTTGCTGACTTCGATTTAATTTTTGTCTCAACAATACATGCACAATCAAACCCAGTCTTCTTTCACAGCCAAACCTGGCTTCATCATCAGAGAAAAGTTCTTGGAAAAACGACTTTTTGCCAACGCGTTTTAGTGAGCACTGATTAGGTCAGGGGTGGCCAACCTTTCACCTACCATGCGTCAACTTTTTATTATACGGTTTCAGATGCGCCACAATCTCCATAAATCCTGGCGCAAGTATTTCCCTCCCATGTCGCGTTTGTTTACAAAAACAAAGATTTGTTTGCGGTTGTAAGCTGCGTGTATTACTACAAGGTTACAATGCGCCACTTCTAATCATGCAATGCGCCACCTTATGGCGCATGCGCCACAGCTTGGCCACCCCTGGTAAGCACGACGTCAAACGTTTTTTTTGCCCGCTTTCTAAAAAGCTTTATCAATGCAGCAGCATTAATGTGTGATGACGTCATCCAAACGAGCAAACAATCGAACATCGCTTTCTCCTCCAATTTTTTAAGACCTAAGGGCATCACAACAAGCAAAATAGATTTTTCTAGGCAATGTAAGAGCGATGCAACCACCATTAGAAGGCAATGTACGTTAATAAACACTTAATCAAAATAATATTACTACCTGCGACACAATCCTATCTCTCATAGCCATCAGCCGATTTTTTCCGTTGTATTTAGCAACACTGATATAGTAATCGATGTACCAAGAACCATTCTTAATATGATGAATGTCGTCATAGGCGGCCTGCAATCAAATATGAATCAAACAACAGCTACAGTGCTGTTTGCTTCAGAGTTTACATGCTGTTTAAAAAGTTAAGCAAAACGCATGCACGTAGTAGTCGACACTAACTGCTTCAATATCTAGCAAGTGATAATATGCACGTAGTAGTCGACACTAACTGCTTCAATATCTAGCAAGTGATAATAAATATCCGTACAACAAAATAAACAAATAAAGGAATATGCGTAGCTTTGTTTACGCTGGTAAAACGCCAACCAGATACTGCATAGTAAAAGCCAAATATTACCTACAGGTTGAACATGACCAATTCGGCAATCAGTTATCCGGCACTAATTTGACCTAGAAAACAGTACCTCTACTCTGTACTGTAGTTTCAAATTTCCCGGGTCACCCCGCCAGCTTTGTACTGTACTGTACCTGTGCCAATTATTTTACCTGCATTTTATTAACATTTTGCTCTGAGACTATTTTGCTGTAATCATTCACGTGTGGTTGTATAGGTTGACCATCACTAATACGGCAATCAGTTAGCCGGACAATCAATTATCCGGCGCTAATTTGACCTAGCAAACAGTACCTGTACAGTAATTTCAAATTTCTCGGATCACCCCGCCAGCTTGGGTCAGCGGCCGCTACTTTTTTGGTGGCGTTGTTTTATGCATCAAAGAACTGGCAAGCTTTTTCCTATACTGTATTTTACTTTTAACCTTTATTTTTGTAAAAAGGTCATTTTTTTCAGCCACGGCTCCAGTAAATAACAAAAATACTTTTCGTCTGTAAAGCGCAAACACAAGTCATTGTGTATTTTACCTGTATTTTATTAACATTTCACTTGTCTTTTCTTTATTAACCAACTTGTACTGATTTAGAGGATATTTTAATTTCAAGGTGAGGTGATTAGCAACTGGGTTTGTGTATTCTAAAATAATAAATTGCTAATCCGGCAAAATGGCTAATCCAGTCCACCCCAGGTCCCAATGATTCCGGATTAATGATGGTCATGTAGCGGTTTCGAACCCGCATTTTATGTTAACAGTGTTTTTGACCTAAGTTGTCTTCTATCACCCTATCTTTTCAGCGCTTTTGGTAATTTCTTTGTTTGCGCAGATTAGTTAATTAGGGCACATTATAAGTTCCTGATTTCGCTTTAAGCATATTTTGATTTGTTTATAATTATTTGACTTTGCTTTAACTGTATTCAGTTCATTCACTTCAGTTCAGTTGGTTCCGCTTTGTTTAGTTTCATTTAGTTCGGTATGTTCTGTCCAATTTGTTAAATAAATACATCCATTCTTTTGTTAAATATTTTCGTCAACAGAGAAGCAGCAGAAAAGATTGCAGTTTTACGTACGATTGCCAGTCATCAAAACTGGTGGTGGCTACAGTCAACCTGTACTTTACCCGAACGAAAGTACTCCACAGCGCGTCTTGATGGTGAAAAATGCGCTAGTTTGTGTTAAAAATGTACCTATCGCGCTCGCTTCACGTATGTAGCTAAATTTAAGACTTGAGCCTTCATTAAGTCACAAGACGTGACAGACTAACATCACAAGATTTAACAACAGCAAAATCACAAGACCTATCGTTAAAGAAAGCACAAGATGCTTCAATAAAAAAAATCACATGACATGACTTACGATCGGCTTTTGAGCAATCCACAGATTACATAGAACATTTTTATAAAGTGTCACTCCGCCAAACGTCAAGTTAAACAGTTTCATAGGATTGTCATAATTTCGCATTTGCACCTGCAATATCAGCTCATGTCAAACGCATGTGTATCGGCGATAGCATATGCACAATAGTGGGTTTAAATCTTCTGCACGAAGTCAGCATCGATAATCATTTGAAAAAATAACTGCCACTTCCATCTGGCTGTCTCTCATTGAAGTTTAGTGAAATAGCTGATATTTTGTGGTAGACCATTCAAAATAAAAAAAAAGAAACATCAGCAATGTGTCAGAATGCATTGAATTAGATCAATAAACAAATATATGAAGCAATCGCTTTATTAATACTATTTACCTGGGAATGGTTGTTGACAGCGACAAGAGAGGTGTTTTGTGGAATGGGGGTAACCTTACACTGACCAGTTGTATGATTTATATTATATGATAAGCCTTCTCTGAAGTCGTATATCCTGGAATAGAAAATAAGATTTTGCAACTAGAGGATCTAGGTTTGCACCTTGCAAGGCGGCACCAATTAAGCCTGGACGCCACAAAAGCGCTTCACGCAAAATTGTAATGAGAAATGCAGCTCAGTTTAATATTTCCGTGTTCCGGTAGGTCAGGCAATGCTGATCACTACACGCCTACTGCTAAAAGGCAGTTTATAATGGCAAAAAAACAAGCTACGCTTAAGTTTGCGTCATTACTTGAGATAAGCCAGTATTTCTAAAACCGTTTTTCAAACGGTTTCTTGCAGCGGCCCACTACTACGCCACGAGCTAATCTCAGGCGCACCGGAAAATTTTCACATTTGTTCACAAAACCGTAGCAAGCATGCACTATACTAAATGTTATAATTAAAATCATTCAAAAGCTATTGCTTACATAAGTGTCAGACAAGAATCAAACCTATAAAAGGCCGGTTAAGAGTTTACTCATAAGTTTTGCAAACAACATGACAATTGTTTTATGTTCTACAACACGGCCTCTTGGCGGTTAGTCTAAAGTTGGTGTGCTGAAGTGGAATGAGACTAAAAAGAGTATTCTATCGTGCCTTAAAAAAGTTTCCAAACCACGTTCTAAAAGACCTTGGCTAAGCTCGTACTACACCAGCACATTATAATGCCACAAATTGAAATTCTCAGCCCACAGGCAGTAACCCTACGAAGATTAAAACATTGGCAATAAAGTTACAAAACAAAGCCACAAAGTCTTTGGATTTGCAATGAGATGGGCGGCTCGTTCAGTTTTTGCAAGCAATGCTTTCGAGAAACCAGCAGCGCAAAAATTAGACTATGTTATTTGCAGCCATTGTTTCCGGTGGCATAAGAACAGTTATCCCCCGGTCTCTTGGGTTAGGGTTAGAGTTAAGGTTAGGGTTGGAGTGGATTTGGAGCCCGGGGTGTGTGTCCTAGGACCGTTTCCGGCGTATTTTACTCTCGAGAACATTTTAGATCAGCGATCTTTAGAAATTAAGCATCAATATCTCTAATTCCGATTGGCGTAAATATGCCTGCCCCTATTAAAAAGTTGCTGTGTAACCTAATCCACTATTGTTATGAAACGAGAATAATCAGTACCATGTGGGGGTATTGAGGCAAACTTTAAAAACGGTGCAAAAAGTGAATGGGGTACGGCTTGCAACTGGGCCGAAATAAAACAAACCAAGAGACAAGCAACGCTGAGCTTCAACGAGGACTATGCTTTACCTCATTGTAGTGATGGTGTAGGAAACACACTACATCAGCAGTGACTCCAGGTCTGAACACTAGTTCCATGTTGCTATGCCCTTGAATAGAACACCTTGACCAAATATTCACTGTTTGGCGAATTCCAACGAGAGGTAAATGCATTTCAATACTAAGCAATTCCTGGAAAATGCCGAAACGTCGGAACTCGGAAGCAGGTCTGGACAGTTGCTCTATGCCTAATGATTAGCGTCACAGTCGCTGTTCCGCAAGTCAGAAAGATCGTAAAGCTTGTCCAGTGACAGAAAATTTCAAACGTAACATCTTATTTAATTTTGCTTACCAAGTGACTTCAAAATATGGCAGAACCTTGATGTTGAGCATGTACAGCAATGACGTATAATCCATTGCATGCACAACATTCGTTAAAAAATTGAAGTTGTTAACGGTACCACTGGATTGAGTATTCATTACATGTTGGCTGTGGTTGGACAAGGAAAACTGTGGTGTGTCATTACGCCCTGAAAAACGTCGAAACGTCGTGAAGAACATATCAGTTTAGTCGTTTGCTCAACACAATTACGTTGTTATTCTTTTATAACTGCAAGCAGATATTATCGTTTTAGTTGGAATAGCTCATCAAAATTAGACCAACAGCTTCACAATTGAAATGTCTCAAGAACCAAGCTCATATAGATACTGAACTGTCCAGTTCTTGGGAAAGCATATTAAAGCAATATTATCAGGCTGGTTACCGTGTTGGTCGTTGAAATAAACTAATGCAGCAGTGCTGGCTACACATGAGATTTAAACACAAGCGTTCAATGTATTCTTGCAGCATATAAATACAAGTCCCATAAATAAACATAGCCAATAAAAAAACATCATAGCCAAGTTGAAGAAGAATAAAACTCCGATTGATTAATGGCTTGTCTGTGCTTATATCAAGTGCAACCTTCAAGGCCTCTGATAAAGTGGGAACGGGAATAGGTCACCTTTTCTACAGATTTACACCTTTCGGGTTTTGCTGGAGAGCACTGTCTTTGCCCTACAGAGCAACAGTATTCCTCTCTTTCTTCTAGATGTTTTTCCCAGAAACTAATTTTTAAAATTGGTCTAGAGTCAACTGAGACAGCAAAATTTTAAATTCGATCCCAGTAACAATTGGTTTATAGAAAGACTCAACTTTATTTGCGCTTACTCTAGTCAGTAACACTAATTATTCAGAATTAAGTCCAAAAATTTGACCATAACAATCAACAACGTACCATGACAAACCATATCACTCGGCTTGTGAGGCCTCCATGCTGGACGCGTCTTTGACGTGTGGTAATTAGAAAATCTGAAGTAATAGAACCGGGAAGTACCATTGCTGTAGGTAGCCTGCATAAAATGTTTAATAGGTATCATGTAATATTTGTAAGCTGCCTCTCAGCCTACAATTATTAACGAAAATGCGCCACAAGTTGCATCAGGGTCTAGTTCAGGGACTTCTAACTTTTTTCAAAGAGCCCTACATTTGACCATGTGATGGCAGCCGCGAGCCTTGCAGCATTGTTTCAACGAAAAACTCGCGCGCAAGTACACGAGTTTTTATTACAACGCAATAATTTTCAGAACCACCATTATCTCTATGTTTTCATTGGCAAACACAATAGCCAGAGCTCTCAATGAAGAACGGCAAACCCGCTATGCTCCAGATATCACTTTCTTTTTCCTGTTAATGCAATTACCACTACTGATGAAAGCATCACCAACAAATATTAATGTTTAATATTTGTGAACATATCAACAACACGTTTTACACAAAAGGATAAAACACTTAAGACCACTTTGTAAGAAAATCATTGTAATACCAGATGAATACTTTACATTTATACGACCTAACAAAAGAATTAAAGCAAGGGCTAATGCAAATGCCCACTTTACCAACTTGAGCACATTTTAACATCCTTACTGTCAGGTTAAGGAGCACAGGAATTCGCTGACCAGCAGGCATCGCCCAATTCGCAACACTGAAATAGACATCAACCAGATATATCAAATTTCCATTTTCAAAGCCAATGCACGTTTTGTAATGATCGGTTGCAATTCCATAAACTGTTTCAACTCCCTGAAGAAAAAAAAATTTACCGTTCTACAAATGCTAATATATTTTGTTGAACCTTGTTTAGTCAAAGAAATCGTCGTACAGTGGCGTCTAGGGGTGTAAGCTAGGCGCGTTCAAAAGAAAAGCAACATAGCAGGAAAATAGCTGTCATGTGCCATTTTTCCAGGGCACACTGTAGCATTGAAACCGTCTTTGAATTACAAGGTTTAGTTGAGAGACTAGCACACCACTGTGCCATACCAACATTGTGAAATATGTACGCTGGCAGCTTATTTGTATACATTAAATCTGATACAACTGACGATGCATCGTTTCTAAACAGCATTTTTGCAGAAAGTAACTATGTCTATATCTGCTGAAAGCCACAGCTAAGTTCAATCATGTACAATATCACCATACAATTATTAGCTGAATTTTAAACAAATGTGCAAATACAGTATGATATACGCGTTTGTTAATAAGTAAAATTTATTCCGAAACAGGTACGATAAACGATTATTAATGCCGTAAAAACAGACAAGCTATTAGACAAAAATACATAAAATATTGCTAAGAAAAAGCTAAAAACATTGCTTTAACGTCCTTAACATGACAAAAAAAATTTTGAACAACTAAAAATTATACTGATGAGATGTTAAATGGTGTAACTAAAGTAGCTGATAAACACTCAAAAAATGATACTAGCAGTCGACTTAAATATTTAATTGTGCAAGCTCTCGTGAGCGAATGCTCACTTCGTCGCTCAAAACAAAGTGTTATTTCGTTTTCAGTTTCATGTTGCTTGACAAGGTGAGCATTTGCTCAAGAACGCTTGCACAATTACATATTCAAGGCGATTAAAAAGTGCCATATTCTGAGTCTTTTTCAGCAACCTTAAAGTCGGTAGGGCTTTTCAATCCTTGATCCGCAACTAAGGTATATCAACTCAAAGCTTGTCACTAGCAGCATATAAATAGTTATTTAAAGACTTTGAGTAATAGCTAACCGACTCTTAGCTTCAGTACTAAATGGGCGTTACCTCGTGAGTAAAATTGTATGAACCATTCCAATAAAACGCATATTTAACTGATGATGGACCATTTTCAACTCCAACTCCAAATAATGTAAGTTGATGAGGAAGAGAGGTATCCAGATTTTTAACTACACACTCTGAGCTTGTGTTTGTCCCTGAATTAATGTAAAGGTGCAGTAAGAAAAATAGTCTTGACGATGACGGTAAGCGTGCTTTAGTGCTTAAGTAGATATCTCAACTAATCAAATTAAAATAATTTCACAATTTTATAGTTTGTAGAATAGATTCTACAAGAAAAACAGCTGAGGCATGAGCAACTTGAAACATTACTTAAATCGTGCGGCTGAATGCTCCTGTTAGTAAGTTCATTACAAGCGCAAAGGTGTATGAGTAAGAACGTCTGCTTTGCAGTCAGTTGACCTGAATTCCATTCTCTAGTCAATTCATACCAAGATTTTAAAAATACTGATCCAAGCTTGTCTCCATGGAGCACAGCACAAACGGGATAGTGTGAAGAATAAGCTAAAAGGTTTGCTCGTTCGGTGCTGGGGTAAGGCACTTACTCAATACAATATTTTTTCTTTCAAACAAGCAGCAAAGCCAAGCATCACAGTGACCCTATCCACAAAAAGATTAGCAAACAGAGCATCAGGAAAAAAAAAATTGCTCTTTTGAAGACAAGGCATCTAAATTCATTTCAGTCTATGTAGGTTCTTTAAATTCATAATGCTAAAACTGGCATTTGATTCAGCATAAACAAGCAATGCTAATACGTTGAATGACGTACATGTAATTCTAGAATTTTTACTCAACAATGTGTGAAAAAAAATTTGCTTTAGCTTACTTACTTTTAACGACAAATGATTGATTGTACTGGTAATCATATACAATTTGTTTACGCACTTCTTGTGATCCATCAGTAGTATCAACATACAGTGAAATTGTGTCATTATCATGATCATAAAATTCGAATGCATCATATGTCAGCTGTTGATCTAAATTACAAATTGAGGTTGCATAAGAGCAATAGTCTTGATCATCTAGTCCAGTAAAAAAGTTGATGGTTTAGAAAAGAACAACTGGTTTCAAAAGACCAAGTTCACAGTTGTCACTACTACTTAATAAAATCATTTTCATCTCAATAACCGTGCATCTTTGGTTTTAAAGAATAATGAAGCTGTTTACCCAGCATGTCGTAAGAGGCGACTACGGGGTACCTACCAAATACCAAGATGAAAAACATACCTCACTTTATAAGCACAACAATGCAGAGCTCATAGAAGCGTTTAACTTGCAACAACATAATTGCAACCCAATGACTGAACAAGCTAAGATGCAATCAACAACACCAAAAAAATGAATATCTTCGAATAAAACATACTTTCTTTTACTATGCAGCAACAACAATATTTTGACATAATTCTGATACAAATATATGCTTAAAGAAATTGTAATGGCAGGTTATTGTAAAAACACATAATATCATGAAGTCTTCAGATTCACCAGATCTAAGGCTTTCTGACAGTCATGTCACCAGCTACGTTTACCTGGAACTGATATTTGTATAGCATAGCTATATTGCACTGGATCAAGAGAAGGCAACGTAACAATCGAGGTTTGGTTGACAGCTGGACATTTCAGGGCTCCACACATGCATCCAAACATCAAGAGCACATAAAGTTGCTTCATTTTATACACTAAATGCAGCAGCTTCAACCTAAACTGAAAAAAATAATAAATGCAATGCACCACATCAAATGGACTAATAATCTTCTAAAATCTTAGTTGAAAACTTTTTGTCTCGATCATATTCTGCAAGAAAATTTTTTACAAACCTCACCTAAGGTCAAATGTGTGCTTTGATGATCATTTTTTAAGGCAACTTAAGAGTTCATATATCAACATCACCAACTAAGATGGGATGTTACCTGCATTTCACATGACTAGGCTTACCATATTTTTTGTGATTAAAAACTGGGACAGTTCAGAACAACCTGCCTAGAAGGATTACTATACCTGATCAGGCAAAATACTGGATGCACTTTTCAGTTAGGTTTACACTTACATGTGTTGGCAATCAATATGACTATATTTGATGATTGACAAATGCTTTCACCTCGGACATCAAAGCATTTTATCCAAAACGAAGGTGTTCTCCAAAAAAAAAAGATCTACACTCATTTTGCTGCCACCACTTGTATTGTTTGCAGTACAATTTATCATCGTATTTGACTGAGCATTCATAATTCCACTAGAGTGAGGGACAATTTGCTAACCAGAGTGGGACATATGCTTAAAACCGGCACTGTCCTGGCTAAAACAAGACATATGGTAAGCATACACATGACTGAAAAGTTAGGGTTGTATTTACAATCCTTTACTTCCAAGCAACATAAACACTAACTTCTGCTCAAAAAGAAAGCATCTTGAGGTCTTGGTCATGAGGCGTTTGCATTTGACATCAAGTTTCTGCTGATTATAGGTCAATCAAAACTAGGACAACACCCAGATATGACAACTGATTGATTTTTTCCAAGGTCATTAGCAGATCATATTATCTGATAAAAGTGATTAATTGTTCAATAACAACTGATAAAGTTGAGAGTATAAACAAAGTCCAAGTCTTTGAAAATTATAAGCGAAGAAGGAAATTGTAAACCTTGCAACTAATTGGCAAAGCAATGAGTGGGTTACTTTTGCTTGTGACGAGACGGGCCCTGCTGATGAGGCCAAAAGGACAAAATGCATCCAGGGATGGTCTCGTCTAAATTGGTTGGGTGGTATACTCATTATTGTTTCCTGGCATATTCATTTTAATAAATTGGTAATGCCCCTTACGCCCATATGCTGCTTTACCAATTAGTTGATAGGTTTACAAAGTCCAAGTCAAAAAGTTCCATAACATATTAGGGCTTCATTACTGTATGCCAGTGCTTCCTTTATGTTTTTGGCAATAATTGCAGATAACTGCCTTAAATTTTTGCCTATGACTGTATGAACAGAATATATTATATTGAGTCGATTTTGAGTCACAGACACAAAAAACAAAGTTATTTAATCTTAAAATCGATAGGTCAATGGAATTCTGGTTGCTCTATTTATCTTTTGCATAATTTTTTTGTTTATTTTTAAGCATCTTCTTTAACATAATATGTGCTTCACTATTAGTGCCTATGATACTGTGCAACTTCTCATTACATAACTGTTGTATTGTTCTCTTTTCCAGGGTTAATATTAAGCAGTGGCTATTTTTCCATCAACAGCATTTTACCCTTGGAGGTTATTTTGCCATCAGATACTTGAATTGGTCAACTTTAATTGTGTAATAAACATGTGACTTTTGATTGCTTCTCTTCACTCCCACCCACTGTACACTATCCTGTACATTCACTTATTAGGTCCCCCTCCAGTGCATACTGTCTTTTTCTAAGTGCCCTGCCTGTAAAAATTCCAACCTGTAACCACTGCATTTCAAGGCAGCTGCACTCATAAACATGCTACAGCATCACTGCCAGAATCATAGCAATTAGGGTTATTTAACAGTTTAATGCTTTAAGGGGTGCATTATTTTTCAATATATGTCCCTCCAGATGCAAAAAACTGTTAATTTGCAACTTTTGATTTAGGTTGTAACATTCACGAAACTTTGCAACATTTTAGTGAACACATTTCTAATTTTCCAAAGTCTGTCCTCATAGTTTGGTTCATTATTATCTGCAAAGTGCAGAAATCTCAGTAGCTGCGTGAATCTATTCAGAGTCATATATTTTCTAAATAAAGGAGTGTCGATTATGTTGTTCACTGTCCAATATTCAGAGAGTACTAATTTCTTTACTTGCGGCACAGCCAAAACAAGAGCAAAAAAAGCATATAGCTATGCAATACTTGTATCCATGTATGGAACTTTTTTGCTACTTCATGAACTGTATTTTTTCAACACAATATTTATAATAGCTATTAGTTTCATTTACGACTATATTCACAACATCCTCATTCAAATAGGCTTGAAAATATTCAAACTTTTTTGCCTCAATAGTAAGAGGAAATGACAGGGAAATACCTTGCTCATGCACTAGAAACTGAGTTTGTTGTGGTTCAAAGGAATTGTCATAGTCATATACAAACTAACAATGAAACTTAGTAATTAAGAAGTGCTTGTACCATAAGGGTGCTGCTTGGCTAAAATGAGCACCACGGACAGCAAAGCCGAAAATGAGGTGACTGCCTCTAAAAGGGTTAAACACACATCAATAGTGATGGCGAAATAGCCATTTCCTTAATGCTATATAATCTACATAATTGTTGCAGAGTTAGTTTTGCCTAGCACTTTGTTTCTGCACATTATAGTACTGTTGAGTTATGTCTGTATGTGTAGACCCACAGTTGGCACGTTCAGTTCCCACTGCAAATTATTTAATTGCATTACATTACTGAGATAAATTGGCCAAAAATAACATAGTTTTGGCACTTCTCATCTTTTTACCTCATTCTAGTGCTAAGACAGAAAGCATTTTAATTGGGACCGTCTAACTACTGACAGAGAGAGTTTACTTTGCTTTTGGACATTGTCAATAATATAGCCTACTCAATACAAAATTCCAAAAAGTCAACAGTGATAAAATAAAACACTTGTAGCAAAAACCTACACTTAGTACTGAATACTATTTCATTTCAAATTTTCTTCTCTTAGTTTGAGCGCTAGAAAGATATGCGATAAAATGTCTGCAATGCATCCTACGACCTTCGCAATCTTGCTGCAGTGATTGGCTATATTCTTCATTGGTTTCAAAATTGCCTCACTACGCTAAAAAAACATTTGTCACCAGACCGTTAAGAAGAAACTAATTTTTGAAACGCGTTTACACGGGGACGTCCAGGAAAAATATCGTACAGTTGACGTTGTTGAGAGTTCGTTATTTGCTTTTCGGTAATATGCTCACTCAGTATGACGGTCAATAGATATATTAATGGAATGAATAAAATTAATGGAATCAATAGAAACATATACATATGCACACGAACAACGTGACACGATAAAGCAACGGAGTTTTGATTGGGCAACGTAGGGCAATTTCCTATATCAAATGTCAACATTGATACTTGACACCCGGTATAGGAAATACCGATAGCGATATTAAGAATTAAGCCAAATACAAATTAAACCACAACCAGATATGCGCGCAATCATCACAACGTTACAATCCATTAATGACAAAATGTTTTAACTTCGTCAACGCAACGACAGGTGACAAAAAAATTCACTTTTTTAAAAGTTTTTTGAAAAATCTGTGCTGATGAAACACGCAAGAATTAATCAAACACATTAGTTTTGGCGTGTTTCTGCAGCATACACTCTTGAAAACTTTAAGAACAATAAAAAAATAGTCGTTTTGAAAAATGGTAAATGCCTATTTTAAAGCTTGTCCATCTAGTCCTTACAATCTTTCGACACTCCTAAATTTATCCATTGTCGGGCCTCTTTACATAAGTCTTTTTCTTAATTTCCAAATTTTTATATATTTATTTTTATGCTAATTAAAACTAAGAAATGAGTTGGCAATTTATAAAAACAAGTTAAAACAAATTCCATTTACCAAAATACAAACAGGTTGATTATGGACTTCTTCTTCGTCTTATGGCGTGGTATCCATGATCCAGGTCAGACACAAGAAAAGAATGGGGAGCGAGGGTTTAATCTTTTACAACCCCAGCCTGCTGTGTTACCCAGATCAGATGCTGGCAGTGATGGAGTTGAGCCAGCATCTTGTTTCGTCATCCAAAACTGTCAGACCCATATCATTTCTCAAGGTGCTCGATGTACGAGACATGTTAACATAATGTGGTCTGCAGTTTGTTCACTAGCACCACACTCGCATTTCGCTGAAGAAGCAAAACTCCATTTGTGTATGGACGAACCGAAGCGCCCAACGCCAAGAAACAGGCAATTGAATTTGACCCAAGGTGTTCTGGTCAAACTCATTCTAATAGGCCTTGTGCTGACCTTAGAAATGTAGACACAGAGTGCTGACGTACTCTTAGAGTTCTGTATTAAGGACTTTTGACTGAAACGTATCAAGTAAAAACGCGTTAACTTACCGCTATTAACATCAAGGCACTTTTCAAGATGAAAATATGTTGACTATGATGTCGATAAACGTAAGCTAAATGCACCTAGGAGTCTGGAGTTTGATTTCGCCAATTTCTTAGTCATTGTAACTTGAAAATTTGAAAAACACAAACTTACATTAGTAAAAAAAGTGTGTTCATAAATGCGTTTAGCTTATTGTTCGCATTCTTCGGTCATTTTTTACGCGTAAGCTTACTTTTGTTTTATATGCATGTACGCTCGCCCTACGTAGGTCTAGATCAGGGGTTGTAAAATTTTTTCAGCTAGGTTGGCTACTTTATTGCTGAACACAGATTTGAGGTGTCCCTTGAAACAACAATATTCTTTTTCCTTTCTCATCTTAAAAATTATTTTTAGTTCAAGTTTCTGAAAGCAATTTTTTGGGTAGGCTACTATTTCAACTCGAAAATCTTTTTTTTTTAATTTTAGAGCTGCTTTAATTAAATGCTTGCTCGCTTACCCCAAAATTTATCTGGCGTACGAGTCCACGAGGGATACTTGTACATGAGTTTGAGAACCCCTGGCCTAGATACTAGAGCTGTATTTAGATACTGCTTTCCGTTGGGAAAAGGGGGACAGATGATGTTTAGGCGTTGTCTGAAGCCTGGCTTTTTATTGTGGTACAGACATTTACGCAGTTTTGAGGAAAATTTCTCACAAAAACTTCTGTAACAACTTTGATGAAAAAAGCTTACCAGTAATCTAACCTAACAAAATGAGAGAATGGATGACCTTCTCCATTCTCTTTGCGACGTTGCATTTTTTATTCACCCGTGCTTTACCGGGTTAGAATAGAGAAACTGCTCACCCAGCATGTCGTAAGAGGCGACTCTTTGGTAGCTACCAATGGCAGTCTGCTTAGTTGGTGGTAGGGCTACCCGTTAGCGATTAGCATTTATGATTGGTTTGAAATGGGCTGCAACTTTTCTTCTAGCCCAAATCAATTAGGTTGACGGCGTGAACTTGGATTGCCGTTCGCGCCGTACCTCCATCCTAAGAGGAGGGATATACCAACCAACCATGCATTTTCGTTACTGCTGGCTCTGTTGTATTATATTTTCGCTGACATCATGTTTTTTCTACAATGCGCTGCGGATCAAATAAAATCTGTAGAATTTATTGACGAAGTGGTGGGCTGATTCAACCAAAGGGAGTCAAAGTAGCCGGATAATTTGCTTGAGTAAAAGTAGGCCCATCATGGTTTACTGTTCTGCTTATAAACTCTCATACAATTTCACGTAAATTTTAATACACCTTGCTATTTAGAACATACTTTATTACAGAAGGAAAGAAAACACCATTTCACCGCAGCACTTACTATGACGTCAGAATAGTTATCAAACACACATTGTACAAAACATCCTCTTACCCCAAAAAAATCAAGTAAAAGTGATTTAGAGAGTATTAGTCAGTGGGGAAAATAAGCAGGAATAATCTGGAACGCCTTCCAGTAAAATGTTTAGTGCCGGTACAGCGTACCGGCTAGAGCAGGGGTGTCAAACTCAAATTCACAGAAGGTTACATCGACCATTCAAGAGTGGTCGAGGGTCAGGGCTTGTTGACTCGTACAGCTGCATACTATGATAGAAATTGCACTAGCTCAAAATTTTGCGATATGTCCTTGCAATGCGGCATCTCAGCGCGCAAAAACGGTGGTGTCTCTAAAAAAAATAAAAAAAAAGGTCATCACCTATTCGTGAACGGTACGTACGTGACCGGGGGGCAATTGTAGCCTCCGGCGCACGCATTTTCCGTCTGAAGAATAGGCGATTACCCCTATTTTTAAGGACACCGTCGCTTTTGCGCCCTGTCAATCCCCTTGTCGTATTTATTTCAATATGAAAAAATTTCAGAAAGTGTCCACGGGCCAAATTTGGCCCGCGGGCCTGAGTTTGACACCTGTGATCTAGATTATGCTGACATAGTTTTGGTTTAAGAAGAAATTCAACGCTAATCCATCAATATGGCACAAATAACAATAAGAGCAATTTGAAAGAAAAACAGTTCGATGTACACCATTACCGGTAACAGCAAAATACGATGTACTCGGTGTCGTAAAGTAAAAAATTTAGGAGTAAGAGCATCACTTGATGCCATTATTTGTACTCAATGGACAAAGTGCAATGTCTCTTGTGATAGTAGCACAAGGGAGATTCAGCTTTCGTCACAGCACAAAAAGATCTATGAGCACAATAACAAGCTATCACTGCTCTTGAAACAGCAAAAGATAACGTACTGGTGAATTTGAATGTGACCAAATAGCAAACCATTCACCTACTGAAAGTTTAATTGACTGTCGCTGAATACGGTTGAGTCACCCGCCCTGTACCTTAGTGACCGGTAGCTGACGATTCGACGACTAGAAAATTCGCTCGGTAGAGTTCAACGACTACCTCCTATGCCCTATCCTTCGGCCAAAGGACTTTCGCTTGAGAAGCTAGGTTTCCAGCCCACTCTTTAACAACACAACTCTATTGATATATAAGCTTTCGCACGCCAACAATCACTGACACCGCTCTTGTAGCAGCCGATAGTCCCCCTTCCTTATAGTAATGCTTGGCCCGTGCCTTCTAATTCTTCATACTTGTCGCTTGTCTCTTCACCTCCCTTCTTCTCTTTCTTCTCTGTTCTATCGTCTGTTTACTTTTGTCTCTTTCTCAGTTTTCAGAATGACCCACCCGTATATATACTTCCCATTCGTACAAAACCGAATTAAAGTTCCCAAATATTTTAACCAATCAAAATTACCAGAAACTAAAAATTAACAAGAAAAGGTTTGAAAACGGAGGAATACCGGAAACTGCTACCCACAGAACAACCAATAAAAGCGCAAAGAAAATAAATCAGAAAGGTTTGTCTACGGGGGAAGTACAGGAAATAACTACCAATGAAATCGTTTCGAGAATAAAGTAAATAAGCAACGGTTTGTATATGAGAAAATACCGTAAATATTTACCAAAACAAAAAAACTACGTCGTCATGGGATAATGGCATGAATATTTCCAAGATTATTTTTGTTACATTGACCTTCAGCGAGCTCATTCTTTGGACATGGGAGGCGTCTTGCACAGTAAAATTGATCATGTATCTTCGCTGATTAAGAAAAAACTTTAAACTAAAATCATCGAAAAGAGGTGCAAGATAAGTGTTTTACCTGACGAATCTACCCGGGCTGGTCACAAATCAACTCGGGTTTCTTTAAGCTAATGTTGATAGCTATGCGGCACTTGTTAGCTTTCTGCTTGATGTGATTAAACTGGAGATCCTGTGTGCTTCGCATTCTATTCACAAAATTATGGGATCTTTGCTAAAAAATGATTTCATTAGTGAGTTGCTTTAAGAAATGTTCATTTGATTTTGTGGTGATGGATCTAGCATGATGCTGGCAACAAAATCAAGGGTTGGAAAGCTACTCAAAGACCATTTCCCCCATTAAAGTATTGTGGTACTGCCTCCATCACAAATTTGAGATAGCTGTTGGTAATGTACTAAATATGACTAGCGGTAAGAATGTCTTTCAGTCTTGACTTTACGTTCTTTCTATACGTAGCCACAGAAGAATATGCGGGAACTTGAGAAATGTGCACATGACTCGCATAGCACCCTCAAAAGAATCGGTAAAGTATTCGGTCCGCTGGGTGGCTTCATCTTTCAAAGTGATGTCAGCAGTCTGGCATTCTTTTCCAGCATCAGCACAACATTTTCACAAGGCCTCTAAAAATGAAACAAGACTAGGTACAGAAAAAGCCAGATTTTTCGGATTATCGCCCAAGCTGTGCACAACCACCAGTTAAAAATTGAGTGGTAATGGCAGATGTCATAAACGAATTAAAAAATTTCTCAGAAACACTGCAAAACTGAAGTACCACGCTTCTGAAAACACATAACTTACTAACTACGACAAACGAATAGAGAGCCTGCACCAATCAACAGCCGCCTCAACGTGGTGGTGCAGTCCCCGACCCCGTTTGGGTTAGGTCGAAATGGCTGTTGGCCTTCCCGAGGGTCCCAGTTACCCCGGGTACTCCTCTATATTTGTTCGTTGGGCTGCCCCCTGAACGACCACAGAAGGGCAGCACACAACTTTTTTTAAATCGGTTGTCTGTTTTCTCTCTTCTGCCTTTCTCTTGCCCGTCCTCGTCTCCTCATTCTTCTTCTGTTCATGAGCGGTAATGTTCATCCCATCCCTGGCCCCATCTTTCCCTGCTCAGTCTGCGTTGGAAATGTGACCTGACAGGGCAAGTCAGTGCAATGCTGTCCACTCTCCAAATGGGTCCATCTAAGGTGCTCACAACTTTTCCTCTCCAAATTCAGAACTCTTGGAGCTTCCCACCTCTGCTGTGTTCCTACTCGTAATACTGTGACTTCCTCCTCCGACCTGTGTACCTTCACTGTACAATCTGCCCCCCTCTGCTAATGCTGCACTCTCGCCCCACCCTCGTCTTCAAACTTCCTATCCCTCTTCTGCCCATTTTGTATCTTCTTCCAACTGCTCCCTCACTTCCGCTCATTGCTTCTGGCTGACCTTTCATGCCTCCTCTTCCCCCCTGACTTCCTTAAGGTTCTCCAATGGAATGCTGGAAGTCTTCGAGCCAGGAGCATTGAACAGCTCCCCTTTTTTCGTCCCAGCCCGTTGATCCTATCTGTATCCAGGAATCCAATCTTAAATCATCTTCCACTTTCCGGATTCCTGAATTTTCTACTCTGCGTTCTGATCGCACCCACTCCCGGTCTGCCATTCTCTCTCTCACGATGCCACGCATGCTAGCGGCGGCATCATTTTCGTCAGACAGGGCTTATCTTTCTCTAAACTATCTACCTCCTCTCTCTTCGCTTGATTCATACTCTGATTATGTAGGGATCAACCTCTCTCTTAACAACTCCTCCTCGCTCTCATTTCTTAATGTGTATGCTCCCCCTATTCGCTCTTCCCGACAAATGGCAGAACCGACTCCTTTTCTCCCTCCATCCTTCCCTCCTCCAGAAATCTCTTCAATCTGGAGGACTTCAACAATCATCACCCCCTCTGGGACTCAAGAGGTACTTCCGACCCCCGTCATCTCTTCTGACGTCCTCCTCCTCAATGACCCTGACATACCCACCCTTCTACATCGCTCCTCTGGCAGTCGCTCCTTCCCTGACCTTTCCTTTGCTCCATCCTCTCTCGCCCTTTCCTGCTCCTGGGAGGCGCTTCAGGACTTGGGTTCTGATCACCTACCGATTCTTCTATCTGTCTCTCTCTCTTTCCGGTCTTTCGCCCCAATGAGGGGCCCCCTTCCTTCAACTTTTAGAAAGTTCGCTGGGATGACTTTGCCTCCTACTTTGACTCTCACTGTCCTTTCGCATTGGAATACTCGTCTCTTTCCTCTGCTGCTGCTCTCTTTACCTCTCTGGCACTGAATGCGGCCAAATCTTCCATTCCTTTCAGCCGCAACAAACGCGCTCCTAAAGCCTGGTGGTCTGCTGAGGTGGAAAGAGCGGTCAGTGAAAGACGCAAGACTATCGCGGCCGCGCACAGAAGTGATAAAGATTGTTAGGCTTACATCTCCGCTTGTCGACGCGCCTCGTCAGTCATCGCCAAGGCCTAGGCATGACTGACAACTTGTTTTTCTCTTTTACCCAAATCTAACCCTAAATCTGTATGCTCTTTTCTCCGCTCTGTCGCTGGCTCTTCTTCCTCCTCTCCTAAGTTCCCCAACTGTTCTTCTCTCAGGGTGTCGGCTTCGGTCTATGCCGCTTACCTGAGATCCCACTTTTCCATTTCTCAGCCAAAGGCCCTACGTAGTAGAGCCAGAAACTAACTCTCTAAGCTCCGCCGAGCCACGTCTCACCATGAGGAGTCTCACTTGTCCTTTTGCTCTCCCTTCTCTTCCGCGGAATTTCTTGCGGCTACCTCCAATCTTTCCTCATCCACTGCCACTGGCCCAGACAAAGTTGCCTATCCCATGCTAAAGCACCTTCCTTGCTCTGGCATGGATTTTCTTCTTTACATTTTCAATCTTTCCTGGACTTCGCATTCCTTTCCTTCCATCTGGAAGACATCTTCCATTATTCCCATACACAAGATGGGAAAGCCTCTCGACTCTCCTGCTTCCTTCTGGCTTATCTCTCTCACCTCCTGCGTCTCAAAGCTGTTTGAACGCATCATTCTATCCCGTCTACTCTTGTTTCTGGAATCTAATTCCATTCTCTCTCCCCGCCAGGCCAGTTTCCGCCCTGGACGGTCCACACTTGATCAAATTCTGTACCTTTCTCAGTCCATTTCGGATGGGTTTGATAAACCCAGGCCGGGATTCGAACGATCCTGTCTACTATTGATTTCTTCAAAGATTTGACTCTGTCTGGCATCCCGCCCTTTTCCACAAACTTATTTGGACTGGCCTCCCTCCTTGGTTTGCTCGTTGGAATTAATCTTTCCTTTCTGATAGGCGCGCTTCTGTGGTTTATCACAATCACAAAAGTCGTTCCTTTCGAGTCCGTCGAGGTGTTCTACAAGGATCCGTTCTTGGCCCTGTTCTTTTCTCTCTTTTCATCAATGATCTTCCAGTTTCTCTGCCTTCTTCCGTCAGCTGCTCTCTTTACGCTGACGATCTGGCCATTTGGTCCTCCTCCCATTCGGTTCCCACTGCGGTGGAGGCCACACAAGGAGCTCTATTTCGATTGGAGTACTGGCATAAGTACTGGTGTCTTTATGGTATGAGCAAAAGGCTGTAAGCCTGGAAATTAACCCTGCAAACTAAAACAGCCGTGAAACGCTGTTATTTTGCAGTTGAACCATGCATTGTCTACACCACCAGACAACTTCTGCCTGCAGCCAAAAAGGATGTGCTATCCGCTTCACATCAAAGCAACATTGTTTATCGATTTCTGTGCCACTGTGATAGTCGGTACGTGGGTCGTACTTCTCAAAGGCTACAACCAAGGATGAAGCAGCACGTGCCTAACACCATTCTCCGGGGACATATTTCTCAGGACCGAAGCACATTGGCCCGCTCTTGCAAGCCAATCAGAAGCCTTAAAGCTGAAACTTCCTTTTCCGCTGTAGGACAACATCTCCTACAAACCCTACGTGCGCACGTAAATACAATGATAACAAATTTTCTATACTTGGCCGTACTTCTTTTCATCTTTCCACCTTTGAAGCCACGTACATCAAAACATCCAAACCAAATTTATGCAAGCAAGAGGAATTGGTGTATGGCCTAAAAATCACACATTAGTTTCCGCTCCTTCTGTTGGTCACTCCTTTTACCAATTAAGATGGAGCTTTTTTCTTTTTCGTCAACCGTGTCCCTATATAACTGATTCACTTCATCTTTTTCACTCTATTTCTGAAAAATTCTCTTGAAAAATGTCAGACGAAAAGCTTCGAGAATGAATACCCTACTTTCCGCAATTTTGTTAGGTTTTCTATATCACGGCAGTAGGGTGAGTGAAGGGGTTTTTGAAGGTACAAACTTCCTTGCCAATGCCGGACTTAATCTACATCATCGACTAAATCAAAAATTTTGTTTATGTTGCTTGCAATGGCGTCATCAGAAGATGGTCGGCCCCGAGAGACACTATATTCGGAGGTGAAGCTATTTTCGGAAGTCTATTGAAAGGAATTGCTTTAGATTAGACCAATGGTTTTTTCTTTCGCAGAACACTAAGTAAATCTAGATTTAAGACTTTTTTTTGAAAAAAGTTTCGAATTCGGAGGTTAAATATCAATTTTGCGATGACCCTTAGGGAATTCGTCCCGGGTGACACAAAGTATGTTAATGGAAAGGATTGAGAAAACGACTTTTTTTCTTGCAGGGAGCTCAAAATACAAAACAAATGGAAATCCGTTGATCTAAATCTGATGTAGCCTAAATGCTGTGATATAGTAGGCTACCGACACGTTGGCCTAATTCTTCTGGTAGGCTAATAACTGCCTTTTCTTACAGGCCAACAATAGGTCTATTTCGTGATGGCTTTTGATTGCTGTCTTCAACATTTGACATAACGTTCGTAAACCGTAAAATGGGACCCACTGGATGGGACCACTGCTTTTTTGCTTCTACGTGTAAATAAAAAACCTAAATCTCAACGATATATAAAATTAACGCTGCTTTTGCTCATAGCGGTTTTTGGAACCAGGAATAAAACTTCTTACGAACATTTAGAGCAGGCTTTGAGACGAGATTTCGCTGCATGATACTGAGGGAGGGAGGCTCTCTTGCTTTGTGAGCATTAAACAGTAGGATCAATTGGTTTTCAAAGTGCGAAATAAAAACGGCCTAGTTCAAAGTAAGATTTGCAGAAAAAGAAAACTTGAACTCAATGTTTTTCAATCTGACATACCACATTCCAATTTAGATTAAATTTTTGGCATCTGCTTAAGTAAAAGTTACAACTACTCAATTAACCTAATTTCCTGCCAAATCTACTCAAGTGAAAGTAGAAGTAGCAAAAAAAAAAATTACTCAAGTAAGTAGCTCGTTATTGCAAAACCTACTTTAATAGAAGTACTTCGTTACTGACAGCCTCCGAATTTGACATTATTGTTCGACCTTTCCCCTTCAGTTGGCACGGAAAGGCCGAGGTGGCATGAAAGTACTTTCCTGAATGTAATCTCAGTTGCCTACTTTTGTCAGATTTTTCTCCCCGGCACTCACCATAGAACACTTCAAAATTTAGTCTTTTACTTAAGAAAAGCTGGCTAAGCTACTTGCCTAAGTTATATGGCCAGAAGTGGGCAATGTTGTTGCATAGGTGAAGTTGCGCCAAATTTTCAAATGCTTTACATTAGAGTTGCACCTAGTCTAGCGTTTGAAGTACTTAATCCGGTCCAAGTTCACCAATCTTTAAGTCCGAGTTCATTTAAACCACAACTCGAGTTGAGTCAAATCTCCTTTCTAGAATACTTGAACTAAGTCCGAATCCACCTTATCCCGAGTCCGAGTCCACGAAAACTTCAATTAACCAACAAATTTGCCTGAATCCTACTTTGTTTCTGCACTGCCTATTAGACTATTAAGTTTTACCACACAAGCATAGTTAGTAATGGCAGTAATTACAACCGCTCTGCACATTTCGACAAATCAATAACTCTTTAAAAATATTAGTTGGCTGTTCAGAAAATAAAACAAACAAATGGCTGAGGACCACCTACCCCAGATGCTCGTGTCATCAAGAGCTTGCTCTCATTAACAATCGCCATTACCGACCAAATTTCAAACACAATTTTACGCAAAAACAAATAGCGGACAAAGTCAAAAGCACCCTTACAGATTTGACAAACTAAAAATTAAAACAAAATAAAGTTGCTTATTCCTTGTACAGTAACGCAGAGGCTTTTTTTATTTCAGTTTGGTGTTGTTTTGCTTGACATTTTAATCTGGGGTAATTTAAGCTGGGTATTACTTTCGTGAATGTGGTTCGCAAAAAGAAATTTTTATTTATAAACTCCAGTCATTTTTTTACTGGACTGGATTCGAGCCCGAGTTACTAGTTGGTTTGAGGACTCAAATCGAGACCTTTGTTGTACAGGCTCGAATCGAGTTCTAGTCCTTGTAAGATAATTACGAGTAGAATGAAGTGCTTTAAAAACTGGACTCGAGTCATTGCAACTTTGCTATACAGATTTTGTTCAAAAAGCAGGTTAAAAAAACAAATGGTATTGATTTACATGCCCTGCGTGTAAATCAATATTTTGCTTTGTTTCAAAAATTGCAACATTTAATGCCGCAAGGTTGCGCTAGAGAATCCAAAAGCGATTAAACCAAGGGTGCTCGAAGTTTTTAGGGTTCGGGCCACATTTTACCAGCGTGAAGTCTTTACAGGCCGCAAACTAATTATGTTTTGAGGTTTCAATTGGTCTAAGTTGGGGTTACATACCTAATTTGGCAAAATTATTGTTCTGAGCGTGAATTTTGTGGCAGACACTTTTCACCAAACTAGTTGGGGGCAACAAAAACTGCTCGTGCGGGGCGCACTTTGGGCCCCCCTGAACTTTACATTCACTTTTCATATTGATTGTTCATGATCTATGTGAAGTAACAGAGCTTGTTGATGTTTTATAACTAATTAGGGAGGCTAACGAGGTGTCCCATGAGGTCCTTTCTTACCTTGGCACGCATGCATAAAAAACAGGTGGAAAAAACCTTACCGGCAGCTTAGCTCATTGCGATAAAGCGCTGATTTGAAATCGTGAGATTGAGAGCTCAATGCTCTGAAGAACTTGTCGTTGTTGTGTTCTTGGGAAAGGCAATTTACTGCAACTTTTCCACCGGTAGAGATGCACTGTACCAGTAGTGCTGACAACTCTGAAACGTGTCTAAACGCAATAATGCTTCACATAATCGCAAAGGTTTTCCGATCGCCAGAGAATAAAAATATTAGGAGCAAAAAAATGCGACTTATTTGCAATTCTTTATTGAAAGAATAAAGCCAAGATGCTGGTAAACGTAGCATCTGTCTTAGCCTAGCCTTAGGTAACTATTTATTTGACTGATGATGTTTTTAGTGTAAAAGCAAAACGTTTTAATAAAATGTTTACCAGCATTTTGGCTTTATTTTTTTTACTGAGAATTGCGAATAAAAATATGACAATAATTTATTGCAAAGTTACAAATTAAAATTTCACGTTCTGTTTTGACTAGACATAGTTTTGCAAGCAGCCGAACTAAACCAACTAAAAACTCAATAAAACATCAAAAATTCAAGAATCAACGCAATCTGCCAAGATATTTATTTTGCCAGAAGCAATTCAGTTATTTTACGTAAATACATTAAAATAAAGCAAGTCTTTTCAAGCACGAAATGCAAATTATTAACACTTTTCACTTTCTTAAAACAAAAACAAAATTTTTTGCCAATCTCAACTGGAAATGGAATTTTTGATCTACAACAGTGCTTCCAACTACGGGGGGAGATAATGGGAATCGTTTTATCGGGCAGAGGAAAGCAGCATAGTGGCGTACGCAGAAATTTGTCGTGAGAGGGGATTGGTTTCCTTCATCAAGAATGCCAAAGGCCCGATTATAGTTGGAGAGTTCGGGGGCATGTTTGCCCGGAAAGAAGATTACACTAAAGAATAAACATTTTCTTGCTTTCTAGAGCAAGTTTTAGGCAAATGGTTGCATGAATTTTTTATTAAGTTGAAAATTGCATCCCTACGTTACTCATGAAAGGTTTACCTCAACCCCCGTGCGTACGTCACTGAGCCATCATCATATGGGGGTACCGAAATTTAATTTACGTGACTGGTTATGCTATTTGTAACTTCGATTAAATATGAAATCAATGACGTCATCCATTAGCAGCAAGCAGAGAAATCAGGAAGCGTGACGAATTAATTAATGCTGAAACTGACAGGTGGTAGTTGAGTAATTATCATTCTTCGATCACGAGAACATTGGTTGCGGGTTGAATTGAAAACAGGTCATTGTTCAGACTCGCTACGAACTTGCCACTTAAGGCTGTGCATTTCCAATACGAGCAGTGCAACGCAGCAGGAGAAATCGGGAAGTGCCTAATCAAACGCAACAAAAACAAAACCATTGTGAGGCTTGAACTCACGATCATGCAATCATCATGCTAATGACATTTCAATCGACTCGGTCAGGTTTCTGAAATTGTACAAACGCTATACCCCACATCAAGCCAGGCTTCTATCAAACTTGTGCAATTCAAATTTGCATTTAAGTTTTTTTGGTATAGCCTACCAGCTATGCATTGTTGTTTAATGCAAAGTGAAAAGTGGCACGGGTTTTTAAAAAACATAAAGAAAGAGTAAGATTGGGAAACACTGCTATATTTTTACTGAGTTTTCACTTTCATAAATAGGCTGCTTTGTATTTAGTTACATGATCAACATTCACCTGGCATGCCAAAACTACTTTTAAATGAATACTAAACAATCAATTCGATGCTTTGGCTTTTGTTGAGAACAATGGGGTATATAAGGTTAAATATGTGCCATCTTTATTTCTGGATCGGAGAGTGTCATTAACTCTAAAATTTGGGGTAAGATTCCCATCAAAAGTTAACACGTTGGCTGCCACGCTTTATTTTCGCTTTAGACAAAAGCCTTCTTTCAGGTGCCAACATTGTATTTCGCCATTTGAAATAGAGGTGCCAGTGTATCACCGGTGATACACTGGCACTACATGCAAAAGTGAGAATGTATCACCGGTGATACACGAGGCAGCCAACGACGACGTTGGCTGCCACGCTTTGTTTTCGTATTAGGCAAAAGCCTTCTTTCAGGTGGCAACAATGTATTGTGCCATTTGCCATAGAGGTGCCAGTGTATCACCGGTGATACACTGGCACTACATGCAAAAGTGAGAATGTATCATCGGTGATACACGAGGCAGCCAACGTGTTAATCTCCTAAAAAAAAGAAAAAGTCATCAACTTCAATAATCGGAAGAAAAGTATTCAACCAAAAGTGGCTAACTTCTAATAAAAAGAACAAAAAAGATCATCACCTTCAAATTCAATGCTGGCTTTTCATTTTTACAAATTTTCGGTACGCCATTAGCTAAGAGACCGCTATGGTAAAGCTGTTAACCTACGTTTTTAAACCTTAAATTTTGAAATTTTTGAATCCAAGGCAGAATAGCTTCAAATGATGATCGTTATCGGTGAAGGGCAACTGAAAAGTAACCATAAAAGCAGCCAACAATAGTCAACCGGAATAGGTAACTGGAATTTACAAAAAGCTTGGCGCGTGTTCTTACTTTAAACGACAGCGTAATCTGCAGGCTTGAATATTAGACATGCCCGAAAATGTAAGACTCAAAGTCCCACAAAATTCCAATTTTGTGAGCTCAAAACTCACGTTTAACTGAGCATGTAGACAGGCTAAACAACGCGTAGCTTAATCAAGCTGCAAGAAACACTTGTCGCAAAATTACTGATCTGCAAAAACAGTCCATCAGAAGAACCTCAAAATAGAAAAAAATCAAACAATACTAAAAGAAAAGAATAAAAGTCAACTGCATGTTGTGTTGGCGACTAGAGATGTCAACTCTCCTCGTTCATTTCTTCAGTAAATCTCGCCATCTTTTCCATAACGTCAGTCAGCTCTGACATTGCGTCAGATAGACGTGGGTTTTCTTTCTTGAGGAGGACGTCTTCCAGCTCTTGAATAGCGAACTGGTAATCATCATCGCCCGTGACTAAAAAAAAGAATAAAACAACTCATTCAACGATGCGCGGTGTTTGTTCAATAAGGGAGGGGTCTTTTCTAACGTTTATCTTTTTCACAATAAAAGTAAATAGTCCTTCGGCTTCGGAATCTATTTGCAAATCCCTAAGGCAATGCCAGAACTGCGAGATATGTCCTAGCAGCAACACTTGAGTTGGTGGGCCTAACACCCAAAACTTACTCAAAACTGCTACTTTAAAATTTCAAAAAATTTTAAAACAGCCCTGAGCACTAATTGACGTTTGTACCTACGTAGTCAGGGATGTGGTTACGCAGTCAGGGGAGTGATCAACATTCATGTAAGAAGAGAGTTTGATTTTAGAAAATTTATGCGTGTTTCTGCAAAAATGGCTTGTACTATTTAAAAAAAATTTTACTGTATGCCAAACAAAACAAGGTCTTTACACGATTTTTGAAGCAGAGTTGGTTGGCACCCCAAAAGAAACTTCTTTGGTTTATGTAATGTGGCCAAAAGTAAGGGCCATATCTTTCGCTTCCCCCACTTGTGGGCTTGATCGTAGATGTTTTTCATCTGCTGTACCACTAGCAGCTGACAAGTGACTCACTGGTTGACGAATAGGATATTTCGCTTGCAAGTCGTGCCGAGCGACGACCTGCAGCTGATCGGGAGGGATTTTGTCGATTCATCCTTCTCTCCTCTTCATAGTAATCTTCGGTGGGAGGAGGAGGAGCAACGAATGTGGGGTTCCCGAACATGTCGCTCTGAAGATAAGTTGGATTGATTACGCTGAACAGTAAGTTGGTTGTCCGATAGACCGTCTCAGTGGAAAAGACTTAAATTTTCAAGTCTAAATTTTGTTTTTTGTTTATTACGTTTATTTGTCTTTTCCAGCAAAAACAATTCAGCAATTCGCTGTGACGGTAGAAAAAACACTTTGTAATCAGTTCTCGTGCTGGGCTGCTTTTTTTGGAGCCGAAATTCACTGAGCCGTCAATATCATAACTCCAAATCGGATCTGAATTCAAATAATTTTGCAAAGGCTCAAAACTGTAAAAGTTTTCTGCAGCCAAAAAATAAATAGCAAGTGTCATCTTCAAACACTATTTGTTAATTTAAAATCATTTCTAACCTGTATGATTGGGCTGTAATGTGCAAGCATCGAAGAAACAGCTTGAAGTGTTTTTAAGTCAATGTGAAATCCAGATAAACCTGAAAATATAAGCTCGATGAAATACAGAAAAATATTTACCGCACAGGTAAAACAATTTTTAACGCAAATGACTGCGAATTTCAACCTTCTACTGAAGATCATTTTGATACAGAAAGTCTTACCAACTTTCATTTGATGACAACTGAAAGATTTGTAAACTGTTAAAAGCAAGTATCACAATTTTTCCATAATTTCGAAAGAAAATATAAGTATTTAAAGAAAAAATAGATGTTTTTAAATTTTTTGTTCCTTCCTGAGGTTTAAAAAACTTAGTATGGAAACATGGCAAGACACTATAAAGCAAAGCACAAGAGTTCTGGTAGCTTTTGATAGCAAGTGGTTTACGAGCTATCCATTAAGAAAATGAAAAAACAATGTCACAATAAGTTTCTACCAAGACAGCAGGAACCTTAAAATTCAGTTTTGTGTAAGACACATTTTACATTTAAAACTAACTATTAACAACAATTAATCAAACAATCAAACAATTAAAAACCTACATTTAAAACAATTAGGAATCAAAATTTTGAGTAAAATAATTTTGTCAAATCATTTTGAGAACGCTTTGTAAAACACTTTTCTAAAGTGACTTTTGAAGAGGCATTTTTAAATCTGGGGTGACACATTTTGAAGTCACCCTCTGCCATCATTAACTACAATGATGCCATTGCTCCTTAATCCTCTTCCTGAAAGCAATATGCGATCCAGCATTGTCATAAATTAAAATTAATTTTTCCCGAATTGGTTCACGAAAAATTTGAGATAAAGTCTTTTGGCCTACTTTGACCGTCGTCGTCGCTGTCAAGGCGGATGCAAGGTGCATCATCATCCTCGTCGTCATCATCATAATCGTAGAAATCATGATTGTATTCGTCACAAGATGATGCGGTGTAATACCTGAAAGTAGTGTTTCCAATATTTATTTGATGAAAACGCCATTTTTCTCGTGTTTTATTGGGTTAAAGTAGTAACACTGATCACCAAGCATGTCATAAGGCGGCTGTTGGCTACCTAACAATGGCAGGAACCCTTGATGGTGGTACAACTTGCTGTCTCCCACGCTGCAGTTAGTCATTACTGAATGAGTCCATCCAGCTATATGCTCAAAAATATAGAAGTTATCACAATTTAACTAGAACACATATGACTGCATCAAAAAAATTAATAATTATATCTACCTCTCGATTTTTACCTTCCAACCTGTTAAGGGCAAGGCTGGAAAGAAGCAATCAGCCTAGTTCATGATTAGCTCAAAGTCTTTCAAACGCCTGACTCGATTATTTCGCTTCTATTTGCCAGATTGAGTTTGCGGTTTGAGGTCTGGATACTACATTTTACACTGTGGCTCCATTCCAAGAAAGAGGAAGCGTGATCACAATTACCAGATGCAACTCACTTATCGCTTTCACTGTTCCCTTCATAACCGTTAAATGTCGCTGTTGAACCGAAGTCATTGCCGAATTTTCTTGACGAGCACTGCTTGTCACGTGACACAACGCTATGACGTATGATCGATTTCTTGCGTGCTCCAGATTGGGACATTGTCAAAAATGGTTAACAACAAACAACTAGCTTGAGATAAAAATACGACTGTACACGCTAAAAATAAAATAAACAGGCTAATTACATATCAAAGCAGGTGACAAATATGTAAAGAAGGAAACATAAATGCCAGCTATTGCTAACAAAGTAAAAATAGTTTTATAACACTCTTTAAAAAACAAATAAATCAATAACGTAAGGTAGATGTAACCTAAAGGACGACCAATCTAACCCTCAAAATTACTAAAAAGTAGCATTTTTGTAGGCTAAGAATTTTTACCTTGAAGAGAGCGCCCTAAAACGACGATTTTGATTCTGAGATACGTGACGCCATAGTGGTAGTCAACATTTATTGAAAGGTTTCGCTTTTTCGCTAAAAGCATCTTCAGTCAAACAAATAGTTACTGACAAAGGCTGAACTAAAATAGACATTTAGAACCAACTTGCTATTCTTTTCAACAAACTATTGATCGTGTTGCCGTATGGTAGAAAGAAGATTTCCACACTCTGCTTTACGTAGAAAAAAACAGTTTTTGATGACAATAAGAGCCATTTTACCGTAAGAATCTCTTTTTTATTACTTTAAATTACAACCGCATTGGAAACAAGATGAAGAATTCAAACCACGAAGTGCGAAATATTGAATTGAATATCAGAATATTCTCTTGCCTTTAAGTTCGCAAAAACCTAAAATGCGCAAAAAACTGCCTCGGCTTGTGAATATCTATTTTTTGGGAACACGTTTCTCGGTTATGTCAATCCCTCCTCCCAATTTAAAGCCAACCTTCAAGTACTGCTTTGTTTTAAATCAGGGTTATGCAAACTGCAGCCTGCCAAAGGATTTGAGTTGTGGCCTACGTCCACCAATCGACTACCCACAATAAAAAAAGGTCTTCGATTTAAATTCCTTGTTCTTTTATGACTGAAGAAAAAGTCTTCACTTTAAAATCTCCGCCGCATTGAGGTTGATCTCAAAAAAACAAAGGACCCGGTTAATTCAATTCAAATTAATCCAAATTTAATTTAATTCAATTAAATCTAAGTTCATAAATCAAGTTTATGTGATGGCAAAATACATTTTTTCTTTCTGATTTTACTCGTTTTTTAAAATTTTTGTTAAAAGGGGTTCCGCGACTTTTGCAAAACTAGGTAAATGATTCCTAAAGGCTAAAATAGTGAAAAGCGCTGTTTTGGGTGGTAAATATTGTCTTGAAGTTGCTTTTTACGTAACTCTACCAACTAACCTAGCACAAGCAGCTCTAATTTTGCTGGCATTTTGATGCTTTCAAACTTGATGTCAACTTAACTTTGATATGACATGCAAAAGCGTACTGCCAAAGAGATCTGACACTAAGCTAGGCTAATTTTTTAAATTATCTTTACCTGTCCGAACGCGGTTTTAAAGGCCACGAAGTGAGATTAGGCCCGCAGTTACGTAAGTGTCGTGAAAGAAGATAATATCCGGTTTTCATTATTATTTAGTTTTCTGATCACAGTGCGTATTTTACATGATAATTGCTTCTTGTTACGTTTTCTGACGAACAAAAATGATTAACGCCGATCTTAATGACTCTTTCTACAAAAGTAACCCAGGATATTTTTGTTTCCTCCTTTTTTAAACAAGAGACAGCAATTATCAAACATTTTTTCAAAATAAAGCGAAGATACTGCAACTATCATGTACGTAAAATGAGATATGCACGTGAAAATTGCTTTTTAAAGGGACATATTGTTGAAAGAACAGTGAGAGGTAATAGCAAAGTCATCAACCAGATGGCCATGATACTCGACGATGCCATAAATATCACTCAAACATGAATAAGTTGGCAAAAAAATGTTGGCAATATTACTTTTTATGATCAACGTTTCGGATGACGCACGTTAAACATGTGCAAAATCAGCAATATTAAACTCTTGCATAGTGCCACCAGTATGTCGAAATAACTCAGACTTGTCCTTCGCTTTGGTAAGTTTGCATTGCTTGGCAACGTCAAGTTATTTTTCCTAATCGCCGTGAAACTTTCGTTGCACTGATAAATTATTTGAAGTGTTGGATAATTAAGTTTCATAAAATGCGGGCATTCAGACTAATATTGACCAACGTCATTTATAAGCGAGTTATTCCAAACTTGCCTTTTCTTTAGTAGCCTACATCAACGCTTTTTTTGTTCAATCAATACCGTATTGGTATTCAAAAAAAACTGAGAGAACTGTTAACTTTTTTAATTTTATAAATTTCAAATCTCTAGGCTACAGACAGCCTCATAACAAGTGAAAAACAAAATAATCATCTTCGCCAGCTCACACCATAGGCTTAAGCTGGGAAAATTTGCAAGAGCCTTGATTCCTCATATTAATGTCTAGACGGGGTGGGTTGAATGCTATTCTAATAAATTACATTATGCTGAAAGACTTAGTAGCCGTTCCGACTTACATATGAAAAATGATTTGTTTAAGGAAATGGTCAACTTCTTTCCATTTTATTCAAAAAATAAGAACCGAGCAACTTGTTAAAAAGGTTTTTAAACAGTTTTTATAACAACTTGTTAAAAACAAGTTTTAAATAGTTTTCAACAAATTGTTTGGCTGTTATTTTTTGAACAAAGTTATCAATTTTATCTCAATCTTGCATTTTTTTCCGATTCTTTTCTCAAGATACATTTCTTAATTTGTTCCAATAAGTTTTAAGAAGTCTACGAGAAGCAAAATAACTGTTCAGAAACAATTCATCAATTATTTATTTCCATAAAATAGCTTTTCTTGAGAAATAAAAGAGAAGGCAACATTCTACACCTATATTGCTATGTTTCAGATTTTATTTATGAGACAAGGAAGGCGTCACCAATTGTCGTGAATTTAAAAATCTTTCTATGAGTCTACCCCTAAAATTTAGCAAGTAAACTTATTCCCACCCCTCTCCCCTCAAAAAAATTCTCAACATCAGTGACTCCTGTAAGCTGCTGCAGTTGGTTTCTTAACTTATACAGATTTCAAACAGAAACAAAAATTGTTCTTAAAGGAGCTGGCAGCCAGGATTCGGCAGGGGGCAAGGGGTCAGTGACGGTTGGCCCCTGGAATATGAAGCAGAGGTATGAAGCATGGGACCAGTCACGTAAAGCGAATGTCAAAGATACCAATGCAATCTTCAAAAGATTGATCTCAAAAAAGGTCTTGTTGTGAAAATTGGATTAAAAACTCGTAAAATATCCCTTCGGAAGTACTGATTTCCCCCCCGAAAAGTAAAGAAGATCTTCAGCTTTTTTTGAATGAAAAATGCAGCCATTCAGTGCTTCAAGGCTAACTTTTGTTGACAAAAGTTTGGCTCAAAAACTCAGACTGGCCAGCATAATTTTCAACAAACCCATCGGTTTGTCGAAAATTTAGCTCTCTGCCGACGCTAAATTCCTTTCTGCCGTCGTCCCCTATGGTTGTTAGTGCTTACATTTTTCAGCAAAATATTAAAAAAAAAATACCAGCAGCAGTACATGGCTTTAATTTATATCATGATAATCGCAAGAAAATCATAAGCTTTACTCTTAAGTAAGTTTGTCATTGTGCATCCCATCTTTGACTCCCCCACCTTTCCTCATTACAAGATTAACCCCTGGGAGTCTGATTTAAAGCTATTTGTGTTTAGAGGTGCCGAGCTTACCTTGCTACGCGCAACAGGCTCTGTTGCTGATACATACAGAAAATGATGCTCTTCGCTACTAAACAATAGGTACAACTTTAATTCCCTTGAGGAATCATACGTCTAAAATGGCGGAAATGGTTTTATCTGTCAAATGTGCAAATACATTTCTTCGGTTTCAAATGTAAAAAAACTTGTTTACATTTCAATTAGTAAACCTTCTATAGAAAAAGAAAAGATCAGCAAATCACCTTGGGCTTCACCATCACTAGCATATTTTGTACAGTTCGGTTACCCAACAGCTGTTTTGAAATGAACGACTAGATAACCAATTGTTTCGCAGCCACGTAACGAAAACCTTTGCAAGGATGAATGGGACTAGCAGGGAAACTTTTTGATCTCTAAAAAATTTGCACAATTTCAAAACCATACGCTAATGAGTGTTTCCAAAAACAGATGTTTACTTGGTTTTCTAGGTAGAGTTGCTAGAGGTATTACAGTAATTATTAATGCAAACTACTGTACTAGTCAAAGTTCGCACTTCGCACTAATTTACTGTAATTCTTTGCGCGGCTAAAGGGCTAAAGGTCTTTGAGAACATAAATAAAAAGAGTAAGTACATAAAGAAACTTACTTTCACCTTTCATGTTCGCTCAAAAACCGATAATTTTTCTCAAAACTAAATCTTAGACTCGTAGTTCACACAAGCGTCCAGAAGATTTTTGAAAAAAGGGAGGGTATAAGTTAAACTGATTTTTTGCTTCTTGTCAAGAATATAAAGGGTTTTGAATCAAAGATAGCAAATTAATTTTATTTGACACTAAACTTCGCATGTGACCTGGAAACGGCTAACCTGCCACCTGAACAAGGCAGGCATACCACTGCTGGTACGCGAACCACAATTTGAGAACCATTGGTCTACATTACGCTGCTACATCTATGCAGTTGCAAACTGGGAAACTATGACCACATTCAACAACATACTGTACTGTTTTTCAGCTGTTGGTAGGCTACTGTAAATGCACCTTTTTTTCTGACTGCTAATTACCACGTACTGTCAATGCGATGATGAATTACATACGAAGTCGTGAAACAAAACATTCGTGGTAAAAGATAATTGTGATTTTGTTACGATAATTTGAATTGAGATAGTTGTTTTAAAAAGTATCTTAATTGGAAGTCAATAAAAATTGCAAATCATGGGAATTGAACCCAAGCACAAACGTTTTGACTATGACGCGCTGAAATATCTGCGAAAAAATACGAAAGGACATTCAATGATGCGTGTGGGCTTATCCTCCGTGTGCAATCAAACTGAACCACCACCTTCACAGGTAAACTGCTCGATCCCACCAGCCGCCTGTCATGGAAAGGTAGAGACATCCTGTTAGTTTCCAAGGGCATCCTTAGTACACTTGTCGAAGAGTCAGGAAATGTGAAATTACCGTAATCCAAGGCAACTCTCGAAAGATTTCACATCTAGCTGTTTTTACAAATTAACTTTAACGTTTATTGGGGGTGGAGGTAATTAATATTTTAAAAATTGATTTGGCACAGGAAAACGCTAATAAAGTCTTTTCCAAAAAGAAAACAAATAATTTTTCGGAAAACAGATTAATCAAAGCATAACCAATAAAGCTCTACGTTTGAAGAGGAAAAAATATTGTGTTTGTTGCTTACTTTCATGTATAAACGTTTATAATTGGATCTTAATTTTGGAATAATAATTTAAAGTGCGCTGCTACCGTCAAAGCGCTTATTCTAAACTGTTCTAATAAATATTTTTTGACGTCATTATTCGCCCACAAATTAACCACCAAAACAGGATACTGATCTACGTAAGAGGATATTGGTTATTTTGTTAACCATGCGTTCTTTGATAACTATATTGCTGCTTGCTGTCACCTTTATGTAACTTCAAGTTAAATGAAATGCATTCGTGTTTACTGTTTAAAAAGAAAAAATGCTCCAAAGCTGTTTTTCAAAGGGCAAAACGAGGTATAAACAACAAAAAAAGCACTGTTTCTGCCTTTTGCACTAAAATGTCACGCACATCACGATTTTTTGAAGGTGTATGATCCCATTGGCTTAGCTAGGAAGAAGCGCAGGGGCTACAGTTTCCTTAAATTTTTTAATTCAATTAAAGAATGAAGGTGTTTCCAAATGTAGCGTACCGGCTCCAAAAGGTCGACTTTCAAGAGGAAAGTTTTCTAACAAATTTCAGGTTGAATTTGCATCAATCGGGAGTCAAAAAACATCGTTCTTTAAAAAAGAGGTTATACAACAAAATTAAGAAACACAACTTCCGAAAAATATTTTATTGGTGGTTACACTGGGGGTGGGCCTACCTGTAAAAATTACATGAAATTGCATTTGTTTTATTTATCACATTACAGAGGGTTGGCGATCATATTGTTTTACCTAGATTACCCAGTGTTTATATATATCCTTTTGACCAATCATGGCCTGACATCATCTTTCGTTCACTACCTCTCACTGTATAATTGCACTTTTAATTCAGATACCTAAGCGGAAACAGCTTGAAACAGGTTAGTCAGTTTTATTACACCGTCCAATTCCGTTCACAGGAAACCCTATGAGTTTATGTAGAGTAACCTAATTGTGTTGAGATCTGCATTCACATGTTATCACTAGTGGTAGCAAAACGGGGGGGAAGGGGAGGCGATTTCCCCCTTTCCTTTTCGCTAGGGGGCAAGGGGGATAAAGTGTCCCTTTGGCTTAATGTCACCTTCAACATAAAAAGTAAACAACCGAATTTGGAGTAAAAATAGGTTAGCCCAGCCGTTTAATATGGGGATCTCCAAAAAAAGATTTTCACTCTAATTTGGAGTAAAATTAGGTAAGATTTGCTTTTCAAAGAGATGTTCTCCAACAAAAAAGAGGTTTTGGAAAATCCACCTGGCCCTCAGACACAAATCAAAGTGCCCTGTTCAAAGTCTTGCTTCACCCCAGCCCACGCAACTTTGCGGCCCCCCTGATCACAATGGATATCTATACCAACGATTGCAGCCAAAAACGTCATATTAACAAAAGCTTAGTATATTGTAATTGTATACCCTACCGTTTCTCTCAGTAGTTATGCAGCAAACGTATGATTCCTGACGTTGTCTCTTTTAAGCGAAGTTCTCTGGAGTTAATTTGATCCAATAGAACTTAATTCAAAGATTTACAACATATTTCTTATTTTAGCTCTTATGTAATTTTTTTCTCTTTATATTTTTTGGGAAGAGTAGGTCGCTGCTTTCTATCAGAGCACTTCCTGGAAATTGCTGAAAGAGAACTTTAAAGTAGCTTGCGAAGAGCTGTTTTGTGAGAATCTTTTCGAGACGCTTTTATCAGTGGTGGTACTGCATTAATGGAAAAAGCTATTTATTGCTTTCCATGTAAAATTTCTGCCAAAGCAGCCTTTCCAAAGCTACATTGATGTCTTCTACAATTAAAATTGAAATAGCTTTGTGAAAGCTCTCCTGCCAAATGCTTTTTACGGCGGTGAATCACCAAAAATTGTTGGCACACTCCTCAAAGTTATTTTAATTTAAAACGAAGCCCTTTTAATGGTAACAAAACCGCCTGTTCCCACAATGATTCATGAACAACGTCACATCCTGTGTTCTAGGCGCGGTCTAAACTCAGCTAATTTTGCAATTATGCAGATTTCAAATTAAAAACAATGTTGAACATTCTGGTTACGACGAAATTACGACAAGGGAGCACAAATAAATCGAGGATATTTATAGAATTAGCGGTACGTGACTCAAACGTTAGTCGATTCTCCATATCTAAATTTGACCAATAGCGCCCAGCCTCATATGAATCTGATTAAGTTCAAAGCCGACTTGTCATTTGCTTTATTGTGCCTATGAAACTGGCAATTTTAAGCAATTTCTTGATTGAGGGTTGACGATAAGAGTGCGTGATCTAAAAAAAGTTGAAGAAGGAAGATTTCAAAACCCTTAGATTGTTGTGATTACGTCATTGCATCGTATTTCTGGAGCAGAAATAAAATAAGGAAAGTCTAGAATGTCCTCTGCCCCTGGCTCTATCACTGAAAGCTCTCATCCCCAAATAAAGACTTTTACGGTTGCACAGAAAATAACTTTCGTTCAAACTGATTTTGAAATTACAAAATGGTATTTTTGTGGGCAATGCGGCGAAGCAGAAGATATTACCTCAAAGCGTCTTTTCCAAGGACAGCAACGCAAATTGCATTTACACGCTTCCTCTTCGTCGCAAAGCTGCTGTTCTACCTAGAAGCTGCCTAAGCGCACAAAACTTGGCTACTAATACCCTAGTTTTGAACTTTCTTCGCTTTTGTCTGCGCGACTGATTAACTATCTTCTTTCGAGTTTTGATATTTAATTAAATCTTCGTGCCAGAAATAGGCTGCAACTTTTTTCTTCCATCTGCTTTTAGCAATGCAAGCAGCACGCACAGGATTTACAATTTGTGATTGTCAGGTTAGGTAAAGCTGACTGCTTGGTGGCACGCCTACGTGGCAATGATTTATATAAGGAGGAGGCGGAAAGATTGATCATGACTACTCCTTCAGCTACACAAAGCGCTGCTCTCTTTTCTGATGATGTTTTTCCTCCATTGACACGTCAGCCAGACTTAACCGACGCGATGGCATAGTGGTTAGAACGTCCACTTCGCAGTCGGTAGACCTCGACTTCAATCCCCTTGTCGAGTCATACCAAAAGACTTTAAAAAATGGTATCCACAGCTTCCCTGCTTGTCGCCCGGCATTTAGGGGAGGTTGTGGAGAACAAGCCGGCAAGTTCGCTTGTTGTGTCCTTGGGCAAGGCACTTGACGGGACGTCCCCGCCTTTATGAGGAAGACAAGTGGCCCAGACACCTCGAAAATAGCAACTCCCAAGCGAGTGCGGACGTCCCGTCCAAAATATAGCGATACAATTCGCTTTCTCGTGAATGGAGAATAAATATTGCAAATAAAATAAAAATAAATAAACTTGACGTATCATTCCAGCTTCTTTTGATGTAAAAGCATTAGGCCTATTGCCCTCAGAGAAACCTAAACACATATCTCGGAATTCGTCATACTGCTTTACAGTTACAAACATTCTGTCTGACAGAGCCTTTGAAATCAAGGCCTATAACCTAAGGAAATAAATAAGTCTTTCAGCCAAGATGCGCAGGGCTTTTTATTTTTGTTAAAACAATTCTTTTAGCCAAAGAACCGACACCACCTATTTCAAATGAACTAATGCGTGTCAATACCGCGAAAATCTTTTTTTCCGAGACCAAATAACCTTTCAGGGGTGAAAACGAACTTCAAGCGTTTCGTGCCATTTTTAGATTCACGATTGTGCTGACAGAGAACCAAGATTTTCAGAGGGACCTAAAATGATATAAAGGGGCAGCAGTCTTTTTTGCCTAATGCTGCGGGCCTTTGCTTTAGGGCTACGACTTTGAATGCTTCTACACCCTCTATCTCTTGCTAAACAAGGCTGTGGCCCATCTTATTGCTTTGACCTCACTTCCTTGAATCAATGCTGCAAGATATGCTACTAATAGGCCTAGACTGCTTGCAAGTTAATTGCTGAGATATTACAATAGAAATTGAACTACAGTTAACAGCTTGAATGGCTAGCAGTAATTTCTACGTCATTTCCGAAGTTATTATGACGTGATGCAACTAACGCTGACCTGTGAGTGGAACGTAACGAAACTGATAAGAAAAAATTTAAAACTTGGTTCGGTCCCCGGTCAAGCTGCAAGCAGCAAGTTGTATACTTGTTGTGAACCAAGGCCGAAAAAATGATACCTGTCTTTATTCAACTAATAAAGCACTCACCGCAGTTAACAAAATCGTATAAAAAAATAGCTGTAAAATAAAACATTACAAGGAAACCAAAATATAGCTTATCAAACTGAAGATTCATTAGCACAATTAAATAGCTTACTGTTATTGCGCTAGAGCTATGGTTATGCAGCAAGCTAATTACATGTGCAATGTAGACAAAATGATGCAACTGATTGCACGGCTCGAAGGCACAAGAAAACTACGCCATTTGCAAATTAGGCGCGCGAATTGTTATGTACTACAGTACCAACATTTAAAAAGGAGCAAAGCAATTCAAGAAAGGATTTAACTACGCGTGGACACAGAATCAGCATTTATAAAGGGCCTCCCTATTTAAAAGATTTTCAAAGACGGTACTCATCAATCCTTCCCACTCCGTCCTGTCAACGGGCAGAAGAATCTCTTTGATGTTATTAGTGGTAACGTATTTCGTCCCATGAACTGCAATACTGGACTTTCAAAGGGACAGTAAAAAGCAATATTTTTCACAGATCATCCAAAGGCGTATGCTGTGTAGAAAAAAAACAATGGTCTCAGATTTGAGCACGATATAACCAGTTTTCTTCAACAACGCGCAAACGAAAAGTTAAGTATTGGTAAAAAGCCACCATTTTGAGAGCAATTGCTTCAAAAAATATGCCACTCCTTTTAGATTAATCCATTTCATCTGGCCTACATCGGTTCTAGCACAGCTGCATCACAAGTACCGAAATTTTGAATTTTAATACACAAATGCATAAAACAGTTTAAGAACTACTACACACACTATCACAGTCACATACGCCATCTTTTTTTACAAATCAGTTTGTAGGCCGGGGTTTGATTTTCACCATGACAACCAAAAATTTTACCAATAAAGTTGCTGTCGCTTTAGCTACCGCGACAAACAACCTACAAACCGCTAAATATCAGAAAACTTTCATTCAACAACTCAACAGCAAAACAACTTCCTCGTGAAGAATCGAAAAAGTACGAAATTACATCGATGCATCGACAGCAAATCAAGTATCAAAACCAAAACAATAAGTGTATCAGTAATGGGTAGAGGGATTTGACAGTAGCAGAGTGTGAAAACGGTCATCTCCATGCAGCCTTTCGTCTCACAGAAATTTTTCACAGGATTGTAAAAAAACACTTCTGGGCTTATCAGCCGTGATCTTTTTAAGTCCGAGACTGGCCGAACTCTCAATTCAGTTCTGGCGCTAAGTTTGTCCCCTTGAATTGTGTAGCCTCACAGTTTTATAAACGAGTCTTCTAGGCTTCTCAAGAAATAATTTAGGAAAGTTTTTTTGGTTGCATTCATAGGAAAAGCGTTTTTTAAAAATAATGTAGGCAAAAGCATCCTCGACACTACAGAGAACATGAGGATTAGGGCAACAAAGTCAAAAACAAATATTTACATTGGTGTGAACGATTGCATAAATTACTAAAAAATTACAAGCTTGAATCATTTGCAATTTTTTTTAGCTTAGGGCATTCAAGACCACTCGCAAAATTAACAAAATATCAAAGCTATTGTCATAAGTAATAGCTAAACGATGAAAAAATGAAACGTGCAAGAAGACACTTAAAAACTTATCACTCAGGTTTGTGGAACGAAGTCCAGCTACGCACTCTTTGGCGACTCTCTGGTCCAGACCCTTGGGAGTTGCCCCGCTTCTGGGGCTCCATGGTCTTCCGCCATGCCCCCATCCCTTGGAAGGGGTCGGGTAACCAACAACAACAACAACACTTCTTCGCTAAGTAGCACCAAAATAAAACTGCACTGAACTAGAAACAAACACAACCATCACACTAGAGTATGCAAATTAAATAAAAATAAAGTTTGGGAGTGCTCAGCCCATTCGTGTGCTCTTTAAACGCAGCTCAATCCAAAGAGCTTTCATCTTAAAACAAAGCAAACGCAGCTTAAAAATGTGCCCCCAGCCCACATTACCAGGGCATTCCACGCCTGCGGACTTATACGTTCATAATTAGTTCGCAAATTGTTACATTAATGTAGAGGCCCGAGCAAGTTCATTGAACTTAGATACAAAACACATTGATACCATTTGGATTGCATTACCATTTTCCGTGGGCTTTAAGAAGCTCCACTACTTCTTCCGATACGACGTGCTTCCTTTGCAAGTTAGGAACGAAATCTGGAAACCGCGACGACGCGTCGACGCCGTAACAGTCGAGAAGCTTCCGGAACATCAACGCGTATCTGAACATGCAAGGAACATGGCTCACATTGCTCACGACATGGCTTGAATTCACGAGGGTGCGAGTTCAAATGCCGAGGCGTTTCCGCCTGCTTGTAAACTGGGGTAAGACTTCATGGAAATTATCCTTCGCGATTGCAGTGCGTTTGGTAAAAACTCGCCGTATCAGCAAAGCGGGTGTGAACCCAACTCGTTCTACTGTAGTAGAGTGGTAGTAATGACTTTTTTTTTAACTTAAAGGAATTTTATTTATTACACGAACAACTAACCTAAACGATGCTTAAATCTTAAATTAGTGATATATTTCCATCCATTCAATCAGAAGAAAACCTTCGCCAACGATACGTCATCTTCGTTTCTAGATCACTTCGTAGTTACCAGGACTGGTGGAGCAACTCATTTCTACCACCAGAATAAAAAATTGCCGTCTAGTACATTTGCTAAGGCACAACACAAACATCGTAAAATTCGAACACAGTCATTGCCACCAGAGCAGCATTCAAATTCATTTGAGCACGTTGCCACACTTTTCAGTCATACACGGAACTTGCGTCAAATCTATTTCTAGTAGCCAGTGCTTCTTCCGCAAACGCGACGACAAAGCTGCAACCATTTTGCATCATTACAAATGCAAACTTGCAGCCACAGCTCCAGCAACGAAATCGGCGTTCGTGGTTGGTCTATATTTGTCTCCGATGACACCACGAGCACTGTACTACTGTAACACGGCAAATCATTTGACAAACTTTCAGTAAACAACTACCTGTCGTTGCTAAGACGAGATAGAAAATTCCAGTATTTAGATTTAATGTTGTGTGGTTCCATGTAAGCCTAAATAATTAAACAATTACGCAAAATATCGCTTGTTTTGAATAAATTTTAGCAGGAAAGCATAACTGGTCCGCTATGTGAAGTACGAAAACAACCATTCTTAGTAAAGATGTTGGTAACGGCAATCTTTAGTCATCTACACTGTAAACCCATGTAAGCTTCTTTTTTTGTTTACGGAAGTGGTGGTTCAATTGAATTGTAAAATCTCGGCACAGCTTCGCGTTGTATCTGCTGAGACCCCTCGCTTGATCAGGGCCCCAAAGCGACGAATACCACTAGTTGACGGTTTAGTTCCAACAGAGCCGGCCTGCTGATGCTGCCTTCCGGTGGTACTGGTTCAGCACTTGAGCTGCATCAACGACGTGACTATGCCACTGGTAAACATCTTACTGGAAACAGATCAGGATTTGGCATGCATCTCCTAACCCCACTTGTTGATAGAAAAATATTAAACTTATTACATCTAGTTGGCGTTAGAGACTATCAAAATATCTGCAACAACACAGTGCATGAGGTGTGAAACCAATATTTTGTGAGTGCGCATTTACCCCTTCTTTCCTTCGAACGAAAACTTGGCATAAAATGAAGATAAATAAAATGAGGACGTGATAAAATAAATAATGCATAAATAAAGATAACAAATAAAATAAAATGAAGACGTGGGCATATAATGCGCTTGGTCTTTTCGTCAAAGCGCATGCTGCCAGTAGCTCACAAGGATGTTTAATCTACCATTCAGAAAAGCTTGGTTACATATGAATGCAAGTGCCACTGGGATAGCCGGTACGTTGGGCGAACATCTCAACGGCCACAGGATCGCATCAAGCAGCATGTTCTGAAATGGTTACTACAATTGACTCGTCCAAGCCATTCTCAACCAGACCGATTTTGCGAAGGAAATGACACTAAACCGGACTGTGACTCTCTCCCATTGGTCAGCATTTTGCAGAAAGGAACAATGTACATTAAACTAAGAGCACAAGAGGTTTTTAATCCTCGGCGCAGCACGCAGCTCTTTCGACCTCAATCATTTAGTGGCTGTTTATATCAAGAATCAGCGCCTGGTGTGATGCAGATATAAAGTTTGTTTACACGCTCAAACTATTTCGAAAATTAACGACGTTCTTATTTGGCCTCTTGCTGTGCTTGCTTTAGCATTTCGCTATTACGAAATCTTTTTCTTTGTCCCACATTGCTATGCTAGCGCAATCATTGGCTTGTCGTGATTACCTACCGTCCAAATTAATGCGATAAAACAACTTAATTACTCTAACTCTTCCCTTTTTGACTCAATACCTCCATTGATGAAAGCGTCACAAAAAGCTTATGGCTAAAACAGCTTTTTTCAGAGCTATATGAAAATGGTATTTCAAATTTGCACCCTAACTTGATCGAGATCACGTTCGAAAGAAACGGAGTTCACTTCCAATTAATCATAATAAATCCAAAATGCAGACTGGTAACCCATCACCAACAAGGTAGACCATTGGTAGATGAACCTCGGTTGGACGACCTAACACTGGTGGGTACTTAAGTGTCGCGTCTTAGGACACATAGGATGAGCAACTTCTCTGATCTAACTCGGTGACTTCGTTAGTCGTTACTGCAAAATTAAGGGCTTAAAGCTTGAGAAAGGCAACATCATAAGAAAGACTGAGTAACAGCGTCTGTTGTAAGCCTGAGATGCAGCTCCTGCATTTTTCATATGCCGATGCCAAGAGATTTTACATGTATATGACGATACCAACATATAAATCAAACACAAATAAAAGTAGCGTTAATTAAGAATTACAACTCAACACAATATTCTATTTACAATCGTGAAATTGCGAGATGTTGTTTTCCGATCTCCTTCCTCGTGATGGGGACATAGAAAAAACCATGGAGACCCAGAAGCTGGGCTACTCCCCAGGGCCTAGACCAGAAATCGTATACAAAAAAGGAGTCGCCAAAGATCGAGCGACGCTAAGAGTCCGTAGCAGGACAGAACAGAATAAAATCTGTAGTGTCCTTAATCGGAATACCGCAGGCACTGCATGAAACATTCTCAATTCCACCAAATCCAGAGAGACAAAAGTTTAACAGAAGGCCGTGTCCGTTGCAGCACGGGCAACGAGGAAACGCAAGTTCTTCAGAGGACACTGAGGGGACTTGTGTGTCGAAAAATTTTGATGAGACATTACGCCTCCAGTCCAAAAGAAGAGATGATAGGACACGAGAGGAAATAGGTGACTGTGGATGATTGAAGCAGCGTACCTCGTCTGGCAAATTCATCAGTCGTGTCATTGCTAGGAAGAAACGAGTGTTGGAAGACCCACTGTGGTCAAACAGAAAGGAGAAGAGAACGGGTAGTTTTAGCCAGATATGCCAGAGAGAGCAAGAAGAACGGAGGAAAGTGCAGCAAGGACAGAGCGGGAGTCTGAGAGAAGAAAAATGGCGGCGCAGGTTTCAGAAGAAAAACCTAAACACATTGGGCCCGCCAAGTAGGAAAGGGTAGCCTCAGCGCAACAAAAAGAGCAGTTTTCAAGAACGCCAAGGCCTCCTCTGCCAAAAAAAACAGGGAAAAAACCATCTGTCCAAATCACGACATCGTGACACGGGAGAGAGTCAAGATGGGAAAAAGCGCCTTCTTGGCGAGAAATAGAAGGGTCAGAGCAAAAGCATGCAGTAGAAAGAATTGACTCCACCTAGAAAGAAGATGGAATCCATGGAGCAAAGAGAGGGCAGGAAAAGAAAACTTCCCTAGGAGAAAGCATAAACGGGTGATGGGTGACAATCTTTCCAAGAGGGCCTACAAGCCCTTAATTTCACGTCATGTAAGGCCATTCCTGAAACAGGAAAAGGATGGAAGATTCAAGTGCTCGCTCATAAGAAAACAGCGCGAAACGAGTCAGGGTGGCTCATACAGATGGCAGGTACGCCTCAAGGAGATGGGGAAAAACGGGGGGCAGCTCGTGATGGGATCGCTGGCCGCTTGGTAAGAGCGTTTCAACTTGGTAATGTTGGTGACGCTGAGAAAAGGAAACTATCCAAGAGAAGGAAAGCTCTGTGCAGAATAGATAAGGACTCTTTGATGGAGTCACATGAGGGAGCAGAGATGCACAGTAAGGCCTTGAGACGAGTGAAAAATTCGGCCTTCAGCGAAGATATGTAATTGAAAAAAAAAGTGCGATCAAAGGTGACCTGAAGAAAAGTCGGATTAGCATTGACGTGAAAATAGAAGTTAAACAGAGAGAAACGGAGTCAAATGCTATTCTGGTGGGTATTCAGGGGGAAAAAGGAGGCCTCACTTATGACCGAATTGAGAGGAAGGCGTCAATGCTCAGATCAGCGCTCCAGTCGAATCAGGGCTCCTTGTGTCGCCTCCACGCCAATAGCAACATAGGAGGAGAAGGACCAGATAGTCACGTTGTCAGCACAAAGAGAAAAGAGAACAGCTGAAGGAAGGAGGTAGAGACGCTGGGACAACCTTGATGAAAAGAGAGACAATAACAGGAACAAAAAACGTATTGCTGCGGAACACCTCGACAAATTCGAAAATGACTTTCGTCAATTTTAGAAAACCATGCAAGCGCGCCTATTAGAAAGGAAAGATGGAGTCCATCACACAAAGCAATGAGGAAGACGAAACAAAATAAGCTTGTAAAAAAAGCGGGGTGCCCGACAAAATCAAAAGTGGCAAGAGCCGTCCGAGAGCCGGCTTGGGTTTGTTAAACCCATTCGAAATGGACTGAGAAAGATAACCAGTTTAATCGAGAGTAGATATAACAAGGCCAGCATGGCAGGGAAAGAAAGAATGGAGTAAGACTCCGAAAAAGAAAGTGGACGAAATAGCGGGATGCGCTCGCGCAGCTTTGAGACGCAGAAGGTAGGCAAGATAGGCCGTAAGCAAGCAGGTGAGTCGAGATGTTTTCCCATCTTACGAATGGGAATAATAGAGGATACTTCCTAATGGAAAGAAAGGAATGCAAAGACCAAGAAATATTGAAGATACGAAGGAGATGCATGTCGGAGCAAGAAAGATCGTCAGTATGGGATAGGCAACTCTGTTTGGCCGGCAGCAACAGCCGCAATGAATTTACTAGAGAAGAGAAGAAAGAGGAATGAAATTCAGGGTAAGAGGCCGGCAGAGCTTAAACGGATAGTAGCTACGCAAAGCCTTTGGCTGAGGACAAATGAGAACCTTACGTAGTAGATTGGGGACCCCGGAAGAGATCGAGATAGAGGGAGAACAGCTGCAAGAGTGAGAGCTAGAAAGGTAGTTAAACTCGAAGGGAAGGAAGGTGGACCTTAAATGTGTCGATATGAGGAGATACAACATTGTACTGACCTGTCTCTCCAGTTTACAAAGCCGGCGCAAACAAAACTAGGATAATGATAGAGTTGAGATAAACGTTGCCGCTCATCAGAAGAATAAGAAGTGATAGAGAGAAGAACAAGGGCAAGACGAAAAACTGACGACCGATTTAAAGAGAGTGTGTGCTGCCTTTCTGCGATCGATCAAAGGGTAGCACGGCAAAAATAGTTTGGTGTGGGGAGCCCTTAATGTACCTTGGCACCCTCGACAAGGCCAACACCTATTTCGGTCCAACTCATCGGAGTCGGAGATCGCATCACCGCGCTGAGACGACTGTTTATTGGTGCAGAGATTGGAAGTTCAATTCCCATGTCGTATACGCGGAGCCGTTCGTTCGCTTGCTTGCACTGCCGGTGACAAATCGTAGAGCGCCAGCAATATTGGCACCTGAATCGTCCAATAGATTTGACTTAGATATGTAGAAAGACTTAGATGTGACTGGAGAAAAAATACTAACTTACCGCATGTAAAATAACACCCAGTGAGAGAGCATAGATACAATTCTGAGTTCGTGAAAAAGTGGAAAAATACTTCAAATCGGTAGCGTTTTGAGACAAAATCTGAAAGATTAGTTGAAGATTAAGCTGGCATTGTGTTGTTGGAACATGGACTTGAATAGCGAATACTAAAGGACAGAAGTTCGATTACAAATCTCGTCAAGCAAATAAAGCATGCAAACTCTTAGATGCAAATTCTAATACCAACAGTCGTTTGTGTGGATATTCAACACATTATATAAAAATTAGAAGTAATACCTAGCTATGTACAACACAAAAAATTGTCATGCGAAACACTACTGTCATTGAATTTGATTACTACCTGAAGTAGTTTCAGCAGCAAATACAGAGACATCGTTGAGCTTCGATAGAAACAAGAGGCAAGCCCAGCAAAAGCGCCAGAAATGGAACTAATCCATGGAGAATCACTTCCCAGTATCCATCTCAATCCACAGTCGCTCAACTGCAAGAGTTGTGGAAAAAATGGCTACAGCAGTTTTATGCAGTACAAGCACAGCTCTGTAATCGAGCCCACACAGAAATATGCTGCTCTGCTCCAGAGAATGGCACTTTAAAGCAATTTCCATGCTCTAACGTAGTGTCAACGGCAGAACGATAATGTGGCAGCAAAAATCGTAACTTCGAAAAAGATTTAAATAAAAATCAGATTAGATCAGGCACGGGCAAACTTTTTAGGGTGAAAATTTGACGGACGAGCTGGATGAATGCAAAAACGCAAATTTATTACAACGATACCATAGCACCGATGGAAGACATGATGCAAAAATAAAAAAATCACACTAAAGTTTATTCTTATTTCCGTGTGAACAATGCAATCAAGTAGTTTCTTTTATCAGTGCATCAAAATTTCGTTTAGTCAGCATGGGTGTGGCAATTCCAAAAACAAATCCGTCTTGATTATTAGTTAAATGGGATCTGTGATGTCTATCACACGAAATGTCTGCTCATACATGACGTAAAAATAAAAAACACAAGCATTATCCATGCCATCTCCCACAATTTGGAAAATTTGGTTTTATTTAGCGAAGCATAAAATTGATTTTTTTTCTTTAAATAAAGTCCTTCTGTAGACTAACCCGCTCAAATTTGAACTCACCGTAACCTTTTCTAAGTCTTGTGTCAGGGTACACGACATAATTTCAAGTTAATCCTGAGAGAAAAAGATACCCACTTTTTTAAATCTGGTTTTCTCTCCGTTAACGCAAGTAGCCGGATTCACCTCATAAAATTTTGTAAATTTGAAAACCTACAGCGGAAATCTATGTGCATGTCACCTAATCGTTTGTTATATTTATTACATGTTGAGAAGCCTCTTGTTACATGTTGTGGGTTATAAGGAAAAGCATTGCTATTTGATTTTAAAAGCTTTCACAATTGTATACATTTCGTATGCAAATCAATCTACGCACTTTGATACGGTCATCAAAAAAATGGAAAATTGAAAAAGCACAACCATGTTTTGTGGGATTACTTGGCGTGCTGGATTGACCAATAAAACAAACTGAATCAAGCCAGCAGACCGGAATTTGCCCATGCCTGGTTTAAACCATAGCGGCAGTCTATTTTCAACCAATCGTAAATATAGATGGGTTGGCCCACAACCAACAAGATAGAGAACCAATGTGGCGCGGGAACTCGATAGTGGCAACTCGCAGCCTGCTGCGTGAGCCATTTCACTATTCTAACCAGAAGCACAATTTTACCATCAAAAGTAACTTTTGATTTAGAATGACATAACGTATGCCTACCCTCAGTAACACAACGTAAGAACAGATAAATCGAGCCAAAGGAAACCTTGTAAAAATTTTCCGACTATTTCGTTTGATCTGAACCCATCGCAATAAGTTGGCACAAAAATCAAGAGCACTTCCACAAAGAAAACCACAAAATGCTCCCTGCAGCAACAAAACAATACGTTATTCACACATTCGCTGGCAATCTCACGTTTAAAACTTGGATGATTTAATGAGGAATTGAGCTCTTAAAACCCCATTAAGAAGCGAATTTTGGACAGAAAAACAAACAAATCGCCCATAATGCTTACTTCAAGAATATGTGCAAGACAAGAACGATGACGAGGAGACAGTCTGTACTTGACGTGAAACGAATTCAACCTTATAAACAAGATAAACTCTTAAACGCATAATCACAGCAACGTTATCATTAACAACAACTCGAGTTTTTGCCACATGTTGTTGGGGAGAAATGTGAATTTTAATTCAAATATTGTCGTTTTCATCTTTGTTTGAATAGGATCTTAGCAACATTTATGTCAAAAATTAAAGTCCGAGGTTTTTGATAATCCCACAAAACATGGTTCTGCTTATTTCTGGGAAAACGAAATTAACACCAGGGCAGATGTTGGGGTGGGTACTACAGGCCTTTTTTACAAATGCTGTTTTAAGGTGGCACAATAAGCTATAGCCCTAAACTAAGTAGGAATATCACTGTGCTTGGAATAAAAGACCAACATTATAATCTTTAAGGCTTTCAATTGTCGCAAGTCGCACAATCATTTTATTCAATCGCAGAAAACCTTTTCTGTTGTACTTCAACTTTGTGAAAGGCCTAGTGAAAGTTGTATTCACAGTGCCTATGCAGTCATTGAAATATCTGCCTCATAACTAGTAAGCTATTGCGATTTTTCAAGCTTCAAATGAGTTCTGCATAATTGTAACGGAAAGAAAAGCACTTTAGAAGTTTTTCTATTTACATATGATACGCACATACAAATACTTCAAATCTATTTAGTTTTCAAAAAAACAAAAAAATTCAGCGCACATGCCCACGGAACACTTACAAAGCTAAAAGCTGGATTTACATCTATCTTCGCTTTGTAGAGCTTAGGACGTGGAGGTTCAGCGGATGTCACGCCACTATTCACTTGCTTTCGTGCCACTCTTTTAAGGAAAAATTACATTCCTTTAAATTTTATATGCTCTACTATTAGCATTTTAACGAAGTTTCGAGCAATAAGCCTTCTATTCAAAGGCAGAAATAACTGCCGCTACAATAGGCGGCTGAACACAACACTTACCTTTCTAAAATTAAATTGAACGTCTTTCTCAGAGGAAATGTAGCTTCGAACCAGTTTAAAATCTTATTTTCAGTTCCCCTTTTTGATAATTCGTAGCCAACGCATTGACCCACAATAAGATTTGGGTAAGATTTTAATCGCTCAGTCCTGCAATAATATTCATGCATTTACCAAGTTAAACCTGAAATAACACAAAGTAGCTGACGGCACTTCGAACTAACCTGAATGGTGTGCAAAAACGCCAGTCTTGCACAAGCAAGTTTCTACTGTTTTGTGTTTTCATTGTCTTGTATGTTCAGAGTTTTGCACAAATATTCTAGTAACAGGAAAGCCAGTGCGGTTACTCCTGGAACAACTATACATTTGGTTCGAAAGTTGTAGAGCTTTAGTATCGCTGGTAGAACGATTGCAAGTGCATTTCCATTTCAAATGTAACCAAAAAACATTGCTATCAGCCTTTTCCAACAAACCAACCACACAAAATTCATCAACATCAACCAAGCGTCATTGCATTTACGAAAGAATTGAAAGTCAACAGACGGCTTATACCCAGATTTGTTCGTAGCTTACTGACAACACTAACAGGCCAGTAAGTGTTTAAGATCTTTCCTTCACTCGAAATTTCGTATTGCTTGCAAGCTTAGTATTGAGACAGATTTAAAATAAGAAATCACCTGTGCAATGTGATGAACCCCGAGCTGGCAACGCAAAACAAAAGCACCTAAAACAAGTAAATAAAACCGCGTCACAAAAAAACTTCCAACTTTATTCATACATCTTCAAATTTTTTATCTCAAAGCATCTGTTGCAAAACCGAAAAAGGCAAAACAAAATCATCAGTACACAACATCATCAAAACTAATAAGGTAGCAAACTTGATATTTTCAAAATTGCTGCAGATTTGTCAAATCTGACTTACATCATAATCAAACAAAGCACATCACAATAAAAATTGGATGCTATTCTATACCTCCCCGTATGGCAACGGTTTAATGTACTTTCTGTAGACTGCCATTGAGTGTAAAATTTCAATCGCCTGCAATTGAAAAAGTACTTACACAAAAATATAAAGCTCAGTTGATCAATCATCTTTTAAGCAGCTGAAAATAAAACTAGACGGAACACAATTATTACTAGTCACACAATCTAGCACATGCTGGTTGATTAAATTATCAGCCAAGAACACAAACACTTAAAATGCATTAAACACTGTTAACTATATTCTGGTAATTTCACTAAGCCGCAAGTCGTGAATAATTTCATTAAAACCAAATGAATTACAAGCTGGTTAATAACGCTGCAAATCTTACAAAACAGAGAAAAGACTTTTGACTACAAAGTTTTAAGGTATATGACAGTGACATTATCCAACACGCACTTACCATTACGCTAGAGTATATTGATACCAGTTTCCTCCTTAAAAAATAAACAAAGTCTCAATGGCTTTGCATACAAGAAACAAACAACCAAAGCCGCAATTAAAGAGAAACAGGATGTTTCAAATCAATTTTTTGCAAATGAGTAGAACCTTACTTTTATCAGAAATTTGTAGTAAGAAATTTTCCAGCCAAAGTTCCTAAATGTCAACGAAAACGTTTTTAATAACAAACTTTCTAGGCATATTAAAGTGCAGTTTCGATTTTTTTCCACAAGGTTTTAACTTCTCATTGAACATAACGTAACTAATAAAATCACTGTTGAAAATGTGAAAGATTTAAAGTAAACATACTTTTAAAACATAAATTACAAAACTTCAAGTACGGCCAGGTACCTAGCCAAGACACGAAGCAATGTTACCTGTGCTTTCTTTCAATAGATAAACAAATATAACCAACCACGCATGATACCACAAACGAGTGCCAGCCATAAAACTTTCCCAATATATGCCTGAAAACACAAAAATAAATTTCAAACAGCTTTTATTAGTAACAACAGTTTTTTGCTCTAAGCAGTTGAGATAGTATTAAGATTAAGATGAGGATTTGATTAAGATATTAATTACAACATCAGCACATTCAATCAAAACAAACCCTTCAATAGAGTGCTTTTAGTAAGAACTGAGAAAATAAACTGAAGGCAGTGACTACTTTTATGTGACCACAAGAAAATTTCTGTACAGCGTGCTTACAGCACCATAAGAAAATTTCTGCAAGCTGCTTTTCCTTCACTGTAAAAAAAACGGTTGTCTGGTAATTGATCGCACTAACTGTTCCTCTGCTCGAAAGCAACAGTGATGTGAAAAACTTTGAAAACGGCTTTGCCATTTGGAAGGTTTAAAAATGCCTATACGTCATTTGATTACAATGTTACAAATCAATGCATCCTCTAGATCAGTGGTTCCCAAACTTTTTTTTCGGCGACCCCAATTTTCGTAAAATTAAAATTTACAAACGTTGGCGACCCCGCAATATAAAAATATTGTAGTACAGTACAGTAGATATTTCAACACAAACACAATGTATTTAAATTTATTCAGTGAGAAGAATGCGCCTGTATGTTGTCAGTAAGTTTTTGAAATCTTGGTGTGATTTTGCTCAGGCATAACCGCATGTCATGTTCTATATTCAATCGATTTCTATGCTTTGATTTTAGCACACTCATTGCACTGAAGCCTGCTTCGCAAAGGTACGTTGTTGCAAATGGAATCAGTTGCTTAATGACATATTTTGCCATGGTAGGATAAACTGGGTATATTGAAACCCAAAAATAAATATTTGCTTGTAAATTTGAATGTTTCTTCTTGAATGATTCGAAGGATATACGGTTTGATGCTTCAGCTGTCATTTCTATGAGTTCTTCCTCAACTTGTAGAGGTAGATCAGGAAAATTAGAAGATGCAAAAGGATCAATCATCCAATCTTGTTTGTTGGTGGGTATTAGAGCGTCATTGTAATAGTGTTTAAGCTTTTTGATAAGTTGTTCAAGATGTTCAGTTATGATACCTTGTACATCAATATTTCTCTCGGAAAGGTAGGCCTTTAGTTGAGGAAACATATCATATTTTTTTTTTCACGTAACTTTGCCACAGGATCAACTTCTTGTAATAAGCATTAATTTTTGCGTTGTGATCAATGACTGTGAATCCAGGGCCTTGCATAGATTGATTAAGAGAGTTCAGTGAGTCAAATATGTCCGCTAAATATGTAACGTTTGCCATAAACTTTTCTTGACTAAATTTTTCCGCCAAAGCCATTTTTTCTGTTTCTTCAAAAAGGTGATTATTTCTTCTTGTAGTTCAACAACTCGCTTTAAAACATGACCACGTGATAACCAACGCACCTCTGTATGCAACAGCAAACTGGTGTGGTTGGCGCCAATCTCATTGCATAAGCAAGAAAACAAACGTTGATTAAGAGGTCTTGCTTTTATGTAGTTCACGCATTTAAGAACGGAATCTAGCGTATCATGCAACGTCTCCGACAGAGCTTTTGCTGCTAGTGCTGTGTAGAAAGCAATGCGTCCATGTTATACCTGGCACTTTGTCTTTAACACGTTTTACCACTCCACAGTTGACACCAGTATTTGCTGCTGCTCCATCTGTACAAATTCCAGCACATTTATCCTAAGGAATTTCATGCTCGTTAAAGAAAGTGTCAAGGCATTGAAAAATGTCCTCTCCTTTAGTATGTAAAGGCAGAGGTTTACAAAACAACCTATCTTCTGATATTTCCTCATTATTAACGTATCGAATAAATACAGATAGCTGCGGTTGGCTAGCAACATCTGTAGATTCATCTAATTGAATTGCATAGAATGGAGAAGCTTTTACTTGCTTCACAATTTGGTTGAGGACATCACTCGACATATCTTCAATCCTTCGCTTTACGGTATTGTCTGACAAAGAAATAGAATTTAATTTTTCACTTTCTCTATGTCCTATCATTACTTTTACGACTTCTTTCATTACGGGGAGTATTAGCTTTTCTCCAATTGTATGTGCTTTCTTTTGCTTTGCTATTTCGTAAGATGCGAGATAGGAAGCATAGACAGCAGATTTATTTACTGTTGTGAATGCTTTCATAACGTTTGCTTGTGATGAGAGCGCTTGTAATTTACTTCGAAAATACTCTATTGGTTTATCGACACAAGCTGGATGGTTTGTTTCCAAGTGACGAAGAAGTTTATTCTTCTTCAACGATTCTTTAGAAAGAACTTTTTCACAGACAACACATTTAGGTTTTTCATTGACCTCCATAAAACCAAGTTTTAAAAAAGCTTCATCATATGTTCGTTTTCTAGTATTTTTAGCAGCCATTTTGATTCAGTTTAATTCCAATTAATTTAGAAATATATAAAACAGTAAAAATTAGTGTTCCTATCAAAAGAATATATAACATCTTGTAATACCAGATTACGTATTAGTAAATAAATTATTTCTTACAGTTCTGTCGAGTTTTGTGGGGTTATACTATATTTGCTTTGACGATAAATATACGCCTAACACGCTAGAATTTTACTTCCAACTTTGTTTCGCTTCCATCTTACACGATAATCGAACTCTTGTGAAAGGCAATTATTTGTATGCAAACTTACTACTGAACTTTTCTTCCTTGAACTCTTATAAGACAATTACTTTTCTTCCTTGAACTCTTATAAGACAATTACTACCGACAACCACGTGTCGCACAACTTACTGAGCTCTTCTTCAGTGAACTGTCACACGCTCTGAACAATAATTACGCAATCGTCTTCGAGAATATCCCGAGCAATAAAGAGAAAAATATTTAGAGCAAGAGCAAAATCCCGCATCGGCTGATACACGTCACAATTGTCATTTAAAAAAACTTTCCCATGAACCAGTTACGGGTAATTCATTATAGTAACGAAATTCAAATTATTTCAAAGACTAGTTATAAAAGTATTAAGTTCATTGTTACTGTCTGAAGGAAATTTCACTGAATGTCGAAAGGTTTCGCTACATACAATTTTTTTCCAAAATCTTTTATTCGTTTAAGAATAGGCGACCCCAGAAAACATTTACGTGACCCCACTCGGGGTCGCGACCCATAGTTTGGGAACCACTGCTCTAGATCACAGAATACGATGCTTCTATCATATGACATAGCACATTACATTTGAAGTCTATCATAAAAATTACAAAAATTGAACGAGCAAATGCAAAATGCCGGCTTTTGAATTTTTGGCCATCACTCTTCATTCGCTTTTTTACAGGGTATTTTCAAGTTATAAAGTTGGTAGAAAAGTCAGTTCTACCATTTTTAAGGTGCAGAATCTAAAAATGACGCTATTATTATTCTACAACAACTACTTTAGCAGTTATATGCCATATCATGACAGGACAGATCTCAAACATAAAAAATGAGACGACAAAAAATGCATTGACCTTTACTCCAATGGCCCTTGTACCTCATCCTGAACAACAAAGCAATAATTTTCTTAAAAGTCAACAAGGACGATTGCAGTTTCAAACTGAATTGCTTCTTTTTTGATCGTGACATTTAGCGATAGCAGAGTGAGCAATCAGTCTGTCCAGTTACGGTATAGACAATTCAACAAATTCATCAGTGGAAAGTGTCACAGTACTCAGTGTTGTTTGGTCAGTCGACTGCCATTGCTTGAATTATATTTTTGATATTTGCTCCAACCATTCCAGTTATTGCAATTTGGAAGCCAAACCAGCCTTTTTAGGACAGTTGGAGCATCGATATACCATGCAGATTTAGCTAGTTTTATCACAAACCATAATCTGCATAATCTCTTTATAATATCTTTGGCAAGCAGTAGCTAACAGCCTCGCATTTTGGTGAAGAGCACATACGCAAACAGTGTGACTACCTGATGATCGCAATAAAACACATCACTTTGGCTGGAGGAAACAAAATTTGAAAAAACTCATTTTGACGTTTTGATAAAGGTTTCTAAATCTGATGAACAACCCTTACAAATTGCATAAAAGAAGCCACTCTTGTTGATAAAGTTATTTATCTCACACAAGCGAAATCACTGGAACCTGGCAATAACCTGGAAAATTTATCATCTTGGTAAAAACTATACCCAAGAGAAACAACCATCCTCATCAATGCCTCTTCTGGAAGCCCGGGTTGGCTTGGTAATAACACCATGCTGCGCTTTCAGTGCCAGTTCAAGTCAAACAATGCAAAGCTTACACTGAAAAAATTCAGATGCCTTTTTAGTATTCTGGTTTACAAATTCAAATTTGAACTTTTTAAGCATGTGAGTATGCAGCTTGAAATTTTGCCTGTGGATTAAGCATCAGTTTGTTTAAATCTTGAGTGGGAATTGCATCTGAGCTTGTACATGATCTCTCATCAGAGAATATATTCAGTTGTTGCGTTTTGGCTACTTAAGTTTAGATTTTGTATCACAGCTGATACAAAATCAGCTTAAAAAAAGGATAGTTGTTAATGTATCAAATTTCCGTGCATTGCTATTGGAAACTGTCCACAGATCAGTACAAGTTTTTTCTCGTCAGGAAAATTGAAATAAGCTTATAGCCTTTGTTTTGTCCTTGTCATCAGAAATAGCTACGTCAATGCAGCCTGGCACCAACACCATTTAACAATTGTGCCACTTCTCTTTTTTTCAGTTCTCACTCTGTCTTTTTTTCCATTTTCTTTCTCTCCCTTTCTGGGACAAATGGCAGAAGGTTGCCACCCGATTTTGTTAGGCTGCAATGCAGTGCTGTGGAAAACCAAAATAAGACCCATAAAACTTCAGACAAGGCCCCTTTTAAAAATATTTGGTGAGAAAGGGAAGAAAACCCTATTTTCAATGCAAAATAAAGATAAACAAGATTTTAATCCAAATTGAGGGTGAAGTCTCGTTTATTTGCCGAATTACTCTTCCAAAATCCAATTTTCTGAACAATATTCTACACACGAGGCCACTAGACAAGGCCAGGGAGTATGAAGGAAACTGGTTATCAGAGTTTTGATGCAGTGGGTCCTCAGTCACTTGTTTCTTGCACATTAACCCTAGAAAGACCGAGATTTTTCTTTCTAGAAAGACCATAAGGGTCAATTGACCCCTTAGTGTTTAAAAGTGGAGGAAGACCTACTTAGTTGTGTTTTATTACTATATGTAGAAGAGAGCCAAGCAACAATTTATTTCTTCTTACATTTCTGTAGATTTTTACGTTATTACGGTTTTATTTATCAGAACTGGACAATGGCTATCCTAAAAACATCATCAACACTCAGATCACCAAGAAAATTGCTCAGTTCTCCACCCTTAAGCGATTTGGCCCTGAAAAGTGTCCTGTGCACTTGAGGGTCCCTTGGATAGGTAAGCCATCAACAAACTTGGAAAAAGAAGTCAAAACCGCCGTGGAAAGCTGCTATGGTTCCATCAGCACCCGCTTGGTCTTTACGTCTAAACGCATGCTGCCTGTGGCCCGCAAGGATGTTCTACCTGCCATTCAGAAAAGTTTTGTCATATATGAATACAAGTGCCACTGTGACAGTTGGTATGTAGGGCAAACATCTCAACGACTACAGAATTGCATCAAGCAACATGTTCTGCAATGGTTAAGACAGCAATTGACTCGTCCACGCCGATCTCAACCACACAGATCGTGCAAACGAATCGACACCAAACCGGATTGTGACTCCACCAATGGTCAGCATCTTTTAGATAATGATCGATGCGCATTAAACTATGATGATAAGCAGTTTTCAATCCTCGCCGCAGCGTGCAGCTCTTTCCATCTCAATCTTTTAGAAGCTACTTATATCAAGACCCAATGCCCGGTGCTATGCAGACAGAAAGAGTTTGTTTACACTCTCCAACTCTTTCGATAATCGTGGCATTTGGCCTCCTGCTGCGCCTTCTCTAACTTTCGCAATTGCAAAATCTTTTTTGGTGCGCTTTGCAATACTAGTGCTATCATTGGCTTGTCTTGATTGCCTAACGTCCAAACTGTTCACATATAACAAACTTATTCACTCTAGATCTTCCCTTTTGACGCGATACCGCCACTGATGAGAGCGTCATGAAAAGCTTCTGGCTCAAACAGCTTTTTTGAAAGCTATATTAAAATTCTGTACCACCAACAAAATACCAGTAAGTTTCCAAACTGCATTTCTTGTATTTTACGCAGTGGAGATATGAACATAAATTTTGCTTTGTTGTTCTGGTCGATTAACCTAATTTCAAAGAAACCATTTCAATACATACTTGTTTTAGTTTAAAAAATCAAGCAATATTTTCAGTTAAACTGCTTATAATTACCATTGCTGTGATTTTTGTAAAGTAAAACAAAAGCTAAAAAATAATGTGGTATGCCAAAAAGAAAATCAAAGTTTACTGAAGAACTTGAACAGAAGTATTTATTTTTTAGAAAAGGACGAGATGAGTTTGAAGCAGAATGCATTACTAGTGGCTACAGAACTTTTGTTTCTGTAGCAAATTAAGGCAAACTTAGCCCAGCCTTGCAAAACAACTTGTAGGGCTGAAAATAATTATTATCAAAAACCTTTTTGGTAATGAAAATATGTCCTCCTTTTTGGTAATGAAAATTTGGTCACCATATACATTATACAAGCATAGAACACAACATCTTGTGCTTTGACTTATTTTGAGATTGCCTATATAAAACTGAAGTTTACTCAATCTTCAAACAGCTACCATTTCAGCCTTTTTGGCATCATCAGTAAAGCACAGAGTATTCCAGTGCACATTATTAATCCACAGGGTACATAATGCTGGAAAAGCCATTTTGTTTGTGGTCAGTGTTCCCTTTAAACGCAAAAAAAGTGCGAATTTGCGAAATTATGTCCGGCGGATTCGCAGTTAAAATTCTACAGTGCATAAAAAAAGTCCGGCGGTTTTTGGTAACTTTTTCACTGTGTTAAAATTTTTGCAATTTTGTTTGCAAAATCTTAACCAACTGTTAAATGCATGGGAGACAGTGAAAAGAAATCCAAGTCAGAACAGATGCTTTTTTAGAGCAGTGCAACGTCTCACGCAAACATCGCGCGGCTGTGACGCAACAGCGAATGACGGCGACTTAAATTTCGCGCACGCCATTGCCTCACTTTTTTCTATAACAAATGATCTCTCCAACAATTAACCTGAAGTAAAATCAATTTTTTTGTTTACTGTTTCCCAGCCGATTTCAATCGTAGCTAAAGAGCAGTAATAGCAAGCAGCTCTCAAACTTCAGTTTTAACACAAGACATCATTATTCGAGGGAAGTTTGAAACTGAACTTGCTTAAAATCTTTATGTTTTCTTTACGTTTCAACGCTAACTTCAATCGTGCTTGTTAAGATAAAAAAAGCACATAGTTCTCGCTTTCAGTTAAGCACAAAAACACCATTTTTGAGGGATTGGTTCAGTTTTTGTACGTTACAAATAAACAACCTTCTTTTACTAGCCATTTATAAACACTAAAAATATAAAAGAATACAACTTCTAACCAATTTAGTTTTGAATTCCCTTCAAATACTTTCCGAATTGAGATTGCAAGTTTGCTTGCAATTGCAAAAACCTGTTGTTTAATTGTTTACGATGGATAGAGCAATGTAAGTTATCTTATTATTTACCGTAATCAAGCAACAATTAAAGTTCGAAAGTAATTTTTATTTTGTCATAGTCGTAATAATCTACCTAACATCACATTACTTCATAAAAGTTCTATTTCTTTTGCTCATGTCGGGCGTCGGCAAAGGGTTAATTTTATTTACGCACATTTTTAACCTGTCATTCCTAAGTGCTTACGAATCATTGTTGCAATGGCTGTAAAGTTTGAGACCAAATTTAACCGCAATTAACTTACTGAAAAAAAATAGCCCGGTATTTCGCCGCCGTCTTATAACAAACGATAGGCTACCTGTTTGTGAACATTTTGGGGCTGACATAGTCACGCTGATTATTACGTCACCAAAGCGCATTGTCACAGTTTTGACTTTCCTTTCCCTGCAAACTTGTCCGGCGGTTTTCGTACATTTGCTAGCAATTTCGCACTTGTGCCGGCGGTTACACACTTACTAAAATCTTAGAGGGAACACTGTTTGTGGTACATAACAACTTTTCCACACTGACTCACAGAGTACTCAAATTGAACAAGCAGGAGGTTACACATAATGGTAGCACAACATGATGTTGGCAGGTAGAAACTAAAATTTATATGATCAAAAGTACAGCAAAAAAATATTAAATATACCTCAATAAGCAAAAACCTCCCAATGCAAAACTTCCACTGGATGATACAAACAAACTTGAACATATAACATTTTGAAAAAATTCAATTAGATCCTTTCTATCTTCGTGCTTTCTGAAGTAGAGCTTAATAATATAGTCCACCTAAATAAATAGACAAAGTTAAAAAAATTGTTGGCTGCTGACAAAAACATCTGTAGATCTTTGCATTCTCCTTAACTTTAATAATCTCCAAGTCAGCAACCACTTGCAGATGTTGTTGCAATTGGTGCAGCCATTGCACTGTATATTTAATGATCAACTTTGTATTTAGAAAGCAAGCAGAACTAAGAAAGGCATATAGGATGAAGAACAGCACTGAAACATAATCAAAATTCAAGCTAGCTCACTTACTGTATAATAAGGAATGTAAATAGCAAGAGCATTTTTTAAAGAAGTAACGTAGCTATCAAGAAACACTCTGAAACAGTTTGGATCCCATGTGTGCCCAAGCTCATAGCAAGTGTAAGGAACAGCATCAAAAACACTGAGAGTATTCTTGCTCTGATTTCCCATTGAGCAGTTGACTGATTGTCAGATTAATGTACAGAATGCACACAGGTATGCTTTGTCAATCTACAGATCACAGACACTAACTCAAAACAATCTACTATGAGCTGATCTAGCTAATTTAAACAAAAAGCTAAATCACAAAAGCAAAATTTAAAGTTGAGAGGTTCATAAATATTTGGCAGTGGCTATTTTGCTGTCAACGGCAATTTGCCCTTGGAATCTATTTTGCCGTGATCATTCACGTGTGTTTATATAGCCAAATTTGCTATAATCGCATCAGTGACTCTGTGGTGTAGTGGACAGAACGCTGGTCTTGAGATACCATGGTTGTGGGTTCGAATCTCAGCTGGCCAGGGCTTTAAAAGAAAGGCAGTGTACACTGAAGGGGAAGGCCCGGTATGTAAATGTACGGGGCAGTGTACACTGCAAGGGATTGTACAGGGTGGGGGATAGAGACCTGGGGGTGCAAAATTTTTTTTAATTGGTTTTTAAAATTGACCAATCAGAGACGACCAAAAGTTGCATGATTAGTACGTCATTAAAATTGACCAATCACAAATAACTCATGGCAAAATTGTCTCTGAGGGCAAATTGCCGTCGACGGCAAAATAGCCACTGCCTAAATATTTCCAGTGACAAGACAATTATTTGTTGTTATAATACTGTACTGTCATACTATTAAATCTTTGGAAGTGGCTGTTTTGCTGTCGACAGCATTTTGTCCTTGGAGGCTATTTTGCTGTAACCATTTACATGTGTTTACGGTGTATAGCTATAGCTGCTTTCACTCTGCAGTGGTCACTGTGGCACGTAGATAGTTCAAGAGCAGCTCTCTCAAACATAGCCTAATCAGACCCACAAAAACTAAAGAAATTTTGTCAACTATACCAGTACACTGCAGCTATACATTGGTACAGTACCAGTACGGTAATACTATACAAGAAATCTTTTACAGCAACATACAGATAAGCTTTTCTTACTAAAAACGGTACTGCGCATGATAGCAAGCATAATATAAAAGTCTATTGCGTCTAAAAAATTTTCTTGGCGCAATTAACAGGTCATCTCCAAGCACTACCGAAGTGTTACAGTTTGTAGCATTGACTTTTAAACTGTTTACGCATAAGCTTTTGCAGCTGCACAAAATCGCTTCCGCTAAAACTAGAAAAACTTCAAAATGTGAATTTAATCAACCCTGACTAATAATAGTCATGTGACTAGTGACCAGCACCGTAACGAGTTGTCTGATCAACCGTAAAACTGACAACAAAGCAAACTGCACTTACTAAGTAAGTCCAGGGTCCATCCCAAGCAAAACCTTGACGGTGAAGTTCTGAGAAAACAGTATTTCAGCAAAGCTAGAACTGCAGCCTGGCTACTATATTTGGTATTAGACTGAGGCTAATTTTTAAAATTAAAAGGTTATCAACTGATAAATTATGGCTAAGCTGTTGTGCCGCATTTGCGACCCTGCCTAAGTTGTCAAACATTGTTGTCGTCAGCAATGTGGCACAATGGACTAAGTGTGAGACTTGCCGTCAAAAGAGCTATGATTGAGAATTCAAGAGCATTACCTTGCAGGTGGCCTTAATGAAACACAGCTGACATTTGCATGAAACTGACATATCAGGTTGAGATCACAGCTTGTACTGACTCCTATGACATATATTGGTGATTGCTGACTTGGAGACCTTAACGCCGTCTGCAGTCTCCCAAGCTGTTATTTTTTCCTCTTGACTTTGTTGAATTGACCAAGTTTCTCATTTGTGTTGGAGACTTTATGCTTATTGGTTCACAATTGCCTTCTCTATAAACCAGTGGTTTTCAAAGTTTGTCATGGCAACTCGTCTAAAAAACTTGTTTTACTTGATGCACCTGATAACGTTATGCCTTGATGATTTTGATTACTGTTCTGCAAGGTCTGATCTATTTGTCCAGTTAAAGGCTTTGTTTAAAGATCAACTTTTCTAAGCAATATTAACAACCGTTTTTGAGGTGCCCTTTTCTTTCTAAGCAAAGTTTTTGATTCATGCAATTTAATAGAATGCCAAAACTTCAAATGTCTAACTATGGTGATGCCTCACCTGCATTCTCAATTTCCCTTAAGCCATTGGTACGATTAAGGGAAATTGAGAATGCAGGTGAGGCATCACCATAGTTAGACATTTAAAGTTTTTGATGATTACTAAAATCGATATTTTTTAAATCTTATTTCGAGTTGAATTTTTTCCAAGCATCTGTACCAATGGTGTGCGTTACGCACTTTTTATTACATAAAATTTTTGGATATCTACTGTTGAAGTTAATCCTTTTGTTTTTTCACAAGAGTTGAAAACCATTTTTTCAGTGACAAATTTTGCAAAATCACAATAGTTTTTTTGTTTTTTACCAGAGGGTCGGATATCAGCAAATCCGGCCTTCTGGCAACTCTTAGAAAGTCATAGTGATACCCTAGGGAGTCACAGTGCATAGTTTAACAAACACTGCTGTAAAGTGTTCTTTGCTTGCTGCAACTAATTTTCCTAATTGTGTGGATTGCAGTCATTGTAATCTTATCTCGGTCTATGATAAAAACCAACTTACTTGCTATGGCTTAGTTGTGTGTAGGGCACATCGATTAGCAGATTGTGTAATCTACAGATCTGTACATACTAATGTGAGTGTAGGAGCATTTTATTTAGTATTAAGCTAGCAAAAACTTGTCCTTTTTATCTATTTTTTTCTTTTGTTAACAAAAGGCAGTGTTCCGTTCAATTTCTTTGCTGTAACAAAGTGAAAGCATTTTTTTAGTTGTACATGACCATTGTTGTGTTTAGACCTGCTTTGGAGCTATCACTATGCTGCTGCAGTGCATTTTCATTACAAGCAGTGCAATTAAGCAGGGATAGTTGCAACAAGGGCTGTGAACTAAAACAGAACTTGGTCTTTTTTGCCAAACTTATACTCAAAATATTAAAATTCCTGGACTTGAACACGAAAAACATTGATCTCATTCAAGTTTATTGATTAAGAAATATTGAAAAAAGCATAGTAAATTGTAATATGCAGGGATGTAGATCTTAAGATCCATCTTGGTCTAAAGGTCATTTTTTGGGGTCATGACCTTGGATTTGATGGTCTTGGTCTTAACCAGGTCTGTAAACTTGAATTTTGAAAACTTAAGTCTTTTTTCAAACTTAAACTCAAAAAATTGAAAACAAAGAACTTGAACTCTGACTTGCAAATTTTTTGTGAATTCGAACTTGAACTTGAATAAAAATCAACTCAGTTTACATGCCTGGTTGCAACATGGTGCCCTTCCCAAGTGCACACCTGTATAGTTCAAATGGACAATTATAATCACTGCGAGCAATGCTCCAACTCTCTTGACCACATTGCTGTTGCTATGTTTCCTTAAGAATTAAGCAGTAAAGAATGCAGTTTTGCTAATTAATACATGTCTGAGATGTCCCACAATGTGTATGACCAAAGTTTAGGATTATTTTTAAAGTTAAGATTAGTTCAGATTGAAACGTTACAGAACTTAGAAGGACTGCTATTGGCTGTGTTTGGGATTGATCGCACAGCAGCTCAGAGCTGGTAATGGTTATGAGAGCCAGTCAAGATTCGTTTTTTTACAGTGTTAATAATTGCTTCTTTGGATGTTTAGCTTTTGTTGTGCATTTGTGCATGTCTTGTTTATATTGTAAATATAGTTGTCTCTTTACATTTTTTTGATCTATTACTTGCATCAACTCAGGAAAAACTTGACATGCCTCGATATATCAAACAGTATGTTGCTGGAGTTGTAGATTTTAGCTCTCAATATGGAGGCGAAAATCCTCGCAGCTTCTCTTATTCAGTTGGCAACCTGCTAGGAGAGCCGAAGATTTTTCCCAAATATGGTGATTTCACACAAGCAGCAGTGATGAGGAACTATGGGCCATGGTGGGATCAATGTTTTACGTCATATTTTAGAAAAGATAAACGACCAAAGTGAGAACTAATTTGGCTTTTTTGTGTGACACTACTCATCAGATATGGAGATGCATGCATGCTTATTATTACAAAGTTGTCTTCTGACAGTGTGCCTTAGTATGGTATTAAGTTATTTTTCTACCACAAACACTATAACTATAAATAGAAATATAAATTGTTTTAAAATGCCTTTGTAGAAACGCTTCATCAGTGAACTTTAGCATCATCATTTTCTCCATGCTAGTATTTCACTTGAAACCACTGGTTGTAAAACCAGAAGATTTTTACACCTAGCTGTTATAGCTTTTGTATGCATTGAAATGCTTGGACAAGTTACCATGTAGGTTTCAATCAGAACAAAACCAATCTTTTTTAAAACAAATTAAAACAGTTTTCTATACAGATTTTAGGAACGTCTTCACCAATGTGAAAGCGACTGCAATTCCTATATATTTATCTGTAAACTTAAAGTTTAGAGTGAGGCTGTAGCTCGAATCAAACAATAATATCTCTTTACACTTTTTTAAACAAATCGATTTTGCTATCACAGTAGCATCATCAATGCGTTTTTTCAATGTGAATTTTTCAATAATTATTTAAAATGAATCCATAAATAATCATGACTCTATTTATTTGCATAAAAGTATTGGTGATGCTACATGGCAGCAAAATTGATTTGTTTACAACCATTTTTTTACTATTAGTTTTAAGCGATATGGAATAGTTTATTTTTGTTTGACTTAGTTTTTGTGCTACTGCTGCAGTATTTGCTCATTTATTTTACATGTTAGATCAAGCTCAGTGTTGTAGTTTACTCAGGCCTTTTTAGGAAATGTAGCTTTAATTGTTTTTTGTTTTACAAACTGTGCAGTTTCATCTGTATCCTTGATGCATTGTTTAGTTGTTAGAGCCGTGAACACAGCCTTTCTATTTTTGTATCTAGTAGCTTAAATAAAAACAGCTGCTGCCATTTTTTTCATTTTGGTTGTTTATTTTCAGAGCTGTTGGTTTCATGAGTCAAGATTACATCGATGTTTTATTTGAGCGGCCTGTTTATCCATGGTCAATTGCAATTTATGAGACATACAATCCTGGTGCTTTAGTTCGCATTTTAGCACTTTGTCAAGAGTTTCCAAAGCAAAAATCTTCCAGGTGTGGTTTATCACAAGTTTTCGTAAAAAGTTTTATCATAACGATGTTGAAGTTCACATGCGAATGCGCAAGCAACACAATTTAAAAACCCTTTGGCAGAAAATAATAGTTTTCCTAAAATGAGTGTAAAATGAATCGTTGTGACATGGACGTTGGATACCTCATTACAGGAAATGGCTAGATTCATGACTCATGTATTGCTGATTGAGTTTACAAGTGTATCCTTTGTGTGACGATCATAATAGTTCTGCTATTACACAAAGCTTCACATTTGCATTTTATCCAAATAGTGCAAAGTTTGATCTTGTGTGGAATTCAGTTATCATGGATGTACCATTACTTCCACTGATTAATTATGATTATCTTTGGAGTAGAACATTAATGTTTCTCAAATCATTTGAAACAAATAAACTTCGAACATGATTTTTGCCATGGGCTTAAATTGTAATGTTTGGTAGCAAATTTAGATTTTTTTGCATTATTATACCAAGCTAAATCACACAAGTGGGTAGTCTGCAATGAATGAAAGTTTGCTATTTTGAATTCTTTTCTGCTTTGTGATAACTGCTCTGTGCTTCAATAATTTACTCTTTCGCTTTTTGTATTAATATGACTTTAATTTTGAAAAGCTCAATTTAGAAGTAGATTATGTATTCTTTCCTGATTTATTCAAAAATATACGTGTCAGTCACTGTTGAATCGAATGCTAATTGAAAATCGATAGAATGAACGAAGACCAAATTTAAACAGAATAGCTTCCGTTATTTTCGCGTCAATCTGATATGTGAATCTGCTGAGATGAACTTGAGATGCAATAACAGCTCTACTAGTTCAACCTCATGAGATCAGATATGTGAACCTCATGAGATCGGGTCTGAGATTTTAATATGAAAGGTCAATCTTGATGCCCTCACAAAATTTTGAGCGTTTTGTAATGATGAAAAATGACAACAAATACCAAAACAAATCTTTACTTGTAATAAAACAGGAGGAATTTTTGACGAATGATAAAATTTCTGTCTTTGCCTTGTTGCAATAAACATTGTTTTGTTGTCATGTTGTCTTCATTAGCTGCCTTCACTAGCTTTGGATTATTGCTTTCAAAAGAATGCGGTCGATGATGAGGGTGCTGATAATGTTGTTTAGTGCTTTCGCATAGAAAACAATTGCGTTACGCTTTCCTAGGTAAAAGGAGCGCATTTGCGAATCTTGCATCGCGCTTGAGTCACTCAATAACTCTGCTTGCGAAAGTTGCTTCAGTTTCTTAAAAATTAAATTTGCATAAATTGCGCTGGGTTTAACTTTTTTGAGAAAGGTTTTGTGCGTTATTGCGCTGGCTTTCAAAAAATTATAACAAAATGGCTATCTCTGCTTAAACAAACCAAAATGTTAACTTTTTTGAACACAACAAAGGCACGACCAGGCAAAGAAAAACTATTTCTTGTTAACTTTTCCTCATTGATTTAGTGATGAAGGCAGCGATGTTGATAGTTTGGAAGGTGTCGATCCATGTTTGTATGGAAAAGCGATTCCGCTGCCACTGGTGGATCAATACACTCATTGGGAAGTTATATGGAGCTGCTCTAAACCACAAACTTGTGTTTCGAAAGAAGCAAGAATGTTCGCTCCGATTTTAAGAGACATAAAACATCGTAGTAGAATCATAAGACTGGAGTTTTCACACACGCATTTGGACTACTATACAGAGCTAGATGCTGTGGAGTTAACTGGTGAGAATAGCCCAGGGTACTATAACTAGTAGTAGTTATTCAATCTTAATCCGGTTTTGTCCCCTTAACCGAATTAGGCCTAATTCACTTCATTTCTTCCGCAACTGCTCGCACTCCATCTCGCCACATCGCTGGAATTATATCATCCTCTGTCTTTTAACCGACTAAAACTAATCATTAATTTATAGTGCTTTGACGTCATTAACTGCTGTTTGTTTGCTTTTTCATTGTCAGGGACCATCTAGACTAGTAGACATTTAGATCATTTGATGCTTTTTGCCTTTTCACTTTGTTTAGTGATATTTTTGTCTATCTGTATGAAGTTAAATAAGATCCCTTGTTTTTGTTAATAGTGACGTTATTGCTTGCGTAGTATACAAGGCATGCACAACATATCTCCCCCTGGCCGCATTTGGCCCGCAAAAGTTTTTGGTGCTATGAGACTTTTAAAAGAGATTTGAAAAATGTTATTTTTAACCAAAGCTATGCTTAGAACTATTGTTGACAGGCGATTAAATGATGCAAGTCATGCTTCTTTTGAGACCAAAATAATAAAATAAAGGCTTAATGTTTGTTTCGGCGTCAAAACGGCCTGCCAGTGCTCAAAAAAGCGTCAACGTGATTGCCGTAAACGTGTCAGAAATTGTAACCCTTCAAATATGATAACCCTAATCGGCCCCCGCGTCGGCATGTTGTGGCCCTTTTACTGTTTTGAGTATTGCATGCCTGTACACATGGAGCTTTTAAATCGTTTTTTTCATGGAGTTTTGCTGGAATAACCGCTCTGCACCTTTTTGCTTTGCACCTTATGTCCGATATCAATCCAACAGCTCAAAATTAGGAATTTAACTAGTTTTATGCTTTCAGGTACATTAAACTACAGTTTTTCTTCTCCCGTCGACCCACCTACTGCTTCTATGACGTCGTTGTCTATAACGTCTCAGCTGAGTTTTGCTTCTAGTTCTGAAGAGCTGGGTTACACCGAGTCAAAAGTCGACTACAACGTCAACAGAGAAATAATGTCAACTGACGAAAATGTTAATACAAATGAAGAGGACAAGGACCAGCAAAATTTGGGACCTAATGGTTACTTTGGCTGTCTACCGCCCGAGATCATCAGCAGAATCTTTGCTCATCTTTCTTTTCCTGACTTTTGCCGAGTTGCTTCTGCTTGTAAGCTGTTTTATATCCACAGCTACGACCCCTCTCAGCTCACTTGCATTGATTTACATTCCCACTGGCATATGATTAACTGCAACACTCTCACGTCGATTACTGTCCGCTGCGAACACTCCAGAGCCCCTCAAGGTGTCATTCAATCACTGAACTTCAAATGGCTGGGTGGAGGCGACACTGTTTCATCTGATAGGTTGTGCTATTTCTTTAAAACCTGCAATTTCAAGTCGCTAAATTACCTCAATCTTGCATCATCTCCAAGTGTTACTGATTTTGTTTTAATTGAAATCGCCAAGTCAATGCCCAATTTGTCATATTTGGACATTCAATCATGCGATAAAGTCTCGGTGGAAGGAATAAGAGAACTTTGCATTTTAACGAAGCTGGAAACCTTAAATCTTTACCGCACCAAGGTTAGCTTCTGCATAAGCTCAATATTTTTTTGAACTTTATATGCTTAATTCCGTTATAATATGGGAAACTAGTTATACACAGACGCTGGCGCAATGGCGTTGTGTACTTGGAGGAAAAGTGTCTTGAATCGCTTTACATGTATTTTACGCTCGACCAGTATAAAAGTAATGATAATCATTGAAGTGCCTTTTTCATGGGTTCAGTGGTTAATCGCAGATCGGCAGTTCTTTTCTGACGTTGTATTTTCATTTTTATTCTCAGGTGGACGATGCTGGAATTATTAACATCGCTCGGTCGAATCCTAACCTTACGTGCCTTAACCTCGGAAGCTGTAATATGATCAAAGATTATGATAGGTAAGTGGGTATGAGCACTGTGATTGCTCGTAAAACAGGTATTAAGTGTTTTAATGTCAAATCTGTAGCAAGTGTTTAGTTTTGCAACTTCTTAAGAGTGCTTGTGAATCAATAAAAAGGTAGTTTCATTGTTACCCCACCCCTTCGTTGAAATACAGTAGGCAACTGCAAAAGTCATTGGTGTTGTGGATATATTTTTTCTGTTAAATATGAATTGTGATGCAGTGCACGTCTACCACTAATCATCAGACATTAATTAGATAGCGAGCTTCGTAATTCGAAATGCCATATTATCTATTGTGGCATGTATGTTCGTTTTAGGTTCACCTAAGTTTTGAAAACTTAAGCTTCCACTTTGTTAATTACCCTGGTGAATAGAGTACCGAGTTGTTGCAGGGCATTTGTGGGCTTGTCGCAAAATTGTCCAAACTTAAAAGTTCTTGATGCATGGAGGGCAAAAAGTCTTACTGGCTTTGGCGTTAAGGCGTTGGCTTCCCAATGCAAGAATTTAGAAGAACTGGACTTTGGATGGTAATTATTATTTTTTCTATGGCTTGAAGAGTGCGTTTGAAAAAGAGTCGCTACAGTGTGTCGACTATACTTACTGGGATTCTGTGAGGTTAAGTGCATATTGTGTTAGTTTGAAGTTCTTATTGTTATCACCCTCAGTTTCAGTAGTTAGAAAAAGTAGCCACAATAATCTTCTATCCTTTAATCAATTACAGTGATAAACAGTTAATTGATACAAGCCCACTACATTTGCAAAATGTGTTAAAGTAGCTCAAATATCCTGACTTTCACCTTAACGATTTTGGCATCTTGATTTCGACAAAATCGTTATCAAAACTATCCCAAAATCGCAAAACAAATTCTTCTACAAACCGAAATGGTAAATAGCTCATTATGAGTTGTATTGTAATGTTGGAGTTAAGATCTAAACTGAAGCAGTCCACCCGGCCGATGATCACTGTGCCGAATCCGAAGTTCTTGTCTTGCCTGTGTCCAAGCAATCAATCAGCATTTTTTATCGGAAAATATGTTTCAGTAACTTTAAATGATATCTTTACTTCCTAAGCATAAAAACAAGACAACCGAATAACTCGATTAGTGAAAGTATTTCAATCTGGTAACGCTGAAACCTTATCGGCAATGTGACCGAATATAAAAAATAGTATTCACATCTTTCCTGCTTGGCGCTCAGCATATAAAAGGGATAGTGTGGAGAACAAGCCGGCAAGCTTGCTTGTTGTGTCCATAGGCAAGGCACTTAACGGAACGCCTCCACCTTTATGTGGCAGACAGGTGGCGTACCCATGCTTCACCGGGTTACAATTGTGAAGCTGGTAACCCAGCATGCTGTAAGAGACGACTCTTGGGTACCCACCAACGACAGTCCATCTTGTTGATGGTGGGACTACCAGTCATTCGTGACTGGTTCGAAATGGGCTGCCACCTTTCCCTTAGCCTAATTTCAATTAGGTTGACAGCGTGAATATAAATTGCGGTTTGTGCCGTACCTCCATCCCGAGGAAGAGGAGGGTAACCACAACAGCAGTAGTGGGTCGGAGCGCCTTTTTCGGTCGCAATAGTCACGCGTTCAAATCTCACGATTGCAATGTTGTTGTATTCCTATAAAATTCACTTTACGGAAATTTTCCTTTCTTGTGATAGAATTGCGATTGGTATTTTCAAGGCTAGTCTGAATGTAAACTCAAGGTGTTTTATGTATAGCTGACAAAAGATTTACATGTAATTGGGTATAAGCTTATATCCCAAATTATGAAAGCCGATCCTAACCTTTTTTTGGAATAGGTGTACAATGTTGCAAAGCACGTCGGGTTGTTTTGCCACTCTCGTTCAATCTTGTCCATATATCAAGAAACTGTTTTTAACAACAAACCGAACAACATCAGATACTGAAATCAACCTGTTTGCTCAACATTGCCCGAATTTGAGGTGAGATTTTTGTACACAAATACCGTATTGTCTGCGTTTCAACAATGCTAAGAATGTTTTTTACGTTTTGTATTCGATTAACTTCGAAGACTGTCTAAACCTACTTTCAATAGACCCGCATTTTGCTTTGATTTGTTTTGTAAAATGGCTTTCAATGTTGGGTTGAAATGCCTTTAGAGAATTCGCCCAAGTTTGATGAATAGAGGCTAACGTCCACAGACATGCAACTTAATACGTTCGGGATGTGGTCAAGTAACGGATGTTTTCCACTGCGTTTTTGTGGAGAGAGATTGAATCGGAAGAAGAGTTGAAGCACTTCAGAGTTGTCTATGCGTATCATTATGATAGACGATTGTAAAATTGCTTATGCTACAGCACATAAAATAGTGGGTTAATTCAAGCTTACACACAACTCTTATCAAGATAAGACAGTGTTTCTCAGCTTCATGTTTCTGCGACCAAAAATCATTTGAAAAAACAGTTGCCACGGTGACTGCGACCCATAATAAAGTACACAAATAATGCATAGTTATATACACTAATTATGTGCTAGTCTTACTCGCGATCTACATTTTAAATAAGGCTGAGCTGAGGGAAAGCTTCAATCCATTTTGAACCAGTCGTGAACACAAGTTGCAAACCTGTGGACTTGCCACTCAACAAAGCGAACTGATATTTGTAACCGGCGCGATGGGGTAGTGATTAGAGCGTCCGCATTGCAGTCGGTAGACCTGGGGTGCATTCCCTAAGTTGAGTCATACCAAAAAACTTTAATAAATGATATTCACAGCTTCCCTGCTTGGCGCTCAGCATATAAAAGGGATAGTGTGGAGAACAAGCCGGCAAGCTTGCTTGCTTGTGCCCTTGGGCAAGGCACTTAACGGGACGCCTCCACCTTTATGTGGCCGACAGGTGGCGTACCCGCACTTTACCGGATTACAATTGTGAAGCTGGTAACCCAGCATGTCGTAAAAGACGAGTCTTGGGTACCCACCAGTTGCAGTCCGCCTTGTTGATGATGGGACTACCAGTCACTCAAGACTGGTTCGAAATGGGCTGCCACCTTTCCCCTAGCCTAATATCAATTAGGTTGACGGCATGAACCTGAATTATCGTTCATGCTGTACCTCCATCCCAAGGAAGAGGAGGGGTAAACACAAACAAACAACTGGTATTTGTGGTACTTCAGGTTCACGCCGTCAACCTAATTAAATTGGGCTAGGGGGAAGTCGCAGCCCATTTCGAACCAGTCATGAAAGCAAATTATTGACTGGAAGCCCCACCACCAACAAGGCGGACTGCCATTGGTGGGTATCCAAGAATCTCCTCTTACGACATGCTGGGTAAGCAGCTTCACAATTCTAACCCGGTGAAGTACGGGTACGTTATATTTTCGCTACAGGCAACTATAGCGTTATATTTTCATTATATTTCGTTATATATAGCGTTATATTTTTGCTACAGGCAGCTGGATATACTCGGCACTAGGCTCGTGTCAGCTGAAGCAATCGAAAATCTGCTTCATCGTTGCAAGCAAATGGAGTTTCTGGATGTTTCGTTTTGTTTTTCATTTACTTTGGAAGTCGTAGAGTCTTTAAGACAAGCTTACCCTCAAGTATCGATCAAAAGAAGTTTTCAAAATTGATTTTAAGTTCATATATTGCACTTATATGTTGTGTACATTTGTACATAATGAAATTACTTCAAGTAGGCTGTGTACAGTACAATGGTTGTAGGATACTTACTGTGGTGTTATTGGTGTACTTACAAAAATGGCCTTGTAGTGGGATATTGGAATTATGTTTTTATGCTGTAATTATTTTGTGTAATTCCAGATTTTATTGATTCTCTTAAACTATTTGTCTTTGCACGACGCACCAGTGTTATGTTATTGATAGTAAATTTTCTGCCCGACGAGAATTTTTATTCTGTGGTCAATTACTTGAATAAGTTTTATAGTATTGCATCGCCTCTTAAATAATTTCGAAAGTTAGACGACGATGACTTAAATTCTGCTATTTTGCTTGTAGATGCAGCTTATCTGTGGCCAAAGGTGGGCAATCTTAATTAAATGCTCGAAAAGCAAGTTGCGCAACCTCGCAACTGCACAGCTTGCGTCGCACTACTGTACTTAATTTTTGTCTGCGAAAGTTGCGCTGCTCATCAAAAAATTATTTGAGACTGGTTTCCATTGGGCGTAGATTGCAGGCGTGGCGCGAAAAATTCTTTGTTTCTCTAGCTCCGCGCATAAAACTAAATAGAGAAACCAAGAATTTTTCGCGCCACGCCTTCAATCTACGCCTATTGGAAACCAGCCTTCACTTCAGCTGGGTTTCTTGTGATACCCGCTTTAAAAAAATACCACTCACACTTATTTGCCTTTCCCTCTGAAGTGCTTAATTTTGAAAAACACAATTAAAAAGTAGTCTATTTATTTCATTAAATCAAAAATATTATTGAGGGTCGTCCTTCAATTAACAACTAATTCAAGAACTGATAAAATGAATGGAGTTCAGGCTCAAGTAGAATCGCTTCAATTACATTCTAATTGAGGTAACCTTGAAAGCCACTAGTGCTTTTCCGAGTTCGTAGTATTAGTGGATATACGGTCTTCTCGATTGGATAGTAGTAGTAGCTGCAATAGTTCAGTTTTTATCCGGTTTTGTCCCCAGCACTGATTTGGCCGGATTGACCCCATTACTTCCGCAATTGTACGCGCATCACTGGATTTAGGGCATTCTTCACCTTTAAACCAATCCCCGTTTCCTCTTCCCCTTGCTTCTTCCAGGTCATCCTCGCTTTTTCTCGCCACTTACTTCAAGACAAGACCTATCTCAAGACACTATTATCTATTCTTCTCAGCACATGTCTTAACGATTTAGCTCCATTTGCTTTTGCCAACCCTTTTATAGTCTCTTTTAACCACAGCACGTCCATCCGTTCTTAAGTAGTCTTTTTGTTCACTACTTTTACACCGTACATGGCTCTCCGTTCTCCTTGAAACTTATTTTTTATTTGCTTTCAAACACCTTTAACAACTTTCCGCATTCCTTGAATCTCACCCAGCCAATTCTTACTCTTACTGTGTCTGCCACTTCACAACCACCACTAGCATTTAGTCTGTCCCCCAAACAACAAAATACATTCACTGTTTCCACTTTCCATCCACTAAATGTAGTGCTCAACCTCGTCAAAACTAAGCAAGGACTTCAACGCTTTCTGTACTATCCGTACCATTATGCCTACCTTGTAATTATAAAACTATTTTCTGCTTAAGAACCGCTTGTGATATCGAACTGCAAACTGTCGGTATGCAAAGACACCATTCAACTTGAACAAGTCAGGCAAAATATCAAGTTGTGACTATCCATAGCTTTATCTTCCGCTGGTTTGCTAATTAAAAAGGGTAAATTAATTTTTTGAGCTTGATGTTGTGGGCTATAAACTTAGAGTTGTACCAATGACATGGCAAACCCAGATAATTTTTGAGTATTTTTCATTTGCTGTAAGTACGTTCACAAGATGGTGGCAACAAAAGCTACCTCGTTAACTGTCAAGGTAGCAAGAAAATCGATAACTCTGAACAAATCGTGGTACAAGTGTTTATTCTTTTCTCCGAACAATTTTACAAGTGAAGGAAAGTACATCCTCGAAGTAACCTTATGTCCTTCATTTTCCATCAATTGGTTTGAATGCTGTTCGAATTCTTGCTTCTAATTTTGACCATGGTGTGGCGGTTAGAGCGCGATGGTGTTGTGGTTAGAGCGTCAGCTTCGCAGTTGGTAGACCTGGGGTTCATTCTCCTTGTTGAGTCACACAAAAAGACTTTGGAAAATGGTATCCACAGTTTCCCTGCTTGGCGCTCGGCAGTGAGGACGTCCCGTCCAAAAGATAGCAATACAATTCGCTTTCTCGTGAATGGAGGATAAACATGGACAATGAAATGCAAAAAAACTACAATGGTTTAACCGTGAAGGAGATACCGCTTTCCGACTTGATTTAAATCAAGATTGCAAAACTGTGCAACTTTCGGCACACGTGATGACGACAGATATCGTGGATGAAAGGTTGCATCATTTGACATCAGTTCGCAAGCTTGATTTGTAAATGCCTTTTTAAGTTTACAACATTTTGTCAAAAAGTAGAAAATACAGTTGTATTTTGAAACAATCTGCGACTGATTTACCCTCTGAAAGAAAAGTAGTTTGCCTGTTGCTAAAACGGGCCGGGAGGCAACATCGTCGCTTTGGCAGCGTGGCCACGAGAATTTGAACTCGATCCTCAAACAAGGAGGCATTAGAAAATCAGTTTAGGTAACTCATTCTTCTGATGCAATGACTCAAATGTAGCTGTCAGATCTTCAACAGCTGCAGCTGCAGCGGTAAGATCCATTTCTTCGCCTTGTAGGTACTCCGAAGCATGTATACTCAATCAATAACATTTATGGAGAACAAGACCAGCTGTAACAGATGCAAACTGTTTAATGCGAACCACCAAACCAGTAGCCACGCCATTTTTGCTTTCCTTAGATATCTGCTGAAACATTGACAGCAGCGCTGGGTAAACGTTTACAATCCAGATTATCTGAGCGAGAAGACCATCTTGTATCAGACAGTGAACGCAAAGCAATCTTCCCAGAAGTGATTCCCTTTACATTTAAACGCTCTTTATGTGCGTTGTCTCTTGAGGAACCTTTTATAAAACAGAGGATATCACCAACGTTTTTAAACTCTGATATTACTGTTGGTATATTTTCAACACTGCGCTCGATTACAAGATTTAATCATTGTACAAAACAGTAAAAATACACCAAAAATTCGGCACCGGAAGCAAAAAAGATGTTGCAATACACTTTCATCTTTGCCGGACATGTTGGAGGCACCATCAAAATCTACAACGATCAGATTTTTTAAAGAAAATTGTTAGATCGCTCAGTACCACTAGTATGACATTAGCCAAAGATTTTCCCTTCGAACTTGATATTTGCAGAAGCTCAATGCACCTTTTTCATTGATTTTAAAATCAGAACCATAACGTATATTAAAGTAATACAAGAGACCAGCGATGCGTTTTGAACAAACTGCAGTGGCACTGTTTCAACCTATCAGGTCTCTTCAGTGCAGTTGGTGACCGACAAGAAGTTAGAGGCTTTAAATAAAGCATAGTTTAAGCCACCACACATCTGGGACTTACACTAGGTCCACTGTAGTGGATGGTCTGTCAGTACTCTGCGAAACCGTATCACTCGTGAGTGGCGGTTGTCGCAGGTGCACTAAGTCTAACAACTGCTAGAACAATAGCGCTGTCACAGCCCAGCGGTCACTAGCTCTTAAAGTAAAGCAATACGGCCACCAACCGCACTGAAGAGACCTGATAGGTGAAAGCGGTATCACTGTCTGCAACTTGCTCGTGACTCAAATTAATAGACTTAAAGTCTCTTTTATGCAACGCCACCTCTTCGTATTGAATTGCAAAGTATTTAGCAGCACGTAACTTATTTCAAATATGATCAACTATAAGGTTACGCAGAATACCAAACATTTTGTGTTGGCAAACGTGAGGGAGAGAGATCCGATGATTTAATTTCGGTTTGGTCTCCGTTAACAGAGATGGCCAGATTCACCCCATGATCCTTGAAAATTTGTTTAAAGCATCGCGCCACTTCGGGTCTGTCAAGGGCATCTTCTTTTTTTAATCCTTTTCCTTCAACTCGTTTAACAACCTGCCTTCGCTATGTCAACTTTAGTCGCCCGTGTCTTCTTCTCCAAACCACTTCCCGACACATTATTGCTCTCCCTCTTCAAAACATGCCCATACCATTGCATATTATTCGCTTTTGCTAGTCTGTCCAAAGTTTCTTCCAACCCAAGCAATTCCTTAACTTCTTGACTACTCCTTTTCTCAATTAGTTTAGTACCACACATTGCTCTTATCTTTCCTTTTTCCAGCCTTTTCAAAATCGCAATCTCTTTCTCCGGCAGACACAGTCTAGCTCCAGTATGAAACATTTTTGGATGCTTCTCCATAGCCTCCTTTGATGGCGCGTGGTGTTAGAATATGAATTGAAGCTCTTCAAGAAATTTTTGACGATGGTACCTCCTAATGCCCACGAAAGGCAACGCTTTTAGCCAGATGTCGAATAACACTTAATATATCTTTAACAATGTAGCGATTTTATGCCTTTCCTTTTCTCATTTCGCGAGCCTCCCCATTCAAATGGATATTAATTGGCGTACACGACTTAAAAATTTGCATCCGCCCAAGAGAAAGCAAATGCATTCTAATTTCGCATGATTTCCACTTCACCAGATGCATTTTTTCAGTTGCTGAAGTCAAATTTAGTGCGTCATCCAAGCAGCCAATTGCACAAATATCACAAGGCAATATACAGTACTTGCAAATAAGCCAAAACAGCGAAAAAAAATTGACTGTAGCACTAAATTTAGGTCTGTTATTTTGGCCAACTGGTGTTTGTGCGTCAATAAAAAAATTGTCCCCATGCACCTTATCGTAACTTTAAATTGCACCGTGCTGTCGATGCAGGTGTAGAGTTAGGGGTTAGATCAAAATGATAATCTGGTCGGACTTCCGCTGTCCCACAAAAGTGGTCGCTCTCAGTCCTCGCTCATGTAAAAGGGAACCTAACCATTGAAATCAAGCAGGCCTTAATTAAAACGGTAAACTAGAAACTTAACGAGTGAAGCAAAATGAAGCATCTTTAGATTTCGCATATTCGATCAGATTGTGTTGCTCACATCACATTTAGCTCCGACGAATAAAAATCCATTACAGGTCTAACCGAGCAAGATTTAACAGCTAACTCTAGATTGTCATCACGCACCCTCCTCAAATGACGGATCCCTGCTTTCGAACATCTTAATTTTGCAACATAACTGAGTGATAACTTGAAAAATTAATCGCAGAACCATAGTCTGCCCTACGCAAAACCATAGTAGCTAAACTACGGTAATACTGGTATTATTACGGTCCACAGTGGTGGATGGGTGACGAAACAAAGCTTTAAACATTTGGAAACTTCAAATGATTTATTCACAAAAAGTCGTACCAGCTCTGTACTTCTACTACAAATTATAAGTCCACAAACTCGTTATAGTACACAGACTAACTTCTCCAAACAGCAATAGAAAAAAATCAAGACATCGTAACTGCGATGAAATCGTTCTTGAAAGAAATGCGAGCTAACTTTAAGGTTTGAAACAACACAGTTTGATGGCTCACCAACCACAAAGTAACTCAATAAGCAATCTTCTATAATAGTGAAGTCACACTAGCGACAAACAATAAAATAACCAGGTTTTTAATCTCATTACATACAAACTTATTTTTAAAGATTTATAAATTACGAACTAACATCTTTTGGAAGCGCGCAATTACTATCATAGATACGTTGCATAGCATGCCAGACACATGACAACAATGATGGGACTTGGAATATCACAGTGCAAATATTTATAAAGTATTGTACAATTACTTCAAGGTGTACTGCAATTAAATGAACGAAAGATCGTGCATTCAAATCTCGCCATGACTGCGTTGTGCGGTTTTGCGAGAGGTGCGTGCCAACATTTCCTTCCAGCGGCGTCACCCAGTAAGCAGCCAATTAGTAATGCAGAGAATTCCAGCAGAATGCTGAAACAGGCCTGAACAATAATTTCAATCTGCTAGTATCGTGGTTCTCAGCCAGAAGCCATTTGGCCTCCCAAGGGACAAATTATTAATTTCTGGTAAGAAATTTGTTGAAAGGAGGACAATCAAGGATTGTACGTTTGTATTTTTTGATTTACGTAATAATTCCAGCGTTTGATCAAACGCTATTGATTTATTGAGATCTGCAAAAGAAAGACTAAGATTTTGAAAGTTATTTCCAAAATCATATCACCCATTTAAAAGGCTCTATCGCTGTTCTGGGAATCTGGAGGATAAAAATTCGGTTGATATGAAAACAAGAGCAGTACCTTGTGATGAAGGCGGAAGCAAATACAGTGTGTCCCGAAAAAATGTATACACTCTTTGAATTGTTATAACGTAATCAAATTATTGATTTTGACTTAATTAAGTAGTCACACACGAACAATAAGGGAGCACCAGACCGGTTTCGCCATTATTGGAGCTCTTCAGTGGCGCAAATCCAATCAGCAGGGAACCGAACCTTTAAGATGTAGACAGTATATCTACGGTAAATACCACTCGACCGCCTGCCTGGACGCCGTTGCAGATGTTATAGCTGCTTTTTGCGAGTAAACGGATTTGCTGGTTCTGCTACTTGTGGAGTGCATAGACTCCACTACGCTGTAACTCAAAGGTTAAACTTAAAGGTTCGGTTCTCTGCTGGTCGGATACGCATCACTGAAAAGCCCCAATAATGGCAAAACCGACCTAGTGCTTCCTTATTGTTCGTGTGTGACTTCTTAATTATTATATAAATCCTCACTCTCTCATTATGATTTTAACTAGTAAATAAAGTTGATGAAAAAGAAAGAATACACGTTTAAAGATTTTGAGAGTAAAATGTACAAAACATACCAATCAAAAACTTTTAATAAGCCACTCGGTGCAATTTCAAAATGTTTACATAATGACGAGTTCACATAAACGTTCAAACTGGTGCCGTTCTGTTCATTACGCTTTTTATATCTTGAAGAAATGGACCTAGAAACGTCCAGCAACATTTCCTCAGATGTTTGAGCAGATACTTTTTCAATTGCTACTCTCATTTTAGCGATTGTTTCAGGTTTTCTGCTATCAACTTTCTCTTTTAGAAACTCTCACAACAAAAAATTCACGGGTGTCAAGTCTGGTAAACTAAGTAGATATTCAACTGTACCTCTCCTTTCAAACCTTCTGTTTTGCGTATTTTTATCCAGATAAGTTCTCACATTACAATGAAAGGGGTAGGTTTACCATCTTTCCAAAAGTAAAACTCGGCATCTTGAAATTGTTCTTGGCAGGGCGGTATAACAAATTCTTGTAACAGGTGGATATAGTAGGTATATGTTTTTTTGGGACATCCTGTATTTTCAACAAAACTTTGCTGAAGATAGTTATGATGTAAGCAAATACGTCACCACACATGACTGGATCAACGACACTGCAATCTAACACGTCAGAGACCCAAAAACTTCCTGTAACAACGGAAAAATCCTGTACTAGTGATGTCGTTAACAAAGCTACAGCCAAATGAGATGTCGTTGGTAACGTCAAAGCCAAATGTGACATTATCCAGCAGTGATATAAAAAACCATTGCAATTTTTTCGTTCACAATGCTGCATAGATTATGGCTTAGTTGCCCATGAATTCTTACTGAGTTTCAGCCATCGAACTACTTCAGGTAATCTTTGCTTTGACCAAAATATGTTGACGCGCACTGCTTCTAAATTACGTTGAAAAGACTGCATGTTGTCCACACCTTTCGATTTCAAAAACGTTTCAGCAGCAGACAAATCTGGTTCATCAGTGATAGTAGCTGCAATAAAAGATCACGAGTGTTATAAATGCAGTTTTCATTCTCTATTTTGATACAATTTCCGTATTAAGCCAAGCCTTGAGGTTTAAAGATTCCAAACATTTCAAATTAACTACTTACGTGCTTATGCCTTCATACCAAGTACAGTGAGAAAAGTAGTATTTCTTAGCCGGCGGCTAAGATGGTCGCGAGCCAAGCTTTGAAAGCGGGTTCTGGCGGCCATTTAACGTTCATTGAAATGTGGGTGAAAACTGGGTTCTGGGGGCCATATAACGTTCATTGAAATGTGGGTTGAAACTGGGTTCTGGGGGCCATACAACGTTCATTGAAATTAGTGATGTACCGATACTTTACTATCGGTATCGGTGGTATCGGCCTATTTTTATGGTATCAGGTAGTAGTATTGGTATCGGTTAAATATAGCCGATACCTACCGATACTTATTAAGCACAAAATAAATATAAAAATTTTTTGTTATATTTTGTCATAGAATAAATATAAAGAATTTTTGTTTTCCCCCTGGAACTGGATTGGATTTGTAGCATAATTAACGATTTGTAGTGTATCAATAATGACCAGGGAGAGGGCGGTCTTCCAAACAGGACCCAAACATCGTGATAAAAAGAGTGTGCAGCTTGTGAATGGTTTTGATTCTTTTAAGTATGGTAAACACATTTTTCAGTTTTGACTTATCAAACTGTTTTTTTTGCTAGAAAAGCTGCAGTTTAGAAGTGTATATTTTTAGTTTTGACTTGTGAGTGATGTTTGTTTGATAATAGCTGCAACTGGCTAATACTTTTTTATTAATACGTCTATGGGAGATTGTCACTTGCCAAAGTGTTTTCATTAGTTTCAAGTTTTTTTATTTTCAGTTACGACATTGTTACTTTCTCATTTTATTTTATTTGTTTAATCTTTTGTGTTTGTAAGGCAAGCCTATTTTCTTTGAATAATAGTATTCAATCCATTGTTTTAGAATTTTGCTATAAAAAAGTACTGCTTGATTTGTTCAACTTTCTTTTACAGATTTGCAATGATATTGTAATGAATAATGACAGATAAATACCTAGAAAAAATTCAAAATGCACTAAAAAGCTAGATTTACTAAATACATTCTTTGATACTGCTTACAAAAGCTTTTGTTGCTGGTGCTCAATAGATAAAAAGTATCGGTATCGGATTAAAATGCTGGTATCGGTAGCAGTATCGGTATCGGCTTAAATTGTGATATTGGTACATCTCTAATTGAAATGTGGGTTAAAACCGGGTTGTGGGGGCCGCATAACGTTCATACAAGTGAGAGTAAAACTCGAAACCAAAATGGAATTGAAGAAACGCAATGCGACCAGCAGGACTCTTTTTTTCAAAGCTTGGCCGACGGCCATCTTATCTGCCGTTCAAGTGCACACAAGAATGGACTAATGCACGGCATCAATGCCATATAACACTATAGGAGAATAATGACAAAGAGTGCTTACATAAACAATTTTTCACAATGGATCGCATGGTAAAACTTGCTACAGCATGGACTTTGACGAGTTTATCCCAATGCAAACGCACGAACTTCCATGCTAACATTCCTCCGACTACATTTTTCGACATATCACTCAATAGGGAAGAAGCACTCTAAACATATTATTATCTATCAGTTGCTAAAGATTTTTAGTACGGACGAATTACTAATCTGCTTCAACTTCATTTTCAAAGTTTTATCGAATTTTTTCGTGCATCAGTTTCGTAGATGACCTTAATTAAAACTACTGGTACCTTGATATGAACCTGAGAAGATGTAACTTGACAATTTGCGCCAGTTCTTAGGGCTTAAACTAATGGTCTCTCGCGCTCTCTCGCGTATAAATTGTAAGATTTGATGTTAGTATCTTATTGCTATACTCCAATCATGGTCAAACCTTTGCGGCTATGTCTAGCACAACACTGTGTTCAGACCTGCTTCGGAGTTCAAAGTGCATTTCTACCGCAAACAGTGAAACAACGCTAGACGCAAGAGGGCATCGATCTCACAATGTTGTTGTTGTTTATCCGACCCCTTCCGAGGGATGGGGGCATGGCGGAAGACCATAGAGCCCCAGAAGCCGGGCAACTCCCCAGGGTCTGGACCAGAGGTCATAAAGAGACAAAGAGTCGCCAAAGAGTGAGCGGCGCAAAGAGTCCGTAGCTGGACAGTGCAGAATGAGATGAGAGATGTCCTGGGACGAGTGTCCGCAGGCGCTGCAAAAAGAATTCTCGGATTCTGCCAATCCTGGAGAGATAGGAACCTAAAAGAAGGCTGTGTCCATTGCAGCGAAGACGAGAGAGGACACAGCGAGCATGACGAGGGAGCACAAGTTCCTCAGTGGAAATTGAGGGAACCTGTGTGTCAAAGAATTTAGATGAGACAGTACGCCTCCAGTCCGAGATAAGACGAGAGTGGATACGAGAGATAAGAGGAGAGAGACTACAAGGGATTGCGGAGGGCGCAAGCAGCGCTCCCAGTCTGGCAAGCTCATCAGCTGTGTCGTTCCCCGGGAGAAACGAGTGTCCGGGGACCAATTGTAGCCTGATAGAACAGGAGGAGAAGAAGGACAGTTCCTGCCAGATCTGCCACAGAGTTTGAGATAACAGGAAAGGTGGAGGAGAGGAAAGGGTGGCGAGGACAGAACGAGAGTCAGACAGGAAAAGAAGAGAAGAAAAATGGCAGACTTTATGGTGTTGCCGAGACCAGCAAAGAGCGTGCAGAATGGCGCAGGCTTCAGCGGAAAAACTTCAACAAACTGGGCCTGCCGAAAAGGAAAGAGTGGCCTCAGTGCCACAGAGAGAGCAGTTGGCAAGAACGCCGGAGCCGCCCTTGCCAAAAGGAAAGGGAACAGAGCCGTCTGTCCAGAGTACCAGATCATGAGTGGGGGAGAGAGTCAAGGTGGGCGAGAGTGAGGGGGATCAGAGCGAGAGCATGGAGAGGAAAGGGTGGACTCGACCGTGAAGGAAAGCAGATTCCAAGGAGGACAGGGAGGGCAAGCAACAAGAGCCTCCCTAGAACAAGTAGAAGGAAGCATGAGCGGGTGAGTGGACGCAAAAGCTCTCCAGGACGATCTGCAGAGTCTTGGTTTCACTCCTAGTCTGGCCAAACCTGAGATGGGAAAGGAGGTTGGGAGATGAAGAGCCCCCGCTCATGAGAAAAAAGAGTGAAGTGAGTCAGAGTGACTTGTAGGGGAGGTAGAGAAGCCTCGGTGAGTAGTACAGGGATAGGGGAGGACGAGAGGCAGCCGGTGATGGCGCGACTGGCCGCTCGGTGAAGGCGTTCCAATTTGGTGATATTGGTAGCGCTTAGGAAAGGAAACCATCCGGGTGAAGCGTAAGTGAGAAGGGACCGAAGAAAAGATTTATACAGAACAGAGAGGGAATCCTTAGAGGGGCCCCATGAGGAAGCAGAGATACAGCGTAAGGCCTTGAGACGTGGGAAAAATTTGGCCTTCAGCGAAGAAACATGCTTAGAAAAGGAAAGAGTGCGGTCGAAGGTGACCCCAAGAAAAGTTAGAGTGGGATTGAAACGGAGGCGGGAGCCGAGTAGGAGGAGGTTGGGCTGGAGGTTAGCCTGATGGGGATCCACTGAAAAGAAGGAGGCTTCACATTTGCTCGGATTGAGAGGAAGACACCAGTACTCAGACCAGTGCTCCAATCGAAACAGAGTTCTTTGTGAGGCCTCCACCGCAGTGGGGACAGAGGGGGAGGAGGACCAAATGGCCAGATCGTCAGCGTAAAGAGAGCAGCTGACGGAAGAAGGCAGAGAAGCCGGAAGATCATTGATGAAGAGAGAGAAAAGTACAGGGCCAAGAACGGATCCTTGCGGAACACCTCGACGGACTCGAAAGAAACGGCTTTTGTGATTTTGAAAAACCACAGAAGCGCGCCTGTCAGAAAGGATAGATTGAGTCCAACGAGCAAAGCAAGGAGGGAGGCCAGCCGAAATAAGTTTGTGGAAAAGGGCGGGGTGCCAGACAGAGTCAAAAGCTTTAGAGAAATCGATAATAGACAGGATCGTCCGAGAGCCCGGCCTGGGTTTGTTAAACCCATCCGAAATGGACTGAGAAAAGTACAGAATTTGATCAAGTGTAGACCGTCCAGGACGGAAACCGGCCTGGCGGGGAGAGAGAATGGAATTAGATTCCAGAAAAAAGAGAAGACGGGATAGAATGATGCGTTCAAAAAGCTTTGATACGCAGGAGGTGAGAGAGATAGACCGGAAGGAAGCAGGAGAGTCGAGAGGCTTTCCCATCTTATGTATGGGAATAATAGAAGATGTCTTCCAGATGGAAGGAAAGGAATGTGAAGACCAAGAAAGATTGAAGATGTGAAGAAGAAAATCCATGCCAGAGTGAGGAAGATGCTTTAGCATGGGATAGGCAACTTTGTCTGGGCCAGTGGCAGTGGATGAGGAGAGGTTGGAGGCAGCCGCGAGAAATTCAGCGGGAGAGAAGGGAGGGCAAAAGGACGAATGAGACTCCACAGAGCACGTAGCTCGGCGGAGCTCAGTGAGGTAGCCTCTGACTCTGCTGCGCAGGGCCTTTGGCTGAGAAACGGAAAAGTGAGACCTCAGGTAAGCGGCATAAACCGAAGCCGATTCCCTGGGAGAAGAACAGTTAGGAAAGTTAGGAGAGGAAGAAGACGAGGAAGGAGAGCCAGCAATAGAGCGAAGAAGAGAGTGCACAGATTTAGGATTAGATTTAGGTGAAAGAGAAGTGCAGGTCGTCTGCCATGCCTCAGCCTTGGCCTTGGCAATGACCGACGAGGCACGTCGAGAGGCGGAGATGTAAGCCTGGCGATCTTCATCACTTCTGTGAGCAGTAGCGAAAGCCCTGCGTCTTTCACCAACCGCTTGTTCCACCTCAGGAGACCACCAGGCTTTAGGAGGGCGTTTGATGCGGCCGAAAGGAATGGAAGATTTGGCCGCATCCATTGCCAGAGAGGTAAAGAGAGCAGCTACAGAGGAAAGAGAAAGAGACGAGTATTCCTCTGCAGTAGGACAGTGATAGTCAAAGTAAAAGGCAAAGTCATCCCAGCGAGCTTTCTAAAAATTGAAGAAAGGGGGGCGCTCGTTGGGGTGAAAGACCGGAGAGAGAGGGATAGATAGAAGAATTGGTAGGTGGTCAGAACCCAGGTCCTGAAGCACCTCCCAGGAGCAAGAAAAAGCAAGAGTAGAGGGAGCAAAGGAGATGTCAGGAGAGGAGCGACTGCCAGAGGAGCGATGGAGAAGGGTGGGTGTGTCAGGGTCATTGAGGGGGAGGAGGTCTGAGGAGATGACCCAGTCGAATACTTCCTCCCCAGATCTCACACTCTCTCACAATGTCGCTCTAACAAATCAGCCCTTCATCACTAAAAGTATTGCTGCAGCCTCTTACTATTTGTTCTGGTACTCTATTTCAGAGAGTATTTTTTAATTTTGACTTTTGTTGTAACATCGTGATCGTTTGCTTAATTTTCCTGTCTTTCTTAAGAAGATAAAGTGAAAACAATTTTACAAGGTGAAACGTAGATAAAGCACATAAGAGATCGAAATCCACACCTGTGAACGTATATCAACACCTTTTAGCAATTCTTCTTGTAAGAATATTAAGCGTTCCACGTTTTCTGTTCGAGCAAGAGCACTTAAAAACTTTCTTTTCAAAGTGGCATCAGTGGTATTGATAAAAGCAGACCACACGTACTGCCAGTTTGAAGACGGACCATGTAATACAGCTGCAAAAAACTTCTGGTAAATTCCTTGCTAGCAACTCTTAAACAGATTGTAAATCACATTTTAGGCAATATCACGTAGCACAGAAAATAAGATTGGTTTGCCAAGCACCAAAACTGAACTAAGCATTTTTAGTCAAGAGTTCCTCAATGTAGCGTGATTGCTGGTCTTCGCAAACTTTTCATACCATTTTGTTTTTAGCATTTTACCGCTATGTACCAACTTTAATCCATGCCATCAGGAGTAACCCGGATTAAGGGACATTCACCATGTCTTCCACTAGCAAAATAATTGGATAAAAATAACAAAGCCGGCGCGATGGTGTAGTGGCTAGAGCGTGCGCTTCGCAGTCGGTAGACCTGGGATTCATTCACTACATCCAGTTACAGCAAGACTTTAAAAAAACGGTATTCATAGCTTTCCTGCTTGGCGCTCAGCATAAAAAAAAAATAGTGTGGAGAACAAGCCGTCAAGCTTGCTTATTTTGTCTTTGGGCAAGGCACCTAACGAAACGCCTCCATCTTCAAGTGGAAGACAGGTGGCGTGCCAGTACTTCACCGGGTTACAATTGTGCAGTTGCTCGCCCTGCATGTCGTAAGAGGCGACTCTTAGGTACCAATCAATGGCAGACCGACTTGATGGTGGTGGGGCTACCAGTCATTTATGACTGGTTTGAAATGAGCTGCCATCTTTCAACCAGCCTAGTTTCAGTTAGGTTGACGGCGTAAACCTGGATTCCGTTCGTGCCGTACCTCCATCCCGAGGAAGAGGAAGGGTAATCACCACAACAGCAACAACAGAAACGTAAACTCACACACAAATTGTTACACATTTTGTTATAGCAATTGAAAAAATGTTTGGTTGATTAAGAATCAGATGAAACATTCAGGCATTTTTTGTTTGTCGAGTGTGATGATATTACAGACAGATCGAGTCTGTTCTTTCAACAAATTTATTGTTCAAACTTGACGTTTCGCTCCCCTGAACAACCGGGGAGCTTCTTCAGAAAACGGCAGATGTTAGCAGTGTAACATATAAACTGTATAACATAGAAATATAAAGACAACCTACATTACTAAACGCTAAAAATTATTTACCAACGAGGCAGGCAATTACGTAACAACAAAAACATAATTACATCACAGAACCAGGGGTGGGCACAAGTAAAAAGTGTTGTAAAATAGGCAAAAATCTTGTTAGTGGAACAGAATTTTAATATAGCTTTGAAAAAAGCTGTTTGAGCCATAACCTTATCGTGAAGTTCTCATCAGTGGCAATATCGCGTCTAAAGGGAAGATCTAGAGCAAGTAAGTGTTTTGTGTGGTTGATATGGACGTTAGGCAATCAAGACACGAGCCAATGATAGCGCTAGTATTGTAAAGCGCACCAAAGATTTCGCAATAGCGAAAGTCAGGGAAAGCGCAGCAGGAGACTAAACGCCAAGATTATCGAAAGAGTTTTGAGAGTGTAAACAAACTCTTTCTGTCTGCATAAAGCCGAGCGCTGGATCTTGATGTAAACAGCCTCTAAGAGATTAAGGTGGAATGAGCTGCGTGCTGTGGCGAGGATTGAAAACCGCTTGTCATCATAGTTTAATGCACATTGATCATTTTCTAAACGATGTTGACCAATGGCAAAGTCACAATCTGGTTTGTGTCTTTTCGTTTGCACGACCTGTGTGGTTTGAGATCGGCGTGGACGGGTCAATTGCTGTCTTAACCATTGCGGAGCATGTTGCTTGACGCGATTCTGTAGCCGTCGAGATGTTCGCCCTACGTAACGACTCTCACAGTGGCACTTATATTCATATATGACTGAACTTTTCTGAGTGGGAGATAGAACATCCTTGCGGACCACAGGCAGCATGCGCTTTGACGTAAAGATCAAGCGGGTGCCGACGGAACCATAGCAGCTTTCCACGGCGGTTTTGACTTCTTTTTCCAAGTTTGTGCAAAGGGCTTACCAATCCAAGGGACTCTCCAAGTACACCGGCCACTTTTCTGGGCCGAATCGCTTAAGAGTGGAAAACTGAGCGATTTTTTTAGTGATCTGAGTGTTGATGACGTTTTCAGGATAGCCATTGTCCAGTAATATTTTTTTGATCCGTTCTACTTCTCCATTGAGTGCAAATCATTAGGGCTCGATGCACTAATGTAGATATTAGACTTATTTTACGCTTGAGTGGACTAAAGAACTCCCAACGCAAATACTGGCCGGTGAAAGTAAGTTTCCGTTATACACTGATTTCAAAGCCAATATCTGTTCTTTCGACGTAAACATCAAGAAACGGCCGACATTTTTCTTTCTCTTTTTCAAAGGTAAATTTGAGGAATGGATGAAGGCAGTTGATTTTGGTCAGGAATTCATCTGCTTCAGCTTGGTGATCGAAGATGGCAAACGTGTCGTCAACATATCTGAAGTATGTTGAAGGCTTCTGCGTTTGAGAAAATAACTTTTCTTCATAATATCCAACAAACATATTAGACAAAGCCGGACCAAGTGGTGATCCCATAACTACTCCGTCTGTTTGCTTGCACATAGTGTTATTGAAGCTGAACTCAACCGAAGATGTAGCGCTCTTCATCAATTCAACAAACACATCCTTTGAAATGAGTGGTTGAAAATCAGAATCGTCGTGAAGAGCATCTGAACAGATTTTGATGGTTTCATCAATGGGAACGTTAGTGAACAAGCTGGACACATCAAAAGAACACATGAAGACATTAAGGTCGATGTCAAGATTTTGCATGGTCTTAGCAAACGTAAACGAATCTGAAATGCAATGTGACGAAAACCGCTTTAACACAGGTTGTAATAGGCCAGCCAACCACTTGCCCGCCAAGTTCATGATCAGGCGAACCTGTCATAGACAGTATAGGGCGAAGTGGAGTGCCTTCTTTGTGTGTTTTCGGCAAACCGAACATTCGAGGTCTTTGCCATCCAGTTGGCCGTATTGCGTCATATATCCACTTCGGCATAAGATCGGCTTTGACCAAGTCAAGCAACCAAATCTGATGGCGAGATTCAATGCTGGCTGTGTTATCATCGCTGGAGGCCTGACCAAGTCTTTTGAATTTCGATTGATCATTCAGAATCTCGTTCATTTTATCGACGTAGTCGCTTTTCTTCAGAAGGACAACGCCGAAGCCTTTGTCGGGTTCAGTGATAATGCACGAAAGCACTCTTTGTGCATTGTGAAGTCACGTGAATCTATCGTGCTGTCACAATACAAATGTGTAAGGTCGGCGAGTTGGGCTTCTAAAGCAGTGCGTTGTTCAATAGAACTGGCATTGTGATGCAAAAGCTGTGCCCACAATGACTCAAATTCGGCCAAGATTTCTTCTTACCACAAATACCTGGGTGGCAACCCAAAGTTAAGACGCCGACCTTGCACATTTGTATTGTGACAACACGATAAATTCACGTGACTTCACAATGCACAAACACATAGACTTCACAACGCCCGGCTTTATGCAGACAGAAAGAGTTTGTTTACACTCTCAAACTCTTTCGATAATCACGGCATTTAGTCTCCTGCTGCGCTTTCCCTGACTTTCGCTATTGCGAAATCTTTGGTGCGCTTTACAATACTAGCGCTATCATTGGCTCGTGTCTTGATTGCCTAACGTCCATATCAACCACACAAAACACTTACTTGCTCTAGATCTTTCCTTTAGACGCGATATTGCCACTGATGAGAACTTCACGATAAGGTTATGGCTCAAACAGCTTTTTTCAAAGCTATATTAAAATTCTGTTCCACTAACAAGATTTTTGCCTATTTTACAACACTTTTTACTTGTGCCCACCCCTGGTTCTGTGATGTAATTATGTTTTTGTTGTTACGTAATTGCCTGCCTCGTTGGTAAATAATTTTTAGCGTTTAGTAATGTAGGTTGTCTTTATATTTCTATGTTATACAGTTTATATGTTACACTGCTAACATCTGCCGTTTTCTGAAGAAGCTCCCCGGTTGTTCAGGGGAGCGAAACGTCAAGTTTGAACAATAAATTTGTTGAAAGAACGACTCGATCTGTTTGTAAGAATCAGAAAGTTTCGCACTAAACAAATAGCTTGGTTATTTAACAGGAAACAGTTTCCAGGACTTTTCTTAAGATAGGGATGAGACCAAGTAGGTGAAAAAAATAACCTGACGCACGTACGACCGTCACGACAAGGGCTACAGCTATTAAATGCAGTAACGGCGAACTATTTAGCTGGTTAACGTTTTTCAACACCAAGTATCAAGAAATAAAACAAATTTGTCACCGGTTTTAAATACAGTTCCCATTAAAATGGGTGGGATGGCCGTCTTGTGTTCTTTCCAATTCTGAAAATGCTGGATGGCGTCTTCAATGCAAGGCTGGTAATTGTTACTAAAAATAAAGCTTTATCAAGAATACGAAACAAAAGATCTAACCGAATTTTTTTCTAGATATAGTCACGGTAAGAAAATTATGAAACCGGAAAATGTTCCCGGACGAGAAGTCGCATTTAGAAAGTTGCGAAAAAAAAACATAATAAGGTCAATAACGGACCGCATCAAAATCATATGAAAACTTGCTTTTCGAGTTAGAATTATATACAGGTGATTGCATTTACCAGATTTTGCAGAGGTTGAAAAAAAAGAGAGCAAGGGCGACCAAAAATGTTGTTGTTATCGACCCCTTCCGAAGGATGGGGGCATGGTGGAAGACCATGGAGCCCCAGAAGCCGGGAAAGTCCTCAGGGCCTGGACCAGAAGTCGTAGGCAAACAGAGAATCGCCAAAGAGTGAGCGGCGCAAAGGGTCTGTAGCTGGACAGAGCAGAATGAGATGAGAGGTGTCCTGGGACGAGTGTCCACAGGCACTGCAAGAAGGATTCTCGATTCTGCCAATCCTAGAGAGAACACAGCGAGCGTGACGAGGGAGCACAAGTTCCTTGGTGGAAATTGATGGAAACTGTACGAGGTGTGTCCGAAAAGTAACGAGACTGTGCTATAAAAACTTTATCGAAAAATATTGAAATATACCAAAGTCAAATTCCTTCAAAGTAATTCCCTTCCACTTTGAAACACTTGTGCATTCGCTTTTTGCAGGATTCAATACCTCTTTGGAAGGCATTTTCTGAGATCTTCTTTGAGCTCCGTCGTCGAGGCCATTTTGATGGAATCGATGTCAGAAAAATGGGTTCCCTTCAAAATAGATTTGATCTTGGGGAAGAGGAAAAAATCACAGGGGCCAGATCGGGGGAATATAGGGGGGTGTTTCAAGGTTGCAATGTTCCTTTCTGCAAGAAACTGACCAATACTCAGGGCTGTGTGAGCAGGAGCGTTATCGTGATGGAGCGTCCATTCGTGAGCTTCCCAAAAGCTCCGTCTCTTGTCACGCACTCATCTCATAAGGCTCCGAAGAATGTCTATATAGACATCGTTCGTTTCGAATTCCTACCTCAAGGTCAAACAGTAAACCAAACCGTCTATATAGACATTCTTCGGAGCCTCGTGTGAACAGTTTGACTTTGGTATATTTCGATATTTTTTGATAAAGTTTTTATAACACCAGTCTCGTTACTTTTCGGACACACCTCGTATGTTGAAGAATTTAAATGAAACAGTACGCCTCCAGTCCGAGAAAAGACAAGAGTGTATATGAGAGATCAGAGGAAAGAGACTACAAGGGATTGCAGAGGGCGTAAGTAGCGCTCCTCGTCTAGCCAGCTCATCAGCCGCGTTGTTCCCCGGGAGTAATGAATGTCCATGGACCCATTGTAGCCCGATAGAACAGAAGGAGAGAGAAGACAGTTCCAGCCAGATCTGCCACAGAGTTTCAGGTAAAAGGAAAGATGAAGGAGAGGACAGAACGAGAGTCAGATAGGAGGAGAAGGGATGAGAAATGGAAGACTTGTTGGTGCTGCCGAGACCAGCAAAGAGTGTGCGAAATGGCGCAGGCTTCAGCGGAAAAACTTCAACAAACTGGGCCTGCTGAAAAGGAAAGAGTGGCCTCAGTGCCACAGAGAGAGCAGTTGGTAAGTACGCCAAAGCCGCCTTTGCCAAAAGGAAAAGGAATCGAGTCGTCAGCCTACAGTACCAGATCATGAGTGGGGGAGAGAGTCAAGGTGAGCGAAAGCTGCAGCTTGACGAGTGAGAGGAAGATTAAAGCGAGAGCATGAGGAGGAAAGGGTGGACTCCATGGTGAACAAAGGCAGATTCCAAGGAGGACAGGGAGGGCAAGCAAGAAGAGCCTCCCCAGAAGAAGTAAAAGGAAGCATGAACAGGTGAGTGGATACAAAAGCTCTCCAGGGCGATCTGCAGAGTCTTGGTTTCACTGCAAGTCTGGCCAAACCTGAAATGGGAAAGGGAGGTTGGGAGACGAAGAGCCCGCTCATACGATGAGAGAGTGAAACGAGTCAGGGTGACTTGTAGGGGAGATAAAGAAGCCTCAGAGAGAAGTGGGATAGGGGAGGACGAGAGGCAGCTGGTGATGGTGCAACTAGCCGCTCGGTGGAGGCGTTCCAATTTGATGATATTGGTAGCGCTTAAGAAAGAAAACAATCCGGGTGACACATAAATGGAAAGGGGGCAAGGAAAAGATTTATACAGAAGAGAGAGAGACTCCTTAGAGGGGCCCAGGAGGAAGCTAAGATACAGCGTAAGACCTTGAGATGTGGGAAGGTCTTGGCCTTCAGCGAAGATACATGTTTAGAAAAGAGCGCGGTTGATGATAAGCCCAAGAAAGGTTGGAGTTGGATTGAAACAGAGGCAGGAGCCGAGTAGGAGGAAGTTGGGCTGGAGGTTAGTTTGGTGGGGATCCACTGAAAAGGAAGCCTCACATTTGCTCAGATTGAGAGAAAGACACCAGTACGCATACCAGCACTCCAATCGAAACAGAGCTCCTTGTGTGGCCTCCACCGCAGTGGGGACCGAGGGGGAGGAGGACCAAATGGCCAGATTGTCAGCATAAAGAGAGCAGCTGACGGAAGGCAGAGAGGCCGGAAGATCATTGATGGAGAGAGAAAAGTACAGGACCAAAAACTTTGATACGCAGGAGGCGAGAGATATTGGCCAGAAGGAAGCAGGAGAGTCGAGAGGCTTTTCCATCTTGTGGATGGGAATAATAGAAAAAGTCCTCCAGATGAAAGGAAAGGAATGCGAAGTCCAATAGAGATTGAAGATGAAGAAAAAAATCCATGCCAAAGCAAGGAAGGTGCTTTACAATGGAATAGGCAACTTTGTCTGGGCCAGTGGCAGTGGAGAAGGAGAGGTTGGAGGCAGCCGCATGAAATTCAGCGGGAGAGAAAGGAGAGCATAAAGACAAGATAGACTCCTTAGGGCTTGGCAGAGCTCAGAGAGGTAGCCTCTGGCTCTGCTACGCAGGGCTTTTGGCTGAAAAAACAGAAAAGTGGTATTGCAAGTAATCAGCACAGACCAAAGTCGACTCCCTAGAAGAACACTTACGGAAGTTAGTAGAGAAGGAAGACCAGGAAGAAGAGCTAGCGAGAGAGGGAAGAAGAGACTATACAGATTTAGGGTTAGATTTGGGTGAAAGAGAAGAGCAAGTCGTCTGCCATGCCTCAGCCTTGGCTTTGGCAATGACTGATGAGACGTGTCGACCAGCGGAGATGTAAGCCTGGCAATCTTCATCACTTCTGTGAGTGGCAGCAAAAGCCTTGCGTCTTTCACTGACTGCTCCTTCCACCTCAGCAAACCAACAGGCTTTAGGAGGGCGTTTGATGCGGCTAAAAGGAATGGAAGATTTGGCCGCATTCATTGCCAGAGTGGTAAAGAGAGCAGCAGCAGAGGAAAGAGAAAGGGACGAGTATTCCTCTGCAGAAGGACAGTGAGAGTCAATGTAGAAGGCAAAGTCATCCTAGCAAGCTTTCTGAAAATTGAAGGAAGGAGGACGCTCGTAGGAGCAAAACACCAGAGAGGGACAGATAGAAGAATTGGTAGGTGATCAGAACCCAGATCCTGAAGCACCCCCCAGGAACAGGAAAAAGCGAGAGAGGAGGGAGCAAAGGAAATATCTGGGAAGGAGTGACTGCCAAGGAGCGATGTAGAAGGGTAGGTACGCCAGGGTCATTGAGGGGGAGGAGGTCAGAAGAGATGACCCAATCAAATACTTCCTTCCCACGGGAGTCGGAAGTACCTCTTGAGTCCCAGAGGGGGTGATGATAGTTGAAGTCCCCCAGATTGAAGAGATTTCTGGAGGGAAGAATGGAGGGAGAAAAAGAGTCGGTTCTGCCATCTGTTGGGGAAGAGGAAATAGGGGGAGCATACACATTAAGAAATGAGAGCGAGGAGGAGTTGTTTAGTGAGAGGTTGATCCCTACATAATCAAGAGTAAGAATCAAGCGAAGAGAGAGAGAGAGAAGGTAGATAGTTCAGAGAAAGATAAGCTCTGCCTGACGAAAGTGATGACGCTGCCGCTAGCGTGCGTGGCATCAGGAGTGAGAATGCCAGACTGGGAGTGGGTGCGATCAGAACGCAGAGTAGAGAATCCAGGAATCCGGAAAATGGAAGATGAGTTAAGATGGGATTCCTGGATACAGAAAAGGTCAATGGGGTGAGAGGAAAGAAAGTGAGGAGTTCAATGATCCTGACTCGAAGACTTCCAGCATTCCACTGAAGAACCCTGAGGGAGTCAGGGGGAAGAGGAAGCAGGAGGTATGGAAGGACAGCCAGGAGCAAGGGGCGGAGATGAGGGGCAGCGAAAGAGAATACAAAATGGGCAGGAGAGATAAGAGGTTTGAAGACGAGGGTGAGGGGGGAGTGCAGCATTAGCAGAGGGGGTGCCAGATTGTACAGTGGAGATATACAGGTTTGAAGGATTCCGAGGAGGACGTCACAGTGTTACGAGTAGGGACGCAGCATGGGGGACAGCTCCAAGAGTGAGAGCTGCCAAGAGTTCTGAATTTGGAGAGGAAAAGTTGTGAGCACCTTAGATCAACCCATTTGGAGAGTGGACAGCATTGCACTGACTTGCCCCGTCAGGTCACATTTCCAGTGCACACTGAGCACGGAAAAATGGGGCCAGGGTTGGGATGAACGTTACTGCTCATGAAGAGAAGGAGAAGAATGAGGGGACGAGGATGGGCAAGAGAAGAGAGAAAACAGGCAACCGATTTTAAAGAAGCTGTGTGCTGCACTTCTGCGGTCATTCAGGGGGCAGCACAGCAAAAAAATGAGTGGAAAGTGCCCGGGGTAACTGGGACCCTCGGGAAGGCCAACAGCCATTTCGACCCAACCCAAACAAGGTTGGGGACCGCACCACCACGTTGAGACAGCTGTTGATTGGTGCAGAAGATCGCGGTCGAAAACCGAATTTAAAAAAATGGTTCTTTACGATTTCGGTCGCCGAAAAACTTTTTGCCGACTATTTTAAAACAACTTTGTGCTCAGACCAGCTTCAGAATTGCCATAACTGGTGGTATATTTTGTAATTTTGCGTGCATCGAAAAATTGCGGTAAAATGTGTCTTTCCAATAACACAGCCTGGGCATTATTAGGCTTAATGGCAGGATCATTACGCCCATGAACGGCGCAATGAAACATTAAGCCACATTTCAGACAATTACCAGTAGATCCATAATCTGGTCAAAAGAATATTTTTTTACAGTCTACAATGCAAACATAAAATGAGTCAAACCGACTTTGACAATATCAGCACAACCGGCACACTGTATTTTTACCACCAAGCACTGCAGTCTAGCGAGAAGCACTGCTGTGATATGGCAAAACTTAACAACATCAAAAATCACGTTTTTGAGAATACAGTTTCACCTCGTTAACTCGGACAGCTGGGGGGGAAGGGTGTCCGTGTTAGCCGATTGTCCCACTTAACCGACGGCCTATAGGCCATAGCTTATAAACATATGTAGGGTAACGAAGTTTTGTGAAAAATGCCGTTATTATATAGGCTATTTTGTTGTACTACATTTACCTTCATAACATGTAAAAAAGCAGATATATTTATTTATATATTCATTTATTTTTGTTTATTCAAGGAAATCACCTGACGAAGGCTACTTTGGGCTTGCCTAGCCTAGCAAACAAACCTGTACCGATATCGACTGCTATTATCGGCTATTACCAATGTTATTTTCTTTTACCTTACCTTCATAACATGTAAATAATTTTAGGCCAAACATTTTTAAAATTTTCAAACATTTTTTTTCTCAATCTTGGAATTTTTTTTTCATTTTTTTCTCGGTCAGGGTCCGAGTTAACCAATATCCGGCTTAACAGAGTCCGTGTTAACGAGGTGAAACTGTATTGACTTTGTTGTCGTTTGTTGTTGTTTAACAAGGAAACAACTGAATCACATTCTTTTCAGAGTTGCTTGGAAGCTGCTAACTGTACGAACATCTATTTTGTTTTTGTGGCAGCACTAAAAGATCTTATCAAAAGCACGATCATTCATAAGCCATGGAAAATGCAAAAACCTTGCAACATAGTAGCCTTCAACATTAACGAACTAGTTTTATGAAAATCTTTTCTTTGCACAGGGTTGGCAATAAGGAAAGGTCTAGCTCTAGTCCCTGTAAACACTTAATGCTGTGGACATTCACAGCAAATTGCAAGCCGTACCATAAGCTCAAGAGCACTTAGTTCTGGTTTGCATAGTGTAAATGCCATTAGGCATTACTAAAGCACTTCTGTGCACTACAACAGCTGCTGAGAGTAGGCTTACCTGCAAACTGTATCCACAATTATCGATTGAAGCTTTGACTGAATGCGATTAAGCGAGTCTTTATTTTTCCAAGCTAAATCGTTGTAAAGAGATGTTAGTAAATCAACGACGTAAGACTGCAAAATTTCGTGCTCTTTGAATTTGAAGTTGAATCTGAAAAAAGAAACTATTTTAGCAAAGAAGTTGCTTTTCCATACAAAAAGCTTAATAACGATCTTGTTTGATAATGACTACTGACTAGCATGCTACCGAAAAGGAAAACCAAATCACACAGCTCTCAAAACAGTAAGAGAAGTAACTAGCGTAAGTATTTAAATTAGAAGACCACACGCAATGTACATTCTCTACAAAATCAGGATCTCCAACAGCACACATATACTCAGCTCAAAAGCAATGCTATTTTATAAATTTTGTTATATGGTATCAGGTTATACGTTGTTGATCCAGTGAATGTTAACCACAAACAGTCAACTTTCGCATCGGAGTTCAGTTAGTAAGTGAGCTTCCCAATTCTAAATGTTTGGCCAAATACCAAAGATGCTTCATGAAAATTTTTAGCTCTGGGAGTCCTACACTCTTTCATTAAGATGGGCATTTGCTAATCTTTTTTCTCCAAAGTTTTTCGTGACATTCATTAGTGCACAAGTGTTAACATGGAAGCGCTAAAATAAAATTGTTAAAAACAGAGACCCAGGAGAGGCTTCACGGTTTTACTGTAACTTTGGGCCCCTTTTTCAAATGGGCTGTAGGTTCTACGACATCGTATTTTTTTTAATTTTGATAAAAAAATCGTTAAAATTTGATATTGATTCTATACATCAACATGCGTATTGAAAACGTTTCTAATAATTATGTTTATTGATTCCTTATTGTGAAAAAGGAGCTGCAATACGTCTAATTTTTAACGTACCGTCTCATTACTTTTGAAAATACTCTTGGCATTTGATCAAGTTTTTTTTAAAGAAAACGTTAGGTGCCCGATATGGATCTCTAGGAACCCTAAAAATATTTGACTAACTTTAAAATTATTAGATGTGTTTTGTACTCTATTGCATACGCCTTAAAAAAACCTTGATTTAATGCTAAATGGCACCATCTTTCTTGGCGAAAGTGGTTTATCCTTATGCTGGCATAGAGCGACTTTCTCAGCTTTTGGCTAACGCCATCAGATGGTTCTTCGAGTAAAGGAAATGCAATAGTAAGTTTTCCGTTCTGATATCTGCTGTTTCTTTGTGATGTTCAGTGCTCACTGCATGTAGACCTTGCTGTACGCCCTTCATATATCATATCATGTCAGGATGATTGCTTGGCCAGAAAAGCAGCAATAAAAAATAACCATGTTTTATCTGCTAGTGGAACACCGAGTAAATGAAGACCATTGAGAAAAAAGATTTAACTCCCTAGACATTTTAAGAGTTGCTAAAGCTTCAGTCATCAACCAAAGTAGCCACATAAAAAATTATCAAACTTGAGTTTATTGAAGCAGCCTGTGAACGCCTTGCCTTCGGCAGGATATTCCCTTAACATTATTTTCAGATTGTTTCTTATCAGACAACACTCTAGTTTCATTAGAAAATGCTCATGTAATTGGAAAAAGCTCCCAAAAAACACAACTGAGTATGTAAAAACAAGTGGTCATTAAATTACTTAAAATCAAATCTCGTACTCATTAACAAACAACCTCAAAAATTAGTTCAATGCTATTGAAAACTACTTTTAAATAAAACAGAATCATTAAAAACATCGTCTATCAGATACCTAGACTTGTACACTGATAAAAATACAACCTGATCAATAAGCTTGCACACCAAAGACTCAAATCATGTTCTAATCTACACCTATCACCCACTAATCGTTGTTCAACTGGTTAGTGTAATTGAAGGGTAGAATCTCACTCCCAGCATTGTTTTCAACAAGCAGAGAGTTACAAACATTTAGAGGAAAATCAAGTCTATTACCAATCCTTTTGCTACAGTAATAGCAAAAAAATATTTTCAACCCACTGTTACCAATACATTAGCACAAAAGCAACTTTCGAATAGAGCCATCAAACGTTGGCAAAGCAAAAAATCGGAAATGAAAAGCAAGCACTGGGTTCCCTTTCAAAAAAATGCAAAAGTTGGTTTAATTAGTACTTGCTAAGTAATTTCCAGTACAAAAAGTGCAATACAATGCAGGTTTAATCCTTGTATTGTTTTGTAGTCTAATCAATGTTCAAGAAAAAACTTGACGTAAACTTATCATTTTAATCAATGTTCTTCCTTCATTGCGACCTATTCGTAACTTTAGTGCTTTCGTTTCCATGACAGAGCTTCATAAAAGCTGTCAACCAAAAAAAATCGATGTCAATATGTGGGTGGGTGTAGATTTTGAAGCAAAATATGTGAAAATACATCTCAAAAACTAGAGCCGATTTAGAAAAACTGATAAATTTTTCAATTGAGCGATTTCAAAATATCCTTAAACCGTAGCAACCTTCTTGATACCAAAATTCGTATTTACCACTGTAATCAGAATGTTACAAACATGTATTTTCGAAGAAAATTTTATTCATAACTTACTTCGACATATGTAGAATATAGTTTAAACCAGACAAAGCCACTACAGTTGGAGAATAAGACTTTTCTTTTTTTAAATATTGCAGCAAATCAAACAATTTTTCGTAATCCAACAAGCCAACTCTAGACATTGCAAATGCATCAGTCAGTATACTGACACGATCCAGAGAACTGAAAACCAAATGGTCAGTTTTCATCTGAGTTATAAGCTTTTCCCATAAGGCACTGTCATAGGATACCTAAAAAACAATGTCGATTGTGAGAAGAATTAAGAGAAAGCTATGTGTACTGTTAGGATGATTGATGACAAAAATAACCAAGAATTGGTAAATATGTTGGGCAAAAAAACTGTAGATAAACTGACAAAAGCGAATGGAATGCAATAATATAGGTGTGCTCCGAGAAAGGATTTTGATTCTAAAGTGTCTAGAAGGGCGACCGAAAATGATGTGGAGAAGACAGGTGGACTAGGTTAAGAATCTGCCGTCATCAGAGCGAAGTGGCAAAATGTAGCTTTTGAAATTGCAAGGAACAGAAAGCGGATCAACCTCCGTTGAGAGGGACAAAACCGAATTTTAAAAATATATCTCCTTCTCTTAAACATGTCACGTGTTTGGGATGGCAGCTCGGTGGTATATGGAACTCTCAGGCAACCAGCCTATCTATCTTGGAATCTTTTTCCTTTTTAGACGGCTGTTTCTACTTCAACTTTAGGCGGAAAGGAGCTGCCACGTTTTTGGGCTGCAACCATTTTTACCCACTGCTTTGAAAAGCACTGACTTGACACGAGCATGTCTCAGCGGATGTTATTTACTCAAAAAAAGCCAGCAACTCCAAAACCCTCTTAATCTCCAATTCAGTATCTTTAGTGGAATTTATTGTAGCCTTTGGCCTATTCTGTGTACGGCAAAAAGGGGATCAAAGAATCCAAGAAAACCGAGCCACGAATCAAGTTCTACAATAACGTTGCTTCAACAGTATAAGTTACAATTTCCTTTAAAAATTCTTTCATGTTATGAAATCTTTGTCTTATTTTTTAAGGTATAGGATACGATGACAATCGATACGCTTCCACTCACAATTTGCACATAAAACTAAATTAAATTGCAAATCAAACAAAGTCTCGATTGTATATTTTTTGCGATGTTATTTTTGATTTTACATAGTTTTTACAGTGATTTCTCTTAAAACTTCACACTTAACAAGTAGTTAAATTTTATTGCGCGTTTACAAATCATTTCACGTCCTTCGGCAGATTCCAACAAGTCAGTGGATCTCAGTATAAAAACCCCTGCCCTAAATTTAGCATCATGCCATTTTGTTTTAGTCTAACCATGACATGCCTGAAAGTTTAGCGAAACTGTATCATGTGAGGACAGAGTTTTCAAAGCAACGTTGGAGGAACGTTAGCTTCCCCAATTCATTCTGTACAGTTAGAATAATATCACAGACAACATGCAGTAGCCACGCAATCAATCATACCCAAATGCAAAACCAAACTTGAAATCGAACTGCTTAAAAAGCCACTTCAAAAAATTTCAACCCATCGAAATTATTCTGAAACACTGATGCATTATCGTCATGTTTGCGGGCGAGTGTTCAAGTGATTTTTACATAATGTAGCATGACTTGTACAAGTATAATGTTGGTTTGTAGTCGCACAATGTTAACCGTAATGTTCGTTTCTTATATCACAGTTACACTCTGTGGTTACCTGTTTATGTGAAATGACAGTTTCCGCTTTATTTTACTTAAAAACAACTACAAGTCTAAACGAGATGTGGAAAAGATCTTTGGGTAAACGTCTCCAAAACTATACCTCGACTTGATTTGATGTTTTCTAAACAGAGCCAATAATTCCCATAGATTGAATAAGTTTGAGACTCATTGATTAACTCAGTACGTACCAAGTTTCATACAATTTCATTTTAAGAAAATTGCTTCAATCATCAGCAGCCTTGACCTTGTTAATTGAGTAAACATTTTTTTCGTAAAACTATGTTCAGTAATGTTTGGGTCGCGAGACATTAAGACTCCGTTTTTTTGGGTAACGCCAAAAAGTATTTGCGGACCCCTGACCCAACGCATAATTCAAGCTTTTTGCGAACAAGACCAGTGGTTGCACACCAAGATTCAAATCGGTGTGTAAAGGAGAAATGTCGTGACAAATACGCTACTCATTATAGTAACCTTTATAATATAGAAGAATTCTAACTCTTGCTAATTAATAATCGTTGCGGACTTTGGAACAGAAGGTCTGAAGCCCGGAACTCCATAAAAGCCCCACTGTTATTTTTTAGGAAAGAAATTAGGGATGTTACATGTTGTGTTGTCACAGCAAAAAGTCTGATTCGTAAGCAGCGGGTAGTGGTAGATATATGCACAATCAGGACGTGCGAGATATTGAAACGTGAAAGTTAAGTGCATAAAATCGGCTCTGATCATACGCAGGAAAACTGTGGAAAATTTTCAATCGCGTAAAAACATTATCTTTGTCTATCTTTTTACATGTATTGCAGCAGCGCTTTGCTTTACCTAAACACCTTTGCTCTCCAAGGCTTAAAGCAGCAATCGCTCTTGCAGCACTTAATGCCTGACTGTCTAGAGCGGACGATAAAAAGAGCCCCGCATTTTTGTTTGAACTAACCAGAACGGCGCAATTCCATTTGATTATTTGGTCGGGTAGGTGCGGTTTTTCTGTGAAGTCCAAGTTCAGATTGTCAAATAGGCCTCAATGTTGGCAGAAATATAGCAAATACGATTTTCCAAAAGCATAGGCTGATGTGGGCAAGCCGTGTAATAACGTGCAATCACGTCAAACATAGTAACAAAACTTACTCTGTAATATCCAGTCAAATTGTGATTGAATTTTAACCATTTAAAATCAGACACAGTGAGCGGCATTGCAGATGAATTCATAAAAGCTCTAGTAGGCTTCAAAGGTGCTTTGTCTGTAGTATATGTTAAAGGTATTTGCCATAAACTATCGCTAGTTTGCGTCTCATTGCTTTGTGGATAGAAAAATCGACTTTGAGAAACGGTTATCTGAAGAAAAAACAACATTAATAATTAATGACAGCAAAAAACAGAAGAGTAAAATACATTTAAAGTCTGCTTAAATATTTGCAGTAGAAAACTGGATATAAATTGCAAGTAAAAGTCACGACGTTTAAAGCAGGGCAAGATTTTAAATGCATGCTGATAGTGAATAATTATTGAATATATCGATCAAAAGATGCATGGAGAGTTTGAGAGATTGCTGATGGTCTTAGGTGTTGTTGTAACCCCACCCATTCCTCGGCATAAGAGGCATTAGGAAGAACACAAAGCCATAGAATCCAAGCAACTGTCCACGGCATAGACCAGAGGTCGTAGAGAAATCTGCACCAATCAACAGCCACTTCCACGTAACGATGCGGTCTTCGATCCCGACGGACCGGGTTGAAATAGCTGTTTTCCCGAGGGTCCTAATGCCCTTGTCTCCCTCTGAAAGTTTCTGAATGAGCAGTAACACTCTGATGTTATTGCAGTCAACGCAATTCGGAGTTTGCACCAGATGCAAGATTAAAGCAAACAGCTGTTCAGTGTGGTCATGAAGTTGTTTACCGCGCGACGCGTTCAACTGACACGCATCCGTCGACAAAATTAACGCCCAGTTTATCGCCACGCTACAAAGTAATATTCAAGGAACATAGCAGCCGAGGTGGTGTAATTTAACTGTTTCAGCCCTTGGGTCGAAAGATACGGAGTTCAAAATTCTGTAAAAGCACTACCGTGATTTACCAAGGGCATCTGAAATTTAAAGTGCTACGATTGATGTATGTACAAAAATCACGTAATAGGCCTACTACTACATAAAACATTTTTTGTCAACTTTCGTTTTGCGATGCTACATCTAATGTGTTCCAAGACTACTTCTTGATTTCCAGATTAAGTGCAATTATTCTGAGCGTCATGAAGCTGAACACAGTTTCCCAGACCGAACGCGAATCAAAGTACGTAGAAGTGTAAAATAGTCAGAGCCAAAATTGGCCACAGGCCTTTAGCCATACGCTTTACCAACCGACTAGAAAATATAATGTACAAAAATTTTACACAACTGGCACATAAAACTACTTGGTGCAACAACTATTAGCAAATAGGTGCATAAATATTCTTATGAATATTATAGTGATCTTCCGCACCTTACTGCCTTCTGCAGACACTTTAATAACAGGTAGACCGGGCAGTATAGTCCATGTATTCATCATTTTCTAAACAAAACAGATTATGTTCATATCACAATTTGAATTCGACACACACAAGATGAACACACAGTGGTAAGATTACAATGATCTCAAAGCCTCCACGTCAAAACTATTCATATATGTAGTAATTGTCTTTGTCTTCCACTCCTCTTGTCTTCTTTAGGACAGACATTAATCTCAATCAAGTCGAGCTTGGAGGAAAGCGACAATCCATTTCGAACTGGTCATAGATAAACAGATAGCACCACCACAAAGGCTTCCTGCCTTTGGCAGACGCCCAAAAATCCCGATCATGCTGAGTGATCAGTCCACTGAACAGTCACACCATGCAACACATCAAGGCTGGTTTCCCTTAGGCGTAGATTGCACGCGTAGCGTGAAAATTCTTTGTTTCTCTATTTAGTTTTATGCGCTTGCTCGCTCCTCGCATAAAACTAAATAGAGAAAGAATTTTTCGCGCTCAGCCTAATACAAACCAGCCTTAATGTTGAACTTTTCGACTGCATATTAGATAGACTAGTCAAAATATGCTGATGCAAATCAGCTTACCTTTCTTGACAGGGCTTGTAGGGCATTGGGGTCTAAATGTGGAACACGTCACCTGTTTTAAAAAAGTCTACTAAACCGATAGCAGAGTACTCACAAAAAGATCTGGGTGTTTGTGATTATCTTGCTCTGATACAGCGGTTAACAAATCGTAGTTGTTTGCATTGTGGTAAGCATGCTTCTTTAAATACTCAGTCACGCCTTTAAAGAATGTGTCGCCAAGATAGTCAGACAGCATGTATATAACACAGGCTCCTAAATATAAAAATCGGTTGTTCGTGAGCACAGTTCAAAAACTGTATAATTTACAGCAGCCTATACAACAGCAAGCAATTACTGAATCAGCCCATGTAGCGGATATGTGTCGCTACATGGAACCATACTTTATTCCTATCAATTGATACTGCATGAAGTGAATAAATAATTGTACCAATATGGCAAAAACACGACTAGGTGTGGGATCCGAACTCGCATTCACAACAACCAGTCGATCGATTACTGGCCAAAATGCCAAAAGCATGACGTAAACGAATGTCACTGCCTCTAACTATTTGGCTACCCCAGCTAAAAAGCTAATAAAATTAAACTTTTGTTGTACCGGTGAGGAATAATTACCACACGAATAGCTTTGGAGGTACCTTTATTTAGGCTAATGTTTTGTCAGCCAGAACGGTCAACATCTTCAGAGAAACCTACCAACTTATTTGCATATTAACAAATTTTCAAAATGACTGAGGCACAAGATTTACAGTTTGCTCTGACGATGTTGGCCATTCTGGCCGATGAAACGTTAGCCCAAATAAATGCACCACCCAAAATATTTGTGGGGTAACTATTGCTCATTGGTGGAACAAAACGATTTAATTCTATTTAATGCCTAGTAAACAACTTCATCAAATATCAAAAGCTGATGTTGCTAATTCTACACCTTGAATGAACTATATAAAGTAAGATACACCAACTTGGGATTTGCGTATAGCCCGACGACATATGTTGCTATTAATACCGGAATTCTAACAATTACTGCGCATCAGATTAACGTATGCTTGCTACAACGCTACAATGGCAGTTACTAAATCAGCTCCCTTTAGCAATATCCCCAATAACTTTACAGATTGCTATTTTTGACAAGTTGAGAGTCAAAAACTAGCAGTAGATCCAAGTGCTCTTTTGATGCAGTAACAAGTGATACGCATTATTGTGATCACTTATATCCCACAAAGTATATCGCTACACGAGCTTATTCTGTAACTGCTAAATGCAGCAAATTTTACCGTTAATAATTGTATATGCAGTAATCGCAAAACTTCATGTCATAAGGTGATAGATTTTATACAAACTATCGTGATGTTTTTTAATAAATCCAGTTGGGATGGCCTATGTCAAAGGTTCTTAACTGGGGCGTCGCGACGCACTGGTGTGTCGTTTGAAAAATAAGGGCGTCACAAGTTTACATCCTTGGTGACTTTTTTGGGTAATCAACCAGCGTTGAGAGCCTTTTTTCTTCATCACTGACTTGTTGACCACTGTTTTTAGCAGGCCAACTTATGTAGAGGGCTTTCTTGCCGCTGTTTTTACTTGATGGAATTTTCTAGAGCTTCTTTTGAGGTCAACTTATGGAATGCGTCGTTTAATTTTATAAATTAATTAGTGCGTCAGAAATTTAAATAAGTTGGGAACCTCTGGGCCAAGCGGTTAAAGCGTGCTGGGGTAAAGTCATTCACTATACTAGGCATCATTTACGGGCTGCCTCCGGGCACCAACACGCCCGCAGGCCAGCCCCAAATTAGCAACGAATCGCCGCAGGCTCAGAGTAAACCATGCAACTTTGATGGTTCTGAAGTAAGCCATCAAACTGGTAGCCATTTGAATCATCTCAGGTACAAAACGTTTGTTGACCTCTGCTTTACACCTACAAGCCAATTGTTGGACTGAGTGTTTAAGTTGATAAAAATCACAAAGCCTTCATACGTTTTATCACAGAGATTGAGCCTTGGTCCTAGATTTAGTTTTATTTAAAGCTTGCCAACACGTTTTATGCATTAACAAGATATACAATATCTTTGCAACAGAACTGAGCTGTCTCTTTAAATAGCAAATTAATTATACTTGGTTTCGGATAGCACACTACACTGCAAAGTGGTTAGGTAGTGCGCGCAATAGTTTGTTGATTAAAGGTGACTTTTATAAGAAATGAGAACAGTGATGGATGCCTACACAGCAACAGCAAGAATCAAGGTTATATGGAGCCCCAATAAGCCAACCATACATGTTGAATCAGAGTCAAGTGGTCACATTATGAAAACAAACAAATTACAACGCACCGTCAGTAGCATAAAATATTCGGCACTTTTATTTTTTTGAAAAACTGGCAATTCATTTTGGCACACACCAACTTTATGCAAGGGACATGTTTTTAAACCAGCCGTAGAGCAACATTTTTTGATGCAACCGTAATCAAGGACGCGAATTTTTATTGAACTTAGGAAAAACAAATTAACTAGAGCTAAAACTGCGCATAATCTTCAGCTCGTAGTCAGAATTTTTGGGTACTTGCCACGTTGCCAAAACTTTTGAGAGTGAATTATTCAGCGTGGCGATAAGACCTACGATACAAAGATGATCGCCAATAAAGTTTAAGCTTACAGTATGTTAACGACATTCGAGTTTGTAATGTCCTATATGACGTTTTTCTTCGAGAAAAGTCATGCAAAAAGGCTTCTGGACTGTGCTATTATCTATTAAAACTCGAAATCCGGTACCACAAATCATGGGTCAATTAAGATTTCAAGCAATCACGTCTAATGAATGACATGTCATTGGCTTTACAACAGCTCTATACAATCTGTCACAAAGATACCAAATATAATAGACTACGGCTAACTATGTCTAATTTTACGTCGAGACAGATGACTAATTTTTTTTTAAAACCCTCATCTAAACCGTTGTCCTTTACACACGAATCACTTTATTTGGCAATGGTATAACACCAATTGCTTTGTTACACACATGGATTGGTTCACAATGCTTGGTACTAATAAGTTATTCGTTCATAATACGAGCTCATGCTGACTGCCGATCTCTGGGCAGAGCCATTCTGACAAGTAAAATGCTTACACCACTTAGCCTCATCGCTTGTCTGTCACATAAAGGTGGAAAATCACATTTAGTTCTTTTCCCTCGGGCACTTTTAAGTTCCTCTCCCAAGTGGTGGAATGAAGAGGCCAAGGATACCATAACAAGAAACAAGGCGGCATCAAAGAGCTGTGCAGGTTCCCGTCAGAAGAAAATAAGGCCATATACAAACCTTTGAGAAATCAAACGAGAAAAATTGTTGCTGGAGCAATGAGAAAACAAGCTAATCAGGAGTTGAATGGATTTATATCAGAATTCAACAGCGTTTTCTACTTCCTTATAAGATTGAAAAAGGGAATGATCTGGAAGGAGGAAGGTGCATAAGAGGAAGAGACGGAGGAATGGGTCTTATTGAAGGAAACAGGACAAAATTTTGGAAGGAACACAAGAAAATGATCATGAATTAATAGAACGAATGGAACCACATGTTGAAAACTGATGTAGAAGGACCAGTGGAAAAAGTGGCTCGCCATGAAATTGTGGAAGCAATTCAAAAGATGAAATCAGAAAAGGCAACTAGACCATCTGAAGTAAGTGTGGAGATGATAGTTGCAAGTGGCGAAATTGGGGTTAAAGTGATAATGAAGCTGTGTCAGCGTGTACTGAATGCTAAAGAATGCCTAATGAGTGGAAAACTAGTGTGGTTGTACCTATCTTTAAAGGAAAGAGTGATGTGATGAGCTGTGGATCATACAGAGGAGTGAAACTGCTAGAACATGCCATGAAAATTGTTGAAAGGGAACTACGGAGGCAAATATGAACGCTAGTTAGTTTGAATAAAATGTAGTTTGGATTTATGCCAGGAAAAAGAACAGTGGATGCGATATTCAATGTGAGGAGAATGCAGAAGGAATATCAAAGAAGGATGAGAAGTTGTACAGTACATGTGTTTTGTTGATATGGAAAATTGCGGAAAGTAATCCATTCATTTTCTCGAAGCTTTTCGTCTGACTCGTCTTCAGGAGAAATACGTCAGAATGAAAAAGATAGAAGTGTTACTCGCTTATATAGAGGAATACTCGATAGTGATTGGTTGATGGGTCGACCAATGAAAAGAGAGGAAACTAATGTGAAATTTTTGAGCTGTATACGAATTCTTTTTGCTTACACAAATTAGGTTTTGATATTTTGATATAAGTAGCTTCAAGAGTTGAAAGATGGAAAGCTGTTCGGCCATGTGCAAGTATGGAAAATTTATCATCTGAATAGTTTTGTGCGCATAATTGGTTATGTAGGAGATGTTGTCCAATCGCTGATGAAGAAATTTCGGTGTTGAGGGATTTGGTTGGCTTACAGGAACGGGCCAATGAGGTTCGATCTTGAAAAGTGTGCCCACCTCGAACAGATTTCGGCACATGCTGCGTGATTCTCTGCTGCAATCTTTGGGAAGTACGGCCCACGTACCGACTATCACAGTGGCACAGGTATTGGTAAACAATATTGCTTTTGTGAGAAGCAGGCAGTACATCTTTCGTGGTTGCAGGGAGAAGCTGTCTGGTGGTAAAGACAATACGCGGTTCGACAGCAAAGTAACAACGTTTAACGGCTGTTTTGATTTGCGTTTCGAACGTCGTCGAAACGTTTCCAAGCCAAGGTAAGTGTAAATAGACTGGGCATTTCTTTGGACCTGACGGAATAGGTTTGAAGAACTGAATGATTTTTCTTTTTGTTACTGCGTCAATAATATTTTCAGGGTAGCCATTGTTTATCAAAATGGAACGGATTTTTGATAGTTCTGCTGAAAGAGTAGATTTTGAACAGATTGCCAAAGCTCTGTGTACAAGCGTAGATATTAAATTTATTTTCCGTTTCTTAGGGCTGAAAGAATTCCAGCGGACATATTGGCCAGTGAAAGTCGGTTTTCTGTATATTGAAGTAATAAAATGGCAATCATTTTTCTCTACTAGCACGTCCAGGAAAGGTAAAGTTCCACCACACTCTTTTTCAAAAGTGAAGCGAAGGATGAAGAGAGTTAAGGTGGGAGAAAAAAGCTTGCAATTCTCTTCGTTGTTGAATGCAGCAAAAGTGTCGTCGACATATCGATAATAAACCATGGGTTTGTTCACTTTTTTAAACAACTCGGCTTCATAATAGCCTACAAAAATATTGGCAAGGGCTGGGCCTAGAGGTGAACCCATAGCTACACCATCAATCTGCCGGTGCATGGTATCATTGAAGCTGAATTCAACTGAAGAAGTAGCAGTTTGCATCAGCTCCACAAAGATTTCGCGGGGAAAAGGAGGTGTTTTGAGGTCGCCATTGTAGAGGGCATCAGCACAAATTTCGATGGTTTCTGATAGGGGAACATTAGTAAAGAGGCTGCTGACGTCAAAGGAACAGAGGAAAACAGATGACGGAAATTTGAAGGTTTTAACTTCATTAGCGAAGGTAAAAGAGTCTGAGATGCAGTAAGTAGAATAAAGGGAAAGTACTGGGTCAATGACTGACGTAAGCCATTGAGCCAATTGGTGTTGGGATGAGCCAGTCATTGACAAGATAGGGCGTAGTGGCACGTCTTTCTTGTGAATTTTCGGTTCCTGTAAGCCAACCAAATCCCTCAACACCGAAATTTCTTCATCAGCGATTGGACAACATCTCCTACATAACCAATTATGCGCACAAAACTATTCAGATGATAAATTTTCCATACTTGCACATGGCCGAACAGCTTTCCATCTTTCAACTCTTGAAGCTACTTATATCAAAATATCAAAACCTAATTTGTGTAAGCAAAAAGAATTCGTATACAGCTCAAAAATTTCACATTAGTTTCCTCTCTTTTCATTGGTCGACCCATCGACCAATCACTATCGAGTATTCCTCTATATAAGCGAGTAACACTTCTATCTTTTTCATTCTGACGTATTTCTCCTGAAGACGAGTCAGACGAAAAGCTTCGAGAAAATGAATGTATTACTTTCCGCAATATTCAAGTTTTGTACCACCAATCAACTCTTCTGATATGGAAAAAGCTTTTGTTAGAGTGCCAAGAAAGTGATGGAGTAGGCCATGAGAAAGAAGGCTATTAGAAGTAATGGTTCGAGCAGTTATGAGCTCGTATGATGGTGCAAAAACAAGAGTGAGGGTGGGATCTGCATATTTAGAGGATCTGCACAATTTAAAGTAAAAGTTGGTGTACATCAAGAATCTGTGCTATCGACACTATTGCTTGCAATAGTTGTGGACGTTATTACAGAAAATGCAAAAAGGAGTGTAATTAATGAATTACTGCACGCAGATGACCTTGTTCTCATGAGCGAAACCATGGAAGACTTAAAAGATTTTGGAATTGGAAGTATGCACGGGAAAGTAAAGGTTTAAAGGTCAACACCAGAAAAACAAAAGTGATGGTAAGTGGGTCGGAAGGAGAACTATTCAAAAGCGAGATAGATCGATGTGGAGTTTATGGAAAGAGAGTCATGGTCAACTTAGTGTCGCCCACAAAATGTGGAAACTGGGTTCACGGCAGATGTGCAAAAATAGAGTTACCGCTAAGTTGTCAATGCATTTTGTTTGGTCGAGATGTAAAGGAATAATGGAGAGAATGGTGAATTCGATCAAAAAGTTGTGCGATGAAGTGGATACAGTGAATGGATTTTGTTATCTGGGAGACAGACTAAATTCTAGTGGTGGTTGTGATGCGACAGTGATAGCAAGAATAAGAATCGATTGGGCAAGATTCAGGGAATGCTGTGAGTTGTTGTTTGGAAATAGGTTTCCTCTGAGGATGAAAAGTAAAGTTTATTGTTGTTGCATAAGATCAGCAATAAAGTATGGAAGCGAGCCATGGTGTTTAAAAGAGAATGAAAAAGCAATTTGAAGGAGAACGGAGAGAGCTATGGTGAGAGCCATAGGCGGTCAGAAAGACGACTGAAAAACAAGATGAACATGCTGGAATTGAAGGAAACTATAGACCGGTTACCAACAGTGAGTGGAGTTAAAACGGTATAAACAAGTGCTGAAAAGGGATGACGACAGTGTTTCGAGGGTTGCTCTGGATCTTGAAGTGAGTGGCAAGAGAAAGCAAGAATGACCAAAGGAGATCTGGAAGAAGCAAGGGGAGAAGACAGAGAAGATTGTTTGAAGAAGGAGGATGCCTTGAATCAAACAAAGTGAAGAGACGGAGTGCAAGCAATCGCAGAAGGAATGGGGTGAATCCGGTCGTCTCTGCTAAGGGAATACCAACACTGAATAAAAACTGAATAACTATTACTACCACGAGCAAAACTGCCTGTTTTTCTTTACACTATCCCTTCCACGCTGAACACCAAGCAGTGCCTATGAAAAGTACTTTCTACAGCCTTTCTTTATGCTTGACCGAAAAAATTGAACTCAGGTACATCAAAACATAACTTTGAATATAAAGTATACTTTGACATAAACACAATTTTTGTGAGGCAGGTCTTTTCATGAGTGCTTGAACTATTAACCGCGGTGATGCATGGACTGATTTTCACTAAAGCCAACATTTAATCGAGAGTTGGACCTCGGTTCTCCATGGATCATTCTTCCATCAACTGTGATTAATGTCAGAGATCCCCTAATATAACTTAATGGTTTTGCCGGCTGATCTGGCAAACTATTACTCAATTCTCGCTAAACTTCGTTGCAAACGTTTCAGGTTCCCCTGCAAAACAGGAGATAACTCACAAAACAGAAAAAGTTTTCCAACTCAAATTGATGTCTAAATAGTTACACCAAACCGCAAAAATACACCCTAAGGCCTTCGTCAAAAAAAGAGCAACTGCCTGTTGTGTAGTGCCTTACGGACCACGGAAGAGTGGTTGCGGACCACTTCTCTCAATGATTAATTGTGATGTCACCGATACTGAACACTCGCCATAAAAAGCTGAATTGAGCACACGATACAAAAAGCGGTAAACAAAGCCTACTTCAAGGAAGCGGCAAATCGAGCAAACATTAATGATAATTTAAGACAAAGTTTCGTCAGTGGTCCTACAAACCGCTTCACGAATCTCAATATGATAACTACCAGTCAATCAAGCTATTGTGTCATTGTGCTCACCTTTTTCATAGCTGATGCTGTCAAACATTTCAGCAATCTGCCTTGAATTAGTCACAGCTCTTGATAGTGGATGGGTATGATTGAACGAATCAAACGTCATAGCGGGAAGAACGGATTTTACTGCAAACTGGCTCATAATTTCCCAGTCGGGGTAAACTTTATCAACTCCTTGAAATTGCATATAAGAAGCAAAACCTATGGTAATAAACCGTTTTTCAACATGGTTTACGATTAAGTCGCAGAAAAATGTTTGAGTTTATAAGTTAAAACCTTTTCGGAGAGCAGTTTCACCACCAAGTGCAGCAAACCAGCGTAAAATGTAGTTCTCGATTGCTCAATAGACGCGAACCCAGTGCAAAACAAGGCAACCTCTTTAACAGTGCTATTGTTGCAAACAATACCAACATCAGCGAGCATTTGCATTAAAGTAAAAAGACGGTAAACAGAAAATTCACTAATCAGAAGATTAGCTGGTGCGAAGCAGGGTCTAGGCTGCGTTGTTTCTGCATTGAAGTGCCCATGGAAATAACACTAAACAAAAACTTTATCCTTTTAGTTGTATAGCTTGAAATAAAAATGCACTCGCAGCAGTGCAATATTGACGAGAAAAATTAGCTGTTCTGTTCGATAAAACACAGAGGTTACCGAACAACTTTAAACAAACTTGCATTAACCGGGCATTTATCAGGTTCGCATCTAGGTCTAGTCATTGCGCACCAGCAACAGTAACATTTCCTACCTTCATTAAGCCACAAATCATTCCACCATTTCATGGTTACAAGGTTGCCGAACCATTGATGGGATAACTCGTGAGCAATTACGTTTGCAACCCATTCTTGGTCATTTACGCTCGATGTCTCGGGGTTATACAAAAGCGCTGTCTCACGGTAAGTAACCAAACCCCAGTTTTCCATAGCTCCTAAAAAGCAACGTTATTTAATTAAAAATCCTTTACGGATTGACAAAAAAAACTTTTGTAACAGTATGGCTTTGAAGTTCGCGCCCTGGCACAGACACAATGTATTTTCTACCAAAAACGCTTCAACGAAGCAGAAAAAGATGAAAGAAAGCAACATTTTTAAGGAGAGTAAAACAGTGGAGAAACTACTTGCGCATTCAATTTGCAATCGAACTCGAAATGGCAGTTTATTGCACTCAGCCATCGGTGCACCAAGCACAGTAAAAACAGATTTGTTTTCCAATATGTTTACTATACTAAAGTTTGAAAACATCCCATGATAGATTTATAAGATAGCACAATGGTTTTCATATTTTGTCTCTCAGAGCGTTTGCAAGCCTATGAATATTTGCGCCGCTCTATTCAAAGCTAAAATTTCAAGCTCTTCCGATTTGAGGTTAAAGACTTTTTTTAATCAACTCTTTGATTTGAAACCGTTTACTTTGCTTAAATCCTCGACTTGGGCCGTTTTTGATGGTGAATTCGAGATCACAACTACTTCCGTTCGATTTACGCAGGCCCCTGGCAGAGTCCCAGGGCGCTCATTTTAGGGACCGTTGGGATAGCCCATATTGTGTTTCCAATATAATGCCTCACCAAAAATTAAAACAAGCTTCCAATGAATGTTTTAAAGCAGATAAATAATTGCTATCGTATTTAATTGACTTCGAGGAAGAAGAGTGTTAAGTTCGATTTTTTCTCAAGCAACTAGATATTTCTACGTTTAACCATGACTTTCTAATTTTTTGGAAAGATGGATTGATGTGCATTCTCCGCCACCTCTAATACCTATTCCTAATTTTTAAGTTGTCTTACAAATATCGACACGTTACATCGACCTATTATCTGCGGCCCTCTATAAATATACCCATGGTTCTACCAACACTCTCTAGAAATGAAAATGCACACAAAATAACCTACAGCCAGAAAAAAAATCTTTTATTTATTGAGGAAAGAAAAGATTTCTTTATTTTCATATCACGACAGCGTCATCAGGTTTTTTATCAAAATGATTGCTGTACTATTTTTTATGCTGTAACGTTAGAAAGAACAAATTCTTCGAGGCTTTTTTAATTCTATTCTATTTATGCAGTTCTGACAATTCCTAAAACCTAAAAGAGAGCTAAATGATAATTCAATAATTAAATTTGTAGAATGATTGAATTATTTAATAGAAATATACCTGCTGCAAAATCTGGAATAGCTGCCAAATCCATTTTCGGTAACGGAAATGGGATTTGAAATAACTCATCATAGTATTCCAGCACTCGAACAGCAAAATCCAGCGCAAATCTTGTTTCGTTAATTTTGCCGGGAGACGAATACACAGACACCTGTTCAAAGCATTGCTAGATCAGAGCTGTAAACATGTACTTCGGCTGTACATAACTATAGATGTGTTCCCTAGGCCGCCACTACTTCTACGAAAACTTTCTCCAGTCGCGAAGAAAAGAAATAATGATGATAAATACATGAGTTACGAAAAGAACTAGATAGAGATGCAAAAGCGAAAACAATGAACCTTATTAAAAGCGTTGAAAAAGAGTGTCTAAAGTTTTTTTGGCATCCATAAACAATAACGGGTTTTACTGTAACGCACGAAATGAGGGAGTGCAAAACATGAGCGAGCAAAAAAGTTTGTCCCTGCTAAATTAGTGCTTCTTTATTTTTTTTCAATTTTGTTCACCCCTACCATGGATTGCTACATTTTATTCACGCAAATGCAATTCCGAGGCAACGATATCATAACTTACAACTGATGATTCGTTGTGTAATTTCTATACAACATCTACATTCAGCTTTGCTGTATTGCTTTTTTGTTTTATGAAGACATGCGCTATTTGAACAAACACGAGAAGAGGCTTTTCACTGGCAAACCAGGCAGAGTCATTTATAACACATGACTGGAAGAAATTTTACTGCTTGCACAATTATTCGCGCTGTTTCTTAATAAAACATACAGACTTATTCTGATAAATGCTGTGCAATGTTCTCTTTGAACGCAAAAAAGTACAAAACTTCGAAAATATGTTCGGCAGATTCGCAGTTAAAATTCGTAAAAAGTCTGGCGGCTTCTGGTAATTTTTTTAGTTAGTTGGAATTTTTACCATTTTGCCAGCGAAAATTTCAAATAACTGTTTAATGTTAATTAATGAACTGAATTCAACTACTTGTTAATGAACTTTCTAGGGCTGACATAATCACGCAATTACGTCAACAAAGCCAACGTCAGCCTTGTCTCTACACCCTCGTAAATTTTTAAAACTTAGCTCCGACGCTCATGCTATTGTTTGGACTGTTTTTTTTTTGGTCATCTTCGGAGGTCTTTGACGTGTAGTCAACTGGAGTCCCTGTCGTGAAAGACGTAGCTAAGTAAACAAAAAAACAACTACCATACAGACGTCTTAATTCGTTTACAAAGTGATGATCATTTGTGACGGAGATGATCGTCTAAACCAGAAATAAAGAAAAATATACAACTGGGCCACATGCTTCTGTGTAGTTTGAAAATGGAGCACATGGCAAAAACGACTGAGAAGCACTGGAACTAGATAGAAAGTGCTGTCATAAACCAGCAAATTAAGTTTTTAGGGACAATCCAAGGCTGCCGATATACGCGAATCAACGTTGCAAATAAACTACAATTTGGCAGGGTCTGAGAAAAACTGTGAATCGCTGTTGTGTCGCCGTCGCCTAATGTTTATGTGAGACGCTTAACGGTACTAGCAAAAATGATCTGAATCGGGAGAAACGACATTGAATCTTTATACTTTGATGAACAGCAGTTTGCCACTAAAAATATCAAGAAAGGTACCCAAAATATTTTACAATTTCATAATAAATTACTGAAGATGGTATAACTCCTAGTTTAGCAAAATTTTGTCCGGCGGTTTTCGTGTATTTTATAGCGATTCGCACATGCGCCGGCGACTACGCTCTTACTAAAAACTCAGAGGGAACACTGATGCTATGTGTTGTTTTGCAAATGACCACGCAGTTTCGAAGACGCCAAACACTAGCTCCCATATTTGGTAATGCAAAACATCATTTGAGCAAATCGGTTTTGGCTCATTTCTTCACTTTTGTCGAGAAACTCCCGTACTTAAAGTAACCGTCATCTCATTTTCTCCTTTTCACTATTGCAGAGAGCTTACTCTCGAAGCAAGTCTTCCTTTTTGGACCAGGTCCTTTTAATTGCGAAGGTGATTTATCTGGGGTTTCTTGATCAACTTCTGTAGTTTTATCTTTGCTCTTAAAAAACGAAGCGTTTTTCAAGTATTTGATAGAGTTTTGACATTATGCACAGGTGTATTATCTGAACTATAAAAGTAAATGAAACATTAGAAATTAAAATCTTGGAATCAACAACAAAATGATAACAATCATCGTAAAGGCAATTGCAGACCTTACGATATTTATGTCATTACACAGGGCATTGTTATCCTAGCATTGCCACACTAGACAATCAGTGCGGCTGTTACGTCTCCCAAAAATAAAAACTGCTTCAGATAACCGGAACAGGTAGGCGCAGTACTAGCATCTAAAAGTAGGGAGCTTCTCAATTCTAGAAGCTAATTCTCGCTAAACTCACAAGCAGTCAGGTAGTTCTAACAGTAATTGGCTGGGCTAGAGCTAGGTCATAAATGCAATCGACGATTGCTAGGCAAAAAATCAGAAAAATTGAAGGTTAACAAAGTGTATAAACGCATAAATTTAAATTTCAACCACCACTTTCTTTCGTTCACCTAGGAATGAACCATTTACCCGGTTATGAACACACTGCATTAACTGATAAGCACAATTGCTTTCAAATAAAACCAAATAAGCTTTTGCACTGATATTATATAAATTACTAGCTAGCTTTGTGCTGCTTGGCAGGGCTACCAATCAGGTACGTTAGATTGAATATATCCGTTCAATTGGCTGTGCCGGCTCTACCCAAACACATGTGGGCATCGCCCCTACGCCCCAAATCCTGAGGTGGGCACCGTAATGGTTTTTGTTTAAAATTACATAAAGTTATTTGCTGATAGGCTTATTTCACTTGGTGCAGCCCTTTCGCAATGATATCTGTGTCGTCAAGCTCTTGGCTTCATCCATGGCCTCGATACTGAAATAAAGCAAAATGGGCAAAACCTCCTCGGAAATATGTCTTGCATTCGATCACCCGCTTGGCCTAATAATCAATTTTCAAGACAACTTTTCCTTCAAAGGTATAGTCGTATATTCAATGACTATAATTTCACACAGTGATGTAAACCTTCTGACCAATTTTTTTTACTGATTTCTCCTCAAACTTTGGATTTCATATAACCATGCCTATAATACCGACCTCCTTACTCATAAATTTTGACGTAGCTTACTTATAAACAGCAAGCAATTTCAAAACTTTTATGCGTTTATCAGACTAAGTGCATGAGGGTATAAAAGCGAAGTTTTGAAATTTCACAACCTTTCATGCGTTTACTCAATTAGGTGCTTAATTAACACTTGCTATCAAAATGACAGTAGATGATAAGTACATCAGCTGCCTGCTGCTGTTTTACCATATACTGACTACAGTGAAACCAGGCAATATTACAAAGCGACTTAATATTATGAGAAAACAAAACTTTTTTGAAGCGTTTGAAAAAAATATGCATGAGGAAACGCTTACAGGCTTAGTCGCTTGTAGCGTGGTCGTTTTTACAAGCGATCTGTTATCACGACGTCAACTCACCTTCTAAACTAGTCAACTTTTCCATGTTGGTAAGATGGGTGCTGGCTTTCATTTGAGCAAAACCGTTTTCCTCCATAACGAAATGTAAATTTTAAAAAATTATCTTAAATTGCGACGTCATCGTGATGTCACGAACCCCTTTATGAGGCTTGAAGCTGGTTTCCATTAGGCGCAAATTGCAGGCGAAGCGTGAAACATTTTTTGTTTCTCTATTTAATTCTCTATCGTTTAGTAAATAGAGAAACAAAGAATATTTCGCGCCACGCCTTCAATCTACGCCTAATGGAAACCAGCCTTAACCGTGAAGTAGTGACTATTCGTACCAAATTAAGTTTGTACGCCCGGTAGTTTCCAAGGAGTTGAAACACATAGGCAAAATTGCGCTTCATAGCATAGATGCACATTGAAATACCTTTACTCCATTGGCAGTTTTATTTGAAATCTTGACAAAATCCGACACAATAAAAGCAACCAGATAAGTGCTCATTTTCTTTGTAGGTAGAAACGCATTCACTTTTAAACCATTTGCAAGATCAGTTTTTGAATCCAAAGGCATATTAGAAATTGTGTTCATTCCAGGACCACTCACCAAGCTGATACTAAATGTAGCCTAAAAAATATCTAATTATTAAAGTATCAAGGTTTTTTACTCGCTTGTTTACTGGGTGGGGAAGAGAAAAGCTATACGGAGTATACGCTAATCTATACGTAAGGCAATCTTGTATTCCAAAAAAACATCGCGCAGCAAACATTTCGGTCGGCAAAGCGTGTAGGCTAAGCATTATGAAGCCAACACAAGACGATCAATGGCCGGAATTTATGCATAATACATGACGTGGCCAACCGCAATAGTGATCGGTAGACCGCGGAAGTGCTCAACATATTTCAAGCACAAACACTTAAAATAGCTTTTTCGTTTAACTCAATATTTAACAATCAACTGACTAAGAAAATTAGAAACACTTGGACGAGGAAAAATTACATTTTGTCATACTGTAAACATCGACCACTTAATAACCGATGAAGAAAACAGCAGGAGCGAATAGGACACGGGTTAGCAAACTGGGGACGTGACAGAATAACAGAAAGGTTTAGAGCCATGATTACCCTAACAGAGATTGAAAAATTTTTTTTCAAAAATCAGGGTTTTGAAGAAATTAATTTTTAAAAAAAGGTCTTTATGTATCAGATAGTTTCAGAGCAAATATTGATTTGAAAATATTTTCCAAGTGATCTAATAGCCGTAAATAGTCCGTAGTTGCGTTGGGCATTTGCCACTTTGAAAGATATGTTTTACATAAAAACGCTTGCGAAGGTGGACAAACTTTCCCTAGATCTAAGCGAGCTCACAAAGGCCAAAACCAGGGGGACAAAAATGGCAATTCCATCCAAAAAAGCATGTACCAAACTCCCACTTCTTGAGTGAATTTCAAAGTGCTGCCAGTAAAAAATATTAAAGGTAATCACAAAGATCTAAACCTCTAAAATTTGCTAAATATCGCGATTCTGATGAATATTCAGTGAGGTCTTTAAAAAAATAAATAAAAAAGTCCAGCAGTTTTTTGTAACTTTTTTCAGTTTACAAAAATTGATTTTTCAGCAAAATTTGTTTTGATTAGCGAGAAACAGTTAAGAGGAATCAAAATTTCTCTAAATACTGCGTCCCCTGACATTCATTCAAAAGCTACCAAAAAAAAACTCAAAATTGAGTATGAAAATACAACACCCAACTGTTATCAATATTAAAATTATCTCACGCCTAAAATACGGGAAATTATGTTTAAAGGCCCATTGGCTATTTTTGCAAATGCTTGAATTACATTAGTCTTCCTTTTCTTTATTTCGAACAGATAAAAGCAAGACTGGTTGAAGCAATGCCATGGACACAGTAAAAAATCTTATCGACGCAACAACCAGAACAGACTTTTAATAGCGCGGCAAACCGGTCCTTGTTTATCGTTGTTAAAAATACATTAAAAATGTTAATAACGGAGTAGAAAAATCAAGCTTTCTTAGAGGGTGGGTCCGCAAACAGTGGGTCTCAAAAAACTTTCGCACAATTGTTTTAATATACCGAAGCATTTTTATCATGTTTGCTAGCGGGCAAGTTCTTGATACTTAGGCGATTTCTTTACAGTATAGCATCGCTTTTACAAGTGTAATGCTGTATTGTAATCACACAACGTTTTCAGTTATGTTCAGTTCCTATTTCGCAGTTATACTCTTTGACTAGCAAACGTTGCCTCGAGTTTGCAGCAAGCAAAAACAAAATGCAGCGAAAGTGTAGCTCTTTCCATAAATCAAACCTCAGTTTGTTGTGTTCTAAACACAGAAACAATAACTTTCATTTGACAGAATAAACTTAAGACTTTATTAATTAACTGTTTATGTTCCAAGTTTCATGCAATTTCATTCAAGAAACTTACTACAGTAATCAGTTGCCTTAACCTTACATTGTAATTGAAAAGGTGTTTCAAAAAACAGTGTTTGGAAATGTTTGGGTCGAAAGTCTTTAGGGCTATTTTTTGAATCGATCAAAAAGTATTTGCAGACCCCTGCTCTGGAGAATATATTGTAAGGTAGGCTTATTTTAATGATGTCACTCTGTCTTTTTATCTCTTCTTATTTTTTGAGTCAGAAAAAGAAGACATTAGCGTACTTTAGGTTGCCCTACTTTACAAAACATCATTAAAAATACAAATTTCGGAGAATACAGTGGGTAGATACCCGCAAAGATCCAGTATGACCCCTAAAAACAGGGTCATTTGCACGTGAAAAAAACTTAATTTTTGTTCTCTAACTACCTACTACTGATTCACAAAATCTAACAAAAAATTCTGATGGAATCGAGGGAAATGGCTTTTTTCGCTTATGACCCCCAAAATAGGGCCATTAATACTTCCAATAAAAGTTGGATATTTCCACTATACACAAACTGCTTAGAACCCCAAATTTTTGGTTTGTTGAGGTAATCGTCTTTTTTCGCTTTTGACTCCTCCAAAATAGGGTCATTAGTGCCTACATGAAAAAATCGTACTTTCACTATACACAGATCCATTGACTGCAATTTACCAAATTTAACAAAAATTCTGGTAAGTTGGGTGGGAAATAGTCTTTTTCGCTTATGACCCCCAAATGATGTCACTAGTATATAAATATTAAGGTATGATATTTCTGCTACACTCAAGTGGTTTTTCTAATTTACAAAATCAAACAAAAAAATTCTGGTTTGTTAGCATGCATAGAGGCCCTTTTTGCTTGTGACTCGTCTAAGATAAGGTTACTAGAGACCATGAAAACAGTTTGGGGCTTCTGCTCCCCACCGATTGTTTGCAGCCAATTAACAAAATCTAGCAAAAATTCTGGCAAAGCGGTTAATCTGAAAATCGTGCGGTAGCTACAGGCCGTCGCGTATGGAAATACGGTGACTTCAAATTATTGAAAAAAAGTGCCTATGTTAACACTATTGCCCACTGAAGTGTTTTCGGATTGCTAGAAAAGTTACTAGCTAGCTCGCGCATGAAGAATTTCTCCGGTTGTCATATTTTTCTTTTCCAGATAAACTTTTGGATTTAAAAAAATGATTGACTAAGAGATGGAGGTACATCGTATCAACCAGGCTGCATTGTGTTAAGGTTCGCAACATTCTGTGGAGACTCTTTCGTAGGAATCTCAAAAAAATTTTTGAAATATAAAACTCTCACTCTTTGGGGCTAACTGGAAGGAAAAAAGCTGGCGCTTTGGATCATGCAAAAAAGCTGAATCCTAGTTGAAATATACTGATTTCGTTCATCCGCGTCATTGCTCAACACGTGGCTTGTAGATGAAAGTTTTAAGTTATTTGTTTCCTGCATATTAAATCTATCAAATCCATCTTTTCCTGTAAATCATCATAGCAATTTACTTTGTTTAGTGAAATATTAAGAAAACTTGTTTCAACTGAAAGAAAGTCACCTGAATGAGCGTTTTGTAAACGGAATGTTTTCTATCTGTCCAATATCGAAACCACTTTCCGAGGTGAGAGTAGATTTAACCTCGGAAGCAAAGGAATCAAATCAGTAATAAATTCTATATCTGCCAGGCATCGAGCAGCATCAAGCAAGTGCTGATCACCCCGTTTTTTAGGGGTCATATTGAATCTTTTGGTGTGTCTACCCCTCAATCCACCCACTATTTTCATCTAAACTTCGATTTGTAATAAGCAATCCATATTGAATTGTAATGACAAAGATTTATTTACATACCAATGACCCTATTTTTTTGGGTCATACAAAAAGAGGGTTTGACTCCCCAACTATCGCAATTTTGTTAGAATTTGTAAATTGGTATCAAGCTACTGGTAATATAAAGTGATTTCGAAAATTTGTCGTGTACTAATGACTCCACTTTTAAGGGATCACACTGCATTTTTGAGGTGGCAGCATTGTTAACCCACCTTATTTGACCAATCTGACAAAAAGAAATTTAATTAGATGATGGTAAGCTATCGTTTCCGGTAAATGTGACTGGCTCTCGTACTACACTATTAATAACTTCGCACTTGAGCCGGCAGTTACGCGCTGACTAAAATATAAGAGAAGTGGTTTTCAAAATGGAGTTCGTGATAAACTTTCAGGAAGTCCGCAACTACCCTAAGTTTCTAAGTTACAAACCAACTTTAAGCACTCCAACCATAACTTTATTTTAAAATTGGTCACTAAAGTTCACAAGAGTTACTACCTAAAAAACGGGTTATTATAGAGAAATTGATAGCATTTTGCATTATTTCAAACAAGCAAAAGAGATTCACCAAATAATAAAGATTAAAAACCACGGTCTTAGAAAACACACATAAGGCTGGCTATGCCTCTGGCATTCATGAAACTCTGATTTAATTTAGAGTTACAAGGCAAACATATTATTTCATTAAACCAAGTATATTCAAAGGTTGAAAATTGAATTGTGGTATTAACATTATGAGAAAAAACAGAGGTTTTGACAGTTAACAAAGAGCAGTTTTTAAGGGGGAGCACAGCGTCGGTGGTCACCAGAATAGACACTTTTTATCTCATTTAGCCCCATCCTGCAACAGACTCTTTACTTATCTACCTCTGGCGCAGGCCTAGGAGAATTGCCCGGCTTCTGGAGCTTCACAGTCTTCCACCATGCCCTCCATCCCGAGGAAGGGGTGGGTGGATACAACAATAACCAGGAGTTTTATACACATTCTTACCTTAAAGGCAGGCTCATCGAAGCATGGAAAAGCAGCTCTGGCGTCAATACTTTCAAACTGAGTTGTTCCAATTACTTTTTCAGAGCCATCTTTTTTTTTGTAGCTACTTAAGTAAAAACCACCCAAAGAGAAGGTCAGGTTTCCTTTAAAATAAACTACCAACTGGTATTGTTCTCCTTCCTTTAAATCGAAATCAAAATCAAACGAAACAGTTTCATACATATCACAGTGCATGATTTGTTTTGGTATCTGGGCAACACCGTTGACGGTTTGCAAATCGTAAAGAAGTGTAGAAGTAAGTTCATGCCCTCGGCTATGCAGTATTATAACTTTTGTAGTTCTACGTACAGTAAAATTTATTGAAACGTTTCCAGAATACAGCTGGGAAGTTAAGTTTGGATGCAAATAGATAAAATAGCTTTTGGGTTGTATCGAAGTCGGTAATCTAAAAAGAATAGCATTAATGAGTGAAAAACGCTTGCTACAAAATAAAGACTTGGCACGCAGTAATTTCCAGCATATGTGCAATATTAGGTCAAAGATTAATTGCATATAAATATAGGTTGTTAATATATGCCACCTCAATTCATACAATTTGCTCACTAACCTTGCCTACTACTGTATTTTAGGCAGGGTTAGTGAGCAAATTGTACGAATTGTGTTTGGCATTTACTCTCAATGTTAAACCGTCACATTTGTTGAATAGAAACCACGACAACTATTATTTATCAAAATCATGCAATGCAGCTTTTAATCAAGAGTGTCTTGTTTTTTCACATCATAATAAATTCACAATACCAGCAGTGACACATATACAATTTCCAATATCGTAAGTAGTTAGTGGTAGATTAACACATCTTCGGAGACTTCTAATTACTCTACTGACAATTCGCAAGTGCGCACAGCAAGAGGTAGCTCCCACTTTTTTTCACATGAATGCGAGTACCTTTTAGCACGACAATTTTTTTAAGGTAATATCTACTCAAAGGCGACTGCTAACATTTTTCAAATATCACATTGTTCACATTCTAAGCATCTGGGTCTTTTAATCAAACAAGTAAAGTATATCAAATTTTAGTTGGCCTGTGAAGGCTTTTTTTGCTTAGTGTTAAATAAGAAATTTTTTCGTTATGCTATGCTGGTCACTTTTCACAAATCACAATTTCAAAAATAAAATGCAAAAGCGTTTAAAGAAGTTATAAAAACTGTTTCTTTAAGTCGCCAACTACCAAAAATATATATGTTGTTAGTATAGCAACTCAATGCGCCATCTAAGATAAAACAAAAAAAATAGTAACAGCCACTTTGTAGCGATGCTATTTATTGAAGCTTGTCTTACATTTTACAGTGTGTATAAGCATTTATGCTTATTGGTAGAAGTGCAAATTTGCCGCATAATCAAAACATACAACTTCAATTAGTGATATTTTCGATGCCAATTGACAGTCAGCTGGCTTTGAAAAAAGACATTTTAGTGGCGTTTTGTTCATACACCACGAGTTATCATAACTAAAATTACCTAAACTGTTGCCAAGGAAAGAGTTGATTGGTTAATTTATCATGACACAGTTTTGCATAATGATGACTTCCTTGATCTAAAAGAGAAGGTAATGTGTGTACAGCAAACAACAAGCAGTAACGAACAACTTTGCATAAGAGCTTTGAAAAATAAACTACAAAATGTTCTGTTGAAGTGGTTGCTAGAAGACCACTTCATATTGTTGATTACGTAGCTTAATCAGATGGTATCTGGGCATTTTCTTCTCCTCCTCCAGATATTGAGTCCAAGCACCCCCCCCCCCCAGTAAAGATTAGTAAGTGAAATTACGGTGTTTCAGTAGCATCCTTTGTTTCACTGCCTCCTGCAAAGAATATTACTATGCAGCAGCCTTAAAAACAGTTATTTCGACGTCATGTCCCATAAATCTATATTTAGCCAAACTTGTTTACAACATTTTGACTGTAAGATGGTCATGTGACATCGCCTCAAAGGTGAAATGTATCATAAGTATTTGTTTATGAGATCACAGAGGTCCCCATTGGTGCTTTAACAGGAATCTTCTAGAACATCTTGAAGATGCCATGCATAATATACATATATGACTGAAAGTCTTCAGTGTAGAAAAGTTGTGTTAATGTGTATCTGCGTATAAATTTGTTGCTGTAAGAAGCCGTACAGGCCAAGAGGAACTGCTAGCCATAGTAGTTGGTAGTACAGTTGAAGTTCTGCTTGTCGCTTTGAATAAGAAATACTCCTGGTCTACAGCTGTTGGATAAGTTATTTAGTACCAAGGAATTAGCAAAGGTTGTAGTCCAACACATTGTTGGAGGGATACACTACGTAGCCTCGATTTTAAAACACTAATAGATAAATCTATTATTTTTTTGGATAAATTATACATAAATCTATCATTTTCCACATTTGCCTTCCAAAATAGATGACATTAACTTCATTGCATACTGTTAATTTGCTTTATTTTGATCTATATTTGCGGAAACTGTCCAGGGGCAAATGTTCCAGAAAGGGGAACTGTCTTAGATTCAACAAGATAGATAAACAGTGTGAAAGGTTTCGAGTTTAATGTCCATTGACAACATAATTTGCATAGATACACAAAAAGTTGAATCAGCCAGCTGCTCCATTAATGGCGACAAAATCAGATTTCAGAAATGAAACGCTATTTGTGCCGAATAAAGACTTTTTTGGCAATTTTTGCACTTGGTTGCAGTACAAATAATGCACCGAGTAAGTCAATGAGTTCACGCTAGCAGTGCAGGTAAGGTAGAGGCATGTTTAAATAAGTTGTTTCCGGTATAAATATATAGCTAGGGTTTTTAAATAGGGGACGAGCATGGAAGGTTTGCAGAGGGAAGGCAAGGCTGGTAAGCCATGAATCACCTCAAAAGATTTAAAAAAATTTGTTGAAATGAACGTTTGGATATAATTGATCTCCAAAAAAAAGGTCATCTATTTTGGAGAGCAAATTTGGAAAATGACGGCCACTGAAAACAAAATCGTATGTATTATGGGGAGATGGGTTTTACTAGATATTGTCGAGGGGGAAAGGTCTCAAAAAGTTCAAGAACCCCTACCTAAGAGTTTTCTGTAACTGGATAATAGAAATACAAAACTTCAATGATTCTTTTATGATTTGCATTTAGCACCTATACACGCAAGGTCAAAAAAATTTTTAAATACCTTCTTTTTCACGTATTTCACATTTTTTCAAACCCATTCCAATGTTTACCATTAAAATTAGGCATATGCCAATAACAAGAATAGATACAATGGAATATTTGTATTTTCTTTCATCTTTTGCTTTTACAGACATTTTTGATAAGCCTTGAGAATTTCTTCGAGCAGATCTAAAGTTAAAACAAAAGTGAAGTAGTTTTGGAATAATAACTTTTTTATCAATCACTACGAAGTTTCTGCACTAATTGTGATATCAACAGCTATTTGCTTAACCGTGAAGGAATAACTCGTCCTAAAACTTCTACTTTAAACAAAAACAACACAGAAATAATTCAACAACCAGTTTGAAATATTTGTAATAGCTCTTCTGCTTAGGAAAATTTTCGAGCAAATCTTCCCAATTTACTTCTACATACAACTTTTTTTGAAACCGTCAGCTCATAAGTTGTGGTGTACAACAATGTCATGTGTGCAACGAACTAAATCTCGGTATGAAAATTTTACACAAATTAAAGCTGTTTAACACAACATTTTTATCTTCTCTTTCTCTCACAAGTTCTTGTAAGTCTGCCTACTGTCTTATACTATTCTGACACTAACAGGATTTCCTGAGAAAACTTCCCTCTTTTGTCATTCCTGTCAAGCAATCTGGCATTAGCTCTTACAATACCAATTATAGATAATTGATAATAATACACTCTTCACAGAGTTTTTTTTAAAGGAAAATGCTCGGTGCCTGATATGGGTAAATAGGCAAATCAAATTTAATATCAAAAAGCGGCCTGATCCATTAGTTTGGGCAAAATAAAAGGTTTCAAAAAGAAAAAAAAGTCTTCTTAACATCAATTAGGGTAAATTTTGAATTCAACAAGGATGCCAGAAGTATTTTGAAGTCTTCAAAGAGCGCAAGGAGAGAGACAGTTGGAAACCACTGAACTACCCAGCAGATGTACCTTCGCAAAACTGCAGAACTGAACAATTTATTTGCAAATAGCTGTTTTTATTTATTTTTTTCAGTTACTACAGCAGTAGGCAACCAGTCGTACAATTTTTGCTATGAATACTGCAGTAAATAAAGACATTTTCCAAGCTCTGTCTGCTTTTTACAAAGACACAACAATAAATGCTAAATTCACTTGGTGGCACTCAAGGCATTATGCAGCAGATCTGATATTCTTAAAATGTGCGAAAAAAACACATTATGCAGCAAGCAACTTGCCCACAGTACATTTTTTTCAGTACCTTCTTTGGACAAGATGTTCTGCATTATTGCCCAAATGAATTGATACATTTGAATCATTTTGCAAAGGTATTAATGCCGTTTCTTCTTCCGAAACACTTCCGTTTCTATGAGAATGCCATGCAACCGAAGACATATTCACAAAAGACAACCTAAAAAGATTGAAGTTCACTAATAATGCATTTGTCTAAAGCAGCGCTTTTCAAACTAGGGTCACGTAATGAAAATTTGGGGTCACGAAACACTACTACCATGAAGTTGTTGCATGACCATAATAAAGTACTGAGACATTTTTGATGTCAGGTTAACAGACTATGGGTGCATTTCCAAGAAATGGGTGCCTTTAAACGATTGACCACAACCGCTGTATTGAAACCAACCAATGATAAAGTACAACCAATCACAAAAATCGATGCATTGTTGCATCATCATTGCTGTAACAAGCAGACCAAAAGGAACTATAATGCATGCATTGCGATTTCAGAGTAGCCTCGTTTGTGAAGAAGCCTTTCATATTATATTACTCTAGCTGCTAGCTTGCTAAAGTTAACTACTTCGAGAGCTAGACTAAAGTTTAAGCAGTTACAAGATTGACTGTACTATGGATCAGTGGTTAGGTTTAGTAGATTCATGTGATAACAATGGAAGCAGAAAGAAAACAGTTGATGAGTCAAACAGAAAAAGAAAATATAATGACTCATTTTTGTAACATGGATTTACTTGCAGTTATAAAGACGGAATGGAAAAACCTCTTTGCTTAATTTGTAATGAAACTTTGTTTGTGGAAAGCATGAAGCCTTCCAAATTAAAAAGGCTTATTAACACCAAACATACAGAATCTTCAGACAAGCCGATACAATTTGAAAGACTTCCTGAGTCCTCAAAGAAGCAGAAGAAGACTACAGAAAATTTTTACACTGTGAATGAGAGATATATGCGTGCTTCTTATGAAGCCAGTTATTTAATAGCAAAACCAACCAAACCTTTCTCGGTTGGTGAAAATTTCGTTTTATCTGCAGCTGTTAAAATGTCAGAAATCGTACACGGAAAAAAGTATGGTGAAGATATTTGCCAAATACCCTTATCAATGACACTGTTGCCACAAGAATTGCTGAAATTAGTGACCACCAATATGAGCAACTAATCATTTGCCTTAAGAAAATTTCAAGGTTTGCAATTCAGCTCGACGAAATGACAGATGTATCAAAAAATGCACAGCCACTACTTTACGTGCAGTGCAGTATGTACATGAAGAAAACGTTGAAGAATTGCTTTTTCGTTGATCTTTGAAAAGTCACACCAAAGGTGAAGATATCTTCTTTAAAGTCAATGAATTTTTAATGACTGCCGTTCTACAATGGGAAAATTGCGTTGGAGTCTGTACAGACGGCACAGGGGCAGTGGTGTGCAAGCGTGCAGGGTTTGTTGCAAAAGTGAAAGAATATGCAAATCTGGAACGAGTTACATTTACTCATTGCATGATTCATGCAGAGGCACTGGCAGCCAAACAAATCTCACTTGATCTCGACACTGTTCTTTGAGACGTTGTCAAAATAATTAACTACAGGGTGGGCCAAAAGTAGGTATACAGTTATTAAAGTATTTTTTATATGCTTTGAAGTTACATGCAGTGTACTTTATGTTACTTGTTAAGTAGCACAAACATTGTTTATTTTTTAGATAATAATTTATATGCTTTGAAGTTACATGCAGTGTACTTTATGTTACTTGTTAAGTTCGATGAACTCTTCTTTCAGCAAGATGGAGCACCTCCACATTTTGTGTTAAGCGTAAGAGATTACCTTAACGAAGTCTTTCCACAGCGTTGGTTCGGAAAAAGAGGTAGCATTGAATGGCCACCATGCTCACCTGACCTGACACCAATGGATTTCTTTTTTTGAGGTGTTGTAAAGAATAAGGTGTATGAGAAGAGTCCCAAAACAATAAATGAATGAAAAGAATACATTCATGGCGCATTCAGAGAAATTAATGAAAATCTGAATTTGTGCCACACTGTGTGTCAGGACAGGTGTGAAGAATGTTGCAATGTTGGCGGAGGACATTTTGAGCACTTAAGAGATTAAATAGTTTTGTCTAAGGTATAACTAGCATTCTTGAAGTTTAAAAGTGCCTAAATGAGAACTACAAACTTACTTTTTAAACCTAAACCCTACTTTTAATAACTGTATACCTACTTTTGGCCCACCCTGTATATTAAAAACAAAGCTTTCAATAGTTGTTTGTTTACAAATCCTTGCAAAGAACAAGATTCAAATCATATAAGCTTACTAATGGATGCAGATATCAGGTGGCTATAGAGAGGCTACAGTATACAAAGGCAATTGCATTTGAAGGACGAACTTGTCATGTTTTTGAAAAAACAGAAGTCTGCTTTTGCTGAGTTTTTTGCAATGATGCTTAGATTCTTAAGCTATGCTATTTGTCTGACATTTTCGGGAAATTGAATGATTTGAACATAGTAGTAGTACTTGGAAATTTATTTTGCTTCTGTTTTCTCAACACAAAAAAACTTGACAATCGGATAAAAACAATGGACAAAAATGGAATCTCATCACGGGAAAAACTGCAAGATTTTTATTTTTAATGATAAAATTGAAGCTTTTATTAAAAAGCTTACAATATGGAAAATAGGACAGAAGATGGCAATTTGGAAATGTTTGGTACTACAGATGATTATTTAACTGACAATAATTTGTCCAATCTCTTAATTGCGAAGGTCATAGTTAATCATTTAAACAGCCTTCATGCACACTTTCAAAAGTACTTTCCAATGAACATTCATTCAGGAAAAGAAAGTAAGATTTGTGAACCATTCATAAGCAAACTGTCAGATAACACACCTGTCATTAAAAGTTCAGGAAGGGTTTGCAGATTTATCAAGCGACAAAAGTTTGGAACTTCTATTTTTGAAACAAACTTTATGTGATTTTTGGATAAAGACAAGAAATGAATACCCAACCCTTTCTGACCTAACCCTTGACAAACTCTTGCCCATTGCACCACAACATATTTAGGTTAAGCGACATTCTCAAAACTGACAACCATCAAGTCAAAAAACCAATTTTCTTTGGAAGCTGTTAAAGATGCTTTTCGCCCTGCTTTGTCTTATATCATTCCATAAATGAATCACTTGTACAAGAAACATCAAGTGCATCCAACCCATTAAATGTGGTTGATAACTATTTAAATGGTTTGTTTTTGTTCATTTTTCATTGGCATTACTGTTTCTGTAGAGATACGTATTCAGAATATTTTATCAAAATAGCAAAATTTTTTGTGATTTGTGAATGGTGTGAACTTGCATTGTTTGGTTATAGTCTTAATAGTCAACCATTTCACTTCTGATTTGCAGTGAAAAGTAATGTTTTAATGTCATTAACGTAAATGTGTTCATTATGGGGTCACATAAAAATATTTTTTCACAACAGGGTCGCAGAACAAAAAAGTTTGAGAAGCCCTGGTCTAAAGCAGGGGTGCACAATCTTTTTTGCAAAAGAGCCAATTTCACTGTAGTGGAAACTTCCACAGAACAGTCAAGGATTTTAAAGCAAACAATGGTGTAAGGCTGTGCACTGCACATGGGAATGACAGAGAGCAAAACATTATTTTGAAATTGCTGTTTTCACAGTGACTTTTTTGCCAATTGCTGTCACCAAACAAACCTAAACGCCTTTTTTGTGTGTGAAAGATAAAATTCTAAGGTCAGTCGCAAAAGAGCTAAATTTTAAAGATGTCAACCAAAAATTCCATCTGTGGATGCAGGCCACATGTCATATCCTTCATCTTTTCATGGGATGCAAAATTTCACATTGTAAGACACACATTGTACACACCTGGCCTACAGCTTGGCAGTCAATTCCTCAAAAAAAGCCCAAAATACATGATAAAAGCCCTGATAATTCTTTGCAATGTTAATTGCTCATCTTAATGAAAACTAGGGTTAGTGATACACAAAATATTTGAATGGAGCGATTTCCAAAAGTGACACTGGATAATCAACCCTATTAACATGTTCTCAACTCTTTGCAGACCAGATTGGTTACTGTTATCACAAAAGCACCCAGATGTTAATTTACAACAATCCCAGCCAACAGTAGTGGGTACCCACTTTTCAATATACTACTTTCCCTATTTTATCTGAAGTTGTTCTTCACTTCCCTCACACTGTAACGAAATAAATTCAAATACAAAAATTTAATTACATTACTTATATTTTAAATGGATACATTTCTGTTATGTATAGCTTACAAGTAGGAAAATTCTAAGTACTCTTGACAATGCAAACAACCTGTTTTGTTTTACATCACTTTAATTTTTTTGTTTAAACAAAACCCAAACTTCAAAAGTCAGCCTCACAGTAACTTTGTCAATTATTTAAACTGACATAAAAGGTTATGCTCAGTTACTCCAAAATCCCCTGCTACCTTACCTTACCTGAGGAGGCAGGCCTTAGTAATTTGCAATCACTAATTTGCTTTATAGTGAAAGAGAGTCCACCTAAATATGACCTGATGGGCAGCAAAAAACTAAATGTGACAAGCATGTACTTCACAGCCATTATCAGAACTAACACATTGCAAATATGTGATGTACAACCACACATTCAGCATTACAAAAATGTAAAGTACAATTAAAAAATGATTACCTTGTTAAGCAATGTAGGTCCAAATGACTCCACCACCTACAATTGTAACATCAAAAGTGAAGTTGAACAAAGACCAATGCACCAGATCTGCTTGCATAGCCAAAATAAATTGTCTTGAAAATCCACAGGTTTCTCAGCTTACAAAAACCTTTACACACATGCTATGATGCAAACAAAAATTATCCTGCTAACATTTTAAGCATAATAACTTTAAGAAGCTGCCAACACAATAAACATCAAAATAGTTTTGAAACAACACACCAAGAGTTGCTACAGCAATGCCAGTGGAAATACAGACATTAAAACTTTTGATGTCTTTTAACAAAACAAATGCTCATAAAAATGTCACATTGCCAGTTATGTGAGTTAGACACACCTTACATCTAACGACCAAAATTACACTAACACACATCATACAGTAGCAGGCACAAATAAAGTATAATAGCACCAACTTACGAATCAGCAAAAGCCATTTATTTTAAAGGTACAGCAACCTATTTACTTGATAAGCAGAACCACATTGATACCATTTTGTTACATAATTTTTTCATTTTAGTTCACTCACTTCAAGTGAAAGAATAATTTTACATGCTCTAATAGTTTTTACTTTGGAAATCTTTCATAACGAATACACAAAAATGCCTATTTTAACATGTAGGCACTAACATAACAATTTTTCAAGAAACTTGGCAGCATTTCAAACCACTAGTATCAACATAAAAAATTAGAAACTTATAGAAAAGTGGTCACTGCAATCACAACTGTTCTCACAAATAAAACATTACAAAGTATAAAAAAACAACACAAAATCATAAATATTTTGGTGCACCCTTTATGTCTTTTGTGTAGCCTACTTAAAATCAAATAGCAGCATTTGTAAGCAGTGCAATTCCAACTACACAATAGTAGGACGTGTGGTAGCTATCATTTCACAACAGGTGTATTACAGCAAATTGTTTTGCATGCACTCACATATAGGCAACCTTATCCATCTTACCAGCATATGGCTGGCATTTCCACAAAATTAAAATTACATTTGTTTTCCAACTGAACACATTTGATACAGACAATTCCATTTATAATGACTACCAGTACTTTTTACAAAAATTCAAACTCAAAAGTCTACTTAATGCAGTTTGCATTTATCACAGGTTGTAGCTTAGTTGCTTACAGGAAGCTCTTGTTGCTTCTCTCTCAATTTTCCCACTCCATTACGTTCCCCATCACTTGCCTTGAGAAGCAGATCTCTAATCTTTCGTTGAGCTGATTGTATGGCAAAGAAATGGCCAACAATTTTCACTGGCACCTCATCCATACCCTCAGTTTCATTCTGACGAGGAATCACTACTTCAGAGCTAGTAACACGTTGCAATTCTCTAACATTGTTTCCACCTTTGCCGATTACTCGTCCCACAATAGTGGCAGGAATACTCATTTCAGAAGTCAGTCGTTCATCAGCTCCATTGAAGAATCCTTCTTGCTTTAGTTTGTCAAAAATACAGAACTGTGACTTCCATTGGCCTTCTGGATTCCCCATTATAGTAACCTTGCGGTGCTTTTCATCATCACCTTCTTCTGGTGGTATTATCTTAATAGAAGCATTTGCAATTCGTGATATGTTTCGAATATGGTTCCCTTTGCTACCAATCATGGCACCAACAGCAGCAGCTGGTATGTATAGAGTGCAAGTTTCACTTTGTAGACCCCGTTGATCTGGACTCAAATTCTGTCCACGATAATTGGAACTAGGTGGATAACTTCCTGACATTCCATAAACAGAATCCCGAACACTTCCATAATTTCCAGACAAACCTGGAAACATATTCATCTGATTAAAGCCAGGGTACTGTGGAGGCTGCTGATAAGCAGAGATCATATCATTTTCATAGCAGCTACGAAGCTTTTCCATAAGTAAAGCTTCAGCCTCAACACATTTCTCACTTTCTCCATAAATTGCAATGGTACGCTCAGAATTATATTGGTGCACATCAGCCATGCTGTTTGATATTGCAATTTTTGTATCAACTTTTTCCTGCACAGATTTAAGATGTCGACCATCTTTTCCTATTAAGCGACCAATCAATGAATTATGAGCCAATATTTTTAATGGAACATCATCGTCATTCCATGTTCCCGCTTGCATTCTTGCATTACGATCCTCTTCTCGAACAATTTCAAGAATAGCTGCAACAGCACCATTGCATGCTTCTGCTGTACCATTTACAGTAATTGCTTTTTCAGTGGCTCCTGGGTTGTCTTTACGATGAACATCAATGCGAGCATGGGTTTTTTGGGTTATGGTACGAATCGATTCCCCACCTTTTCCAATTATTGCACCGACATAAACACTTGGCACAAGCATTCGTGTAGGTAATTCTGGAACACTTTTAGGCCGCATATGCTGCTGATTATATTGGCTGTTATATCCACCACCAGCTCCAAATCGACTTCCTCGAGGAGGGCGCATTGCATCAGTAGGATCAGGAAGTAGTGTAACTTTTAAAATGCTTCCTTCAACCGACTTACCATTAAGATCACGAATTGCTGCCTGAGCCTCAGATCTTGTGCTATACGTTACTTTAACAGTGGCAGTATCAGATTCAGTGGAAACTTGTTCACAATTATCAACTGAGCCGTATTCAGCCAAAAGCTTATCCAATTCCTCCCAATTAAGATGAGATGGAATGTTTCGAACCTGTATTTTCCTGCTTCTAGACCCACGAGGTACAGAATGCTCTACTGAAATTTCCTTTTCTCCAAATACATAACCGTTTAAATGCTCAATGGCTCTATCAACTGCAGTTGCATCCTTGCAGTCAGCAAAGGCAAATCCCTTCTGATTGACAACCACGTTGGTTAACTCAATGTTATAGGTATTAAACACTTCGCTAAGTGACGTTTGTGTAACGTCCTGTGGCAAATTACCGATGTAAATCTTGTTCATTTTGTCAAACCTTTCAACAAATCAACTGTGATTTCAATCCAATAAATACAGCGTTGTAGGCTAACCAGATAAACTAATGTGATTGGTTTCCGACATTTTAACCTTTGACCTTATTTTTACCGCGTGAAATTTATTACGTCATATTCCGTTTTAGGTATCCCAAACCTTAAATATTCTACCTTTTGGCTATCAGTTTTGAATGATAAACAAAAAATTTTGTAAAACTAGTTGAAATTTGCTTAAGAAATAATTAGGCACCAAGTACAACGAAAGTTTAGCCTGTTCAAAGAAGTTTTAAGGTGCCGTAACTGTAGGTTCTCTCTGTGTGAAAAGACTAATTAGCATCTTCAACAGCATGACACCTGTAGAAAATAAGTCCGTTTGAGCAAGAGCGTGCTGACTGAACCCCAATTGCTGGAAACTATGGCAGTCACAAGGAAGGAAGCACGACAGAAATGTTTTTATTGCATTGATGTTAAACTCCGATTACTCAGTTGTGTCAGACAATCAGAATCACGTCCGTCCTCTATGACAGGGGTTCCCAACCAGGGGTGCGAGATGGTCATTCAGATTTTTCTGTTGCATTTTTGTCCTGTCATGCTCAGTTCATCATGTGTTAATAGTTCTGCACAATCAGTGTCTAATTACAGCATGCCTAATGCACGGCCTTCACTTCAGCCCAAAACGATGCGACAGCTGAAAATCCCACCAAACTTCACGCCAGACAAGTGATGACCTTTTTTTTTTTTTTTTTTTGGAGAACACCGCTGAATGTATCCTTATTTTGACTTCAAAGCATCATTGCCCTCAAGCGTGTAGTAATGTCTTGATGGTTTGAAGTTAAAATAAGGCCACATTCTGCGGTGTTCTCCAAAAAAAAAAAAAAAAAAGGTCATCACTTGTCTGGCGTGAAGTTAGGTGGCATTTTCAGCTGTCGCCTTTTTTTTTTGGAGATCAAACCTGAGTTCATCGTTCTTTTCACTTCAGAGTGTTAGTGCATGGCCTTATTCTTCACATGTTACAATACTATAGGGGTGCGAGAACATATTAAGATATTTTAGGGGTGCGAGAACATATTATAACAATATAGGGGTGCAGGCCATTAAAAAGGTTGGGAACCACTGCTCTATGACGACCAACAGCAAAAAGAAAGCAGAAAATCTCCGACCGCATGGTCGGCAACAAAGTACTGCACACGTCACCAAAAACTAAGTCCCTGCAGACGTCTAAACAAACCAGGACATTGCGCCCGTCACATGAATAAAAACAATAGAACAACAATATTATGGCGGGAAAGGCAAGCCGATCAACTTGCTACCACGAGAAGACAAAAAATAAATATTATCCAGGCCTAATAAAAAAATAAAAATATGTGTGTGTGATTTTAGACACATACAACAATAATACACGAATACATATAGTAAAAACTAGAATCACACACAACCGCGGGAGTAAGGTGCTGAGCCGCCGAAAGCAAACTAACAAAAAAAATAAAAACAGGACAAAAAGATGCTTGGCATGGCAGCTCGATGAAGTGCGAGGTGCGACACGCTACACAATTCCCCCCTCAAGCATGCACAGCCAGCAGAGACCTGCAAAAGGACGAAAGAAGATATCGTCGTCGATCTTGGGCTTGTCTTCCAGGCATCTAAAAGTTGAAAAGCAGCAGCACAGAATCAGAGTAAGCTGAAAATAAAGTACACGCATCAATACAGCACATAAACATTTATATAGAGATGTTAGATAGCGGGGCGTGGCAGTGATAAGGCACATTTTGAAGTCATAAATTAAAGGCAGCTCCTTACTAGGGCTAATGAAAAAAGATTCCCCAAAAATTGAAGCATATAACATAACTGCAGGACTAAACCAAGAGAAATATAGGGGCAAGGCCAAATTTAATCATCCAGTTGTTTTCTTTAACAAACCGGAAGCATTATGGTTCAATTCCCCTCCTCAAGCACGCGCAACTAGCGGAGACGTGCGTAAGAAGGGAGGAAGTTGCTGAGGTCGCAACATGCCTTACCCGCCAACGTTGAGAGAGTGAGGCTTGCCGGCCAAAGTAAGTGAGATTCTCGCAAAGACATTAATTAGAAGGCGGTCTTGACGTCAGGACTCGGCGACTCGACGATGGCTTGAGCTGCTTGACCGAAGACGCTGTCGTCCAACCACATTGGGGAAGATGTAGCTTCTTTGTGGGGTTACCATTGTAGCGCAACGGCAGGCATCCAACAGTAATCCGGGATAAAATGAGTGCACCCCATGTGGCGACTAGTCACTTCTATCATGATAGTTACTGAACGTAGATGGCGTTCTGTGTATAAAGCCAAGTGTTGCTGTTGACTTTATGTTTGTGGTTTGTAGTTGAAGTTGCTGCAGACCCAAAGAGATTTCTTCTTTTATAATCGAGAAAATCTTTAACGAGAGAACGAGTACAATCGCGTTCGCCATGCATATCACAATTTTTTCAAAACTATGGGAGATATTGACTTTCTGAAAATAAATGACGAGTTGAAACGATTTGTGGTCATCATAAAAAAAACCAAAAAAAACTCAAAACAGCCAGTGATTTTAAGCTAAGTGATTTTTCAAAATAGGCCTAGTTTTTGCTCTTCAAAACCTGGTAGGCTTAGAACCTTGGAGTCCACCGCCCTCCCCCCTCAAAAAATACTTAACAGATCTGCACGATTACAGAAATGGCCCTAAAATAAAGTGGGAGGACATGCCTATCCCAATCCCATCTGGCTTGGCTTCCAAAAAGTAGGGGGAGTGGTTCCTACTGCATTTGAAGAATATTAAAAAATTTAAAAAACGTGGTAATTAACCCTTCCGCTTGTGATTGATGTGCTGTAACTTCATTTTTATTTGAAGAGTCTTGCATGTTGGCATCCAGCATGTTTCTTGCCAACTCTTTCATTTTTCTCTGTTGCATGCCATGTTCATAGCACCAAAAATCTTTGACATCGCATAAGTTTGTTTTTGTCCACGCTGTAATGGCATCAGTACATGATGATCTTGCCGGTCTTTCGCGTGTAGTGTCCTGAACACTCATTTGTTTTTGTCCTCCTTCCCTTGGGTAGGCATAGAATCAAATTATTGGCTTATGCCAAACCTCAAATGAAACCTACCTTCCTGCATTTGAAAGAATCATTGAATTAAAAGTCGTGTGTAATCAGAGTTGCAATTGATTATCGGTAAAACTAAGTGCATATTTGTTGCAGTGCAGCAATCTATTACACCCCTTTGTTCTTTCCTTCTACCACGCCAGTTAATCTCTAATAGTTTTAACCTATTTTGATTTATTGTAAGCTTATCATTATTAACAAAAGAAAAACACAGGCCAACAACAAGGTTTGCTCTAAAACTTAAACTTGTCGAGGATCTTATTTAAAACCACCAAAGCAGGGATCACAGGCGAAGATGCTCAAGATCCAGGAAAACTTTACGGCCCAAAATTTGCAGCTTTTTACAACAATTGTTTTAGAACTATGTTAACCCGCAAAAATTGGTTTTCAAGTTGAGAAATTAAAAAAAGTCGTGCATGAGACAAGTGGGTAAAACAATCACTTTCGAATATTGATAAAAAAAGTTTTTTAATTTATTTTCTTCACCCCTAAATCAAAATGCTATATTTGCTCCGGCAACAACCCCCTAAAAATTTACCTCTTTACCTTAATTTAAAAATTAAATTGAAAAATGCTGTATGGCACTATAAATGGAAAAATAAATATTCTAAAAATATCTGCGTAAATATGAATTTTACCTGGCTACTAGGACTTCTGCATCTCTGCAAAGCAAAGCTCTACGAAGTCCTGTTCATTTTTACGCAGGACTGTAAGCTGCTGTCGCCTGTGAGACACTAACGGGGGATTTTTAAATATAATTCATAGTAAAGAATAGTTGTTCACATATGAATGTAGACCCTAAGGTCGACCAGAATCTGAAAGCATCAATCTTTCAATATCTTTAAAATTTTCTGCCAAGCTTTTGAATTTGCACACCTACGTGTCTCTTTCAGCTATGCCAGCCAACTTCAACTCCAGATGAGGTTTATTTACACCTTCAAGTGCAGTCACATTCAACAGGGATGGGCTGATGGTGGGAAAGTGGACACTACCCTTATTAGGTTCAAGAAATCGTTTCCGAAACGATGCTTGCATTGTGGTAAATGCAAGCAGCTAATGCTGTGCATTTATCTCCTTGTGAGCTTGTTTGAATTCTCCAACAGAGGGTAAGTGTGGCAATGTGTCCCTATGTAAATCTCTCGCCAAAACTGTCATTTTTTGTTAAAACGTCAGCACCTCCTCCAGCATCTAAAGCGTTTGTCTCTTCTCCTATAACTTAGAGTTGAATTCAGCGTATTGCGATTTGCTATCATGTCCACCGTAAAGTGGAGCTTTACTAGCCACTCTGGCTGTTTGAGCTTAGGAAAGGTGAATTCTTTGCTGCTCATGGAGGTCTGTCAGACACCTCTCCTAAACATCCAGCAAAGCGTTTTAGTACTTTCTCTTTGGACATCCATCGAAGTTTCTTAAGCAGCGCGAGATCAGTTTGTGCCCACTGATATTACGTTGCTTTTATTACTTTGGCTCTTAAACAATCAATTACAGCTAAACAGATTTCTTTTTCTGTCTCTGGTACTTTAGTGTTGTCAGCTCAACCTCTTCTTTCTGTGGTACAATCTACTTATCAGCAGAACAGCTCTTTTTGTTCAACGTCTCTTTTGTCTTCGGACACTTTACACCCGATTGAGCAAGCTCATCTGAATTGATGTCAGTAACTTGCTGTTTTGTGACACTTTCTGCCATTGTAAATGTCTTTGACAGCCTCCGAGGAGAGACATCTCTCTGATTTTCTGCACCATTTCACTCTAGTTTTAAAGCCTGCAAATTGGTGAGTCTAAAGTCTTAATGAATAACTCTTTCATATATTCTCATTTTGTAAAGGCTTCCAATACCAGGCTATCTCCTGAGCGGCCACACAACTTGAATATGTAGTTGAATTTGCAGACTTCATCCACTTCTTGAATTGATTTTTCTTCAGATCAGCCTTCCATATCAGTTTTTTTCTCTCTTTTTCCTCCAAATTTTTCCAGCAAAGGCTATGCATTTATTATGAAATGTCTTGCGACACTTGAGCTTTTGTTGATTACCACTCTCTCTCTCTCCACAGATTAGACACATTGCTAAGCCTTTCTTGACAGAAATATAAGCAAAAGAATCTGCCCAAGTATCATTAAATGTTTTACTTTCTTCAGATGCTTTTCTACACTTGGCCTACGTGGGATTTAAAGTCTCGACAAATGCACGGCACGGCTTTTTAGCAAGTACCCAGGTATAAGCGAGTGCAACGCTTATTTTGAGAGACAAGATAAATTTTATTCTAGACTATTTTAAGATTACTACAATCTTCTATTTTAGAACCACAATTCAATAAAAGAGCTACCAAAAATAAAATACACTTTAAATAGGCAGTTATAGTTTACTAACCAGCTTTGCCCTCAAAGCCAGGGCCGTAATTTCGTCAGGTGTAACCCAGTGCAAACATTTATTACGGGGGCCCTATTTTTTTCTCTACTTGATATTTATTTAAGCTACTTTTCTCAATACAGGAATTATTGACGACTCCGCGTTATAGAAAGCTTTTTCAATTAAAATAATGAGACAAAAAAGCATTGAGCTAAACAGGTAAAAGAAGCTAAAACTAAGTTTACTGTACCTGCAAGTGAAAGGCTTTAATTGGAATAAAATTTCACCAAGGTTGCACGGTTCAACATAATTTTTGTGATTGCAGTGTATTCAAATAGAAATAATGGCATAGCAAGGATTCGTGGGGTCAAGTTGCAACAACAATTTTTTCATTGTTTAATAAAAGTTTAATCAAACAAACGTCGCAAACCAAAATCGTTTTATGACAAAAAAAATTATGTGCAGCCTTATTAGGTAAGGTGCTTTGTGAAACCTATTAACGATATTTCAGCAAAATGGGGATGTGCTATGCAATGCGGATAAATTGTTTAACCCAAAAAGAATTACGGTACAGTACAGTGACATCACCACAAAAGACACAAACCAATAAAACACAATACGCTGAGGCCAATGAAGTAAGCTACCGTAATTTACTTGCGAGTGGTTGGAAACTTGAAATTTTTCCGTCTTGACTTTGCACCAGCGAATTGCAAAACTTTTCTAAAATCTAAATTTTTACTTCGTTTATTTTTTATCGATAGCAGATCCAAACCACTAAGTCTCTCTTGGGACATGGTGCTTCGAAGAAAATTTTTGATCAGTTTGAGTTTAGAAAAAGACTTCTCCGCCGTAGCAACCGTCACATACATCATGTATGCCGTACAAACGTCAGGATAAGTTGTGGCAAGTGATGCATTTTCATCAATCAATAAAGAAGTTATTTCTTTACCACATTTTAAATGGGCAATCTTTTCTCTAAACGACGCTTTGATGGAAAGCATTTGGTTAGGAAACAACGGAGAGACGTTCTCAGAAAATTTGTTAGAAAACTTTCTTGCTTCAACCTCAAGATCCAGATGAAAAGCATTTGATAGAAAACTTGGTTCCAAAATTTGATATGACGTTACCACTAATTTCATTCCTTCAAAGCGATTAATTAGTTGGCAAGAAAGTATGTCCAACATCGGAAGAAACACAGTTACGCGAAATCGCTTCTTAGGATCGCTTAACGATATTCCTTCGGATATTTCACCGAGCTAGGCTTTTGTTTTCATTGCTCTTTTGTTTAAAAACTGTCTTGGCAAACTCCATACAGAAGCAATAGTAGAAGCTTCGTTTAGTACTGCGTCAAAACTCCTTCTGAGTAGAACAATATCTTCAGCATCAGTTTGCAGAAGTTTATGGGCAGATATTGAGTCAATTGTTTTTCCCTGCATAGCTTTCAAAGAAATGTTGACGATCTGCAAAATCTTGCATTGCACAACCAGCATGCATACAAAGTCAGTTTTCTATCTGCTTCTTCATTGCCATAGCTTCATCTTTTCCTTTGGCTTCGTACTGGTAAGTTTTATGTAAGTCAAGCATTTCATAACGTCACAAAATCTTTCCGTCTGAGCATAGACAGCATTATATCAACCAGATCACCGAGTTGGATTTAACGCTTTTAACATAGGATTTGAGCAAGAATGATCATGGACATTCATAAGCTTTTTACACCGCACAATACTATGTCTGAAAAAATTACATACCGACTGAATGGTATCGTAAAATTGACGGGTCTCAATTACGGCTTCCATGGCATCTTTTAACACCAAATTTAAATTGTGCGAAGCACAATGCACGTAGTAAGCATGGGGAGTCACATCTTGGATCTTCATATGCAAGCCGGAGTACTTCCCGCTCATCACTGCAGCACCATCATATCCACATCCACGGCGGTTTATTTATGTCAAGCCCCTTCTGCTGAATAGAATTCGTTATCGGTTTGTGCAACTCAAAAGTAGATGAATCCTCAACTTCTATAAATGAGGTAGTTCGCTTTTTATATCATGGAGAACTTCTTCAGCTAGTACCGATATTAGTTTATTTTGCATCAAAGGACTTAAATATTTTGGAAAACCTTTAAGTAGTTTTAAAAGTCTGTCTAAAACAATGTCGTATTTGGAAAGAAGTTGAATGATAGAGAGAAAATTGCCCTTGTTATCTTTCGAAAGTTCATTACTGGATCCACAAAAAGGTAAATAGTGCTTTGCTAACATCAACGTGACATTTACTAATCTTTCCGAATTATTTTGCCAAAAGTTTGTTTTTTCCAGCAAAGACTCGTGCAACGCTTCCTCTATTGCCTCCCTGTTTCTCCATTGTTCATATATGACACACGCCTCCGCATGATGAGTGGAGCTTTCATGGCTTCGAATTCGCTGTAAAAAATGCCTGCAGTCATTTAAACCTGTTGTACCTCAAGGGTTTTAAAGTGCGTAGAAAGTCCCTGGAGAGACATTTTTATGAGAAAATAACCAGCAGGCCGGCAGTAAACACGGTCGATGCTCGATGGATAATATAACCAATATTTTCGTAGTTTTAGACTTGATTGTGTTACAAAATGGTAATAATTTGTTGAAAATGAACGACCGCTTTGGAGAGGATCTTTGGAGAAAGGTCCTTCAGGTTGTTTGGAACCTGCTGCAACAATTGCTTTCTTGATCTCTGAGTTTGCAATAATGGTGGAAAAGTCGTCATTTTTGCTTGCATCTGATCTATCTTTAGTAGTATCGGAATTTTCTGTCTCACGAATGCTGACGTCAACAAGTTGGGGAGTAGATTCTCTTTCACGAATGCTGACGTCGTGATCATCCGCTTTGGATGTATCTGGTCGAGTTAGCCACGAACTCAATCGATGAGAGTTTCTGGCTGCCTCAGCTATTTTTCTCATCTTAGTTTGTCTCTTTTGTGTTCCGCTTTGATAACTTCTTTTCATATTAAATTGCAGTCGACTAGAGTTTTACAATGTTGCTACTTAAAACCTAAAAAGTTTAATAAAATTTAGACAACGGTTAGTAAAGTTTAATGTAACTAACTATCTTTGTTAATGTTTTTCCGGCTTATGAAATAGTACTGCTGCGAGCGCAAGGACTACGGTCTAGCAAAAAGGATTCAAATAGAAAGCTCAAACCTGACTTTTCAATCACTCAAATCACAACTTCTTTCAACGAAAGAAGTTTATTAACAGAAATCACAAATCTGATTGCTACGGCCGGCTAAAGTCAAAATTTTTTCAGGACCTTGTTACATGATCAAACGTGTACTAACCTTCGTTTCAGGTGTTCAGGAGTCTGTTTTGGTAGATTTTATAAGTCAAAATAAAGTCAAAATTTTGCATAAAGTCAAAACTTGTCAAAATTGTCTTCATCAAAAATTTCCTTACAAAAACGAACAAATTTATATTTTTTGAATTTTTTTGAATTTTTGAGCTGCTATTAAAATTTTATGCGCAGTTTTATTTAATTTTAAACTTCTGAAATAGTTGCAATGGTAAAAATGCGTGCGGCAATTGAGAAGGAAATAGCACTTATTATGCATCAAATTGTCATTGTTGATGCATAAACTCATAATTGTTAGACAATTAATCCATTCCTATAAAACCTTTGCGCTCTTTACACGTGGTCTTTTTAAGTCGTAGTTTGCAAAGCAGAGAATGCCTAAACAAGCCAAATTTTCTACAGCGAAAGTTAGGCAAATTTGCCAGGAATATCCGGATGAGTTTTCGGCAACTCCTGCCCGCGACTTGCGATGCAACCTTTGGGACGTGTTAGTCAAATGCGACAAAAAGTTTTTTGTGGAAAGCCACCGAAAAAGTAAGCAACACCAAAGAAAATTGGAGACGAAGAGCAAATTCCGAAGTAAGCAAACCTTTTACAACTCGATCAATAAACTTTAAGGAACAGGTTGTCTCTTCATTCTTAGCTGCAAATATCCCACTTCATAAACTGAACCATCCTTCTTTAAAGTCTCTGTTTGCTACAATGGGAAAAGTATTGCCTTCGAGATTGCAGCCCGGGCATGTGTTGCTAAATTAACATCCCAAAAAGAAGAACAAATTCAAGAATTACTTCGTGACAAAAAATTTTTTTAATTGTGGATGAAGCAGAGATTGCTAAACAAAAGTATATTAGTGTGCTTGTGAGCAGCTTAGATGCCCCAAATCAGACATTCCTCGTTGATTGCCATCCACTTGACAGCGGTAGCAATGTTAATAGCAGTATTATTCTGCACACTGTGAATGACATATCGCGACAACTTGAAATGAAACGCAAGAATTTTTCATTGTTCTTGACTGATGCTGCTCGGTACATGTCTTTGGCTGGAAAGACATTAAAGGAATTATACCCTTCTTTGATGCATGTCACCTGTGTTGCGCACTTACTACATAACTGCGCTATGCGTGTGCGTGCTCATTTTAAAAATATTGATGAAATAATAGCAACAATCAAGGTAGCAACAATGAAAAACAAAGATCGCAAGAAAGATTTTCATGATGCTGGTCTGCCATCTCCTCCTGACCCTGTAATTACAAGATGGGCAACTTGGCTTAGAGCTGCCTTATATTACAGAGAGTACCTTCCAGCTGTTCGTACCATTGTCAACAATTGGACAAGTGCAGGCCTCTTAGTCAGCAGAGTAAAAGACGCTATCAATGTGGAAGATTTGGTGCCGGACTTGGTTAAAATAAATCAATACCGGACTCTTGCAGCCAACGTAGAGTTCTTAGAAGGAAGTGCCTGCACGATAAGCGAAGCATATGAACTGCTGAAGAATATGCAATTCGATGATGATCCGTGCGCAATTAAAAATTACACTAAAAAACGACTATCCAACTCTGATTTAGAAACAATAATAAACTGTACCAACTTGACAATTGACCCAACAAGCTACGCACTATTGCAAAAAGCCCAGCCAAACTCTGCTGCTGTTGAGAGGTCGTTTTCTATGCTCAGCATATTCTTAGAAAAGACAGAAATTTTGATGTTAAGAACGTAAAAAAATATATGATGCTGTATTACAATAAAAAGTCCTGGTAATTATACTGTGTGGCTTTCGCTAAAAACATCATAGACAGACTGTTAATGTACAGTACAGTTGCGATAACAAGGCATTTTTTGTATTACACACTAATTGATACCGGTACACACAATGGCTCGTTATCCTAGATTTTGACGTCATGCGTCGCTTTGTTGCATTAGCTTCAAGACTAAGTGATTGAGAAAGTGTTTGAAGTAGGCTACCTTCTTTAAAAACTTATATAAATTGCGGATCATAAAACATTTTTAATGAAAAAAGTGCAACAAGACATAAATAATAGGGGAAAGCGGTTAGGTCAAAATAAAGTCAAAATTTTGCTAAAATAAAGTCAAAAATATATTTTTTTAGGTCAAAAAAAATGGCCCTGGTGATCACTGACTAATGAAACGACGTCCAGCACCCAGATGATTCAACTAAAATCTACGTAGCTTATTCAAATCGAATAATCATTATTATCACAAACTAAGGCGTTAGATCTCACTAACCTTTAAAACTGTAACTCCTGCCACACAGGTAAAACAACAACGCAACAAAACGCTGACTTTCACAGCACAAGTTACCAATTTACCTATATATGAAGCGGGCCAAATTTACCAGGAAAAATTAGCAACTTCTAGAAGATGCTATATTTTCTTAATTAATTACTTTACGACAATGTGAGCCAGCCAGACAGATACCGCACGTCACAAAGCACCAAGTAAAAAGGTTTGTAAACAAGTTATGTAACATGTGATACTATTAAGTTAGAAAGTTACTGGACTATAAAATGCAGTTAATAAAATACAAATAAAATATAGTTGCTAGTCGCTAAGTAGCAATTTTCAAGCCGATCTTCAATCAAGAGGGATCAGCCTCCAGTATCAAGGTAAAAAAAATAGAAAAATTTGCTCAAAAATATGATCACCAACATCATGCGGTACCCTGCGGCAATCTATTACATCATGTCAATAACCCGCAACCGGTTTCGATCTTATTGGGTCTCATCAAGCTGGTGAAAAAACACTCAACAATAAACATGCTGAAAAAACAATTTGCCATTGGGTGCACAAAAATGCAATACAAAACAATAAATTGCTAATTAGCGACTAGCAACTCCTGTATTTTATAAAATGATTAGTCTTGACAATGGTCCTGCATCCATGGTTAGGGCTTACCGATGTGACTTGTTGTCCATGTCATGTGTGTGTCCTGGAATATGACTTCCACGATATAGGTATTACTATATCATATTGTTTTGTATTGCATTTTTGTGCACCCAATGACAAATTTGTTTTTTCAGCATGTTTATTGTTGAGTGTTTTTTGCACCCGCTTGATGAGACCCAATAAGGTCGAAACCGGTTGCGGGTTATTGACATAATGTAATAGATAGCTGTATGTTACCGTATGATGTTGGTGATCATATTTTTGAGCAAATTTTTCTATGTTACTGGACTATGGTGGAAAATTATAAAATTATCTCGAAACCATGACATTACCGTATCATTGCGTCATTAAGCAAAACCTATTAACAATCTTAAGGCAAAACAAAGAGGATAAGTATAATCCTATATGATACATTTTAGCTTAAAAACTTATTTTATTTAACAGACTTGAGTGGGGGTAGCGTACCAATTTCGTCATGACTACGTCAAAATTAAAACGGATACGTCACAACTGAAACTTTAAATATTTTAAGAAATATTTCAAATAAATTAGATATAAATCAAAATTATTGATGAAGTGTGACATTTAATAAAAATAGGTTTATTTGAGCTTTTATCGAAAATACTTTACAATAAAATGTAGCAATGCGGGGCCCCTTCGTGCTGGGGCCCCGGCAGTAGTTACGGCCCTGCTCAAGCCCTCCATCAGTGAGGCTGGGGATAAAAAGATCGCTCAGCCGGTGATGCCAGCTTCTCCCACCGAGCAGATGTGAAAACAGTCAAGAATTTGATTTCATTAACATAGTCCAAAACATTACAAATGGATAAGCATATCTTTCATCTACACATAGGCTGTTTCTTTAAGTGAGTACGGGGACACAATTGCACGATCAAAGTAAGGGAATGGCAAGATAGCAACCGCTTTCAAATATAAAATTTTTAAAAATAAGCCTATTTAATTATGTAAGGCGCTTTCTTTTAAAATTGATTGATTGATTGTGACGTCCAGTCCTTGGCTACGCCTTAAGTTCCTTGTGCTCTGCACGGGTGTAACAAGAAGGCAAAAGTGGCCACGCCTCTCTCAGTGACCTCGGAGAAGTCTCCAAAGCTGCTGCATTTTTAAGCAAAATAGCAGAAACGTTTCCCCATTTGCAATGCGATTTTGTTAAGGACAAGAGTGTTGTTTTTTCATTCCACCTAAAGTTTGAATTTCATTAACATTTCTTAACATCTCATCATCAAAGAATAGAATTGCGCTTAAAAAGCAGTTATAAATTTCGGTCATAGATGTTTCTCAGTTCTTTTACAATGCCAAATTGGCCTTCTGAACTATCAATGGTCTTTCAGTTCGCATGCATTTTCTGGCTATGTGTTCGTGGATCACAGTACGCATCTACCGAAATCTTTGCTGACCTCACGCCTGCAATAAATGCTTTGCTGCATGTCAGCAGCAGCCTTTCATCGTTTGTCTCATACAAATGCTGTCTGAATTGCTTGGTTTTCCGCTTCAGTACATTTCTGCTGTCTTGATAAACGCTTAGCACCGTGTGCTAAAATGCTACCAAGCTGCATTAGACGTCACTGAGCATGATGACGATACAAACCGACGTTGTAACTGAAGCGTTCAAGATCAAAAGAAGAGATAAAAACACGGATAAAACATTAGAAAAAGAATTTTGCTTGGTAGTACAAATTTTCCCGAGTCCCTCGAAGTCGAAGTGTAAGGGTGAAAGAGCCGTAAGTTTCCGGCCCCTGAACTAGGCCTATGACTGCGAAACTGTTGTAACTACTGTTGTAGGCCATGGCTACCTGTTCATGTAAATATATCAATCGCTCTAGCATCCATTGAATTTAAGCTCCCAAGCACTTAGTGCATGGCAAGTGACATTGCTTACTGAAAAGCACTAATAAAAGCCTGTGAAATTATTGGCGGTGTGTGAGTAGGCCAAAGCGTAATCCTAATTTAATGAGAGGGACATCGGTATTAAGGGCATAAGATAAGAAATACAAAGGTAAAGAAAAAATCAGGAGGAAAAGAAGTTCAGTAGGTCTGTATCTATAAAATCTTACGAAAAATCTAACGCATGGAAGAAAATTTTTTCCTTGAAATTGGGTTATTTGGCAAACCAGATGATCGAATACAAGACATCTGAAAGAGAGATACGACCCCTTTGCACTAGGCCTGGTCCAAAACGCGAAAGTGTAGCCAAAGAATTTGAAGATTCAAAGCCTACTGTGGTCATTGTACTATACCATGATGGTTTAAGTGAAAAAGGATCTAGTCAAATACTTTGACCAATCGAAAACTGACTGCTAACCAAAATTTTTGTTATGCGATCAACTGTCTGCTGTAACTTTTGTCTTGGAAAGATTTTCCGCATCAACTTTGTAAGATAAACGGGTCAGTGAAGAAAGAAATAAGAATATTGTAGTTGTTTGAGCTCTTGGGTTACGGCGTAGATAGCATGGCTGGAAATGGTTCTAAAAGCGACATCATTGGAGATGATTTTTCGACTCGTATTTTACCAGGTTCATTTGGTAAGGTATAGCTTAAGTATAGTTAAGATATAGCCGATACTGGTAAAAGTAATGATTTATCTTTCTGCAAACAAACGTAAGAAATTTATGAAAGATAGACTAGTTAAGTTCCATCGTTTGCTGCTCACATAAAATACCATCTAGATGCTTGACAAAATTGCAATGATTGGTTTGTCTCCGATTCAATACACATTTACCAATTTGTAAAGGTTATGTGAACGCTGGATTGGTATAGATCCGTTGCTGTGATTCTTCCAAACCTAAAGATGTGTCAAGCAGAGTGTGTTGCAATTCAAATATGTTCACATGAGTCGTTTACATCAGCTTAGTAAAAACGAGACAAATTGATCCACGTTGTAGAACAGCTGAAATTAATGATAGAATCTTTTGTAGAAAGCCCCCGCCAAAAAACAAAACCCCCGTCAAAGCTCTTATCCAGTTAGAATTTTTATTCATTGATGGAATTCAGCACTAAATTCAGCGATGTCAGCTAATATTTTGTCCTAACCCTAACCCTAAAATCTGCAGTACTTAAAACGAGGCGAGGGTGTTTCTTTCAAATCTCACATTTTTGCATTAGTGGTGGGGGCTTTCTACAAAAGATCCTAATGATATACCACAGTGTAAATAATTCATAAAAAAATAATTCACTTAATCATTTTTCAGAACCATAAATAAGATGCCATTATAGGGTTATGTGCAATGAGCACCACCTCAAAATATGTTCCATTGCCGATATATGATCATTTGATTCGCGACAGCTTACGACTATTGTGCTAATCGTTGTTGATTTCATCTGTTGAATGCAATCAAACATCACAAAACTTCTTTGTTTAATTTGAAGTAAACGAGATTTGTTGAAGTGACTTCATAGAAAATTGATTAAAGAAAATTTTGTCGCAGCCACTTTCCAAAATACTGAAAGAAGGCAAATGCGTAGCAGCTTATTTCAAAGTTACGTTGATTGGTGGAGCCATCTTTTATTGCTTGCTATGAATGAAGACTCAATTCTTTGAACAGGAGCGCTATTTGTGTAGAACTGTAGATACATTAAACTTGACATAGACTGCTGGTCAGCTACGAATACGGCTTCGCTTGACATGCGTCTTTATAACTTACGAGGCAAAAGCATTTTGGAAACAAAATTGAGAACAGTTTATAAGGGCATAATGTTTTTAAATGTGGCCGTTCTTCACGAGTCCCGAATTAATTGCAAAGTTTGCGATGTCTCGCTACATCTGCGCTATTTCTTGTCAAAGTTACGGAAGATCTTTCAAAACACAGATTTTCCATTGGCCAATCGCTCTTATTACCATACGTTTGGCTAATCCCAGTGCTTTTTTCCTCCACTGAAGCGAGAATATAAGTCTAGAGCAATAATCATGCTGGTATCCAGTGCTGTTAATCAGGTTAGATTTTGGTTTGCATGACCAACTTCTCATCCTCGATTTCTATGTCCGAACCCTTCGATTTTTGGTAACCAAACTTTGGGTTTTTTTTCCAACATTTTACTGTATTTGCTGGGCCCTAGCTTATACTTAATAACACAAACAAAGCTAAACCAAATTAAAGCAAATTAGCAGAAAAACTTACGCCGAAAAGCAATGGTTTACTGTAGCCTTATGATAAAGAAATTGCGGCAATTTTATCTTTTTGTATTGAAACCAACTCTTCAACATCTCCAGGAAAAGCTTTTTCTACGGTCAGTGCTTTTAGAAAAAAAAAGGAAACCAGTTTTACGACAAAACCTTGTCCTAAAATCATCTTATCTTCCAAAGAGGTCCAGGTATTTCAAAGTCAATAAGTTGACTTTCATCTAAGCCTAACATTGTTTTTCACAGTCATGTGAGGCGGCTTTTGAAAACATTATCTTTAACTTTGACGTACCATAACGTCTCGGGCCCATTTATGACATCAACCCCGTGCAGTGATTTATCGAGCCGAGCCTCATATTTCTACGGCCAGCAGTTTTAAAGAAGTTCAATCTAACAGACAGAAAAAAGATTCTGCATTATAAATTAGATAGCATACCATTATCTAGATTCTTTTGAGAAAAAGCTCTACAGTGGGCTAGCTATAGACCAACGGTATTCATCACCAGTCTACTGGTATAAGAAGCATATTCAAAAGGAAAAGGGATGAAGAAATGACGTAACGTTCACAATAGTTCATTAAAAAGAGCTTTTATCATAATACAGTGATATTTACCTAATCGCTCATTCACTGTGTTTCAGCTGCTTCTTGTACATATTTGATAGGTACAACCTATTTTTTCGGTTAAACAAATCACAAACAAAAATTCTGCTTTCACCTAGGCATCTTTTTAAGTCAATGTTACATCACTAAGAAACAAGAAAGAAAAATCAAGAAACAGGAGAAATCCAAGCCGCTGGTGTTAAATCAATGTTTTGCTTTACGTCATGATTGACTGGCTGCAGCTCGTGACAAGCATGCTGTTAGCAGCTTGAACAGTTTATTGCAAGCAACGGGAACATACCGGAAGCGAGAATGTTGAAATTGAAAGGCTAGAAAATACAACAAGCTAGCCTAATTGTCATCTTTTGTTGATAGCGTAGAGTCTAAGACAGTGAGAGTTTCTATGCTCAACGCAATGAAAAATCACACACAGCGCAGATCAGGCTTGAAGCAAAGATGTCTTAACTGCATTTTGGCGTTTCAGTGGGCGTGCGACTTCTGTAAATGACTTGGTTCAGTTAACTCTACAAAACAGTAGCTCATTCAGTAGCGTAACTAGCAAAAGTGCGGCCCGGGGCGAATGTTAATTTTACCGCCCCCCCCCAATGTTCTGGCAGCACTTCAAAACAGTAGTACATTCCTACGATATATGTTAATACATCATGGTTTTTAGACGATAGTCATTTATTCACATATAGCTAATGCATTGTTGAAAAGCCTAAATGTTGCGCGGTCAAAAATAAATTCATCCTAGTGCAAGAAATTATATAACGTTAAGTCACACAAGTAAACCAAGAGACAAATAATCTAACATTAAGCTATTAATTGCATTTCATTATTGTGAAGAAAAATAATCCTCGAACGAGTGCTTGAAAGGACTCGGTAAATTTGTTATCCTACGGGACACAAAACTTTGTCTGATCGCCAATTTTGCATTCATCTGCGAATACCTTAAACATGTTGGTGCCGGTATAGTATGTGTCCTACCTTTTAAACGTACTTTAGCGCAGTAAATTATTTAACCTGAAAGGGCAGTGTACACTGTAGGGCCAGGCCCGGTATGTAAATGTACAGGGTAGTGTACACTGGAAGGGAGTGTACAGGGTGGGTTCCAGTGTACACTGCCCCGTACATTTACATACCGGGCCTGGCCCTACAGTGTACACTGCCCTTTCAGCTTAAATAATTTACCGCGCTATTCAAATCTGGTAGGACACATGCTATACCAGAACCAACATGTTTGCAACTTTGGTACAAATAAGCTCGAGTACACAAAAAACGATACAAGTGTGCGCGCTGAATGTAAAACGAATTTAAAATTTACATTTCTCCACAAGACTAACAAATATGAAACGGAAATATAAACGACGAAAGGTTTAGAGCAAACTCCACAGTTTTTCTTGCAAACTTATTTTTATGCAGAAGCTATTTCATTTTTTAAGCGATTGCGAGCAGCAGTCTTGTGGCCCTGCTGTTTTTATACGTCGCAGCAATGCATCATGAGTCTATGTCATGTAGGACATTTAATATCCAAGTATTTCTGGCCTGTAGGATTGCAAATGGGAGGTAAGTTGTCAGGATATCTACAATAATGCTTTTGTATTTAACAAGTGAAAAGACTTTTATATTTCAAAAAGGCTTCTAAGTTTCATTAAAATTTGTACGTAATTTTGTATGATTGTAAATGGCTATAAATAGGATAGAAGCACTGTTTAATACCAAGCCAGAAAGAAGCCAAAGAATAACTTCTCTCTGTCAGGACCTCCAATTGAACTGTCACGCGTGATTTTTAAAAGCGACAAGAGAAAAACTAATTTCATTCTTGGTTCCCTCCTCTCTTCGCCAAAATTTTTGTGGGGGGTTGTATTGAACTTGTGTTGTTTTGAAAAGCGCCTTTAGTGGTCGATTGGTAGGCTGATTAAAACAATTTATTGAATAGTTAGTGTAGCCAGAGGCGATTATCAGCGAAGTAGTTCTACGTAAGTGAACTACTTAGCCAGGTTTTTCTATAACGAGCAACATACATGAGTAGTTTCATTTTTTTCAACTTTTGCTTGAGCAAATGAGGTGTGACGTAACGTTGCTTGAGTTGCTACGACTTTTGCTTGAGTAATGCTAACAACTTAGTTCAAATGTTCTACTGTGATTAACTTTTTTGCCAGAGGGAAAAGGGACCACGATCGTCCAAATTTCTTGAAACGGTGACAAACAATTTTCTAGTAAAATAGCAACAACGCATCGATGTGCCGATTGAAGATCGTTCTTGGGGGCGGTGAAAACGTTCGCAGCAAAACAACCATATCCCAAAAAAGTCAGTAATGAGACAAACAGAATATTTTTGGTCCCGGCCAAATTTTGTTTCTTGCAATGTTAATGCCCTTCCCTTAAATTCATCACTTTATATGCCTGTGCTATACTGCATCAGTCAGCATTAATATGAAACAAAGCTGCTGAAAAAATCAAACTAATTTCTATTTTTACGACTTCAGCAGTTTGATTTTTTACTACGTTTTTACTTTTACTCAAGTAAATGTGTCTGTTATTACTTTCCACTTTTATTTGAGTATTTGTGTGGAAAAACAACAGAATTTTACTGAAGTAGATGCTTACACTGCTTTGACCATCTCTAAGTATAGCCTACCTCAAAAGAGTGACGCAAATTAGGAAAGGAAATGCAAAACCTTAATCTGCAAGCCATTGCCTGGAAAGGCCGTAAAGATGAGACTAAAAACGAAGACATGTTTTAGTGCGGTGAATGACAAAGAATGGATTTGGGAAACTTGAACTTGAAAATGGTGCAGTGCCTCGTTCTTCAAAAAGTGTACAAAATGATTTTTTTACTAGAACCGAAAACAAAATTTAGTTTAAAAGCGGTTTAAAGAAGCCTTTATTGCTACACTTGGCGATAATTTAACGTTAATATTTTTCGGAGGCGAAGTCATCGTGAGACCGTTAAATCTGAGCCTTTGTTAACAACCTCCTTCGCTATTTTGTATCGGTAGCGCTTGATCAAAAAATCCTCCAAAACTTTTGATTCAGTAAATCATCAACAAGGAAAGAAAATAAACTTTGTAGCGTTATTCTATTTACAATTTTCCAAAATTTGTTTCTTCATTTTAAGGTGATTTTCAAAAAGGCTGCCTCTTTGAAAATTGCTACCTCTCCTAGACACGCCACTACTCACAAAAGAGAATGTATTCTCGCAAAATCGCAATCGCACCCATCAGTTTCAGTCAATAACGTTGCTCGAGCACGTATGTAACCGGTTTTCTTTGTCAGGGAAGATCTAAAAATTGTCCTTGTAGGAAGATGCTTGTTTTGTTTACATCACTAAATTCTATTCAAATTTTACCATCTTTGTTGATGTTGTTATGCCCCTACTTTTTTAGTTTACCTGTCTAAACACAGAGAAAGCATAAAAAACTGGTAATGACGCTGTACTTATTTAGTGGCGGGAGTGCGGTTGTATAATTGCCGCTCCACCTCGGATACATAAAAAAAAAGGCAAACAATTCAAATGATAGCTCACATCTGACAAACAAGGCTAGACTGTGTTTTCTACTTAGGTTGAATTCACTAAACAAGTAATAGTTGACTGCTAGCTTTACCACGGTGAAGCAGTTTGTTTCCAGAAAAACAATGGAATCAATCTGATGGCTGCCCAGATGATTCTTTATTTTTCAACTGTAACGTTATTGCCTCTTCATGTTCTCATTGGTTAATCATGCGGAATTTTACTTCACCCCTTACTACGACATATAAAGAAAATGTTGTTATTTGTTGTAAAAAGATATCAAACCAAAATGTCTGCGTTTGTCAATCCCAGTTCGCTCAGCCAATTGGCTTACTTCGATGAGTTTTCCCAATTGGAAACACCCCGCCTCAAAATCTAGGATTTTCACTCCAAGGTGAGAGAGTGGACTTGAATTCCAGCCGAAACACTTTTTAGTCACATTCGAAATATTTTTTGATGATATTGAAATCCCACCCAAAGTCATTTTTCACAGGTGCAACTTGCGTTTGTGCTATAGTGGTATATCTTGTTTGAGAATACATCTTCAACATGCCTTCGATTAAAAGAGCTAAGATTCTCGCTTGCAGTTTTAAGTTTCAACTAGTCAATAAAACGACTTTTCCTTGGCCGAACAAACAAAATACTAAGATAAAACACTGATATAGAAACAACGACGCAACATTATTCATATCTATTTTAAAAGGAATTTCTTTGAGTTGAAATTAATTCATTAAATATCTTTATTTTTGATTACTAAATTTTGCAGCCACACGAAAAGTAACGTTAATGTTAGATTCGCTTCGAATTAACCCACTCTTCCGATAGAATGCAGCACTACAGAGACATTGCCAAAGAGCAGAAAAAATTGTCGTAAAATGTTTACTCAGGCATAACAACACATAGCCGACTACTAAACGTCTCTTCATGCTTGACAATTCATGCTATCTTTTCCAAGAATAATTCTAAGCATGAGCCACAAACTAATTTGTATCATATATTACTGTTTGTAAGTTAATTTTGTATCCTATTCTGGATATAATGTTGTTAAATTACGTGATTTTATTTCAAGTTGCGAAGATGAGCTTTTGCTGATAGGCGGAAACTGAAAATATTTTTCATTGCATGCAAGCATGGATTAACACTGTCAGCTTTATGCATTCCTTGTACATGTAAATTTTCAAGAAATGGATCTTTTAAATGCTGACAAGTTCACAAAGGCAGAAGACATGTTAATGGAAGAATTGAAATTGAATTGTAACGATGGTGGTAGAGAAATTGACCCAGAAGTCTCCGTTCCGATTTTTCGCAAGCTGGATTCACTTCATCTTCGACGAAGTGAAATCTGTTCAGCAATTGAAGGTATGATATGCCTGATAAGATGCGCTGTTCTGTTAAACGCTGCGCTGGTGAGAACACGTCATGATGCAAACGTTATTAAACATGATTTGCAGCAACTCCATTCGCGTGTGCTTCAATCAGCTGAGGCTGCACAAAAAGATTTCGATTTGCGTAAAACAGCAGAAAAAGTTAAATTGTCAGTTGAGAAGATGAGAAAGCATGTGGATCAAGAACTGAGGAAAATATCAAATGTTGAGGAACATGAATCAGAAAATATAATGGACCACCAGGAACTGAACAAAGTAGAAGCGATTGAATCCCTGCAAAACAAAGTTACTGCTGACTACACACAAATCATGGCAAACATAGCTAACGAATGCGAACAAATTATGGGTAAACCACCTTGCAATTTTACTATTGTGGGAATGGGGTCCCTGGCGAGAAAGGAAATTACACCCTATTCTGATTTTGAGCATGTGATTGTTTTGGGTCCAAACTTTGATGGCCAGAGTGAAATAACCCTTAACTACTTTAGATGGTACTCTGTCATTTTTCAAATCATTTTGGTAAATTTGGGCGAAACTATAATTCCCAGCGTATTAAATGAAACAAATTCAAAATTTGGCAGGTGGTTTTACGATGACGTCACAAAATCTGGGTTGTCTTTTGACGGTACTTTTCCATGGGCTTGTAAATTTCCTTTGGGACGACAACAAGCAACAAAAAACAAAAAATGGAAAACTGAACTGATTAAGTCTATTCCAGATATGCTAAAATATCTAAACTGTGAAGAAAGTCTTAAAAACGGCTATCACTTGGGTGATATCCTCACAAAAATTTGTTATGTATATGGCAATCAAAATTTATATGAAGTATTTGAAACAGGCGTAAAAGATATTTTGAAACAACAAAACAAAAATTTTAAAGTTGAAGTGTTAAGACAAGTTAGACATGACCTTGAAAACTTTGCAATACGGTCAGTACTTTTAAAAATAACTGATGAAGGCAATTACAACGTGAAGAAAGATGTTTATCGTGTAACCACGTTATTCATAGCAGCATTAGGAAGACTCAACAAACTTGCAGCATTTTCATGTTTTGATATCATTCGGGACCTTTCTGAGTTACATGTGATTAGCGTTAATGCAAAACAAAAGCTCATGTATGCGGTTGCAATTGCATGTGAGATACGACTAAGGTGGTACATGGTCAACAAAAGGCAGAAGGACGATATCAATGACAAAGATGCAACTTCAACCTTTTTAAAACTTGTTGGAAAAAAAAGTGCAATTAACTATTTTCAAATTGCTTATGCACTGCAATGTGACATCTCAAAAAGATTTGCCTTAAAAAAAGGATACTTTTATTCTCACCCAGACCTGCTTAATATCATCATATACTGGAGTTTTCAAAGTAATTTAAAACTCGAAGATTGCATCACTACTTTTAAAGCTGACGCTAATGAACAACGCTTACTCGACTTTGATAGTTGCTTTAAGATGTTAAAAGCAAAATCTACCCATAAGCAATCAGTAATGGAAACTGATACGGATAATAAAGCAGTGCTGTGTGGAAAATTCCAATTGATAGGGCAAGATTTACTAAACATGAATAAACTAATTGATGCAAAAGAATATTTAGAAAAATCACTGAACATCAAACAAAGAATATCAAGCGACGTTGCTACTGACAGAGATTTGGCTGATATTTTCCATCAAATTGGCCTATGCTTATTTCTAATGAGGAGACCCACAGATGCAATAAGGTATTTGGAAAAAGCTCTGGCAATTGAAGAACGAACATCAGACAATGTTGCTACTGACAAAAGTATGGCTACTACTTTACTTGGGTGTGGACGATGCTTAATAGAAATGAATAAACTTAATGACGCAAAAAAGTATTTGGAAAAATCGCTAGAAATTGAACATCGAATATCAAGCGATGTTACCACAAATAGAGATATAGCGATTACTTTGCAAACAATTGGATTGTGCTTATTCCGAATGAACAAATATGCCGATGCAAAAAAGTACTTGGAAAATGCGCTAAAAATTAAACTGCAAACATCAAGCGACGTTGCTACAGACAAATATGTGGCTGTTACTTTTGATGAAATCGGTCGTTGTTTAATTGAAATGAATAAACATAGCGATGCAAAAGACCATTTGGTAAAAGCTCTAAAAATTAAACAACGAATATCAAGCAACGTTGCTACTGACAGAAACGTGGCTACAACTTTGCATGAAATTGGTCGTTGTTTTGTCGAAATGAATGAACTTAACAATGCTAAAGAATATTTGGAAAAATCGCTAGCAATTGATCAACGAATATCAAGCGATGTTGCTTCTGACAAAAATGTGGCAGTTAATTTTCATGAAATTGGTCGATGTTTACTTGAAATGAAGCAATATATTGATGCAAAAGAATATTTAGATAAATCTTTAGAAATTACTCAAAGACTATCAAGCGGCTATGCTTCGGATAAAAGCATAGCTGCTACTTCACATGATATTGGTCGATATTTTATTAAAATGAATGAACCTACTAAAGCAAAGGAATATTTGGATAAAGCGTTGAAGATTAAACAACAAATATCAAGCGACGTTACAACAGACAAAAATATAGCTGCTACTTTGCATGAAACTGGTCGGTGTTTAATCAAAATGAATAAAATGTCTGATGCAAAAGAATATCTGGAGAAAGCGCTGAAAATTAGAGAACAAATATCAAGCGACGTGGCTAATGAGGGAGACGTTGCTGCTACTTTGCACGATATTGGTCGGTGCTTAGTTCCAACCAACGAAGTTGTTGATGCTGAGGAGTATTTGCAAAAAAAACCCAATATTCAACAGCAGATATCAATTGGGGTCGCTACTGACAGCTAATTGATGTTTGATTGAAATGAATACACTTTTGAAGCAAAATACTTGGAAAAAGCAAAAAAAATTGTATAACAAACACCAAGCAATGTTGCTATTGAAAAAAGTACCTACAAATTTTTAACACGTTTTGGTCCAGCCGGAGGGAGTACTTTGTTCTCACAAACGTCCTCTCCTTACGCATCATAAGTGGAACCATTACTGTTTTCAACACAATGGAACCATTACTGTGATGAAACGATTTCAAATGATTACTGTGATAAAACATTTTTACGTCGTCATTACATTTCAGTAATTGCTTTTTGTAAGATTCCAGCAGTGCGATAATTTTACAACTCATTAAAGGCAGGGGCGTATGCAGAATTTTATTGAGGGGGGCGCAAAAATCACTTTATAAATGTTACGGGTCAGTTAAAGTTTGTAGCCGATGTTGTTTCCAGGCTCAGTCAAGCTACCTAGCAATGCCTGGCGACAGTGTTTATGTAAAATCGTGGTGCAGTTCTTTCTCTTTGTAGATCAATATTTTCGCCGAATTGTTCTATCACTGTAGAACAGGTGTTTTGTTACAGATACAAGCACGATGACTAAAATGACCCTTAACGTTTTTTTGAAAAATGGGAGTTCGCATAGGAGCTCCCCTCCGCACACCACGGGTTTAAGGTATTCCTGGATTAACCACAACCGAATTACTTTTTAGTGTTACAATCAAAAAGAAATTACTAGATTTTTGGTTTTGTGATTATTGCTGTGCCATTTGGAAAGACACTTGACGTTTCTCAGTGAATTTTTTCAGTTAAGTAGCTTGTAACGATTAACATGTTTGCTGCAACTATTACACCACAACAAATAATTATCAAAAATCATTATGATCAAACAACAATCTTTCATACTTTTTGTTTTCTGGAAACCTAATCGCTTAAAGGAGTAAAAACGCCGGAATCATTGCATCTCGCTGTGCACAATGAATCGTGTTTTGCTACTGAATTCTGAAGTCTTGGACGGGAAAATGAGGATCAGACCTTTCTCACATAATTACAAAATTTCGCACAAGCCAGTTTCTTTTTTGTCTCTCGTGAAATTGTTTTATCATTCTTGCTTCTTTCTAAGATTGAAATGTTTTTTCATTTTTTGTTTCTTAGCTTGCTAAACTTTATGATGTTGCTTCCAAAATCTAATGTGACGCCAAAGCAAAAGGCTTGTATTGTTTTCAAGGTTTTGCTACAGCGTATAGAGCAATAAAGCTTAACATCTGTGTTGTAAAAAACGTGCCGTATTTGAAAGAGCCCTGCAACCTTCTTTTGATAAAGTAAGGAGGAGCTGGATCGGCTTCTCTTCTTTTAAACAAAAAACTCCTGCAAATTTTTATTGAAGCTCTTAGTATTTTTTTCATGCACCACCCAGCTTTCTGCTTGAATCTAATCCGGAGTTGATGCCTTTCCACACGAAAAAAAGATATGGCAAATTCAATAACCACCAAAATCATGTTTTTGAGAAAATCGACTTTTATGTCATTTATCATTGTTCAACAAGGGAATTATTGAATTATTTTTTCAGCCTTGCTTTTAACTAGTTAACTGAAGGAAAAATGATTACTTTTTATGTTTGCTGACCAATAGTTTCACGCAAACGAAAAACCTTAAGATTGCTTGTGACATCTGAAACGTAACTGTGAGGTTTTACGACATCACAAAGAGCAGCCTAACCATTGATCAATTGCGTTTTGTGACGTTAATGCATCATATAAAAACAGAAGGTTCACAAAACTTTTCAGTGGCCCAAAATCTCTTTCAGCGGCTGTAATGAGCACGAAGCAATAACAGCCAGTGAGCTAAATTAACCTGCACTTCGGAAAGATTAAAGATCTAGAATAGAATCCGTATTTAGGTATTATTTGGAAGAGAGCTAGGGGGGAAATAGAAGAAAAAGTTTAATGGTAGCCCACAGCTTTTTGAAAAAAACTTGAGATTTTTACAAATATTAGCAAAACCCTCAACTCGCACTATTTTTAATGAAACACGTTACAAGAGCAATAAACATTTTTGAGAACTTTTCTATGCTCTCTTCATGAAAACGTGAGGACGGTTGTGAAATTATGCTGGATATTTTTTGACAACCATGGCCGGGCCCTTGAAAAATTTACTGCGTAGTTTGCATTTTCTCTGCTCAACATAATTCAACAAAAAGTCAATTTATCTAGTGCCGTGAAGCGGAAAGTAAAATTTTCTTATAGAATCAATTTGCAATTAAATAATGGGTCTTTGCGTATTTCGCAAAAGAAAATAATGTTGTGACTTACGGAAAACAGAGAAAACCTGGCTGGTTAATACTAAACAGTTTTGCGTGTAATAGTAATTAATGCTTCGAGCCGGCAGGAAATTACTGACATCCACGTAAACCTGAATGTCGAGCAAAGGTGCAATCGTACGAACATCGAAACTGTGGTGTGTTGAATATCAGTAGGAGCTTAATCCATATACTCTATTTCTCAACTAGCCAGTCAGTCTTTGCTATTGGCTGGGTATTCCGATTGAATGATTAAATGATATGTCGTGAAGTATTTAAACCTTTTTTGGCTAGCCCAGTTATTCTATTCTTAACCAAGTGAATGCGGTTTTGGATGTCATTATCCACTGCTTTTGTTTCGGCTAACTTCGTAATGTACTTACGCATCTCCATTTGTTTTTTCCGATGTTCCTTAATTAAAACAAATATTTTTGCAGCTGTTTGTTCAATAAACAGAAATTAAGTTATTGTGAAATACGGGCTACAACGTCTTATAGGGTCTCAAGTTAGCTTACGGTGGTTATAGAAAAACTAGGTCTCGAATTATACACAAACAGGACGCTCAAAATGTGCGCTACCTACTGAAACAAGTGCCCGTCCGACGCTAAGTTCATGCTTGCTTCAAAGTATTTTTTTACCAGTAGCGGAAGTAACGGTTGCTGTATAGTGTCCACAGTATACACTTTTTGCTGCAGGGATATGGAAACAGTTATTTTTCAACCGCTTCCGCTTCCACTAACAAAAACGAGAAAACGACCGTTGACAACTTTTTAACTTTTGTGGGTCTATAGCCTGCCTTCTCCTACACTTTATCATTTTGAGGGGACAAAAACCTTGATTTATTGCTATTACTTTACCTACTTCGCTTGAGCTTATAGTTCCGAACTACTATGTGTTTCTTTTATTTAGATATTAGAAGTCGTGCTGAATGTAGAACAGTGCTCTCATTTAATTGGGTCACCTCCTCTGATCTCCTCCCCCTCAATGACTTTGACATACCTAATCTTCATCGCTCCTCTGGCAGTCGCTCCTCCCCTTACATCTCCTTTGCTCTTTTTCTCTCGCCCTATCTTGCTCCTGGGAGGTGCTTCAGAACCTGGGTTCTGATCACCTACCAATTCTACTAAACGTCCTTCTTTCTCCCCAACGAACGTCTCCCTATCTTGAATATTCGGAAAGCTCGTCGGGATGATTTTGCTTTTTACTTTGACCCTCACTGTCCTTCCGAAAAGAAATACTCGTCTCTTTTTCTTTCCTTTGTTGCTGTTCTCTTTACTTCTCTGACACTGAAAGCCCTTCTTACGATCTGGTATTCAGGACAGACGGCTCTGTTCCTTTCCCTTTTGGTAAAAACGGCTCTGGCGTACTTGCCAACAGCTTTCTCTGTGGCACTGAGCCCACCCTTTTCTTTTTGGCAGGCCTGGTATGCTCAAGTTTTTCCGCTGAAGCCACCGCCATTCTGCAAGCTCGTTGCTGGTCTCGGCAGCATCAACAAGTCTGCCATTTCTCTTCTCTTCTCCTGTCTGATTCTTGTTCTGTCCTCGCTTCCCTGTCCTACCCTCCACCTTTCCTTTTACCTTAACCGCTGTCAGAAACTGTTTTCTCTCTCCTCCTGTTCTATCAAGCTACAATGAGTCCCCGCACACTCGTTTCTCCCGGGCGACGACTCGGCTGATGAGCTGGCCAGACGTAGAGCGCTACTTGTTCTCTCACCAAACACCTTTTCTTTTCTCTCGTATTTACTCTCCTCTTTTCTCGAATTGGAGGCGTACTGTCTCATCAAAATTCTTCGACACACAGGTTTTCTCAATTTCCACGGAGGAACTTATGCTTCTGTTGCTCGCTGTATTCTCTCTCGCCTTCGCTGCAACGGACACAGCCTTCTGCTAAGCTCTTATTCTCTAGGATTGGCAGAATCGAGAATCCTTCTTGCAGCGCTTTCTGACACCCGTCCCAGGACACCTTTCATCTCATTCTGCACTGTCCAGCTACGGACTCTTTGCGTCGCTCGCTCTTTGGTAATTTTCTGCCTCTCTACGACCTCTGGCTCAGGCCCTGGGAAGTTGCCCGGCTTCTGGGGACCATGGTTTTCCGCCATCAACCCATTCCTCAGAAGAGGTCGGGTAATAACAACAACAGAAAAACTGAAATTTCAGACGCACTATTACGTAACAAAGAAAGTTAGCAAAATCAGACGTTTCTAAAGTTGTAATCAGAATTACGTCACAATATGTAACTTGCTATCACAAGATTTCAGTACTATCTATATACACGGAACACCATTACATATAGGAAATCAATATACTGAAATAAGAAATAAATACTAGTAATAAACAAAGAACCTTCGTGGTCCCCTCACGGAACCTTTAAAACTCACGGAACACAATTGCATGTTTTGCAAATCTCCTGCTGAAGAGCAGTGATGTGGAATGATCAAGTTGTTTCCGTCGTGAGTAATTTTTTTTTCAACTTTTTCAACCCCCTAACCAAGGTCAGTTAAGTTTAATCAAATTTTAATCAAACCGACGCGATGGCGTAGTGGTTAGAGCGTCCACTTCGCAGTCGGTAGACCTGGGGTTCATTCCCCTTGTCGAGTCATACCAAAAGACTTTAAAAAATGGCATCCGCAGCTTCCCTGCTTGGCGCTCGGCATTTAGGGGAGGTTGTGGAGAACAAGCCGGCAAGTTCGCTTGTTGTGTCCTTGGGCAAGGCACTTAACGGGACGCCCCACCTTTATGTGGAAGACAGGTGGCCCATAAACCTCGAAAAAGGCAACTCCCAAGCGAGTGCGGATTTTCCGTCCAAAGTATAGCGATACAATTCGCTTTCTCGTGAATGGAGGATAAATATGGCAAATAAAACAAAAAACATCGTTCTATTAGCTACGTTTTATTGTCCAAACTACCTTTTTCTTATCCGTAATCGATATAAAATGTGATGCTAGTTATACTTTTTCTTGTTCTCTCGCGCTACTGATATCGCAAGTTCATTCAGACTTATTGTGCAACTTCACCGTTTAACCCACATTAGGAAATAGACAAAACTTTTTCGCCTAGTTGCTCTTCAAGTCAAATAACCTATGTGGAAGCGGAAGATTTTTTGCGCTTCCGCTTCCACAAAAAAAGGATCGCTCCCGCATTCCTGTTTTGCTGGCATGGATTTTTGGAAGAACATTTTCACATGTTTTGATATTTTTACTGTAGTGACCGAGTAACGTTTGCCTCTACCTTAGCGCATCTATTTCAAATATTATTATCTCGTGTTTCGTTTCGTTTTCGTAGAAACGTGAGTCATGCATTGCTTTTTCTTTCTGTAGTGACGACCTAACGTTTGCCTTTATCTACGCGTGCCTATTTTCGAATATTGTTAGGCCTACCTCATGCTTCTTTTTGTTTTTGCAGAAACGTGAGTCGGGCATTGCTTCGTCTTTACCCCATGAAATATTATTACTTGTGCCTTTTTCATTTTTGAGAAGTAAACATCTCTTAGTCTTTTGGTTAGGAAATAATAACTTTTGGACTGAAGAAGCATCTAAATTTGAATTCATGCGTTAGTTTTTGATTAAACGTTTAATAAAAATAAATAGAAAATTTGTTCAACCGAGAGGAAAATGGTTGGTTGGACGTTGAAGAACTCCCAACGAGCTTAAGTAATTAAGTGTAGGTCAGTAGGCTGATTGGGAAATGAAACGTCGAACACGTTGGACTCCAAGAACGAATATGCTTTAAATCATAAACGCAATGTCGAAGCACGAATGAAATTGCGATGAATCTTGAAGCGAATTTAATTTAATTAAATTTGAATTTTTTCGAATGAATGAAATCAACAATGCCTCTCTTCATATGCTTGTTTACTAGGTCACTCTGCCGCACGTCAGACGGAACCACCCCTGGCCATACGACTTAGTCACCCAGTATTGTTGCAGCATGATATGTAACTGCGGTTTGTATTTGTATTGTATTGTATTTGTTCATATTTTGACCAGTTTTAGGCCAACGAATGATTTACAGCAACGATACACAGTACAACAACAAGCGTACAAACAGAACGAGAATGTTATGAGTCACCCAGATGATTTCAGCAAAACATCCATGATCCAAAGTCCGTATCTCGCCAGGTCGCCATAGACTCACGGTACAGCAGGCCGCGCCTCGGTCCCCACATTATGATGCTTTACAGACTTTAGTGCTCGAATATCCGATTTTGTTCCAAGTACGAACCACAAGCGGAAACGTTTAAGGAAAAAAAAGATTTCGTTGACAAAGCCAGACGTTCACAAAAGGTGTGCTATGTGCAAGGGCGCCGTAAGCAGGGGACAATTGTCCTTTTGATATTTTTAGGCACGGGGGCACTGGGATGTGCGGTCAGAGGAGGCACTGTCTCACCTGCTGAAATCCTCCAGAGCAAAATTTTAAAGCGAAAGGTTAGTCGCTGGTACGTCGTGTAGTTATTGGCTGCTAAGCGTACACGCGTTTATATTCTTTTTGTTGAAAATATGATGCCTATTCGGTAAAGCCCGTGTGAAGTAGGATATTATGGCTATAGTGGTAAATGGTGATTGCAAGCTCTAATCAAGGCCCCTTACAAGATGCAGCTTATTTCCAGGACAAGATTTAGGATTAGAGCTCTGGGTTTACTAAGATTGATCGTCATTTTCTGGCTCTCAAGTGAGATAGGCGGTGCAGATTCTTCTTTTCCAGAGCGCTCGATCTTGTGCGGCATCATCCATCCCACAATTTGCAGATCATCATTTAGGCAGTGATCCTATCTTCTTTCTGGCCTTCCTCTTTCCTATAGGTAGTTGTTGAACCATCTCGCCAACATAACTATTTTCTTTTCTTGCATGGTCTTTTCATCTCTGTCGTGCTTCTCTGCGCTTACCACGCAAAAAATCCAACATTCATGCCTTTTCTCCTAATTTCATTTCGAATTTGTCACTTAAAGAAAATCAGAGCATAGTAATCTCTGCTACTTTCACCAATTATTTTTGTTTCTCGGTCAGTGGAACTACTTCCATTCCATTTATTATTTCTGGCCGCACCGTTGTAGTGTAGAGTTGACCTTTTGCCTACTTTGGTATTTTTTGTCACAGAGTATGCCACTTCCCTTCTTCAACAATTTGAGCCATCATTTTCTTGTACGGTAAATCTCAGGTAGTCATAGTTTATTGTTGTTTGCCCAATACACTCAGCAGACGTCAACATAGAACAGTAGTAAGATAAAATAGTACATTCGTGCAATGGGACTGGAGGCACTGAAATAACCCAAAGGTTTTCTAGTCAGTGCCTCCTAATAACAAAATAACAACAAATAAATTACCAGCATTAAATAAAAACTTAATAGAGACTGGAAAGAAGAAGTAAAAGAGGAAAAAAAACGAAGAGAGGAAGTTAAATTTTGTATAAAAGAGCATAACGTTAAAGTCACATATTTAATGCATCAGCAATTTTTATGAAATAAATCTAGAACCAAAGCAAAACTTTCAATTTAATAATCTGTAATCATTCGTTGTTTTAATATTTTTTTGAAGACTGGTAACGGTTTCAAAAGATGAGAAGTGGTACAAAATTTGAATAAAGCTTTAGTTATCGACCATTTCATATTACTCTTTTGCAAAGAATAAGTGAAAACTCTAACGTTTTCGTCTAGCTCTCATCAGGAGTTATCGCTAGAATGAAGCCTGGTGTTGATGGCGAGGTATTTATAGCGAACGAAGCTGGTGAGAATGGCGGAACGTTCTGATTGGTGGACAACCAGACGTTTCGTCGAGTCCGAATCAGTGACGTAATTTTAATGTGTAGACGAATTCTTTTTGGCGGCAAAGCTCCGGTTTAAGCATTTTGATGAAAGTCGCTTCCAGGGTAGATAAATGAAAAAGTGTTCTTCCTTTAGCCAAAATAGAAAATTGGTTATCATCATATTGAGCGGCGCATTTTTTATTGTTGAGGAGGTGTTGTCCAATTGCCGAACTACAGGTATGGTATGGATTGAGATAAGTCACAACTTGTTGAGCTTGATTTCTTATTGCTTTCGGTATATGCTGTTTTATTCTATCCTGCAGTCTTTGAGATGTGCGGCCTACGTACCGACAATCACAGCGGCACACGTATTGGTAAACGACCATACTTTGTTGCTTGGTAGGCACGACATCTTTGCGGACCGTTGGAAGCATCTTTCTTGTGGAAAACGCTACACGAAGCTTTACTGCACCAAAACATGAGCTGACAGCGGTTTTGCATTGATTTTCAAATTTTGTTGAGATATTGCCAATCCATGGTAGCTTAAGGTAAACTGGACATTGTTCCGGTCCTTCTTTTGGCGGTAATTTAAACTGTTCAATCTTCCTTTTTATTCTCGAATTAATTACATTTTCTGGATAACCATTGCAGTAGAGAATCGATCGAATGAAATCTATTTCCTGGGGTAATTTTGAAGGCGAACAAATTTCCAAAGCTCGGTGGACAAGAGTTCCAATAAGATTGTTTTTTCTGCTTTTGGGTCCAAACGAATCCCAGCGATTGTACTGGCCGGAAAATGAAGGTTTTCGGTAAACGGAGGTTAAAAATTTTTTGTTACTTTTTTCCACAAGCACATCCAAAAAAGGTAATTTGCCATTGACTTCTTTCTCATGAGTGAAATTGAGGGACTGATGCAGTGAATTGAGTTGTTTAAGAAAAGATTGCAATTGAGCTCATCCTCAAACATGGCAAAGGTGTCATCCACATATCTGAAATAGATTAAAGGTTGATTGTTGTCATAAATAATTTTTCTTCTTGATATCCGACGAAGATATTAGCTAGGGCTGGACCAAGTGGACTGCCCATAGCAACACCATCAATTTGTTTATATATTTTGTTATTAAACTGAATTCAACAGAAGTAGTTGCAATGTTCATAATTTCAATAAAGACGTTTTTATCCATGATTGGAGGAGTCAAATTGCTTTCATATAAGGAGTCCGCACAAATTTGGATAGTTTCTTCCAATGGAATGTTGGTGAAAAGGCTGGAGATATCAAATGAACAGAGAAAAGTTTGATCCGAGTCTGTAGTAAGATCTTGAATAGTTTTAGCGAAAGTAAACGAGTCTTTAATACAGTGGGCTGAGTATCGATCAAGCACCGGTTGAAGTATTGTGCAGAGCCACTTGGCCAACTCATGTTGAGATGAACCAATCATGGAGAGAATTGGTCTCAGAGGAATAGATGCTTTGTGGGTTTTGGGAAGTCCATACATTCTGGGTCTTGTGAACCTGTAGGCCGAATGTCATTGTATATCGATCACCTTCGATATACAATGACATTCGGCCTACAGGTTCACAAAGACCCAGAATGTATGGACTTCCCAAAACCACAAAGCATCTATTCCTCTGAGACCAATTCTCTCCATGATTGGTTCATCTCAACATGAGTTGGCCAAGTGGCTCTGCACAATACTTCAACCGGTGCTTGATCGATACTCAGCCCACTGTATTAAAGACTCGTTTACTTTCGCTAAAACTATTCAAGATCTTACTACAGACTCGGATCAAACTTTTCTCTGTTCATTTGATATCTCCAGCCTTTTCACCAACATTCCATTGGAAGAAACTATCCAAATTTGTGCGGACTCCTTATATGAAAGCAATTTGACTCCTCCCAATCATGGATAAAAACGTCTTTATTGAAATTATGAACATTGCAACTACTTCTGTTGAATTCAGTTTTAATAACAAAATATATAAACAAATTGATGGTGTTGCTATGGGCAGTCCACTTGGTCCAGCCCTAGCTAATATCTTCGTCGGATATCAAGAAGAAAAATTATTTATTGACAACAATCAACCTTTAATCTATTTCAGATATGTGGATGACACCTTTGCCATGTTTGAGGATGAGCTCAATTGCAATCTTTTCTTAAAACAACTCAATTCACTGCATCAGTCCCTCAATTTCACTCATGAGAAAGAAGTCAATGGCAAATTACCTTTTTTGGATGTGCTTGTGGAAAAAAGTAACAAAAAATTTTAACCTCCGTTTACCGAAAACCTTCATTTTCCGGCCAGTACAATCGCTGGGATTCGTTTGGACCCAAAAGCAGAAAAAACAATCTTATTGGAACTCTTGTCCACCGAGCTTTGGAAATTTGTTCGCCTTCAAAATTACCCCAGGAAATAGATTTCATTCGATCGATTCTCTACTGCAATGGTTATCCAGAAAATGTAATTAATTCGAGAATAAAAAGGAAGATTGAACAGTTTAAATTACCGCCAAAAGAAGGACCGGAACAATGTCCAGTTTACCTTAAGCTACCATGGATTGGCAATATCTCAACAAAATTTGAAAATCAATGCAAAACCGCTGTCAGCTCATGTTTTGGTGCAGTAAAGCTTCGTGTAGCGTTTTCCACAAGAAAGATGCTTCCAACGGTCCGCAAAGATGTCGTGCCTACCAAGCAACAAAGTATGGTCGTTTACCAATACGTGTGCCGCTGTGATTGTCGGTACGTAGGCCGCACATCTCAAAGACTGCAGGATAGAATAAAACAGCATATACCGAAAGCAATAAGAAATCAAGCTCAAACAAGTTGTGACTTATCTCAATCCAACCATACCTGTAGTTCGGCAATTGGACAACACCTCCTCAACAATAAAAAATGCGCCGCTCAATATGATGATAACCAATTTTCTATTTTGGCTAAAGGAAGAACACTTTTTCATTTATCTACCCTGGAAGCGACCTTTCATCAAAATGCTTAAACCGGAGCTTTGCCGCCAAAAAGAATTCGTCTACACATTAAAATTACGTCACTGATTCGGACTCGACGAAACGTCTGGTTGTCCACCAATCAGAACGTTCCGCCATTCTCACCAGCTTCGTTCGCTATAAATACCTCGCCATCAACACCAGGCTTCATTCTAGCGATAACTCCTGATGAGAGCTAGACGAAAACGTTAGAGTTTTCACTTATTCTTTGCAAAAGAGTAATATGAAATGGTCGATAACTAAAGCGGTAACGGTTTCGTTTTTATAGAATTTTCTGGAGTTGCCCACAATTTGGTACCTCGAAAAGCCAATTGTTTTGTTGACCCGGGTTAAGAAATAATTGTTTTTAGTTTTTTGTCTTGTACTGTACGAGTGCAGAGTCTCACTAATTTGATGAATTCGGAATTGTCGGAAATGTCGGAAAACTCACTAATTTGATGAAATGTCGGAACTGTCTGAAACGTCTGAAATGTTGCAACCTAATTTAAGGAACAGTCGGAATTGTCGGAATAAAAGTGAATTCTGATCAGTTAAACCTATTTGTTACGAAAACAAACTGCATCATTATAGGACACTGTCACAGTTATCTGAATGCAAATGTAAATATTTTCAACACTTTAAAAAATTCTAAATTATGAAAAACAAACAAACAAAAACAGTACGGGAAACGAAATTCATTTACAAGCCTTTTGAACAACAACACAAACTGTAAGCGAACTACTACTGTCGGAATTTCACTTGGAACCATCTACAAGCCAGTAATAAGTGTTGGAATTAGATTTAGAAGCATCTGAAAGCGAGTAAGAACTGTCGGAATTATATTTAGAAGCATCAGTAAGCCAATAACAACTGTCGGAATTTCATTTAGAACCATTTACAAGCCAGTAATAAGTGTCGGAATTTTGTTTAGCAGCATCTGAAAGTGAGTAATATGTGTCGGAATTATATTTAGAAGCAACTGTTAGCGAAAATGAACTGTCGGAATTTCATTTAAAACCATCAGTAAGCTAGTAATAACTGTCGGAAATTCATTTACAAGCATCTGTAAGCGGACTACTACTGTCGGAATTATATTTAAAAGCATTTGTCAGCCAGTAATAAGTGTCGGAATTATAGTTAGAATCATCAGCAAGAGAGTAATAACTGTCGGAATTTTGTTTAGAAGCATCTGAAAGCGAATAAGAACTGTCGGAATTATATTTAGAATCATCAGCAAGCCAGTAATAAGTGTCGGAAATTCATTTACTAGCATCTGTAAGCGGACAACTACTGTCGGAATTATATTTACAAGCATCTGTCAGCTAGTAATAAGTGTTGGAATTATAGTTAGAATGATCTGCAAGCAAATAATAAGTGTCGGAAGTTAGTTTAGGAGCATCTGTAGGCGAGTAATAAGTGTCGGAATTATATTTACAAGCATTTGTGAGCCAGTAATAAGTGTCAGAATTTTGTTTGGCAGCATGTACAAGCGAGTAATAAGTGTCGCAATTATATTTACAAGCATTTGTGAGCCAGTAATATGTGTCGGAATATGATTTGGAACCATCAGCAAATGAGTAATAAGTGTCGGAACTTTGTTTAGAACCATTTGAAAGCGAGTAAGAACTGTCGGAATTATATTTAGAAGCATCAGTAAGCGAATAAGAACTGTCGGAATTTCATTTAGAACCATTTACAAGCCAGTAACAAGTGTCGGAACTTTGTTTAGAAGCATCTGAAAGCGAGTAGTAACTGTCGGAATTATATTTACAAGCATTTGTGAGCCAGTAATAAGTGTCGGAACTTTGTTTAAAATCATCAGCAAGCCAGTAACAAGTGTCGGAATTTTGTTTAGAAGCATCTGAAAGCGAGTAATAAGTGTCGGAATTATATTTACAAGCATTTGTGAGCCAGTAATAAGTGTCGGAATTATAGTTAGAATGATCTGCAAGCGAGTAATAACTGTCGGAATTTTGTTTAGGACCATCTGAAAGCGAGTAAGAACTGTTGGAATTATATTTACAAGCATCAGTAAGCGAATAAGAACTGTCGGAATTTCATTTAGAACCATTTACAAGCCAGTAATAAGTGTCGGAATTTTGTTTAGCAGCATCTGAAAGCGAGTAATAAGTGTCGGAATTATATTTAAAAGCATTTGTGAACCAGTAATAAGTGTCGGAATTATAGTTAGAATCATCTGCAAGTGAGTAATAAGTGTCGGAATTTTGTTTAGGAGCATCTGAAAGCGAGTAAGAACTGTCGGAATTATATTTACAAGCATCAGTAAGCCAATAACAACTGTCGGAATTTCATTTAGAACCATTTACAAGCCAGTAACAAGTGTCGGAATTTTGTTTAGCAGCATCTGAAAGCGAGTAAGAACTGTCGGAATTATATTTACAAGCATTTGTCAGCCAGTAATAAGTGTCGGAACTTTGTTTAAAATCATCAGCAAGCCAGTAACAAGTGTCGGAATTTTGTTTAGAAGCATCTGAAAGCGAGTAATAAGTGTCGGAATTATATTTACAAGCATTTGTGAGCCAGTAATAAGTGTCGGAATTATAGTTAGAATGATCTGCAAGCGAGTAATAACTGTCGGAATTTTGTTTAGGACCATCTGAAAGCGAGTAAGAACTGTTGGAATTATATTTACAAGCATCAGTAAGCCAATAAGAACTGTCGGAATTTCATTTAGAACCATTTACAAGCCAGTAATAAGTGTCGGAATTTTGTTTTGCAGCATCTGAAAGCGAGTAATAAGTGTCGGAATTATATTTAGAAGCAACTGTTAGCGAAAATGAACTGTCGGAATTTCATTTAGAACCATCAGCAAGCCAGTAATAAGTGTCGGAAATATATTTACAAGCATCTGTAAGCGGACAACTACTGTCGGAATTATATTTACAAGCATTTGTGAGCCAGTAATAAGTGTTGGAATTATAGTTGGAATCATCTGCAAGCGAGTAATAACTGTCGGAATTTTGTTTAGAAGCATCTGTAGGCGAGTAATAAGTGTCGGAATTATATTTACAAGCATTTGTGAGCAAGTAATAAGTGTCAGAATATTATTTAGAACCATCAGCAAATGACTAATAACTGTCGGAATTTTGTTTAGGAGCATCTGAAAGCGAGTAAGAACTGTCGGAATTATATTTAGAAGCATCAGTAAGCGAATAAGAACTGTCGGAATTTCATATAAAACCATTTACAAGCCAGTAACAAGTGTTGGAACTTTGTTTAGAAGCATCTGAAAGCGAGTAATATGTGTCGGAATTATATTTAGAAGCATCAGTTAGCGAAAATCAACTGTCGGAATTTCATTTAGAACCATTTACAAGCCAGTAATAAGTGTCGAAATGTTATTTAGTAGCATCTGTAAGCGAACAACTACTGTCGGAATTATATTTACAAGCTTTTGTCGGTCCTTACGTATTATCGGGAGGACCTTTGATTTTTAATGTTATTTTATTTAAAAGAAAGGCAGTGTACACTGAAGGGGCAGGCCCGGTATGTAAATGTACGGGGCAGTGTACACTGGAAGGGAGTATTTTATTGTTTTAACCGTTTCAATAATAAATTTACTTCAATTTTTGAGTCGTGTTTTTAAAGGTCCTCCCGTTAATACGTAAGTACCCTTTTGTCAGCTAGTAATAAGTGTTGGAATTATAGTTAGAATGATCTGCAAATGAGTAATAACTGTCGGAATTTTGTTTAGGAGCATCTGAAAGCGAGTAATAAGTGCCGGAATTATATTTAAAAGCATCAGTAAGCGAATAAGAACTGTCGGAATTTTATTTAAAACCATTTACAAGCCAGTAATAAGCGTCGGAAATTCATTTACAAGCATCTGTAAGCGAACTACTACTGTCAGAATTACATTTAGAAGCATTTGTGTGCCAGTAATAAGTGTCGGAACTTTGTTGAGAATCATTTGCAAGCAAGTAATAAGTGTCGGAATTATATTTACAAGCATTTGTGAGCCAGTAATAAGTGTCGGAATATTATTTAGAACCATCAGCAAGTGAGTAATAACTGTCGGAATTTTGTTTAGGACCATCTGAAAGCGAGTAAGAACTGTAGGAATTATATTTAGAAGCATCAGTAAGCGAATAAGAACTGTCGGAATTTCATTTAGAACCATCAGCAAGCCAGTAATAAGCGTCGGAAATATATTTACAAGCATCTGTAAGCGAACAACTACTGTCGGAATTATATTTACAAGCATTTGTCAGCTAGTAATAAGTGTTGGAATTATAGTTGGAATCATTTGCAAGCGAGTAATAACTGTCGGAATTTTGTTTAGGAGCATCTGTAGGCGAGTAATAAGTGTCGGAATTATATTTACAAGCATTTGTGAGCCAGTAATAAGTGTCGGAATTTCATTTAGAACCATCAGCAAATGAGTAATAACTGTCGGAATTTTGTTTAGCAGCATCTGAAAGCGAGTAATATGTGTCGGAATATGATTTAGAAGCATCAGTAAGCGTATAAGAACTGTCGGAATTTCATATAAAATCATTTACAAGCCAGTAACAAGTGTCGGAATTTTGTTTAGCAGCATCTGAAAGCGAGTAATATGTGTCGGAATTATATTTACAAGCATCAGAAGCCAATAAGAACTGTCGGAATTTCATTTAGAACCATCAGCAAGCCAGTAATAAGCGTCGGAAATATATTTACAAGCATCTGTAAGCGAACAACTACTGTCGGAATTATATTTACAAGCATTTGTCAGCTAGTAATATGTGTTGGAATCATAGTTGGAATGATCTGCAAGCGAGTAATAACTGTCGGAATTTTGTTTAGAAGCATCTACAAGCGAGTAGTAACTGTCGGAATTATATTTAGAAGCATCAGTAAGCGAATAAGAACTGTCGGAATTTCATTTAGAACCATTTACAAGCCAGTAATAAGTGTCGGAATTATATTTCGAAGCTTTTGAAAGACGGCAATAAGCGTCGGAAATTCATTGACAAGCATCTGTAAGCGAGTAATAAGTGTCGAAAATTAATTCAGAATTCTCTGACATGCATAAATTTCTGTCATAAATGAATTAGTAAAATTTTGCAAAATTAGCATTTTGAATAGCTTGTACTCCAAAAAAAGGTTATCGTGTTGTTTTGTCGAAAAAATGTGGAAAATAACTTTTTTAAAAAAATGTATTTACATAGAACAAAAGAGATTGTCACGAATAAAGAGAGCGTTGGTTTTTCTACTATGCATTGTCAAAGTCAACGCGTCTGTAAAAAATTTAGAACCCCTACCCTAGAAGGCGTGTAACAAAATTGCCCAATGGAGGAGAGAAATGGCATTTTGTATGCCCTGACTGGTATAACAGTAAAGATTTATCTCTTATTGGAGAATAAAAATTCACCATACACATTCTCCATCTTGGTCTCTCTGTCACAGATGTAGTTTTATGAGTAGGATTAAATTACAAATCAATAAACTAGCTCTAGGCCTATTGTATATACACAAATGGAACACCATTTTACCAAAACAGAATTGCTGAATTTAGGCAATCGGCCTCTGACATTGAAAGAGGCTAAGAATCTGTTGCTTAATTGGACTGGTAAAATTTCCAGCCAACCTGCAGTAAAACCTCAAGGTGGCTTTGGATACTTTTTCCAAGGAACAACAGCAAAAGCAAAAAATGATTTCACGTGCGATCAATATCGTTTTTATTCTGACGGTCGGCACTTTCAAAACGGTATTTTGAAAAGATATTATAAAATTAAAATTGCAAACACAAAAGGCAAAGTTCTGTCTTCCGACTTTCAACGTCACGTGTATACTCTTTGCGATAATTTGAAAACATCTGCTACTGCCGTTAGCAAAGCTCCAGTTTGTTTGGTTCATTATGTTGGAGACTCAAACATACATGTTGATTCCAAGCATGGAAATGCCAAGAAGAAAACTGGGTTTTATTTACCAACTTTAAAGTCGGTAATGACAGAAATTAGCTCCAAATCAGACAATATGACTCCTAAATTAGTATACGATCAATTGCAGGAAAGCACAAGTAATGAAAAGTCACAAAGTCGGATGCCAGTTGATCGTCCGAGAGACAGAAAACAATGCGAAAATGTGAAGTATAATGACTCCAAAAAAAGGAAAATCAGCAATGATGAACTGTACAGCACAATGGAGTTGGCAGTTCAGACAAATAATTTTGTTAGAAAATTTACCATATATCCAGATTTGTTGTTACATCTCGCGAGTGAAAATATCTTGTCTGTCACCAAAGATATCACGCAGATATCCAACAAAAACTTGAAGTTGAAGCAACTTATTTCTTACGACACAACCTTTTTATTGGGCGAATTTTATGTTTCTATAGTTGTCGCTAGAAACATTTATTTTCAAGGAGATCCCATCTTTCCCGTAGCATTTTTGATTCATGATAAAAAATTTCGAAAATATCATCAAGAATTTTTGACGGACATTTTTGAAGTAGCCGGTTTGGCCAAGGCTGTTAACATTCCATTTGTAACTGACAGGGAAAAAGGCATTACCGAATCTTTCAAAACATGTTTTCCGCAGTTGACGAATGTTTATTGCACTAATCATATTTTACGTGACATAGAATATTGGCTTCGAAATAAAGGAGGAAAGGAAGATATTAAAGTATTAAAAGATGATATCACAAGATTAATTCAGTGTGAAAATGAGACACATTTCCAAGAGATGTATAAAATTTTGTCAAGCACCTGGTCTATGCCTTTTTTAGAATATGTAGAAAAACATCTTTATGACGATTTGATTTCACACTCATGCCGTTTTGTTTCGTCCAAATTTGCTGCTTTCGCAGAAGGCTTGGTTGCTACTAACAACATAAGCGAAAGCTTAAATCATGTAATAAAATGCCTTTCACAGCATAAAGACACGCCGCTTGACGTAATTGTTATGATTTTCCAACAAATGCAAGATATGCTACATTATGATTTCCTTCGCGGTGTAACTGGATTTGGAAACTTCCAACTTAAACCCGAATTTGAATATTGCTTTACTCCTCGTACAGAAATTAATTTTCCAAAAATAAAATCGATGAATCAAATTGTTAAAGAAATTTTATCTTCTGAACGTCCGAAAATTCCAATTATGCAAAAAGGTCTTTATTTTCGGAACACACAACGTGAAATTGCTCGGATTTGTATTGAAAGAGGGCTTGTCGGTTTTTCACCGCAAACAAGGTCATTTACTGTGATCAACCCATTTACAGGAAAAGTACATAGCGTTAAGTACTACCCCAAACCATCCAAATGTTCTTGTCCTAGCTCCGGGTTGTGCTTCCACATATTAACAGTGCAAATGTGTTTAGATGAACCAGATACAGATATGAAGCGCAAGGATAAATACTCACTTTCGATTCTTTTAAAAAACAAACGGGGTAAAGGAAAAAAGTCGGGAAGAAAGCGATCGAGGCCTCAAGACTACGATTATGAAGTAGATCCTGCACCTGATGCCTTGAGTCCTCAGGATAGAAAAGCTTTAGGAAAACCTATCGCTTCATCTACCCCAACCCCACATGATCAAGATTTCCAGGACCCCGAAAACATCAGTCAAGTGGCTGAAGGAAATAAACCGGGAAAATGCATTTATCCATGGGAAATCGTATCTGAAGGAAACACACAACAATTACTTGCCTCCATTGATCTTTCTGGTAAAGTAACGAACAAAGCTATGCTTAATTGCTTATCAGGAACAACCTGGCTGACTGACGATACACTTGAATACGCACTTCAATGCGTTATACACAACGCCGTAAGTGGTGAAAACTTTTTGCTGTGGGATACGTTCTTTATGAATTATGCTGAAAGCAACTTGCATGATCACATAGCAGCTTATGCTTGCGAGAAAGAGGCTGTAAACTATGATAACTTTGTTTTTATTGTCAACCCTGGAGCCCATTGGTATTTAATTATTGCAAACTTAAAGAGTAAACAAATTTTTGCGGTTGATTCACTCATTATGATCTCAAACCGAAGTATCCACAAATACATGAAAAACGTTTTCAAAATTTTAAGGGCGGCATATAGTGTGGCGTCGCTACAGATAATACAAGAAGAATGGACGTTTGTTTGTTGCTCGGATGTCCCACAGCAACGAAACACTTACGATTGCGGAGTGCATGCTGTAGTTAATTTGTTTTGTTTGGCCAATGGCCTGCCACTTCCCAAGCAAATTCAATCCTCAAATGCAAGGCAGTGGATAAAAAGATTAATAACAACGAACAATTTAAGCCTACCACAACGCACAAAACCACCAAAACGATTAAAACAAGCCAAGCATGCAGTGAAGAAAACTTGGCCCGAAAAAATCGAAGACTTGCGAATTACACAAAAGTCAATTGATAAATGGTACCGAACGGTCGAATTAACATCCAAGAAATGGAAAACTTGTGATGCCAAGAACTGTTCGGGAAATAAAGAAGATGCAAAACAAATATTTTGTGCTTCTTGTCGCAAGTGGTATCACGAAACATGCTTACCAGACGATAAAAATTTTTTTGCATCAAGCTACTATTGCTGTGAGAAATAGTCGATGACAGATTATTAAAAGGTTTATGTAAATAACATTTGACAGGCTGTATTCCACAAACATTTCATATGCTTGTAAATATGTATGCTTTATTTGCACAGACATTTCATTGCCGTATTTCATATGCATCTAAATAAAATTCCGACACTACTTATTCGCTTGCAGATGCTTGTAAACCAAATTCCGACAGTTATTGCTGGATATTCAGAGACTTGCAAATAAAATTTCGACACTTATTACTCGCTTACAGATGCTTCTAAACCAATATCCCTTTTCAGATGCTTCTAAATAGAATTCCGACACTTATTATTCGCTTACAAATACTGTACTTCTAAATAAAATTCCGACACTTATAACTCGCTGACAGATTCCTTTAAATAAAATTCCGACACTTAATATTCGCTTAGAAATGCTTCTAAATGAAATTCCGACAAATATTACTCGCTTACAGATGCTTGTAAATATAATTCCGAAACAAATTATTGGCTTACAGATGCTTCTAAATAAAATTCCGACACTTGCTATTCGCTTACAGATGCTATTAAATAACATTTCGACACTTATTACTGGCTTATAAATGCTTCTAAATGAAATTCCGACAAATATTACTCGCTTACAGATGCTTGTAAATATAATTCCGAAACAAATTATTCGCTTACAGATTCCTTTAAATAAAATTCCGACACTTGCTATTCGCTTACAGATGCTACTAAATAAAATTTTAACACTTGATACTGGCTTATAAATGATTCCAAATGAAATTCCGACAGTTCTTATTCGCTTACTGATGCTTGTAAATATAATTCCGACACTTATTAGTCGCTTGTAGATGCTACTAAACAAAATTCCGACAGTTATTACTCATTTGCTGATGATTTTAAATAATATTCCGACACTTATTACTAGCTGACAAATGCTTGTACATATAATTCTGACAGTAGTAGTTCGCTTACAGATAGTTCTAAATATAATTCCGACACTTGCTATTCGCTTACAGATGCTACCAAATAAAATTTCGACACTTATTACTGGCTTATAATTGATTCCAAATGAAATTCCGACAGTTCTTATTCGCTTACTGATGCTTGTAAATATAATTCCGACACTTATTAGTCGCTTGTAGATGCTACTAAACAAAATTCCGACAGCTATTACTCACTTGCTGATGATTTTAAATAATATTCCGACACTTATTACTAGCTGACAAAAGCTTGTAAATATAATTCCGACAGTAGTAGTTCGCTTGCAGATGCTTGTAAATGAATTTCCGACACTTATTACTGGCTTGCTGATGGTTCTAAATATAATTCCGACAGTTCATTTTCGCTTACAGATGTTGCTAAACAAAGTTCCGACACATATCACTCGCTTTCAGATGATTCTAAACATAATTCCGACAGTTCTTATTCGCTTGCTGATGCTTCTAAATATAAATCCGATCGTTCTTACTCGCTTGTAGATGGTTCTCAACAAAATTCCGACAGTTATTACTCGCTTACTGATGGTTCTAAGTAAATTTCCGACACTTATTACTAGCTGACAAATGCTTGTAAATATAATTCCGACAGCAATTGTTCGCTTACAGATGCTTGTAAATATATTTCCGACACATATCTCTCGCTTGCACATGGTTTTAAATAATATTCCGACAGTTCATTTTCGCTAACTGATGCTTGTAAATATAATTCCGACAGTTCTTACTCGCTTTCAGATGCTACTAAACAAAATTCCGACACTTATTACTCACTTGCTGATGATTCTAAATAATATTCCGACACTTATTACTGGCTCACAAATGCTTCTAAATATAATTCCGACACTTATTATTGGCTTGTAAATGCTTCTAAACAAAATTCCGACACTTATTACTGGCTTGTAAATGGTTCTAAATGAAATTCCGACAGTTGTTATTGGCTTACTGATGGTTCTAAATATAATTCCGACAGTTCTTACTCGCTTTCAGATGCTGCTAAACAAAGTTCCGACACTTATTACTCACTTGCAGATGATTCTAAACAAAATTCCGACAGTTCTTATTCGCTTACTGATGCTTCTAAATATAAATCCGATCGTTCTTACTCGCTTGTAGATGGTTCTAAACAAAATTCCGACAGTTATTACTCGCTTACTGATGGTTCTAAGTAAATTTCCGACACTTATTACTAGCTGACAAATGCTTGTAAATATAATTCCGACAGTAATTGTTCGCTTACAAATGCTTGTAAATATATTTCCGACACATATCTCTCGCTTGCACATGGTTTTAAATAATATTCCGACAGTTCATTTTCGCTAACTGATGCTTGTAAATATAATTCCGACACATATTACTCGCTTTCAGATGCTGCTAAACAAAATTCCGACACTTGTTACTGGCTTGTAAATGGTTTTAAATGAAATTCCGACAGTTCTTATTCGCTTACTGATGCTTCTAAATATAATTCCGACACTTATTACTCGCCTACAGATGCTTCTAAACAAAATTCCGACACTTATTACTCGCTTGCAGATCATTCTAACTATAATTCCGACACTTATTACTAGCTGACAAATGCTTGTAAATATAATTCCGACAGTAGTTGTCCGCTTACAGATGCTTGTAAATGATTTTCCGACAGTTATTACTAGCTTGCTGATGGATCTAAATGAAATTCCGACAGTTCATTTTCGCTAACAGATGCTTTTAAATATAATTCCGACACTTATTACTCGCTTTCAGATGCTTCTAAACAAAATTCCGACAGTTATTACTGGCTTGTAAATGGTTCTAAATGAAATTCCGACAGTTGTTATTGGCTTACTGATGCTTGTAAATATAATTCCGACAGTTACTACTCGCTTTCAGATGCTACTAAACAAAATTCCGACACTTATTACTCACTTGCTGATGGTTCTAAATAATATTCCGACACTTATTACTGGCTCACAAATGCTTGTAAATATAATTCCGACACTTATTACTGGCTTGTAAATGCTTCTAAACAAAATTCCGACACTTATTACTGGCTTGTAAATGGTTCTAAATGAAATTCCGACAGTTCTTATACGCTCACAAATGCTTGTAAATATAATTCCGACACTTATTATTGGCTTGTAAATGCTTCTAAACAAAATTCCGACACTTATTACTGGTTTGTAAATGGTTCTAAATGAAATTCCGACAGTTATTATTGGCTTACTGATGCTTATAAATATAATTCCGACAGTTCTTACTCGCTTTCAGATGTTGCTAAACAAAGTTCCAACACTTATTACTCATTTGCTGATGGTTCTAAATAATATTCTGACACTTATTACTGGCACACAAATGCTTGTAAATATAATTCCGACACTTATTACTCGCTTGCAGATGCTTCCAAACAAAATTCCGACACTTATTATTGGCTCACAAATGCTTGTAAATATAATTCCGACACTTATTACTCGCCTACAGATGCTCCTAAACAAAATTCCGACAGTTATTACTCGCTTGAAGATCATTCCAACTATAATTCCAACACTTATTACTAGCTGACAAATGCTTTTAAATATAATTCCGACAGTAGTTGTCCGCTTACATATGTCTGTAAATGAATTTCCGACGCTTATTACTGGCTTGCTGATGGATCTAAATGAAATTCCGACAGTTCATTTTCGCTAACAGTTGCTTCTAAATATACATGTAATTCCGACACATATTACTCACTTTCAGATGCTGCTAAACAAAATTCCGACACTTATTACTGGCTTGTAAATGGTTCTAAATGAAATTCCGACAGTTGTTATTGGCTTACTGATGCTTCTAAATATAATTCCGACAGTTCTTACTCGCTTTCAGATGCTTCTAAATCTAATTCCGACACTTATTACTGGCTTGTAGATGGTTCCAAGTGAAATTCCGACAGTAGTAGTTCGCTTACAGTTTGTGTTGTTGTTCAAAAGGCTTGTAAATGAATTTCGTTTCCCGTACTGTTTTGTTTGTTTGTTTTTCATAATTTAGAATTTTTTAAAGTGTTGAAAATATTTACATTTGCATTCAGATAACTGTGACAGTGTCCTATAATGATGCAGTTTGTTTTCGTAACAAATAGGTTTAACTGATCAGAATTCACTTTTATTCCGACAATTCCGACTGTTCCTTAAATTAGGTTTGCAACATTTCAGACGTTTCAGACAGTTCCGACATTTCATCAAATTAGTGAGTTTTCCGACATTTCCGACAATTCCGAATTCATCAAATTAGTGAGACTCACGAGTGCACACTTTCAAGTTTAACAAAATTTTTTTCAAAAACTTTAGGGAGTCATGTTGCAATTTAATTGATGCATAAACTTGGATAATTCAAATTTGTAAATGTCTTCTAATTTCAACAATTTTAGTTGTTTATACAGTATGCTAACGTGATCAAATTTCCTACTCCAGGTCATAATCATGTACTCGTGTTTTTAGGCCTACTTGTATGACATTACCTTGGGGATCTCAAACGTTTTCCAGTTTGATGCTTTTCTCGTATAGCCTAAGTCTCCTCCACCATCATGCAAAAACAGTCTTCATGCCGCGTTCACCTTTTTTCAAGCTTACAGTTTCTCTTCAGCTTTCTGTCTTATTCTATTGCGCAGCATGCCTTTCGCAAACATCATTTCTTCGGTGCCTTGTCCGGATATTCTTTGTTTGCAGGGGTTGATAATAGCCGAAACATTACCGCAATCCCAAATACCACATTAGCAAAATAAAGTCTTCCTGAGAAACCGATCGGTTCTGAGCCCAACTAAAATGCTACCATCAGACGATGTAAATCACTGTATGCTTCATAGAATTCGCATTTATTGAGGGTCTTTTTTCTAGAATCTTGGCCACCAGCCAAAAAAATTTCTGGCACTTTTGGCTGTGTGACACCGAACAATCATTCAAGCAGAAAAATCATCGCAGAAAAATACATGAGGCCAAAAAACGTATACTGTGTACAACAGCCTTACGCGTTCTTTAAAAACGGGGACGTGCTTGCTGTGCACATGCTGATTAGAATTTTTGGACGAAAAACGCGTACGTAAAAAATGCGGACAAAATCAGACGAAAACAAGAGTGCATTATCTGTGGACATCCACCTATGCGGAAAATTAATTGTGAAGAATCTCTATTCTAAATCAATGGTAGAAAAATTTTGCTTTAAGGGACATCAAAAAATAACGAAGTAGAAATGTTAGACAAAAATCTACATATGAACAGCACTGAAGGCCTTCAACAAAATCTGACGCAGAAATTGTCTACAACAAAATTTGTGAAACAATATTGATCGCCGACAACAAAGGTACTTACTTCAACAACGAAGTAACGACTAGGGTTTAAAAACAAAAAACGTTCCGAAGCCGGTGTTTTTGAAAAATTGATTTCCAAAAAAAAACTGTTTTCCAAAAAGAATCCTGAAAATCTGTTTGCACCTTATTTATCCTACAATTGCCTTCACAAAGTTGTTCTCAAAGAAAACAAAGAGCTGTTGCCTGTACACGACCTCATACTAGTGAAAACTTTGGGCAGCCTTGCTTTGAAGTAAGACTTTGCGAATCTGGGGAACTGCTTCGTAACGATCAAGAAGAGGAGAGGGTGCTACATTTGCTTTATAAAAAAAATATAAAGCTACCTTGCTAAACTGAAAAAACAATGTAACATTTTATTGTGAAAATAAAGTACATTACCATCAACAATCTTATAAGAAACACGATTTGCTACAAAAACAATCTTTAAATTATGATTTAGGACGGTTTGCGCTAGCGTACTCTTCAAGCGTACACTGCAGTCGCAATTCTTGAATTGGAGCACCAACGCAAAAATCGATCTAACAACATACACTGGTATTTATTCAAAGTTAGCCTTTGCAATGTTGCTTTCATCTTAGTTCTAGTTGCATGTTACATCTTTGTTCCTCATATTTAGCCAAAAAGGCTTGGGTTTAAATAACGCTTCAGCGTACGCTCGTAGATTACGCGAGTGTAAACCAGCCATTAGTGCAAAGGCAGTAAAGAACCAGTTAAAAGATTTTAAGAGTACACCAACATAAAGCAAAAAAAGAAAAATTCATTTAAATATCTGCTAAAACAATTAAAGCTTCCGAAAAGCATCGTCAAGAAGTTTACGAAATTGTTTAACATGTTCCGATTTGGAGCCGACGGCAGGAGCTGCTTCAGGGGCTCGGCCAGTGTAGCTGTAAAATGAATACATTAGAGTGAGAACTGTATGTCCAAGTGAGTTATGCTGTAGCTTAGCCCTTAAAAAAGACACTTTATGGCAAGATTTCGAAGCTTCGTTGAAACGCTTTTAGTTCACTTTTTCAGAAGTCTGAGCTCATATTCTCTTCACTAGTCTTAATCAGATAAAGCCACCCCGACGAGTAGACAGCTCGCCCCCACCATTTTATCAGCCTCGTAAAAGTGTCCCTTTTTTAAAGGCACAACGAACACCATAGGCAGCTTTGTTGTTGTTGTTGTGATTACCCCTCCTCTTCCTCGGGATGGAGTACGGCACGAACGGCAAATCAGGTTCATGCCGTCAACCTAATTAAAATTAGGCTTAGGTAAAGATGGCAGCCCATTTCGAACCAGTCACAAGTGACTGGTAGCCCCACCACCAACAAGGCGGTCTGCCAATGGTGGGTACCGAAGAGTCGCTTCTTACGACATGCTGGACGAGCAACTGCACAATTGTAACCCGGTGAAGTACGGGAGGGCCATCAGTCTGCTACAAAGGTAGAGGCGTTCCGTTAAGTGCCTTGCTCAAGGACACAACAACCAATCTTGCCGGCTTATTCTTCACACTATCCCTTTTTTATGCTGAGTGCCAAGCAGGAAAGCTGTGAATACCACTTTTTAAAGTCTTTTGATATGACTCGACTTGGGGAATGAATCCCAGGTCTACGGACTCCGAAGCGGACGCTCTGACTACTACGCCATCGCGCCGGTAGGCAGCTTTGTCGAAGAAATGTTCAGCGTCAGCATTCAACCGCACTGAACAATTTCAATAAGAGTAAAAACACGAGTTGTTCCGTGCACAACCGTACGTTAGCGGTTGGAATAGTGAAGCTGCTCACCGAACATGTCGTGAGAGGTGACTTTTTGGTGTCCACCAATGGCAGTCCGCCTTGGTGGTGGGGCTACCAGTCAGTGATTTGCATTCATGATTGGTGGGAAATGGGCCACCAATTTTCCACTAGCCTAATCCAATTAGGTTTGAGGGACGTATCTGGAAAATCGTTTCATGCCGTGCCTCCATCCCAAGGAACAAAGGTAACCACAACAGCAACAGTAGTTGTACCGTGCAAAATGTTAAAAGTTTACACTTGAATTGGAAATAAAGAAAACAAAATACGCAAAATCGTTGACCATGAAAACAGCTACTTACTGTACTCTCCTACTCCATCCACCGGACGTTCTTATTCTTGGTTTACAATAATCATAATATCCCATGTTTTTGTGTTCTTCTTGAGTCCAATGTACATCAGCATTTGGATACTTGTTTAGTTCTGCGTGAACAAGATCAAAAGGAAACGGTGCAATCTAAAAAGGAAAATAAAATTGATTTGCTTAGGCATATTTTGGCTAGCATAAACTGCCGTTAGAGCTAAATGTCAATAGAATGCAACAACTTGTTTCACAGCCTGACTAACAAAAAAGAAGTGAAACCTGTTTGGACTGAAAACTTGCAAAAGTGTCAAACAACGATGCAGTTCTGAATTTATCGAGCAACCACACCGCGATTAACCAATAAGCGTTTGACATGCCAGAAAATTAGAAAAATTACAAACGTTGGCATTTCTACATTATCTAATACAACAGCTATAATTTTGACACAAAAATACAACCAAAATTTTCATGACGACAAAAACTGAAAGTTTCCATCATCAAAACAGCACAAAAAGAATGAATCTCTTTCCTACTGCTTACGCCACAGCACGAAGCAAACCTGTTCGATTCTGGTGATGGCCACGTCTTTGATCAAACCTCGATCAGCTCGTTCTTTAATCAGATCATAGTAGATTTTTCCGGAACAAAAAACCAATCTTCTTGTGGATTCCGGATCCTCGGATGCGGGTCCGCACTCAGGAATCACTCTTTGGAACTCTGTTCCCGGCAGAACGTCATCAAATGAGGATTTCGCAAGCGGATGGCGGAGTAAGGATTTAGGAGTAAAAATAATGAGCTAAAAACATATTGACATAAAAACATTATCAGATATTCTTTGAGGGATAGAGGCGTGGTGAAAGACTACGGTACCCTAAAAGCCGGCAACTTTGCAAGACCTGGACTAGAGGTCGCATCTAAAAAAGGGACCTACCAAAAAGCGAGCGACGCAAAGAGTTCATAGCAGGAAAGAACAGAATGAAAAAAGTCTTGAATCGGATAACCGAAGATGCTACAGGAAGAATCTCCATCCTGTAATTCCAAACGATTGGGTCCGTTGCAGCGAAGACAAAAGACACAGCGAGTTTGACAAAAAAAAGCCCAAGTTCTACAGAGGATACCTGTGCGTCGAAAAATCTTGGTGGGAAAATACGCCTCTATTCAAAACAGAAGATGAGGGGATGCCAGAGGTAAGAGGAGAGAGACTATATCGGTCCGTTAAAGGCTAAAAAAGCGCACCTTGTCTGGCCGACTCATCGGTCGGGTCATTACACGGAAGAATTAAGTGACCGGTAACCAATTGTACCGTGTGAAAAAGTGAGAAAAAATAGTTCTTTCCAGATGTGCCACAAAGATTAAAAGAGAAGGGCGGAGGAGAGGAAGGTGTAACAAGGATAGAGCAAAAGTCTGAAAGAAAAGTGGCAGGCTTGTTGGTGCTGCCGAGACCTGCGGAGAGCTTGCAGAATTGCAGAAGAATCAGAAGAAAAGCTTGAACACATTGGTCCTGCCAGATACGTAACAGTGGCCTCGGCGCCACAAAATGAGCAGTTGGCATGGACGCAAGAGCTTCATTAGTCAAAAGGAAAAGGGAAGGAACCATCAGTCCAAATTACGAGACTGAGATGAGAAAAGCCAACGTGGGCAAGAGCCGTCCTTTGGTGAAACAGAGGAAGGCCAAAGCGACAGCATGCGGTAGAAAGAGCCAGCTCCACACGGAAGGAGAAGAAGCAAGAGGAGCTTTCCTGAAGGACAAAGAAGAAAGCATAACCAGATGATGGGACGCAAACTCTCCCCCAAAAGATCTGGAAACCCTTGATTTTACTTCATGTCTGGCCAAATCTAAAATAGGAAAAAGGTAGGAAAATAAAGAGCCCGCTCGTGAAAGGTGGAATGAGTCAGGATGACAGTACTTTGCGAAGCCGTATCACTAATGAATGAGTGGCGGTTGTCGCAGGTGCACCAAGTCTAACTGCTAGAACATCTCACAACTGGTAAGTCTAACAACTTCTTGTCGGTCACCAACTGCATTGAAGAGACCTGATAGGTCGAAACAGCGACACCGTCTGCAGTGCATCGCTAGCTTCTTGCATTACTATAAGAGCTTGTGACCACTGGGCTGTGACAACACTATTGTTCTAGCAGTTGTTAGACTTAGTGCACCTGCGACAATCGCCACTCATTCACGAGTGATACGGCTTTGCAAAGTACTGACAGACCATCCACTTCAGTGGACATAGTATAGGTCCCACAAGTGTGGCGGTCTAAGCTATGCTTTATTAAAAGCCTCTAGCTTCTTGTCGGTCACCAACTGCACAGAAGAGACCTGATAGATCGAAACAATGTCACTGTCTGTAGTTTGCTAAGTGCATCGCTAGCCTCTTGCATTACTTATATGCGACTTTGCTTACATACGATTGATGGGCACAAACTGTGAGGAGTATACCGGCCCTGATCTTTCAACAAAGGCCCCATCCCCCGAAAAGCTGTCGCAACAACAGCAAAACTCAATGTCACATGAAGCAAATCACACATCACGAGTGCAGGAAAATGGGTTATGCCTCATCCAGGTAAAAGTATGTTACGCAAAATTCCTCTCCTAGTGCTACGTTATAAAGTTTACAACACAAAGTGCGCTCATTGCTAACAAACGACATATTCTGCAACGTTTTGATTCAACTCAACAGCAACGACTTTTTAGCGCAGAACACATTTTATCCTGAACACGACTTTGCATGGTTTTTATATTTTATTCTCCACATTATTCTTTTATAACTGAGTGCCAAGCAGGAGGTCTGCTGTAAATACCAAAGTTAAAGTCTTCAGTAAAAGTCGACAAGGAATTGATTTCACGTTTACTACATGCAAAGCACAACTCCTCAGTCAGTGTTCAAAAAAATTGTCGAAATGGTTTTCCAAAGGCCTGAATATAAAAATCAAACTTATGTAATGCAAACCGGTTTTCTGAACGGCAGGGCCACTTGTCTTCGCAAAATATGACACAAGTTTGCTGGCGTCGTGAGGTTGGCAATGATCCAGTTGCAATCCTGCAGTTGCTTCAGCACAAAATCATTCGATGTAATGTTCGGAAAGAAATCCGGATCATCATTTTGCATCTGAAGAAAGCGCTCCGGACGGGCGGAAGAGTGCTCCGGGCCCTGTTTCATGAACAACAAGTCAACTTATAAACTATAATATATATGTATATAATGACGGACAAATATAATGATGGACAAATATAAATATAAAAAATATAATGACGGACATAGGAATAAGATAGGTGATTTTGAATCGGAGGTTCTAACCACAGGATTGAAATCTATAGCACCTTTAGTTACTAGCCAACACTATGTCTTACCATTCCCTCATAGCCATGAGGCAGCAGCAACACAAGGCCACTCATTCGGATCCATTTAGCTTGGCCACTTGAAATGAACTGATCAATGATGCATTGAGCAGTGTTGTTGAAATCACCAAACTGAGCTTCCCAGCATATCAACGAATGGGGATTTGGCATGGAGTAACCAAGTTCAAATCCTGAAAAAGTTGGAAGTTAACAAAAAAGTACGTTGACCTTTATTTAAAGCTTGAGAATAAATTTGACAATCTACTGTAATCGACATCAGTATTAGTCAAAAAAATCAGGTTTTTAAGTTTGCTTGTTCATTATATGGTAGAGGTGGTAAGTGGTAAATGAACAACACGACTGAACAACGTCGCATCATCAACATTTAAGAGTGCACCCTACCACAGCCGACAATGAGCAAATGCATGCAATCGCTTAAATGCCCTACAAATTTATGCAACCGAGGCTGATAAAACAGTGCAATCTGCTCGGACTTGCTTCACAAATTCCAAGTGCCATTCACACAAATGAGTTATATCACCTCCAACGACATTGCCACCTTTTAGTATCAGACAAGCTGAGAAATGTCCGCTGTTGTTTTCTATAATGCAACGTCAATGCAGCATAGCTAAAGAGCTAAAATTACCTAAAACGCCATATTCCGATAATGAGCTGTTGCAAACTGTGTAGTGGGCTTGATCTTTATACAAGTCATTCAAAGGCACATAGAAACTCTTGTCTTTCTTTTGATCATGCAAGACATGGTGCCGATGGCTGCAGGATAAACAACAAACACATGTTAATTAATTACAACAAACTGCACCTAGTAACACAAAAAAACAAAATCAAAATATCGAACTGTCTTTGATAAATAAGTTTAATAAAATAGTCTACTTCTGTTAGAGATGTTGTTGTTGGTTACCCGACCCCTTCCAAGAAATGGGGGCATGGTCGAATGGGGGCATGACGGAAGACCATGGAGCCCCAGAAGCCGGGCAACTTCCCAGGGTCTGGACCAGGGTCGTAGAGAGACAGAGAATCCCCAAAGAGTGAGCGGCGCAAAGAGTCCGTAGCTGGACAGTGCAGATTGAGAAGTGTCCTGGGACGAGTGTCCACAGGCGCTGCAGGAAGGATTCTCAATTCTGCCAATCCTAAAGAGATAAGAACCTAACAGAAGGCTGTGTCCGTTGCAGCGTAGACGAGAGAGAATACAGCGAGCATGACGAGGGAGCACAAGTTCCTCGGTGGAAATCGAGGGAACCTGGGTGTCAAAGAATTTTGATGAGACAGTACGCCTTTAGTCCGAGAAAAGACAAGAGTGGATATGAGAGATAAGAGAGAGACTACAAGGGATTGCGGAGGGCGCAAGTAGCGCTCCCCATCTAGCCAGCTCGTCAGCCGCGTCGTTTCCGGGAGAAACGAGTGTCCGGGGACCCATTGTAGTCTGATAGAACAGGAGGAGAAGGACAGTTCCTGCCAGATCTGCCACAGAGTTTGAGATAAAAGATGGAGGAGAGGACAGGGAGGTGAGGATACAACGAAAGTCAGATAAGACAAGAGAAATGGAAGACTTGATGGTGCTGCCAAGACCAGGAAAGAGCATTCAAAATGGCGCAGGCTTCAGCGGAAAAACCCGAACATACTGGGCCTGTCGAAACGGAAAGAGTGGCCTCAGTGCCACAGAGAAAGCAGTTGGCAAGAACGCCGGAGCCTCCTTTGCCAAAAAGAAAAAAGCCGTCTGTGCAGAGTACCAGATCATGAGGGGGGGAGAGTCAAGAATGGACTCCACCGTGAATGAAGGCAGATTTCAAAGAGGAAAGGGAGGGCAAGCTAAAAGAGCCTCTCTAGAAAAGGTAGAAGGAAGCATGAGCGGATGAGTGGACGCAAAAGCTATCCAGGACGATCTGCAGAGTCTCGGTTTCACTCCAAGTCTGGCCAAACCTAATATAGGAAAGGAGGTTGGAAGTGGGGGAGGACGAGAGTCAGCCAGTGATGGCGCGAGTGGCCGCTCGGTGGAGGCGTTCCAATTTGGTGATATTGGTAGCGCTAGGAAAAGAAACCATCCAGGTGAAGCATAAGTGAGAAGGGACCGAAGAAAAGATTTATACAGAACAGAGAGCGACTCCTTAGAGGGGCCCCATGAGGAAGCAGAGATACAGTGTAAGGCCTTGAGACGTGGGAAGAACTTGGTCTTCAGCGAAGATACATGTTTAGAAAAGGAAAGAGTGCGGTCGAAGGTGACCCCAAGAAAAGTTGGACTGGGGTTGAAACGGAGACGGGAGAGTAGGAGGAGGTTGGGCTGGAGGTTAGCTTGATGGGGATCCACTGAGAAGGAGGCCTCACATTTGCTCGGATTGAGAGGAAGACACCAGTACTCAGACCAGTGCTGCAATCAAAACAGAGCTCCTTGTGTGGTCTCCACCGCAGTGGGGACTGAGAGAGAGGAGGACCAAATGGCCAGATCGTCAGCGTAAAGAGAGCAGCTGGCGGTAGAAGGCAGAGAAGCCGGAAGATCATTAATGAATAGAGAGAAAAGTACAGGGCCAAGAACGGATCCTTGTGGAACACCTCAACGGACTCCAAAGGAACGACTTTTGTGATTTTGATAAACCACAGAAGCGCGCCTATCAGAAAGGAAAGATTGAGTCCATCGAGCAAAGCAAGGAGAGAGGCCAGTCGAAATAAGTTTGTGGAAAAGGGCGGGATGCCAAACAGAGTCAAAAGCTTTGAAGAAATCAATAGTAGACAGGATCGTCCAAGAGCCCGGCCTGGGTTTATCAAACCCATCCGAAATGGACTGAGAAAGGTACAGAATTTGATCTAGAGTAGACCGTCCAGGGCGGAAACCAGCCTGGCGGGGAGAAAGAATGGAATTAGATTCCAGAAAGAAGAGTAGACGGGATAGAATGATGCGTTCAAAAAGCTTTGAGACGCAGGAGGTAAGAGAGATAAGATAGGCCGGAAGGAAGCAAGAGAGTCGAGAGGCTTTTCCATCTTGTAAATGGGAATAATATAAGAAGTCTTCCAGATGGAAGGAAAGGAATGCGAAGACCAGGAGAGATTGAAGATGTGAAGAAGAAAATCCATTTCGACCCAACCCAAACGGGGTCGGGAACCGCACCACCACGTTGAGGCGGCTGTTGATTTGTGCAGTTTGTTAGAGATCGTTTAGTTAATCAACTCTTGCAAGAAGAAGCACCTGTCTCTAAATTTGTTCTTAGTCAACTAGTAAGAACAATATTTCCGTCAAATTATTCCGTTCAAACAACTAAGTTTTTTTCTGAAAAAACTTTCTAAAACACAAGCAAAGGCTCAAAAAGTGTTCATGGCCCATGGACACGTCCCGTTTGGCAGCACTGTTGGCTATAAAAATACAGTGTGCCGGTACTGCTGGCTACTCTGAAGGTTTATGACTGCAGCATGAGTTGCACTTCCTCTAAATTCTATTTCAAGTTTCCAAACTCACCTGAAGGTTCCTCTTTCCACATCTTGTCCGCTCAATCGCACATGGATGCCTTCCTTCAACAAAGATCCAAACGCCATTGCTTCTCCTAATGCCCAGTCCATTTTTCTTTCCTGGACCATCTCTTGGCGTTGTTTCAGAACCCTCTTCAAACCACCGTGCACTTTGATATCAGAATGTTGCGAAAAAACCTGAAAAGGAAAATACGCAAGATAAAGTTTATACCGAATTTCCATGAGCACTATCTACCTGAGCGCTTTAACCATAAGAGAATTGTACTCTGCAGATTTTTCCGCCGGTTTACGGTTAACTTGTGAGATACTAATAGTGGAGGTTGGAGTTATAATACCTTTGATGAGAAATTACGTAATAAAAACTTATCAAGTCATCAACCACATGATAAACGGAGTTTAAAAAACTGTGCAATGACCTTAGATCTTCAAGTCAACAGCCACCCTATTGCAGTGATCATAACTGCTATCGCCCAGAACACTTCACGCAACACATGCTAAAGCTTTTGAATTTAGAGGACATGAAGGTGTAGGCTGACTTGCAAAAAGCACGAATGTGTAAAAAAGTTAGAACTATTTCCGATTTCCAAACTGCACCAGCTATGTTTTGTATAATAATGCGTGCTGACTAAAAATAACGAAATCACTGAACGACGTAAGTGACAATTTTTTTGGTCAAAATATCTATTTCAAGATAGGTAGAAAGCGGCATACGACTCCGCTCAATTATATTACAGCTAAAACGCGTGTACTAACGGTTCCAATGTGTTTCAGCGTTTCTTCATCCAACCCTGTGTCCTTCTTCATTTTAAGATCGACCATTCCGTAGCGATTTTCAAAAAAGCCCTTCCAAGGAGAATCCAGCCACTCTCGGTAGTTCAGTTCACTTATATTCTTGGAATCTTCCAAAGCTGATTCACAGATCTTGTCGTACTCTTTAACTTTGCTCTAAAAGCATCAAGAATGATGTCCGTTTTCATCATTTTCTCGTTTAATACAGATTATAATACATTGTTGAAGTAGTAAATGACTCTCCATCTAAATGATTCTGCGTCAGACTTGAATTAGCAAACCTTGCCTTTTATATTTCACATAACCGAAATATCTCGCTACTGCTTTGTGTTGTGTTTGGCTGAGTTACTACAACCTTAATCGTTATTAGATCGTTCTCTCACAGCCAAAATGAGAAAAGAATAGTCAAGTTCAAAATTTGAACAAAAACAGTACATAACACTCTGAACTCATAGCCGAACCAATGATAAACACTCAACCAGACTACTCAACATTCTTGCAATACCAAATATAAACAAGAAAGCTTTTATCAAAGCGTTTTAATGTTACTATTTGACAATAGTTTGATCTTTGAGCTAAATTGATGGCATGTGCAGAAAGATAAAATTAAAAACTCAGAAACTTATTTACGTCCACGTCTTCCTTCTTCACTAATCCTTCGTTGAGCAGTTTGTCCGAATAAATTTTAAACACGTTCGGATGATTTCTGATCTTCTGATACATAAGTGGTTGGGTGAACATTGGCTCGTCCATCTAATAAAAAAACAATTATTTGAACAATTGCCAGAGAGAACTTTTCTCGGAGACAAAACAATGAGAAACCACGCCAAATTTTTTAAATATTATAACGATATGCCGGATATTTTTACCATATATGGCAAAAAAATGGGCAAGGTTTCTCAATGGAGTGTCCAAGAAATAGTTCTTGACGGTTGGTTATTCCTCCTTCTCTGTTGCGCTACTTGTCGTTGAAATGCACAGGCAAGCCCGAAGCACATCTAAATGCAAGTTTCCCAAAGTACAAGATCCTCAAGTGCCGGAAAAAAGTGTTTTTTTATAAATAAATTTTTGCAAGTTTTGAGGCTTAGACGACGGATCTTTTGTAGAAAATTCCCGCCAAAAAAATCATACATAATTCACATTGGTTCTAACCCTATCTATGTGGATTAGGGTTAGGGGTAGGGGGTTAGGGTTAGATTTAAAACGTGGCGGGGTGTTTTTCTCAAATCTCACATTTTTGCATTAGTGGCGGGGGCTTTCCACAAAAGATCCTAGAAGACATAGGCCCTTTGCTATTACCCTAACGTCCGACCTCGCTAAGTGGCAATAATATCTGAAGTCGGGAAGCTCATGTCTAACGTCAATTGGTTTAGCCAAAAAAATATTGCTATAACAATGGCATTCCACAGTACAGCATCCTTAAATTAAATTGCTGCGTTGTTCCAGAAAAACTTCAGGTTCGAAAACAGGGATGTAACAGCAAACAAGCACAGAAAAAAGGACGGAATCGTAAAAATCAACCTTGAATCAATCATTGCCTCATTCAAGGAACAAAGCCTTGGAGTAGTTTAATTTTGATTGCGCTAAAGTCGCTTTATATCGACAACGAAGTGGAAGGCAAGTTTAGGTTTGCCCAGTGTAAAACTGCGTTTGCTAAATACACAGTTAAAATGTACAGCTTATAATACGAAGTATCTTTAGGTCAATATTTGTTCTTTGTGTTCATGACGTCATATTGTATTAAGTTCCTAGAAATTTAAAGTTTTGCACATGACAAAGGTAACCAAAATTGAAGTCACAAAACCTTAAACAAATAAACACATTAGCATTTTAACGAAACCGGACTCGAGCAAGGTCACGTTTCACAATTGATTTAGACCAAATGACAAAGTAATTTACAAAAAAAAGGCAAGACTTTATCGTATTCTATCTTTTTTCGGAGAATATTTGAATGCCTGAGATCATAATGTAGTACAGACTATACTCCCTTATAAACGGGTAAAAATTCATTATAAATAGATGTGTCTTTCAAGGAACGCAAGATCACTTCACACAGATTTTTTTACCTTCTGTTGGTCCAGATAAACTTCAAAAACTTAATGTCAATCTCATACCTCGTTATGGCCGTTTCTTCGGTAAGAAACCAGGTCGATAACCACATCTTTGTTGAACTTCGCTCGCCATTCAGCAGCAACCTAGAATTGTGCACAATAACTTTTACTTTGGAAGATCAGTCCAGCCTCCTGAGAGCAGTGGAAGCGTGCTGGGCTTCTAAGCACACAGTCCAGGGTTCAAAACTTCCAGGACTTAGAAAACTACCGTACTTGCTAATGAAAGCCTGATGTAAACGGTGGAAATTACTTTCTACTGCGGCAAGCCACGATCCAAAAAACATATCATTTTATAAATCCACTTCCGAGGGATACAAAACCTTTTTAGACTTTAAAGATCATTTAATAGTATAAGGTTTGAATTCATCATAAGCGCCATAGGCATTTGCCGTAGGCATCTACAATTTTGATAGATTGGTAGTTAAAAGTCTGAAATACAAGGAGGTCAGCGGTAGATATCATCGCGTCACAAACTTTAAAAAAATACAAGAAAAATAAAGTTAAGCTATAATTATAAATTCAAGACTTACTTTACAGACATGGATAACAGCTTCAACATCATCAGCATTAACATGGAAAATAGGAGCTCTCACAACCATTGCAACGTCGGTGCAGTAAGGAGAGGATCTAACAAAGAAATAACAATGAGGGCGGCACACAGTGACAGGAATGTCTTAGGTTTGACAAAAGTCAAGAGCAAGACTTTACTTCACGCCTTGGGTTTAACTTTGATTTACATCACGCTTTTTGGCTAAAATTAACGGCTGCGCAGTAAAGCAAAATCTGACACCACAATCATCTATATTCTTTTTACACCAATTCAAGTCCGTAGTGACAAGATTGCCGATACAATTTTGCACATAGAACCCAAATAGCTATTAGCAATGCTTTAAAGTTTCTAGTATTGCAGGCACAGCTTATTTCCGTGTAGCGGCCTATCCAGAATTTAGATAACACCCATGCAAAATACAACATGAAAACGTACCTTGAATGACGCGGGTCGGTTGTAAATCCAATTTGATTATTCACAACAATGTGTATGGTGCCGTGCGTAGTATACGCCGGCAGGTCGCTCAAATGAAAAGTCTCATAAACGATTCCCTAAACATCGAAAATAATGCTCATATCCTAATTCAATCTCCGACCGTCAAAATCCCAGCAGCTACAAAATCAACATAATACTGATGCTCAAACCAGCTTTGGATTTACCAGTATACCATAGTACATTTCTACCACAAACATTGCAATTAACCAGGGGAATTCATCCCAAAGCGCCGTGTCAAAGCGTAAAAAAACATGCTGGAATTGAACCCAAAATCTTAAGATTGCGCGTCAGTGCTTTATCGTGCTGAGTTTCTTTTCAGGCCACCATGTCTTGAAGTAAGTTTTAACAGTAGTCCGGAGTTGAGAGAAAAATTTGCTTTCAAAAACTCGGCTTTGTCCCCGTTGACCGAGGAGGGGAGTCCACCACGCGATCCTCGCAATTCGAAAAGCAATTGCACCTCGCGATTGCACCATTTCGCTTTGCTGATGACACCTTCCTTTTCCGGTCAAATGCGCCATTTCATTCGCAAAACCGTCAAGACCATAAAAACTCATTACCACCAGAATGCTACCACTAGGTTACAAAAACACCATACCTGGCCGGCAAACGCAGCATCACCATGCAAGAGTATAGACATCACTTTCTGTCCTTTCTTATCACCTCTGTAATACTGTTCAGCACGTGTCTTCCCTTGCACAACCGGATCAACAGCTAAAACATAAAAAGCACATTTCGCGATCCATAGCAACGCTTCAAAAACGTTTTAGGTTTGTTCATCCCTACCATCGAGCGCTAAATTTCATTCACCCACCCACATGCAAAGATAATGTAATCACAACAATAAACATACCTAAAGATATTTTAACAATACATAACTACGTCACCACCGCTTTTATTTTTGCACGCAAGATCTATTCGAGCAAAATGCAACAACCAGATTCCACAACTGCAGTCAAGTGATGTGTAGTAACAAAAACAACAATCGGAGTCATTGAATTTTTAATTAGCAACAACGCTAAACATGAACAATTTGGGATCAATGAGGATCGAACTCATGACCTTCGTCTTACTTTAAACAACCAAACAAAACCACAAAAACTACAGGCCAATTATATGCAGCAAGAAGCTGTTCATTAGTGACAGTGATGCTCCTGATCTTTTCTGTGTAGTGTTTCAAAGGGCAGAAAAATTGTTTTTTTAATGCCACCCTCAACAAATTTACACAGTTAGCGTAGTTAAATTTGTTTTCTGTTCAACTAGGCATGAAAATCCTTTTTCTGACATGCATGTGGTTGCAAGGCTTTCAAAGCATTTTTCTTAAAACTCTGGAAATGCGAGCCAACTAATCCAATAATCTCCTAATAGACATGTGCTTTAAAAACACTCTGAGAGAGAGAAAGACTTTGATATTAAGGCTGGTTTCGATTAGGCGTAGATCGCAGGCATAGAGTAAAAAATTCTTTGTTTCTCCATTTTGTTTTATGCGCGGAGCGATGCTCGCTCCGCGCATAAAACTAAATAGAGAAACAAAGAATTTTTTACGCCATGCTCACAATCTACGCCTAATCGAAACCAGCCTTAACCACTTTAGTGTTCTACGAAGTCCCAATGATTTGCTTGCTGCAAGCCTGAATGTGACCAGCAAAGATATCGATTATCATATCAATTTCCATCATCGACTAAAATTGACCTAACTAAAATTTCATTCTCCGCTTCACTTTCGTTTGCTATAGCAAAAAATTTTTTTTAACCCGTGCTTTACCAGGTTGGAATTATGAAGCTATTACGACATGGTGGATAAGAGGCGACTCGTGGGTACTCACCAATGGAGGTCCGCCTTGTTGGTGGTGAGGCTACAAGTCATTAATTTGCATTCAAGACTGGTTCGAAATGGCCGCCACTTTTGCCCTAGCCAAATTTAATTAGACCTGCGGGATGAATCAAGAAAATCATTTCATGCCGTGCCTCCATCCCAAGAAAGAGGTTTAACGAGAAAACAACAAGATATTATTTACGCTGAGATGAACTATTTTACCCGACTAAGAAAAGTTGATGTAGAGGCATACACTAATATGGCCCGGCTGTTTATTTATAGCTATGATCAGTGCTGTGCTACACATTGACCTAACGTTGATTGTGATGAATCAATCGGAACATGATGAAAAAAAATTACAAAAAGGCCACACAGGTCAGTGAGCAAAAGTTTGAAAAAAGCTTTTTGCGGAACACTCGTCAATAGCAGTATCGCGAAAAATGAAAAAAACAGTCTGTATAAACATAAAACATCATGCTAACGTTCGCTCTTTTTCATATGATGAGATACAACCATTGATGAGATCGTCACGTGACAAATAAAATGAATCAAACAACATTATATGATAAAGAATTTATTCAATTCATCAAACACTGGAGAGGAGAGCTTGGGAGACGGTAAAATGAAAGCAAGCTTTTTGAAAAGTCGCCAAAACATGTGGTAGCGGTCAGTGCAAGCCTATGAGCAGTTGAGTTCGCAACCTTAGCTATAATACAAACCCCGGTTCCAATCAGCTAAGACTCACGCATCGAGACGCTGTGCGCGATCAAGTCGCAATATTTCGATCGCAAGTCTGATGCTCGTTGCTTCGAGCTTGCCTGCTGCACTTTACCATACAATTCTGATAACGAATCCTAGGGCAAAGCTGACGTCTTCGCACTCACAAAATTTAATTATTTCCACATAACGGCATTTTCTCAGAAACAGCACTTCCTTTTTTATTTTTAGAACATTTGGCGGTACAAAAATGACAAACGAAACTCCAGTAAAATGACACGATTGCTAATTGTTTTTATTTTTAAAACCGTCAGCTCACGAACCATAATCAAAAATTCTGATCATATTAAAAGTACAATATCGACCTAAACATATATAAAATGTGTTTAAGTCGACTATTTTTACATATAAAATGAAAACCTATATGCAGATACCACAGAATTTCTACATGAAAAACAACTTTAACGAGTCACGTCACAGAAAATATGTAATTGCTGTTTCAAAAGAAATCGCTGAAAGCTTTGTGGTTCTAACTTTAACGTGTCCTACTAAAGACTTTTTTAACATAGCTTTGAAAAAAGCTGTTTTAGCCATAAGCTTTTCGTGACGCTCTCATCAGTGGCGGTATCGCGTCAAAAGGGAAGATCTAGAGTGAATGACTCTTTTATGTGAATGATTTGGATGTTACGTAATCAAGACATTGCGTTTGTATTGCAAAGCGCGCGAAAGAAAGATTTCGCAAGTGCGAAAGTTAAAGAAGGCGCGGCAGGAGGCCAAATGCTAAGATTATCGAAGGAGTTTGAGAGTGTAAACAAACTCTTTCTGTCTGCATAACACCGGGCGTCGGGTCTTGATATAAGTAGCCTCTAAAAGATTGAGATGGAAAGAGCTGCGCGCTGCGGCAAGGATTGAAAACCGCTTATCATCATAGTTTAATGCGCATCGATCATTATCTAAAAGATGCTGACCAATGGCGGAGTCACAATCCGGTTTGGTGTCGGTTCGTTTGCACGATCTGTGTGGTTGAGATCGGCGTGGACGAGTCAATTGCTGTCTTAACCATTGCGGAACATGTTGCTTAATGCGATCCTGTAGTCGTTGAGATGTTCGCCCTACGTACCGACTACCACAGTGGCACTTGTATTCATATATGACAAAACTTTTCTGAATGGCAGGTAGAACATCTTTGCGGGCCACAGGCAGCATGCGCTTAGACGTAAAGACCAGGCGGGTGCTGACGGAACCATAGCAGCTTTTCACGGCGGTTTTGACTTCTTTTTCTAAGTTTGTAGATGGCTTACCTATCCAACGGACCCTCAAGTACACAGGACACTTTTCAGGGCCAAATCGCTTAAGGGTGGAGAACTGAGCAATTTTCTTGGTGATCTGAGTGTTGATGATGTTTTTAGGATAGCCATTGTCCAGTAATATCTTCTTAATCCGTTCTATTTCTTCATTGAGTCTACGCTTGGTGCAAATCATTAGAGCTCGATGCACCAATGTAGATATTAGACTTATTTTGCGTTTGAGAGGACTAAAGGACTCCCAACGCAAATACTGGCCAGTGAAAGTGGGTTTACGGTATACACTGGTCTCCAAGCCAACATCTGTTCTTTCGACGTAGACGTCAAGAAACGGTAGACATTTCCCTTTCTCTTTTTCAAAGGTGAACTTGAGGGATGGATGAAGGCAATTGAGTTTGGTCAGAAATTCATCTGCTTCAGCTTCGTGATCGAAGATGGCAAACGTGTCGTCAACATATCTGAAGTATGTTGAAGGCTTTTGCGTTTGAGAAAATAACTTTTCTTCATAATATCCAACGAAGATGTTGGCCAAAGCCGGACCAAGTGGCGATCCCATAGCTACTCCGTCTGTTTGCTTGTACATGGTGTTATTGAAGCTGAACTCAACTGAGGATGTAGCGCTCTTCATCAATTCAACAATCACGTCCTTTGGAATGACTGGTCGGGAATTAGACTGGTCGTAGAGGGCTTCCGAACAGATTTTGATGGTTTCATCAAGGGGAACGTTGGTGAACAAGCTGGATACATCAAAAGAACACATGAAGACATTAGGGTCGATGTCAAGATTTTGCATGGTCTTAGCAAACGTAAACGAATCTGATATGCAGTGTCACGAAAACCGCTGGAACACAGGTTGTAATAGGCTAGCCAACCACTTGCCAAGTGCATGATGGGACGAACCTGTCATAGACAGTATTGGGCGAAGTGGAGTGCCTTCTTTGTGTGTTTTCGGCAAACCATACATTCGAGGTCTTTGCGATCCAGTTGGTCGTATTGCGTCATATATCCACTTCGGCATGTGATCGGCTTTGACTAAGTCAAGCGACCGCTTCTGAAGGCACGATTCAATGATGGCTGTGTTGTCATTGCTGGAGACCGGACCAAGTCTTCTAAATTTCGATTGATCATCAAGTATCTTGTTCATTTTATCGACGTAGTCGCTTTTGTTTAAAAGGACAACGCCGGAGCCTTTGTCGGGTTTGGTGACAATGATATCATCATTCTTTCGTAACCGGTTGATTGCACGAAAGCACTCTTTGTGCATTGTGAAGTCACGTGAGTCTATCGTGCTGTCACTGTACAAATGAGCAAGGTCGGCGAGTCGGGCTTTCAAAGCAGTGCGTTGTTCAACAGAACTGGCACTGTGATGTAAAAGCTGTGCCCACAGTGACTCAAATTCGGCGAAGATTTCTTCTTTGCGCAGATACCTGGGTGGCAACCCAAAGTTAGGACCATGCGACAGCACGAAACTTTCAGTGTCAGACAAGACATAATCTGAAAAATTCAGAACATGCCTAGTAGTATCACCGAGAGCATTGCCGAAACGGTCACGTCTGAGTAAAGCAAGCAATCGCTCGTTTTTGTTCTTCCATTTTGATTTCGTTCTTTCATCAAGTAGTGCCAGATATCTGCAGAATCTGATTTTGTCGAAGAATGTTAGAAATTCGCGGGCCGCCCGCCAATGTGATTGGTTAATTGTTTGAAGTTTTCTTGATTGCTCTGTTAGCTTTTCAACATCATCTGTTAGAAAAGCGCGTTCCATCTCTGGGCTGTGCCTGGCTCGTGATCGTTCAATGCGAGCAACGATGTACTTAGGGGCAACTCTTTTAGAAATGCAAGCCTTGAGAAAGGCTGCAGAGAACTTAAGAGTTCTGACTTTTCCTCTAGTTCTTACCACATTGTTCAAAACAGCTATTTGCTGTTTGGTGTACCGAAGGCGAAAGTACACAAAAATCTTGTTGGTGGTACAGAATTTTAATAAAAGAACAATCAGTCACATTAAAAAGAACAATCACAGCTTCCCTGCTTGGGACTCAGCACGAAATCGTCATACAGTACAAAACAAGTTCAAAAGATCCCTACTTGTACTCCTGAAAAAGGAACAAAATTGGATATCTCCAGCTTTACGAGGCTAACAATAGTAGGTCAAGCAGTCTCAACCGCCGTGGGAGCTCAACCTGACTAAAGATTAACAGAGCAGGAGCTCATATGCATGAATAAAAAAAAAGCTTAGCAGATCAAAATCCCACATGTTGAGCACTCTGACCTCCTATTTTAAACGATTTGTTTCGTTTCTGATGACAGTGCAGTAGATCAATGAGGATAGTGAGGATTGTGCTAGGATTAGGGCGATAAGGCTAAACGATAGGTTTGAAGCAGTAGTTCTCAACTGGTGGGCCATGGCCTAGCAGAGGGTCACAACACAAAATTAATGAGCCACGGCTCTAATTTTCACAATTTGAAACAAAGGTTCATAAGTAGGGAAAAACAAAGACTTTAAAAAATGGTTTTTACTTCCAATTTGGGCTGAAATACAAAAATTAAAATTAAAAAAAATCGATCTCTGAAAAAAAGCTTTAAATCGTTTGGAAATGTAAGAAATGAGCCGCAAAATATTTTTCAGATCAAAAATGAGCTACGAACAGAAAAAGGCTAAGAACCCTCGGTTTAAAGCTTAAAAAGCAAAAAATACAATGCTTCACTTAAAATTAGTTACGTTTCCGTAACCAATTGGAAATGTCCCCGAAGCCTACCACTAGGCCTTATATTCTCAACTTCGCTGCATCCACGAACCCTTTTCATTTAAATTACCAGTCCTGCATTTGTGCTTAAACTTAGTTTGGAATTCAATTGACTGCATCATTGATTCTTATTATCTGATACCCAACCACTGCAGCAAAGCAATTATTAAGTACTTTATACATTGCAGTGTGGTTATGGCTACGGTGGTCGATAATAATCAAATAAGTTAAACAATTGCCCACTCAAAAAAACAATAAATTGTTGATGCAAAAAATGTCAGCAGCATTTGAAAATAAACAAAGCAGCATCGGCGTGATATATAAGCGGGAAAGTTTAATGAGAGGCCTGTTGTTGTTATTCCTAAACAAAACGACAAAACTGTGCCAAAAAGATCATTACAGAGAATATACTGCAACTAACGCTGTCAATACATAACTCGTAGCTAATTGTAACATCAATTAAAGAAATGCAAGTAATTCAAAGATTTATTTCATCAAAATTTAACCAAGCAATCACAGACCTTCTAAAACCTTCTCATGAATCCCAATTTGGAAATCATAGCTCTATGCCATGACCGAGTTACAAAAAAAGTGGTTACTGCTTTTACTCACCGTCACAAAAAGAAAGAAACCGTAAGACCAAGGATGTTACCACAAACTATTTATAAACACAATGCCAAACATACTTTGTTGATGAAAATTAACGCCATTTATTCATCTTAAAGCACCATCACATGATTACACTACGGTATAACCAGCGGTTAAATAAATTGCATATAGTATCACTTACCTTCTAAGTGTGATGGATTAGCTACCAATGAAAGATTAATCATCTTATTCGTCATGTGATTGATGCGTTCGTGAGACATGCCCAAATGATATTTGACATCACCAGATCCTTCATCACCTAAATCACATGACAAAAATCAATTAAACTTTATTGTGAACAAACAGGAACGATGCAAAGCATTAACGGGGAGGGGGCTTAACTTCTTGCGCAGTAACAAAGAAATTCCTCTACCCACAAAATACGCATTTGGTCCTACCTGCTGTTAGGTCGCTGTTGAATTGGCTAAACAGTTGAGCTAGTTCTTTACGAACTACATTGGCAAGGACGTTAAGTCGACCCCTGCAATACAACAAGCGTTAATGTAATGCAATGAGAATTACCCTGAAGTTTAAAGTAATCAGTTAGTGGGGGAGGGCGAGTCAGCAGAAAAGCATGGGAAAAGTATAGTTAAAAAAGTGGTATTAACAATTTAATAACCTATTCACTTCATCGAGCATAAGATGAGCGGAGAATTTGAGAGTTGACGTTAGTCTCCAGTCGGCAGTCGTCCTTACAGGTTGTAGCGGTTGGCTTAGGTCATAGTTTGAACCCGGAACTTTAGCTTAATGCAAACGACGGTCCCGCCAGGACATGCTGCATGCAACGTCATGCTCTGTGCACTTCACTCGCATTCTTTCGATTACAAGTCTGACGTTCAGTCAACTGTTTTAAAAAAACAAACGACTGAGGTCGGGAAAAATGAAAAAACCGGATGCATATGAAAGCGAGGAGGGTTAACCGCTCTCCGCTGATGGAGAAAAACAGATATCAAAAATGGTTCTCTCGGGGGTACTAACCGGTAACAAGTTAATCCAGAAAATTTAGGTATGGCAGTAAAATATAGATGTAGAGCAACAAGGTTGGTATTTTACCTGTGTGGCATACCCATTACAAAGCTTTCTATTCCGTGGCTTGAAGCAGCATCAATAATTGTTTTGAGACCTGGCACCAACACTTCGCATCCTTCAAGACCAAAACGCTTTTCACTTGTCCATTTGCGAGCAAGAAAGTCTTCAAACCTGAAAAAAAATCAAATATTGTTGAGTGAACAAGCTTGGTAATAAGCCATACATACGATTTAGCGAATGCAACTGGAGATGCTGAAACGTACAGAGAACTTCAGAGGTTTCGTCACCCAAAACCTACTGGAGGCCAGAACTTCAGAATGATGCGCATCTCACATACTTGAGCTGTAGCGTGCACATATACTGGTATGACGAGTGGCAACAAATCTATGAGCTAAAACTGTGAACTACGTCAAACATGACCACTGCCGGCCTGTCAACAACTGACAGCTTATAAATCAAGTTTATGGTATTTACTAACCGTTTAAGAAACCCCAACATTGACAACCACTAATTCCACACAAGCGAAGTTGAGTCTGCGCGATAAGCGTTTAACGTTTTCTAACCAAAAAGCGTAAAATTACATTAATCATGAACTTTAAGTAAACGGTGGCGCTATGGTTTTTCCCAAAACTTTCCACTAACACTTTCTGTGTGAATCAATCTTACGTTTAAATGCTGAAGACGTCTAGGATAAACAAGGCTGTATCGCAATTGCATCCTGATCACAACAAAATGAAAGACAAGTGGATTAATTAAACAGCGCACCATCCGAAGTGCAGAAAATTAGCGAAGTGCAGAAAATTACAACACCACTGCAAGTATTTGGCAAATTCAGTTGCGTTGTTACGACCACTGGCGGAAAAAAACTTTCTGATGTGATGCGCAGATCAAAAAAGTAAAAGTACTTATTCATGAAAATCCACAGGTTACGGCTATGTAGGAAGAAGTCCATCGACAAGTCGTTGCTAAGTTGTCACGTAATAAGTTCAGCTGAATCTTGAAAACTGCATTGCACTTTACTTCCATATTTGGAAGCAACCTTCGCTGTTTCTCTACGTCGAAACACTCGCTCAAATGCAGGAACACCGGGCGAGTATTTCGATCTAATAAAAGCGCTTCGGAATAAGCTCAAACACCGTGCCAATAAAAGTACCGTAAGTTATAAGACTTTTCCAGAGTTCGCTGGATTCGCTTTACAATATTTCTGCAAAAATATTTATCCGTTCTCCGAATGCGTTTTTATGCAAAAAACACAAACAGTCCCGCGTACGCTTAAACTGCGAGAGTATTTTAATTTTCCAATTGACAAGCATACTGTACTTAGTGGATCGCAGAAGTCTTTCCCATGCCAACAGCTTTTCTGAGTTCTCCAAAGTAGTAATGCCTGGCGGTTCAAACTGTCTACGAATCCAATCACATTGTTCAAAGTTATTAATGAACATATACTCGACACCAATGTTGCGACAGTAGCTATCCTGTAAGATGATGAAATTTAATACCACCAAGCATTGGTGTAGAAACAATGCGATCAGCATAAGGTTGTATTTAAACAACAGAAGGGCTAAACGTTTAACATCTGCGCGGGCTTCGGCGATGCCTGCGGTAGATACGCAATGGGCCGATACTGGCAGCACTAGCAATTCTAAAGAATCTGAACATAAGTTGTTTTACCTTTGTAAACGGTTTTTTTCATTACCAAGGAATAAAGACATCTTCAGTTAACCAATATGCGGTTCATCAATCAGAAATATACTTTAAACCAAGAGTGTACAACCTTTTCACTATTGAAGGCCGAAGGACAAACCTTATTACAATTTACGGTCGCCAGCAACAGAAGTTGAGAACTTTTCTAGGTCATGAGAACTTTTTTCTACTAGAAAATATGACAGTAAAAGTTTCTGATCTTAAGCAAGGTTTTTGTTCAAATTGACTTTTTTCTGTTTATGTAAAGATAAAGATCTTTTTCATGAAAGGGGATCAACTTTACATATATACACACGGCCGCACAATTTTATGGCCCTAAGGCAACATGCAACCGTAAGGCTGCAGATTGCGCAGCCCTGCTTTAAGCTAAGGATTGTTACATAAACTGATACTTGATGCAATATAACGAGCACATTTACTTTAGAAGCTACTCTACAATATGACCTACATGAATTTAGCTCCTTACTTTTGTGTTACTTCTTCAAATGGTGCTCTGCGTTGAAGTATTTTTGATAGACAGACATACCAGATTGTTAAAATGAATAAGCCATATGTTGCATGAAGAGAGGGCAAGACTAGTACTAGTCAAATATTCTTTGCCAAAAGCTTTTTATGATTATTGTACTAACCCGAGATCTGAGAAAAACTAAACGATTTTTTTATTTAAAAAATTGAACATATTTGGAGATACAAAATCGTGACTGTTCTGCTTTTTCTATTCGATGTCATACAGATGTCGATGATCACGTGACTGGCGTCATGAAAGGCTATCAGTAAAATCGACTTTTCGAAATGCAAATTTCAAGTTTGCCTACCTCTAGTCTTTTAATGATTTCTCGTAGAGAAAGGGCAGTGTCGTTGCCGCCAATCAGAGTCGTTTGAGGTAACTGATACACTTTGTCCAACTGCTCTTCACCTAAATAAACAACAACCTATTTTACTGTTTCCTTTTATTTGTTTACTTTCAGGTCATTGGCAGAAGCTTTTTCCGGTGCCTGCTGCAAGGCCTGGCAGTTTACAAGCATTAAGACAACGTCATCTTTGCAAAACAGCAATGAAATCAGCAAATGATAATGCTCTAAATCATTGTTTCCCAACCTTTTTCGTGCCGCGGCCCACTTCAAAAAATTTCAATTTTTGCGGCCCACTTAAAAAAGACTATAATGCAATATTTAATATTGTCACTAGCATAGGAAAGGCATAAAATAAAAAATATATAAGGAAAGAAGATTTTCCACCTCCCCTATAATTATGACACACCAGTGAAGTTGAACTTCAAAAAAAGGTTCACACCTCTCAAATAGGGTTTACGTCAGTCTACCACTTGCTATCACAGCAACATTCCGTTACTAACTGTTTATATTCACGGACCATCAATACAAGTAAGAAAACAATATACTTAAACAAGAAACAAATACTAATAATTAACGAAAAGCCTTCGCGGTTCCTTTAAAACTCTCGGAACGTAACATAGTAATAAGCTGATAATATTATTCAAGATTTACTGAATATCTCCGGGGCCCACCTGAAAATGCTTCGAGGTCCCTTTAAAACTGTCGGAACGTAACGTAGTAACAAGCTCATAGTATTATTAAAAATTTACTGAATATCTCCGGGGCCTACCTGAAAATGCTTCGAAGCCTACCGGGTGGGGAACACTGTTCCCAAACGCCAAGTTACAGCATTTTCAGGTGTTCGAGATTAAATCAACTGTATACCTGCTGTAGATCAGACTATTCTAACTGTATGCCTTGACACATTGGAGTGCACCAAAAAGAAATTCATTTGTACCATAAAAACTTCAATATTTTTCAAAATTAGTGACAGGAATTTTGGTGTGTAATATGTAAAATGTAACATTAAACAAGCGGATGTGCCAATTTAGAGCACACTAACTACTGTAGCATGCTGAAATGACCACTCAATGTAATGTCTCAGCACGATTTTAGTTAAAAAGTTTTTTAGGACTGGCGTTGCATGAGCTGAGTAATACTTTTCATCTCCGGCACCGGAAAACCTTTTGTCGGTTACACTAGAATATAGTGGTGTTCAGGCCTAACTAGGAGAATCCATTATTGCTGGCCCAGTACATTGTGCCAAATAGACGAAATAAACCGTTTTCCAGCAGTACCACAACAACACAATCATTGCGAGACATGATTTTATGCCATATAGTTTATACGTTCGTCAAATGCACTCCACCTTGCTTCTTTGGATTAAGTCTTAAATTTTAGAAGCCCGTGTGGTGCTACCAAATCCATAGCTCCTAATCTGCGGCAACCTGAAAGTTTGAAAACCATTTCACAACAAATAACTCGATTTTACAGTCTCATAATCTGTTGTTTATACTCCTCCACTTTCTTGAAACGGAGGTTCTCCTTCGCAGTTCCATTCAATTGCTAACTCAACCGCACGAATAGCTGGAAGAAAGTATTATTACTTAGTGTGGCCAGAACGCCCCATCATCAATTTGAACTCTTGTCTGCTCTATTTAGTGACGTAAAAAAACAGGTGGTTAGTAATAGCGTTCATGTAACCTTAGAGCGAAATTGCTTGTAATCAATCACGACTATCCTTAACATTGTGTCAAGCCAGACTAAAAAAAGCTAGTTAATTAAGCCAACGTAATCTATAGCAACGTAGCTTGTATCAGACGTCTCTAATGTGTGTCGAAGAGGTGTTGACGCAAGGAGACAAACTAAGCTTGTAAAATATGCTTCAACAAGGGTTTAATTAACAAGGCTTTCAGACTGTGGCAGTCTGAAACGCTCAATTTGTAACCCTAGACGCAAATCGATCTGCAGAAATCCTCGGCATTTTTGTGCGTGTTCATAACACCTAACGATCTCGACAGATGTATAGACACTTAAAATACGTTGTAGATTGTATACATAACGTAAACGCGTGGTCAGGCAAACATAGGTAATTGCGCAATAAGCATCACTTTACATTATTGCGTAATATCAATGATAGAACGCTATGGTCACGTGACAATGACGTCACGTGTCATTTTAACCTTGAAACCGATGCAAGGCACCTTAACAAAGCATTCAACCCAAGTAAATCTCTTAAACCTAAAAAATCTACAAGAATACCTCACTGTTTAAAGTTTCATCAGTGCATTAGTAGTAGAAAATCAAAGGGCACATGGCGCTTCTACGTGGTAGACAAACAATTATTCTTAGGGACAGTCACAGTTTCTATTAATGAAGCTGGGCAAAAATGGAAACCTCAATAATGTTCAGAAGACCCTCGAGTTCTTGACACTCGGTGGTAAAGTTCTAAGTGAGTGACAAAATTAATATTCTCTTAATCGTTTGAACTGAAAATGATGCTTTAATTAAAGCACAAAATTAATAGCAATGGACAAATTAAGCGAATAACGGTTTAATCATCCTTTTCTCATTTATGGGGCTCCCTAAAACGAGAAAGACGAGTCAGATATCCCTTACAGCATGATCCCCTCATTGACTTTGAAACTACTCTGCAGTAACAGCAATCATCAGCTGGGCTTGTATCAGAAATATGGAAATTGTTACGCTCCAAGCACAAAACTTGATTCTTCGGCTTTGAAGATCCAATATTACGGTACTTTTTGCTTATCGCTTGTGGCGCCTATTGAAAGTTTTATCGGCGAAATATACAGTGTACTAAGATATTTTAAAAAGCTTTTTGTAAAGCTAACTTTAGGGAACACTATCACATCGAAAATAGCAAGAATGACGGTCGCTTACATCATTACTTCATTGTTATGCGCTGTTTCCTTCTGTTATTTTCCATAAATAGTGTCAGACATACAGCTTTTGAAACATGCCATTAAAAGCAATCACCATTAACTTTGTGCCACAAATCACCACTTAAAATATTCATTTTAAGAATATCACAAGTTAATTAAGCAAAAAACAATGGTGTGCTGTCTACAAAATTGGTTTTCACTTGCTCGCTTCACAAACGCTGGAGCGTTTTTACTAAAGCTACCCTTACCAGAGCTCGCATTTTGGGCGAAATAGAAGAAAACATGATCCAGCGTACACCTCTAGAAAACCGGTACCTTGTAAAGTATTGTCGCACACTCTTTTTTCAAAATCAACGGTTTTGTTCAAAGCAGAACTGGGGGATTCATGGACAAAAATGAACCTTGATGCCACTTTACAATTCATCAAAAGTAATGGCAACAAAAAGTACATGGCGTCACAAATCGTTGAAACGACTGATGTCGCTTGCAGACAGCCAAAGGCCAATCACCGAAAGCACATGCGAAATTGGTTTAAACGTCCTTTTGCCTAATTTTTTGTGCATCTATCAATTAGTTCATCCGTACTACATGCATTACATTTATAATGTTCTGAAATGGTTAAATTATGAAATTCTAAACCTAAAACAATTTAAATGCCACTAACGGGTTTTTGATTTTCATCTGTGTACCCCGTTTCTCTTGCTAAGCAATGGAATTTTGCTAAAATTCTTTTTTTTCCTAACTTAAAACACCCTATGTCCACTTATACATGTTAAAGAAATAAGAATCACGCGTATAACACATCAAATACCATACCGGTGGTCATGGCAGATGGCGAAGTGCCTGCGCTGATGTAGTCACTTTGGCAACTATCGTAAAAAGCATACTTAAAATCGTCGCGAAAATGGCAAAATGGCTATTTGATTAACATGTCGAAATTTTCTGATCTAGTTTTTCCGCGTCTAGAGTACATCAGCCTTAACACCAAAAACATTCTTGAAACCTGTGGCTTTCGAGGATGGGTCGCGGAATCAAGAAACAATAGTCGTCTCCTTCAACATAACTACGATTACAGGACACAAGTAGCCTTTCTCCATAAATTCGGGTCGTTGAGGGCCACATCGGTTCTCATGGCAACTAATGCAATAATCGCATTCATCATCGACAATTTTGATCACAAAGAATAACTCAGGCAGCAAACCGGTTCTCTGATGGTAGATGAACAATACTTGCCATCAGCAAATGAAGTAGACATATTTTTAAAGCATAAAATTAAAAAAATTCTCACCCAGATTGTAACTGGATAATGACAACTCTGCCGGATGAGTTTTACTGAAATCGGTTTCAAGGATTCCCAATGGATCAAGACTTGCTTTACTGTGTCCTCGAATCTACACAGAACACAACTTGAATTCTAATCTTCAGCCTTTAATTACAGTGAAGCTTAGTTCCTACCATCCCTGCATTACAACTGCTTAAGCGCAATTATGAATGTTTCTCTACCTACTTAAAAGCATTCAATTTTTTAATGAAGACAAACGCTACTGCACTTAATGACCAAGTTTCCACGTGATCTCAGTGTCGGCCTATCAACAACTGTTATTCGGTATCTCAGCAAAACTAATGGTATTTTAGCTGTTGTATTCGTTTTACATTTGCCACATAACTATGCGATCATCTTTCCAATGAAGCAATTTCCAGTTTCGATCATAAAAATGCATTGGTTGGCTTTGAGGAGGGAGGATTAGAAGAATGTCAAGTAAAAGTCAAACATGCCATTAAGAAAACGTAACCATAATAATTGCTACGTTGAGATCAAAACAACCAAAGCACAACTCAATTCAAGCTAATTGCTGGAATTCGGTGCAGTCATCTTTGGATGGCTGAAAATTTTTTTACGATAACACGCAGAAATTACAAAATTAATGTTCAGTATTCACAAAACAAGAATCTTCTTCACTTAATCGTACTGCACAAAAAAATTTGTTGGATAAAATCATACCTGATAGCCTCTAATCAAAGCTTGGACTGAAAGATGTTCGCCCAAAGTTTTCGTCTGCACTGCCTCATCGACTGGGGCTCTTTGTGTGTATAGGGGGGTTGTAAGGGAGCCATATAATGATGGGGGAGCTTGATAAGCAGTTCCTGGTGGAGCACCAGAGTTGACGTTGCGAAAAAATGCATCCCATGACTAAAAAGAATGTAAGATATTGTAGTCGTTGTGGCTAATTAATTGTATTTACTCTAAGCAACAATACTTCACAGGGATAGAACAAAGTATTTAACAGCTTTTCCCTGCTGAAATGCAAGCTCATTGCAGCTTTACGAAAACATTTATCAAAAACTGCATCTTAAGCAAGGGCATACCGGTTTTCTACTACAAATGTAACTTCAAATGTGATTCAAATTATACACATCTTTATGTAAATCAATTAAAAGCAGTTTAGAAAATGTTGTTCGACGTTCTTGGTAGGTAGCATATTTTTAATGAAATAATTCCACTAAGTTGTGCATTGAGAAGAACAAGGAATTTGAAAGATTTAAAAATGATAAAAGCCCTATCACGTGTGGTTCATATTCTAACATTTACTACTGCAATTTCAACTCGGTACAACATATTGACATTTTCGCGACAAAATATACCAACGACAATTTATTTGGGTTTTAAACTCATGTTCTTGGGAAATCAAACGGCTAGTCACGTTTTTCTACTTTTCACCTCAAGTGTTTTTCCATTTACTTTTAAAGCACTAAAACAATAAATCCTAAGAAAAGGCGCGCTTGTACCCGCCCACAAATATTTGGCTTCTTATTGGTTAGTCGCCAACACGTCATGACACGTAATTAACCGCCTTAAAGATATTTTAACAAATGAAATTATTATAGCAAAGAAACGCCCCCAGCGCTATCTAAAACAGGTTTTATTCTTCTCAGTTTTGACGGATCCCGACTCCATTGGTGATCGCTAATGCAATACAATGCTCATTTCAGAAAAAGGCCTTCACGAAAACCGAATGAAACGGAGGCGAAATTAAATAGTCTAATTAAGGACGTTAATCACTCATAATGTCATAAACGAATAACAAGGAACATAAAATGTTACTCTGCACTACTTGACGGATCAGCAGTAGTAGTAGTAGTAGTTATTCAGTTTTTATCAGGTGTTGTCCCTTTAGCAGAGATGGCCGGATTTACCCCATTCCTTCTGCAATTGCTTGCACTCCGTCTCTCCACTTCACACAGATTCATGCATCCTCCTTTAAATCAATCTTTTCTGTCTCCTTCTCCACTTGCTTCGTCCAGGTCTTCGGTTGTCCTTGCTTTCTCTTGCCACTCGCTTCAAGATCCAGAGCAACCCTTAAAACACTATCGTCATCCCTTCTCAGCTTATGTTCATACCATCTAACTCCATTTGCTGTTGATAACCGGTCTATAGTTTCCCTTAATCCCAGCATGTCCATCTGATCTTCAGTGGTCTTTCTGTCTAAACTTTCTAATCGCACATGGCTCTCACCATAGCTCTCTTCGTTCTTCATATTTATTGCTTTAATATTTTCTTTTAAACACCATGCCTCACTTCCGCACAGTATTGCTGATCTTATGCAACAATGATAAACTTTACCTTTTATCCTTAGAGAAGACCTATTTCCAAGCAATATCTCTCCACATTTTCTGAATCTTACTCTTGCTGTGACTGCTGCTTCACAACCACCACTCTAATTGAGTCTTGTCTCCCCAATGACAAAATCCATTCACTGTATCCACTTGATCGCACAACTTCTTATTAATTCCACCGTTCCTTCCACTATTCCTTTACATCTCGAGCAAAAACAAAACGCATTGACAACTTAGTGGTAACTCTATTTTTGCACATCTGCCATGAACCCAGTTTCCACATTTTGTGTGCAACACTGAATTGGCCATGACTCTCCTCCCACAAACTCCACATGAATCTATCTCACTTTTCAATAGTTTTCCTTCCGACTCGCTTACCATTGCTTTTGTTTTTCGGGTGTAACCTATAAACTCTTACTTTCCAGTGCACCCTTCCAATTCCAAAATCTTTCTATAACGTCTTCCATGGTTTCACTAAAGAGAACAAGGTCATCTGCATTCAGTAACTCATTCACAATACCTCTTCTGTAATAACGTCCACAACTATTGCAAACAATAGTGGCGACAGCACCAATCCTTAATGTACATCAACTTTTACTTCGAATTTTTCTGAATACGCAGTTTCCACCCTCACTCTTGTCTTTGCACCATCATACAAGCTCATAACTGCCCGAACCATTACTACTGAAAAACCTTTCTTTCTCATGGCCCACTCCATCACTTTTCCTGGTACAACATCAAAAGCTTTTTTCTATGTCAGCGAAACACATAAACAACTTCTCATCCTTCTTTGATATTCCTCCTGTATTCTCCTCACAATGAATATCGCATTCACAGTTCCTTTTCCAGGCATAAATCCAAACTGCATTTTATTCAAATTGATTAGTGCTTGTATTGGCCTCTCTAGTACCTTTTCAACAATTTTCATGGCATGTTCTAGCAGTTTCACTCCTCTGTATGATCCACGGCTCATCACATCACCCTTTACTTTTAAATATAGGCACAATGACACTAGTTTTCCAAGGCATTCCTCTACTGTCCAATACACGCTGACACAGTTCCATCATCACTTTAACCCCAATTTCGCCATTTGCAACTATCATCTCCACATCTACTTCAAATGGTCCAATTGCCTTTCCTGATTTCATCCTTTGTATTGCTTCCACAATTTCATTGCAAGCCACTTTTTCCACTGGTCCTTCTACTACATCAGTTTCCACCATGAGGTCCATGAGGTTCTCTTCATTCATGATTTTTTCCATGTGTTCCTTTCAAATTTCTGCCCTGTCTTCTTCAATAAAACCCAATTGTCCATCTCTTCCTCTTAAGCGTCTTCCTCCTTCCCTTCCTTTGTCATTTTTTAAAGAAAGCAGAAAACACTGTTAGAATTCTGAAATAAATCATTCAATTCCTGTACAGGTTTCATTCTCATAGCTCAACCGACAACTTTTCTCGTTTGATTTCTTAAAGATTTGTATTGGATCTTATTTTCTTCTGACGGGAACCTGTACAGTTCTTTAAATGCTGCTTTCTTTCTTGCTATGGTATCCTTTACCTCCTCATTCCACCAGCACAAGTCTCCTTGATCTCTCCTAGACTACTTCTTTCCACACACTTTTTCATATGCCTTTAGTGCACCATCCTTGAAAGTTTTCCACAATTCAAGCGCATCTATGCTTAGAAGTTCTATCATTCTTTTTTCAAATCTTACTCTGGTTCGGTTTTCATTCAGCTTCCAAATCTTTCTCCTTACGATCCATTCCTTTCTCACAATCATTTTTAGAACCTTTATATTAAAATCTACGACCACCAACCTGTGCTGAAGTTCCCATGGAATCACTTTAACATGCCTTACATACTTTCTGTATTTTTTCCGTACAAGCACAAAATCAATTTCTGTTTCACATCCACCAGCAGTATGAGTGATTTTCCTTTTGTCTGCCACACACAGCTTTTTTTCATCACAGAACTCCAGCAATCTCCTTCCTCTGCACCAATCAACAACCGCCTCAACGTGGTGATCCCCGGCCCTGTTTGGGTTGGGTCAAAATGGGTGTTGGCCTTCCCAAGGGTCCCAGTTACCCTGGGCACTCCCCTACATTTTTTTGCTATGCTGGCCCCTGAACGACTGCAGGAGGGCAGCACACAGCACCTACAAAATCGGTCACCTGTTTTCACTTTTTCCTCTCTCCTGCCTTACTCTTGCCCTTCTTTGTCTCCTCATTCTTCTTCTTCTCCTGATGAGTGGTAACGTTCATCCTAACCCTGGCCCCATCTTTCCTTGCTCTGTGTGCGCTGGAATTGTGACCTGGTGGGGCAAGTCAGTGCTACGCTGCACCTGCTCCAAATGGGTCCATCTAAGGTGCTCACAACTTTCCCTGTCTAAATTCAGAGCTCTAGGCAGCTCTCACTCTTGAAGTTGCCTCCCCTGTCGTAACACTGTGACTCCCCCATCGGACTTCTCTGACACGTAAACCTCCACTGTACAATCTGGCCCCCCCTCTACTGATGCTGCACTCTCACGTCACCCCCGTCTCCAAACCTCCTATCCCCATCTGCCCATTCTATATCTCCTTCCCCTGCCCCTCCACCACCGTCCCTTGCTCCTGGCCATTTTTCTATGCCTCCTGCCTCCTCTCCTCCCCCCCTGACTCTCCCAGGGTTCTTCAATGGAATGCTGGAGGTCTCCGTGCCAGGAGCACTGAACTACTTCACTTTCTATTGTCCCATCCTGTCGACCTTATCTGCATCCAGGAAACCAATCTTAACTCATCTTCCCCTTTCCGAATCCCTGGATTTTCTGCTCTGCGCTCTGATCGCACCCACTCCCGATCTGGTATTCTCTCTCCTGATACCACACACGCCAGCGGCGGCGTTATCATTTTCGTCAGACAGGGCCTATCCTTTTCTGAGCTTTCTATTAAATACCTCATCTTTTTCTTCGCTTGATCCCTACTCTGATTATGTAGGGGTCAGCATCTCTCTTAACAACTCCTCCTCGCTCTCTTTTCTCAATGTGTATGCCCCCCTATTTGCTCCTCCCCAACGGATGGCAGAACCGACTCCTTTTCTCCCTCCATTCTTCCCTTCTCCAGAAATCTCTTCATTCCGGGGGACTTCAATTGCCATCACCCCCTCTGGGACTCAAGAGGTACTTCCGACCCCCGCGGGGAGGAAGTATTCAACTGGGTCATCTCTTCTGACCTCCTCCCCCTCAATGACCCTGACACACCCACTCTACTCCATCGCTCCTCTGGCAGTCGCTCCTCTCCTGACATCTCCTTTGCTCCATCTACTCTTACCCTTTGTTGCTCCTGGGAGGTGCTTCAAGACCTGGGTTCTGACCACCTACCAATTCTTCTATCTATCCCTCTCTCTCTGGTCTTTCGCCCCAACGAGTGCCCCCCTTCCTTCAATTTTCAGAAAGCTTGCTGGGATGGCTTTGCCTCTTACTTTGACTCTCACTGTCTTTCAGCAAAGGAATACTTGTCTCTTTCTCTTCCCTCTGCTGCTGCTCTCTTTACCTCTCTGACTTTGAATACAGCCAAATCTTCCATTCCTTTTGACTGCATCAAACGCCCTCCTAAAGTCTGGTGGTCTGCAAAAACCACTAGGCTGTGACAGCACTATTGTTCTAGTAGTTGTTAGACTTAGTGCACCTGCGACAATCGCCACTCATTCATGAGTGATATGGCTTCGCAGAGTACTGACGAACCTTCTACCAAGTGGATATAGTATAGATCCCGCAAGTGTGGCGGTCTAAGCTATGCTTTATTAAAAGCCTCTAGCTTCTTGTTGATCATTAACTGCACTGAAGAGACCTGATAGGTTGAAACAGTGTCACTGTCTGCAGTTTTGCTAAGTGCATCGCTAGCCTCTTGCATTACTAAATACAACTACTTCTGTTTAATTTAAATGACCCTCCAGGCAAAGTCTCATGGCACCCACTTTGGGAACCCTTGCCTTGAGTCTTACAAATTACGTATACGAATCTTACCAAAGCACTCCTCAAAATAGCATTATAAAAGAAACTATTGATAGAATCAAATTTCTCATATTCCACTCAAAAGTTTGAGCACAATACAACAATTGCATTTGTTGTCATCATTTGGTCAGGCACCCAAACTCAATCCAGGCCAGCACCGAGGTTCCATCCTTTTACCACCACAGACCTCTACACTGCCCAGATTAGATGCTGGCAGTGGTGGTGTTAAGCCAACATCGAGTTGCATCATCGAAAACTTGGTCTGCGAGTTGCATCATCGAAAACTTGCAGACCTTGTGTTCCTCTTGGTACATGATGATATAACGAGATCTGCAGTTTGTTCAGTGGCACCACATTCTCAATTCAGTGATGGAGCAAGACCCCATTTGAACATGGACAAGTGAAAACGTCCAACACCAGCCTGCAAGTGATTGAGCCTTACCCAAGATGTTCTGGGCAGACTCATTCCAAGTGGCCTTGAACTGACCCTGAGAATGAAAGCACGGACCCTAAAAAGTACTTTCCAAATACTCTGTGTTCCATTTATGTTTCGTCTACTGCTTCATGCAGATGTCCAGTTCAGACAAACTACCTAATAGTTTCCACGCAGCAGGTACAAATGGGAATCTTGATCTAAGTCTCCCCAGGTGCACATTCTGCTGCCCAACCCACTGTCGGTGCAGTACATGGTCGGGATCATGGATAGCACAATTCACCAAGGAGAGTGTCGCTTCTAATCAGTGGAGCTCAACTTGCTGGATACCTGTGAGGACAGGCAAGTCCTCTGTTGGTGTAGGATGTAAGCATCCAGTGATAATGTGCAAAGCATCATTGAGAATGCTGTCAATGAGGTGAGTACGTGTACTACGACACCAAACTAGTGCACAATATTCAGCGATGGAGTGGAGTAGACAAAGGAAAGAGCAGAGATGAAAGACTGCCGTCACTGTTTTTGCATTGCCGAGCTTTAGCCTCCAAGTCTGGAGATAAGCTGAAATTGTAGTCATGTCTTGGCTTACAGTTTCCTCTACAGCCTTCCAATCTCAAGAAGCATACAGCAATGCTAAGTCATCAGCACACTTCTGAGAAGTCATGAAAGGCAGATTATAAGTGCAGATGTTGAAAAGTAGAAGGGCCAAGACTAATCTCTATGGGAGGTCGTTTCGCAAACGTCTTTACCTGCTTTGCTTCCTGTCACCAGTAGTGAGTGTGAAGCTTTTAATCCGGACAAGTTCCATGATCATCTGGACCATGTGCCTATCTGGTAGAAGCATAAGAAACTTACAGGTGAGACCATGGTGCCAGACAGTGTGGTAAGCACCTGTCAGATTAACCAACATGGCACCAGCCTTTTTTTTGGTTTCAAATCAATTCTCATGTTTTGAATAAACAAAACAGTTTGATCCATGGTTGACCTTCCCCATTGGAACCCAGCCTGCTCCCTAAGGAGAAGTGGGTCAACAATTGGCTCAACACGAGCATGTATGAGCCTCTTGAGAACCTTGTAGGGGACTCAATACAAGAAGATGGGACAATAGCTTTTTGAGTCCTCTAAAAGCTTCTTGGGTTTAAGGATCGCCACTACCAGTGTTCTTCTCCTGACAATTGCATTAACACTCTAACTCACGCACAGTAGCAAAAGAATTTCAAGATTATTTTGTAGGTTTTCTACCCTTTACCTAACATTTCTTATGTCTTAGGCACATATCCACAAAGTTTTAAGTTCCCTCTATCAAGGGATAACTTTTACCACAATATAGACCTATTCTACCGATAAAAACAATACGCTAAGCACTTTAAACTAATTTTGAATGTAAAAAAAAGTCAACGGTTAAATACAATTAACAGTCATTATCATTTTCGAAAAATTCTTCTTTGCTTAGTAAAGACTCAGAGCTTGACCAAAGAGATAAAATGTCAATATATATGGAAGGCTAACACAGTAACGTCAAAGTGTTAGAGATACTGACCAAATTTTAGTCTTACCTTATGAACACTGCTTGGATCTTCAAGCCAGCTTTCATACATTTCATCAAGATAGTTTGAGTTGGTGCCATTTAAAAATGGCTCTGCTTTTGCTGCAGCTGCTGTTGCTTGTTGATGAGTAATTTTTGTTGTGCTTGCAAAATGTCTATAACTTTTTACATTGCTTAGTTTTTTGTAGGATTTACCACGTTGAAAATTAGCTTGTAAAGTTCTTTTTGAAAGGGAAACCCTTTGTAAAAGACACAAACTTGCTTTTGACCTATACATATTACTACTAAAACATTTATTATAACACACTCAAATATTGTTCCTCAAAAAACTTTGACTGAAAAATAATGTATTGTTCATTTACTACCCTAACATTTTTTTCCCTCATTTATAAAAACTTTAACTGTAAATTTGAATTCTATCTTAAACTAAGCATTATGCGTATCACTACTGTTTTTAAAAAGTGAATTTCAGTATCACAGTGAATTCAATAACAATGGGCCTGCTCAGCCACACTATGTGCTACCTAGGCCTAGTATTCTAAGCCACTAACTTACATTTTTAATGGCAACCTTAATGCTCACTTTATGTCATTTCACTGCAAGCAAAACATTAAAGGCAGTAGCCATCTTGCCATCGACGGTATTTTACCCTTGGAGACTATTTTGCTGTGAAACATTTGTGATTGGTCAATTTTAATGATGTATTAATTTGCCTCATTTTATTTATCCTCCATTCATGAGAAAGCACATTGTATTGCTATATTTTGGACGTGACATCCACACTTGCATGGGAATTGCCATCTGGGCCACCTGCCTTACATGTAAAGATGGAGGTATCCCATTAAGTGCCTTGCCCAAGAACACAAGTGAACTTGTCAGCTTGTTCCCCACTACCACCCCTTAATGCCAAGCGCCAAGCAGGAAAGCTGTGGATACCATTTCTTAGTCTTTTGGTATAACTTGAGTAGGGAATTAAACCCCAGGTCTACCGATTGCAAAGTGAGTGACTCTAACCACTACCCCATCACATCGGTTTAAGATGTAACATGTCGGCATAACATATTAAACATGTGACTTTTGTTTGTTTCTGATTGGTCAATTTTAATGATCAATTAAAAAAAAATTTGCACTCACAATCTACACTGCCCAACACTGTGCACTACCCTGTGCATTCACATAGTGGTCTTCCCCAAGTGAGCAGTGCCTTTGTCTAAGTGCCCTGCCAGCCAAGACTCCAACCAGTAGCCATTGCAGTTTAAGGATCTGTACTATTCACAGACCACAGCAACACTGCCATAATTGTATGCTATATAAGCACATAAATGATTACAGCAAAATAACCGTCAATGTAGGGTAAAATGCTGTCAATGGCAAACTAGCCACTTCCTAAATTAAATGCTCTCTGCAATTGTAGCCTACCATAAACCTGCAAATTATTCTGATAAGCATAAGCATTACATGAAGACATAATAAAGTTTGACTTTTATTAAAATATATGCCAATGATTTAAATGGTTTAAAGCCTTGATAGGCTCAATCCAACTTTTTTCAGAGTATGTTTCTCCAAGTGTCCTGTTGTTGTTACCCAACCCCTTCCAAGGGATGGATAACAGGGACTCGACCCCTTCAGAGGGCTTCACTAATCAACAGCCCACTAAACATGGTGGTGCAGTCCCTCACTCCATTTGGGTTGGGTAAAAATGGTTGTTGGCATTTCCGAGTGTCCCAGTTACCCTGGGCAATTCCCTCCCAGTGTCCTTGTTGTCAGTATTATTCAAGTGTACTTTTCTCAAAGTGATACAGATGATATTCTGTACTGTTTGAGAAATATTTCTCTATTGCAATTGGCCATTGTAGGTTAGTTTGTAAAGGATTATATTCCCTCACCAATGCAATGTATCTTGTAAATAAAAAACTCGTAATGAAAAAAATGGGAAACAATCAGACAAAAAATATCACATATTTAATAATGAACTCTAGGAAAACTTTAGTAGCCTATCTAGTGCAGTCATCAGGTCATAGCCTGCCAGCTAAAAACAATGACTGAAAGCAAACTAGGGCAAACAATCCCAAATAATTGCACACTATTATACTTTCCTGATATGGAATAGTCTTCAACATTTAAGTACTGTACCCTATCTATCATAAAGCACATCATGTTGTTGACTGACCACCTTGAACAACCAGTCCAAAGGGCTAAGTCTACTACATACAGATACTGAGACACAGCTGCACTGTGATGAATCTTGGTCTCACTTGTCAGCAGAGTTGTCTTCAAAGACTACAGGCTGAGCATACGTAGCAATATGTTGCAGGTAGAGCAGAACCAATATTTTTATAACCAAATTAAGGCTAAAGTTTTGGGTTTAAACTTTGGCTTGTGCCAACTGGAATGGCACAAAAGCCTTCTAATAAAGGTAACTGCTGACCTAAAGCATAGGCGTGGAAAAGTAGGGGTCAAAAAGACCATGCTTTCTAAATTTTGTGAACCTGACCAAGGCATCAAGCAGTTAAGATATTCTTCAATAACAGCAAAACATCGACCAAAAAAATTTCTCCCCAAAACATGGCTAAATATTAAAATTTAAGGACTAGAAAAATTTTTTTAAACTTTGGGCCCTTTTAAATTTTTTTCTGGCAACGCTAATGACTCAATGACTATGAAATCATTTCAAAACCTCCTAAACCACAGCTTAACATTATTATTACCACACATTTACGATACTTACACAGCAAGGCTTCGATACTATAACAGGGGTCTATTAGTGGGTATAATGACAACCACTAATCAATTACTTGCTTGCTCTCCGAACTTCTATTAACTCGGCAACATGATCCAGAGCTGATCATTCCGATTACCCACCTACCTGACTACAGTCTAACACAAGAACGAGTGATATTGCTTATTTAAGCAACCCAGGAGTCAGTATTCGGATTCAACTGCTTTCTCACAACGGAGGTCACATCCCTCATACCAAGTTACTCTGGACTTTGACATCCGTCACATTCGAAATATGACTCCGCCAGAAATCATCTAATTTAGTTCGATCCGATTTTAGGGATTGACTGAGCAAATGGCGATGTGATCGCGACTGTGCAAGATGCTAGTACTTGTATTAGCTTGAAGCATTTGATTGTTAGCGGTGCATAAACTACAAAGATGAGTTGGATTGTCATCAATCTGGACCCAAAAATAAGGACGAGTATAAAAAAAAGCAAAACTTTCGAAAACATTATTTTAAGTTTATTAATACCAATTATACTTGCCACATTTCACATGTATCAATCAAGTCAATTCGATTAATTATATTTTTTACTAGAAACAAATCTTTGACAGGAGTTCCTTGCCATTGAAATTACACAATACATCTCATAGTTCAGTGATAGTCTGGGTTTACTTTTACTCCCAACATGGGTTAGAACACAGGTTCCTGAACTTTTTGCTTCCGGAATCCTTTTTTGCGAATCTGCTGCTTCGCAGACTCCTTTTTGAAAATCCGCTTTTTTGCGGACCCCAATTATTTGTGGCATTACTTTTGTCACCCAATTCACTTCCAATAATAATAATTAAAATACGAATACAATAGAAGATGCTGCTGCCCTCCAAAAAAAGGTCAACACCTGTGCTACTGTCGCGATTGTGTCACTCGCGGTACGACTCATTGCCAGACTAGAGTTACTTTTCATAATTTCGCTGAAGTAAATTTCCGCGACTTTTTGCTAACCGGGACAAACATTGATTGATTGACCGACCGGGACGAAGCCACGGGCCCCAGTTTGGGAATCTGTGGGTTAGACTGTGCTTTCACAAAGACTTTTCCTGTCATCAGTTTGCTCAACCGATACAAGAAAGAAGACCAGCTGTTTGACAAAAGCACTGCAGGCCAGAAGACAAAAGAAATCGTTAACCAACAAGTGCAGAAGCGGAAAAAAGTTAGGCTACTTCCAACAAAATTTTTTATCCACCTGGCTTTAGCTTCATTTTCGTGAAACACATTATTTGGAATCTTTTTGAAAAGAGCATTGAGAGCCGAAACCTCATTTAACTGCTCATTCTTTTTTGCCATCAATGGATCAACTTAATTTGCCAATTGTTTGATCTTTTAGCTGGGTCTTGTTAAGGCACGCCGTTTGTTCCTCAAATTAATAGCCTACCACTTGGGCTATTAACAAATTCTAATGTGATTGTGTGAAACTATAGGAAGCTTGATTTGAGAATCTTAGCATGCTCTTTATTGATACTTTTTTACTGTTTAGCGGCAGATGCTCCAAAATATCCAAAATCTGGAGCTGAAAATTTTGCACTGAAACATTTCAATTATCTTGGCCAGCTCAGGAAAGAATGCGTGGTTTTTTGCACGAGTAAGAGTGGTTTTTTGAAGAGCTAGAGCACACTGTGGAGAAATGATACGACGATCAGCGACTCTTCTGATGAAAAAAATTTTCTAAACTTTATAGTGGTTGTTTTAGCGAAAGAATAAGAGGATGAAGTGGCTCCTAGAGATTGACCACACTTTCCAGTTGGCGACAAGATTCAATAAGATCCACAAAGTCTGTGTGGGTAGACTCAAATAGTTGGTATGAAGTTGTCGGCAAAACTCTTTAAGGCTTTTCTTCCTATCAATTTGGCTTTTGAAGAGACTTCTGATCTTTAGCACGATTATTTTAATATCAACGGTGACGCTCTATTTCTTTCTTTGCTGCGTTGTAAGCAAAAACAGCAGATTAAAATCAGATGGGCAGTTCGCTCTGTAAGGCGTTGATAAGCATTGTTTTGTCTACGTTTGTTAGATCCTTCAAAGCTCCCTGGGGTATTGTCGGCGCAAAACGATGTAAATTGATTTAGGCATAAACCATTTTTTTGAATGCTTGAGAGAATGAAGTCAAAGATTTTGTTATCTTCGATTTTTTCAAGCGCCTTGACGAACCGAAGTGATCCTATTTGAACAAGTCCGGATATGAATTTCAACTTCACTCTTCTCGTCTCACGGTAATTGTTGGCCCAACAATAAACCAGCAATTCATTTATTTACCACAGAATCCAAATAAAATAAACATTTGTGGGCTTTGAGAACAGATAAAGGGGAGCACAAAGCTCGAGATAGTGATTATGATGTTAAATTCCGGTTATCTTACTTCAATCAATGCAAAGAATCAAATACTATCAATTACTATTTCAAATTTAATGTATTAGCTAAAATATCTGATCATTTATAGAGAGCAGCTTTCAGTAAGCGTAATGAATATTTTATCAACGCTGACGTAGACTACAACATGGCTTTGTAACCTGTGTCTTCCTTTATATCTGTCGCAGTAGCGCTACCGGGGCTGTTATTCATAATGATTTTGGGCAGTTTCTACGAATTGGAGAGAGTGGCATTAATAATTTGTTTTCCGAGAAAGAATTAATTATAATCATAGGCGAAGGCAGAATTTATGATATGTTTTCCAATTACGATTCACTCTTGGTTATAGCAAATAAACTAAAAATGGTATCGACCCCCTTCCGTTGTGTTTAATTTATCAGAACTGCAAACTCACGGATATGACTCATAATGTTACAGACACATGAAAACACGAATGTCAATTAGGCGTATAGATCTATGCCATTTATTAATGAATGAAAATCACCCACTATTCACTTCGCTTGTAATTTCAAAATTTTCTCCTTACTATGCTCTATTTGTCAGTTTACGAAACACATTCGTTGGGATGTTTCACCTGGCATCGATCGCAGGTCTAAAAGACGCAAATGCGCACTAACTTTAGCGTTAAAGAACCTGAAAATAAGAGAAAATAGCTTGACTTTGTAGTGATTCGATGCATCAAACACAATTTAAAATTGGTGCAAACCAAATTTACACAGCATCAATTTTTAAGCGCATGGGGAAAGAACTCGAGTGATGACGCTTGCAGTTTGGGATCTGGCGGAAGTAAACTTTTTCAACGTCATAGTCGGGCAAGTTTGCTTTGAATGAATTTGATGTGCAGTTGTCGGTGCGAATAAATTGTTGGTGTTTGACAGTGTGATTTGTCCAAGTACCTTCGGCAGCTACAGTCCATAGATACGGTTGACTTATGAAAAAACTTTTCATTGATCTGTTCAACTTAGCCTTTCGAGCGCAGTTTTTTAACTTTTGGGTAGCATTAGACTAATTTCGCAACAGCAAATGTTTTTGTGAGCGAGGCATTTGCCTTTTAAACTTTGTTTGATGGATGTAAATTCCTTGTAATCATTACAAAAGCCGTTTCTGCCCTTGCTTATTTTATGCTTCGATTAACGTCACAACATTTATTTTTTAGTTTTTCAATGCTCCCAAAGCCGACTAAGCTGCAAGCTGTAGTCTAACTGTACGCCCTCCATTTTCAAGCCTATGTCAAATGCCTAGATACAGTAATCCCGCTTATTAAGCCCATCTCGGGACCGGACGATTTTGGGCTCATTGAACGGGTGGGCTTATCAAGGTATCTCTGTCCTTTCAATTAGTGGTAAAATCCTTGCTCCAGTCCAAACTAGAGTTGGAAATATGAAATTCCGGTTTGCAGAATTCAATGGAATTAGTGTCTTTTTTTTCTGTTACTTGAGTAGGTTTTTTTAGTGACGAGCTACTTCTCGAGTAGTTTCAATTTTAACTGCTTCTACTTTTACTTGAATAGATTTAGTAGGAAGTAACGCAACTTGAGAAGTAACAACTTTTACATTGGTAGATGCTAAAAATTTAACTTCTATTAAATTAAAGCATGGTATGTTAGCATCTCTTCTTCGTATGAAGGGGCATCTATTTACTATCGGGATCACATGTGGTGATATTAAAAAGAGATTAATAGGCATCTATTGCAATAGGTTGTATGACTTAGGGAAAGATTTGCAATGTCATTTAAGATTACGACCTAACAGTCCGCTTTTAGCCTGTAAATATTGGGATCGCTACTTACTATTTTTTCGTTACTGTAGGCGAATTAATGCAAACTAACGTGCATATTCCTTGGACCTTGCGTAAAAGCCGCCATGCAAAGTGCAAAGTAACCCGAAATAAAGCGCTCACAGTTAAGTTATAGCAATGGCGGGAGCCCCCATCAATAATATCGAAGTAAAGAATATCAAATCAGCTGGCTACTGCGATAGCCTTGCCCAATTGCAAATGAAATTGCTTCAGCATTTAGATCATATTTAGCTTGACCCCTACATTTTGTTTCAAACGATAAAAAAAGGACCATCTTTGTCCCTTTGTCTTTTTCTTGGGTGATCACCAAGTGTTCTGCTTGGAGTAGACTACATGTCAAAATTTGCAAACTACATTTTTCGATGAATCTTTTGAATATTTGATTGATAACGCCGAGGATCCGTGCTATTGAGAAAAAATCGCCATGATGTACTAAAGTACTTCCTTTTTCTAAAAATTGCAATTTTGTGAACTGCAGGCACCAAAGTTTTGAGCGTTTTTAACCGGTAGACTACATTTCATAAGCATTTAGAGACTTCAGTTTTTGATGGATCTTGTGGAAAACATCGACAGATATTGCCAAAGAACCATGCTTGTGAGGAAAAGTAGTCAAAATGTACCAAAGAACTAACTTTGGTTTAACAATTACCAGTTCGTTAGCTCTAGTAAGATAATTGTACATGGAAAAATGAAAGATAATATGTGGCAACCACGTTTTGACCAGCCATTATAAACTAATTCTTAGCCTCAAGTAATGGGAGTTACACATTGCTGGAAAGGAAATTGCTTAAGCTTTCAAAGAAAAGTAATTGTTAGTACTTTACTATAACGTTTTTTATTGAAGTTACCTGTTTTTACTGAGCTCACCACTTTTGGGAGGGGTAAAAAAATTACACCACAGATGTTAAAGTTCAGTTTTTTCAGTATAAAAACTAATAATAATTGTCCATACTATTCACTATTGGAATCGTTTTGAAATAACCTTTAATTTGTTGAAAAAAGTTTGAAAATCAGTTGAGGGATGAGGTCACAAATCAGTTTTTAAATAAACTAATTTTGCAAAAAGGTTACAATTTTTGAAAAGCTGTTGATTTTATGATCTGTGGTGGCCAAAGATTTGTGTCAATCGTACCAGACACATTATGACATCATAGAGCGTGCAAAGCAAGCAAGCAAGCAAGCAGTTTAAGCGTGCAAGCAAAATAGAGAAGAAAAATGCTTAAATAAAGAATTGCTCGTAGCATTGTCAAACAAGCAATAATTGTAAAATTGCTTTTATTCTATGCAGCTTATTAATATCTTTTGAAAGAACGTTTAGTCGTCTTTCTGCAATCAGTACTTTTTGAGATAGAACAAAAAACAGATTGTGCAATGAAGCGTTGATTGTGATGTCATTTTAGACCCCAAAGAAATGAAAGTTTTTGTAAAGTAATAAGTCGGAAGATGAATCCCTTTGAGCAAAAAGCGGTTGTCCTCTCTTAACTCTTTTGTTCCCGCGTGAATAGCGAAAAAAAATGTCCGTAAGGTGGCAGCGCGAAAAACTGTCATAATTTGTCATAATCAATCATAATTAATCATAATTATGTACCTCAAGTTTCTTTGTAAATCATTACTCAGCTGTTTACTTCTACATTTAGTGTTATATATCGTTGAAATCTACATTTCTTGAGGATTTCAAATAGAAAAAAAAACATTTTTTTTGAATATGCAAATTAACCCCCCAATTGGGGCTGAGTTGTCTTCGAAATTAAAGCAGTACCCTCACCTCAAAGATCACTACAGATTTTATTTTTTACCAATTTTTTTAGAAATGGTCGCAACATGATGCTAAGGAAATAAGCTTTCAAGGTACATCAGTCAAAACTTACCTAAAAGCCTAGGTTTTCTACAATTTGCAATTTTCTGAGACAAATGACCTTTTTTTTGACCGGTACCAACCGGTACAAAATTTTGGTAGTTAAATTCAGTACCTAAAATATGATCAGTCATTATCTGCTAGAGGTTAGCCTAAACCATGTAACATTATGTATTTTTGAACAGGGAATTTCTTCAAGATTCAGAAAACATCAAGTTTAAATAGAATATGCTGTCACTGACAATGAAGCAGAAGTTTTTTACACCCTTCCCATTTGTTGAGAAACAAGGGGAATACAGCAAACTTTGATTTAGAGAAGCCAAACTTCTGCTAGCTTTTAAACTTGTATTTCAGTCTTTGTCTCCTTGGAAACTTGATACAAAATGACGACTTTAGTGGTGAAATATTTGCAATTTATTTTATCTTTTTATAGGGTGTAGTTTTTCTAAAAATCATAATTTAGTGAAAGTAAGTCAAAAAATTTTGGGGGTTTTGAACTGACATGATGTACAGTGGGGGAAGGTCGGGACCCATGATCATAGCGACACCGATGAGCCACCCTCGTTTCTAGAAATTTAAATTGAATTACTGCCACCTATTGATAGATTCATAAAGTTTATGGTTGAGTAGTTACAGCGTGGAAGTTGTGAGTTATTGGCTATTGCATTTCAGAAATGACAGTGAGATGTGTGTTTTTGGCATATAAAAGTAAATATTTAGCTACACTTTTATGCGAATATTGTAAATGCAGTATTGATGATATAGATCGAGCAAAAGTTTCTTGTTAAGGTATAGTCACAAAGTTAAGGTTGCTACAAAACTTTAATGCAAGTCTAGTCAGCTTAAAGAAATAATTTCTTTAACATAAAATATGTTATGGTTTGGGACCCATGAGCCATCATGGCTGCTGGTGGCTCATGGGTCCCCATGCTAGGTTGAACTAAACTTACATGTAATAAAGCTTTATAAAAATTGTTTGGGCCAAAATCTGTGCTTAATATGATACTCACATGCTCCGGTTATGTGCAGAATCTTCTCACAGCCATGAATCATGGAAATTTCATGCTTTGATTATTCTGGTGGGCTACCGAAATTAGGTTTATATGTTATGTGGTCAAAGTCATATTTTTGTTTCAAATCGTCAATTTGCTACAGTAGGCTATATATAGCCTATTCTGTATTAATATTATTCTTCTTATTAGGTTTAAAAAATCGTAAAATTGATTAACTTTTAAACAATGCCAAGACAAAAAGTCCGAAAAACGAATCGTGCAAATTTCACTGCTGATGAAATGAAAAATGCTGTTGAGGATGTCTTGCGAAGAAAGTTGTCTGTTCGAGCATCAGCTAAAGCAAATGGTGTGGATAGAATGACTCTGACAAGATATGTAAAAGATACTAAAGCTAATGGAGAAACTTTTACACTAACTTCTTTTAAAAAGCATTTTGTCACAACCCAGGTAAGCTAGTATGTGTGTTGATCAGCTGATATGGTAGTCTATGATTAAGTAGACTATCGGTTTCTGGGCTTGTACTTTCACCATAATTGATAGACTAACCTGCAACAAACTAACAAACAATTAGTCTTATAATTTTTGAATTTTATCAATGTTCGAATTGCCCCTAGCTGACCGAAGTTACCAACTGGCTATCCACAATTACCCTATCTTAACCTACTATCAAAGTCAAGATTCTTTAGTTTTTAAAATGTAGCTTTAAAAAACTAAATAATTATTAATCACCTTTATGCCCCTGGCACTGCCCTTTCATAATAGCAAGTTAGTAGCAAATGTTTTAATCTTTATATCTAGCTCCTCAGTGGCTAAATATTGTTTTCATATGTTGATGTTTTTAGGTGTTTACTGCTCCTGAAGAAGATGCTCTGGCAAAATACATTTTAACTTGTTCTAAAATGTTTCATGGGCTTAGCAGAGATGCATGTCGACAACTTGCATTCGAATATGCTCAAGTTAACAATAAGAAATTTCCATCCAGTTGGAAGACCAATAGCAAAGCTGGAAAGGATTGGTTTTATGGCTTTTTAAGGCGACAGTCTTCGCTATCATTAAGATTGCCTGAAGCCACAAGTTTGGCTCGATCAATTGCCTTCAATAAATCAAATGTTCAACTTTTTTTTTACAACCTAAAAGAAGTATTGGAGAGGAATAGTTATCAATCTCATCAAATTTGGAACTTGGACGAAACCGGGATCACCACAGTTCAGCGACCCCCGAAAGTAATTGCGGAAAAAGGGGCAAAGCAAGTTGGGCAAATAACATCGTTTGAACGAGGCACTCTAGTCACAATGTGTTGCTGTGTTAATGCTGTTGGGCAGTCGATACCACCAGCTTATATTTTTCCGCGCGTTCATTACAAAGCTCATATGTTAAATGGAGCACCAAATGGAAGTTTGGGGCTTGCCTGCCAATCAGGTTGGATGACTGACGAGTTATTTGTCGATGTTTTTAAACATTTTTTGACATTTATGGAACCTTCTATTTCCAATCCTGCTCTGTTGGTTATGGATAACCACAAAAGTCATTTGTCGGCTGCAGTTGTTGACCTGGCACGTAATCACGGAGTTACAATCATAACCTTTCCACCGCACTGCAGCCACCGGTTGCAGCCATTGGATGTTTCAGTGTATGGCCCCTTCAAAACCTATTTTAACTGTGCTTGCCAAGAATGGATGCTTTCTAATGCGGGACAACCACTGACCATCTACAATCTTGCTTCGTTAAGTTCAGCAGCTTATTATCGTGCCTTTACACCCTCTAACATTACCAGTGGTTTCAAAAAAACTGGAATTGTTCCTCTTGATGAGAATATTTTCCCGGAAGATGTGTTTCTTTCTAGCATGGTTACGGATCAACCCAATTCGTCATTAGAAGATGAAAACCGAGCAACCTCACCTGCCCCCAACAATGATTTAGCTGTTTCAATAAATGATGTTCCTGGAACGAGTGGCACTACTGGCACAATTGTCACTCCTGAAGATGTGCGTCCCTACCCTAAGGCAGTGCGTCGAAAAAGAAACAGCAATCGGAAAAAGGTGAAGTCAACTATCATCACTGATTCGAGTGCAAAGTCGAGCAAGAGCCAACCACAAAAGAAAAATGCTGCCAAACAACCAGTAGAAAGCTCCTCTGAGCCGGAAAGTGAGCCTCCTGTTGAAAGTGATTCGGAAGTAGAACTCACTGACACGTCTGATGATGAGCATACTGATGTCACTGATGGTGCTATGAAGGAGGGGGCATTTGTGCTTGTTGTCTACGAGGGAAAAAGAAAAGTCCATTTCGTTGGGCAAATTTTGAAAGAAGAAGATGAAGACGGAGAATTAGAAATCAAATTCCTGCGAAAGCATCCAAAGGTTTACAACGGATTTATCGAATCTCCAGTGGAAGATATTCACTCAGTTCCTGCTGAAACTGTAAAATTGGTTCTTCCACAGCCTTTCAATTTGTCAGGATCTACCAGAAGAGCTATGGGCATAAAGAAATTTCATACAGACTTTTCTGCTTATGATATGTGATTGGCCTATCACGTTAGCGTACAACTTTGTTACAAAACTGTAAACTTTTTGTCTGGGTTGTTTTCTTTTTCCAATTTAACAGCTGCGCCTTTTCAAATGTTCGTTTTAAGGTTAAAAAACTTTTGTTTAACAAGTACTTGTGTACCTGAAACTAGTGGCTCATTGGACCCTACCTATAGGGACCGATGAGCCACTTATGCTGATATTTTAGTTTTTAAATATTTTAATTGTTCTGCGTTTTTCTTAAAAATGCCTTTTGTTGTATTAAAGCTTTTATTACAGGCAATGTTGTGTGCGAATTTCATGTTCTAGTTTTGTTCAAGGAGTTAATAATTTAACAAAAAAGAAAAGTGGATCATGGGTCCCGACCTTCCCCTACTGATTTTTGATCAGTAAATATCATATACCACTTAGTCTAAACTATTTAAAGTTATATATTGCTGGAAAGCAAATTACCTATGCTTTCAAATGAGACCGGTATTTAGCAACATATCATATTTTTTATGCACTAAATTTACTTTTATCTACTTATCATTCAAATTTGTTTGGGGGGGTTTTGAGACCTCTAAAAAATTTGGAAATTAAAAAAAGTAATATTTATTATTATCGCTTGAAATTTTGTCAAATGATGCCCCAAAAGAGTAGTTTTCAGACTGTGTTAATGATAAAGGGTTTGGTGTTGTGGTAAAGATGTAATCTGAATTTGATTTTAGTGTAGTTGGCACGTGCTGAGAATTTGGCCGATTTTGTCGTCTGCAAGTGGGTTCTTGGTAACCCTTTTTGGGTATAAAAATCCAAGAATTAGGGCACAAATTATACATCTTCCGATGCGTGAGGAAATAAGCGTGATGTTTTGAAAATTTTATGAAAATCGGATGAAAAGTAAAGTCACAAATCGATTTTTTAATAAACTAATTTTGTAACTCCATTTGAAAAATTTGAGGGAAACACTGAAAACACGAGATCATCAATCGATGATCGCGGGAGCGAAAGAGTTAAGTAATGCAAATTGAAAAAAATTCATCGTGACGTCACGAACCCCCTTATGACACTCACCAGGGGGTGGTGATCAATCGTGCCAAGTTTGATGCTTGTACCTCTAGCAGTTTCAGAGGAGTTAAAACAGACAGACAGACACATAGACAGAATTGCACTTCATAGTATAGATCAGTGTTTCTCAATCTTTTTCGTGCCGTGGTCCACTTCAGGTAGCCACTAATTTTTGCGGCCCACTTAAAAAAGATAACATTCAAGAACTTTCCATTCCTCCGTTGGTTATAACGTTGCAGAGAAGTTGATCTCCAAAAAAAAGGTTTTTGCCTCCTCAGGCAACAGGATTACGTCACGGTCAGCTATTTGCTATCACAAGATTCCGTTACTGACTGTTCATATGGTCCAGTATTTCTCAATCTCTTTAGGCATGTGACCCATTTTCAAAATACACAGAGGTCCGTGGTCCACCGGTTGAGAACCACTGGTATAGACAAACAGAGCACTTACATCTAGGCCATAGCCAGGATCTTAAAATCACAAGTTAAATTCCGAAATGGAGCGCAACAAGTCGTGAAATTACCCAACTTTTGTATTTATGAAAACAAACGATACTTTGGGGTCATTGTTTTCCTGCTTAATATATAAATTGCGTCGTTGGCTGCTCATTTGAAGAAATAGAAAGATCGGTAGCCTGGGAAAAAGGACTACATCAGTCCTACCTATAACGTTTTCGACTCGGACCTTTTTTGAAGTAAATGTGATTTTGGAACAGGAATTGGATGAGCACAAAACTTATTGACTTTTCATTGCATTTATCACAACTACCCACAGGGCAAAGCCGTCATAACCGGGTGAAATATAGCAAGCATTTCTCGTTTGTCGAGTGTAACGATATTACAACCAGATCAATTCGTTCTTTCGACAAATTTATTCTTCAAAATTGACGTTTCGCTCCCCTTAGTTACCGGGCAGCTTCTTCAGAAAACGGTAGATGTTACCAGTTTAACATATAAACTGTACAACATAAAAATATAAAGACAACCTGTATTACTAAACACTAAAAATTATTTACCAACTGGGTAAACTGGGTAGGCAATCACGTAATAATGAAAGCATTGTTACATCTCAGATACAGGAGTGGGCACATGTAAAAAATGTTGTAAAATACATAAGAGATTATTTGTCGGAGACAAACACATTATAAACAGCAGGAAAATTTGCACCCTCGTTACGATCAATTACATTACATGAAGAAGCCTTTTGATTTATCAAAAAACTTTCCGCAACGCGACGCCAGTACGTATGACTCTGACTTCAATATTTTGACATTATCCCAATCTATTCTATGATCGAAATCCATAACATGTTGATTCAGCGCTGACGTTTTAGTGTTAAAAGTCTTGACTGCCTCAGCATGTTCCCGTTTTCTGGTTTAAACACTACGTCCTGTTTCACCTACATAGACAGCATTGCAATTCGGGCAAGAAATTTGATACACCACGCTTTTGTTCAAAATTAATAACATATTTAGGTTTACGAAACAACGATGAAAACGTGTGATGTGGTTTTAAAGCCACTCCGATACCAACTTCAGTCAAAATTCGGCTAATAGGTTTGGAGACACCTTGCACTTAGGAAATCGAAGTGAACCGTTTCAGTTTTTCTGTTTTTCTGTTTTTCTGATATTATGATTTTGCAAGTACTTCTTAAAACTGCATTTGCTTCTCGGAAATTCGTTATTTTTTAAGGTTTGTTATTCGATGGAACTCTTCAATATTTTTTTCGTTATTTAATGTGATTCTGTTGGCTCTGGAGAATAATGTACGAGCCACACTAACCTTTTGATCAACAGGGCGATGAGAAGAATATTGAAGATACCTGCCCGTGCAAGGGTTTCCCTTGCAACAAGCATATACAGGAAACCAACACACACGGGCAGGTATATTCAATATTCTTCTCATCGCCCTGTTAATCAAAAGGTTAGTGTGGCTCGTACATTATTCTCCAGAGCCAACAGAATCACATTAAATAACGAAAAAAAGATTGAAGAGTTCCATCGAATAACAAACCTTAAAAAATAACGAATTTCCGAGAAGCAAATGCAGTTTTAAGAAGTACTTGCAAAATCATAATATCAGAAAAACAGAAAAACAGAAAAACTGAGGCGGTTCACTTCGATTCCCTGCGTGCAAGGTGTCTATTAAAAAAGTTTATTAAAAAAGTGTCTATTAAAAAACCTATTAAAAAAGTTTTATCTCAACAAAAAATCTGTTTTTTACGATATCTTGACAAGGGTTTACCTAAATTTAACCCAAATATCGCTTACTGCTGAAAAAATTCTGAGAAGACCTCTAAAAAAGATTTTTAGCGGGTTAATTTTCAATTATGTCTTCATACCGCAGTGCAATTTAATAACGGAGGTGGTAGTGAATCGTTTGTAGCGTCCACTTAGCTCTCGCTACACCTGGGATCAATTCCCTTGCGTAGTCTTACCAAAGATTTTAAAACTAGTATACATCGCTTCCCGGTCTGACGCTGCGCTCAAAAGAGATGGTGTGAAAAAAAAGCCGGAAAGTTTGCTTGAAATGCTCTTGGGTAAAGCACATAAAGCAATACCTTTACGTCTATGTGGCAGACAGATGTTGGGGACAATCAGTTGACCCGTCGCTGCGGCCCAGACTGACAAAAGACTTGCAAACTGTGCATGAGCTCATACGTATGAATGAATGAAAAACTTAGTTGATAATTTATCTTCCTCCATTATTTTAGAAATTTTTGTTACAGAAATGGGTTTGAGTTATCTTTAATTAGGTCAGAATTAATAATTATTTATACTTGCGTTTTTTGAGGGCATAAAAACAGAACATTGAAAGATTTGAACTCATGTCGATTTTAGGTCTTTTATCCCCGCATTCTCGCAGGTGCAGCCATGTTGGTTCAACACATATCTACCACTACGAACTCCTCGCTTTCAGACCAGACTTTGGGGTCATTCAAAATTATATTGCCGCAGATAAATGGGCGCTTTAAACCGCTAGATCGCGTTGTCGGAATTTGAAACATCATGATCGTAAAACCAGCAATGACCTGCAGTAACTTTCAGCTTATTGCAACTAAAAACAATAATCCTGTCATAAAAGGTTACAACTTGTGGTAGCGTTTGTTTCCGTGAAACTTTCCTTGCAACTTTATTGTTTCCGTGTTGTACTTCCAAACTTACTGATTGCACCCACAGGCGAGCTTAAGTCCATCATTTAATACAAAAAACCATGCCCACATATGTGACAGCTTTCCTATTTGTTTGACGTTGCATCCGACGTCATGGATCATATTGCCCAACTCTACTGAGCTGCAATCAAATTGACTGTACAAGATGAACGAGTACGAGGTTACTTTTTCACAAAACGGTAAGTATTTGTGCTTTGTTAAATATTGTTAGTTAAACCAATTGTATTCTGTTTTCTCCTGCGGTTTTGTTTTTGCTAAACATAAAATTTTGGGCTTCTGGAATAAAATAACAACAATAGCGTTAGTGTTGGTTTACCCCTTTTAGGTAATTAAAGATAGGCAATCGTTTAGCTTTAACTTTCATTTACGGAAAATATATTTCGACTATGTAATAGTCATCATCAGTTTCTCATTCAAATGGAATCCTTTTACATAATTGAAATATAGTTTCCGTAAATAAAAGTTAAAGTTGAACGATTGCCTATACAGTATTTAATTATCTAACAGATGTAGATACCGCCACTGGTGATCTTCAGCTATAATTGGTCAGTTTTCGATCGGTCAAAGCTTTTGACTAGATCTTTTTACACTTTAACCACCTTGGTAACGACGATGTTGGTTTACCCAATACGAAGCTAAAAGTAGTTCGTATTCAAAAATGGTTAATGCTTTTTCCTCGGCATGAAAATCAAAGTTTAATCGAATAACATTTAAAATGCTCTGGTAACTTGACGACAATTTGGCCGATCATGAAAAATTGCTATTTTCTTAAACTATTTTGTTTGAAGAGAAAGCAAGCGAATTATCTCAGGAAAGGGAAAAAATTTTTATTCTGGTAATTTTGTGATGACTATATTTTTATTTACTTTTAGAAAGAACTAAAAAATTAATTCAAAAACAGAGCTTTCAAAGATTGCGTTCTATCTCTACATAGGCCAAAGAAGTTAAACGTGCTTGTTTTATCTCGAATATATGAGGGCAGTTGAAAAGCAATTTTTAAGATTCAAAGAAACCCATGCTTTTTGCAACTGAAGTAAATTTTTTTTGCTAATGTCTTTTTAGTATACTGAGTTGTGTACTTTTAGTCCTAGAAGGGTGATTTAAAACTGCAACCAGCGACTGGGTTTATATGCTAAGAGACAAAAAGGAGCTGTTTGTTTGCTGGCGTTGCTCCCTGATCATCCTTGGGCAAGGGGCAGCACCTGATAGTCTTCCCTGTTAGGGTTACAACATGACAGTTTTTCTATATTTTAATGTATTTTGCGGTACCTTGTACATACTTTATATGCTTTTCTTTGTGTGTGTTTTTATTCGGCTGCTACCTTACAGGTGCAAAAGCTATGCCACTATTTTCAAATTTAAACCAAATTCTTTTCATGTGCATGTATAAACAAATATCGCTTTGCCATCGTTTTCTTTTTTTGTCCACTGTCGCCAAATTTTATTTTCTTTTTATGCTGATTTGGGCAAAAATAAAATGAATGATTTATTAACTGAGTTTCCATTGATTACTGAGTTTCCATTGACATCACACACTTCTATTGCATGTAATAACGAACAAGACCTCACGACGATTTTAATCAATACTTAGGTAAAAGAGCTGGCAATTGAAACATTTTTATAGTTTCACTGCAACATTTATTTGGTGAAAGATAAAAAAAATGAATTTGACTTAGTTTTCAAACTGCCGTTGGCTATTAACAAACCAGAAGGGTATTGCAAGTAAATATACTGCTTTCTAATCTTTTGTAGCCTCACTGTTTAAATTGCGTTGAATGAAGAGATCCAGGAAAACCAAGACCAACCAATATTTATGAACCCTATTATCCTAGTAACGTTAATTTCAGAAAAAAGCATCCAAAATCATGATTGGTTTGTTTTTTATTTGAAGAACTTTAAAAACTAATCCAAAAAATCATAAAGTTTCTTTATTAAACCATCAGCAACGGATTTGAATAGAAAGTGAGCCCAAGAGTCTACCAAATGCAAACCAAGCGCTTCTAGATCGTGGGACTTACCCAATCAAAATCTTTTTTGAAGGTGACAAAACTTTTTGTGCAGGTTTCATGACTTTTTATTTGAGATCCCGTAAGATCTGGTAAGAATCAGAAATGTGAAGAGAATTTTAGTGTTATTAGCTTGGGTTAACTTAAGTGATGACCTTCTGCCAGAAGCCATTAGAAATTCAATCAATATCAAGGATTTAATAAATCTTTTCAGGGAAAAAGGAAAATTGCCATCAATTTTTCTGCCTGTAGTACGTTCTTGTTTATTGCCAACCAGCCGCCATCATACTTTGTCATATTTGTCAACTAGCCGGCATTGCCCGTTAGGGGCCCTCTATCAGTAAAGTCCGGGTTTAGTATTTCGAATCAACCGGCTGGGCCGCCTTCACCCATCGAGCTCTCGTGTGAGCAATAGCGAAGAGTTAATGAATTTTATGCACTTTCGCAATTCGTGCACACGAAATTGAGATCATCATATTCTCTTAATTGTGAGTGGCAATGCTCACAAAGAATCTTGCCACAAATTATTATTGTTAATACTTGTGTGGGAGAAGGGATTGTACATTATCAAAACTGATTGTAGGGGCGAAAGGGTGGTTGCTTTCACAATTAAAAAATATATATATTTAACGGTAAACCTATTTTGCGATGTGATGCTGCCCTTTTCCTATTTGTATTTGTGGTAATAAGTTCCTAATTTGGTTGCGCTATTGGTTTTGTTTACTGTATAGTGACAAAAGCGGCTATTGTTCTCTCTATATTCAGTTTTACAAATTGTTATTGTTATGTTTTTATGTTGATTTTTTCTAAAACTTGGGATTTTATTACAATGCTGTAGAGCAGTGGTCGGCAACCTTTCACTAGCTGCGGGCCAAAACTAAAATCTGCAAGCTCTCAGCGGGCCGTATAAATTTACTATTAACATTGTTGTTAAAATTTGCGAATTTATGAAATTTTAATCAGAATAACTGCTGATTTTAACAGTTCATAACGGCAGCATAAAATACAACATACATTTATTGATACCGGCAGCAAAACGTTATTGTGATATTTGATGTTGTGTTTTATTTGAAAGTTTTTGAAGTTCAGGTGATAAGTTGATGAGAAAAGAAGCATAACATCTTGCAAATGTTTATCAGTAGGTTGTGCTCTCAACTTGGTCTTGGTTAGTTTCATTGTCTAAAATAATTGTTTCCACGCATAAGTGCTGCCGAAGATGGATGCCATTTTTTGGCATGTTTTACCAAGTTGGGATAACGTTTGGATTCAAGATATTTTTTACAAAAGTCAAACAATGATACATGCTCACACTGAAGCTTTGGTTTTATCTCGTTGCTACACTTCAGCTCAATTAGCTTCATTTGATATTTTTTTGGTACAGCGTTGACCTGTATATCAAATGGAGTACTAAACAATCTGATATCATTTTCGCAAGAACTAATGTCTCTAAAGCGAAATGAAAATTCAGTTCTGAAATGTCGTATCATGGATACAAATAAAGTAATGATCATAGGTTTGTTCTCCTGCAGTGTAGCAAAGTGAGCATAATTTGCATTTCCCAACTGAATTTTCCAAAGTCGTAGTTTTGTTTCGAATGCGCGTACTTAACTCCACATCTAATGTATCAATTGGAGCTTTCCCTAAAGCTGCCAATTCAGGTTGTCCAAATGCAAGATTAAATTGACCGAAAATGGCCAATTTGGAATCCATTCTTGATTGCGAAATTCGGTAGAATTTATGTTTTTTTCAAAAAAGTTTGCTATATTTTTCCTTAATATGTACACTCTTCGTAGCATTTCATCTCGACTAAGCCAACGTATATTGCAGAAATAAAGCAAATCTCGATACAAATCGCTGCTTGTAAAAAGCAGTTGGCGAAATTGACGATGATTCAACCCTCGGAACAAAATAAAGTTCACGCCTTTACCACTATGTCTATGACGCTCTTTAAAGTGAATTCCTTTGCACACAATGCTTCTTGATGAATGAGACACTGCAACTTTATAATGTCGTTATTAATTCTATGGTCTTCCACGTGGTTTCAAAGCAAAGACACGATACCAATATTTTTGTAATGATTGATGGGGGCACTACCAGTCGTTGTTGAAACCAGTTTTGAGAGATTCAAATTCATGGCTTTAAGGCATTGAAGTAATGCCTTCAGAATATCGGCTCCTGTATTAGTAACCATCATAAGAAGCAGTTGAAGAAAATTCTCAACAACATGAAACTCTCCGTTTATTCCACTAACAAATACTGCCTGCTGAGCCGTATCTGTGTTCTCATCTATCGCTATTGAGAAGAATTGTAGATCTTCAAAACAATCTTTCTGGTTATATTTTCCGTAGTCAAAAATCTCTCTAATTCGTCGGGTTATGTTTCTCGCTGAAAAACTGACATCAGAAAACAATTTTATTTTCTTCGAACATACAGTTTGAACAACAGCCATCATACATTTTTTCACAAAGTCGCCATCAGTAAACGGTCTTTTGTCTTTCGCTATTAATTTGCTACCTTGTAGCTAGCAAGAGTAATATTTTCCAATTCAATGGTTTGCCTTTGAAATACAGAAATCTGCTGTTTTAAGGTGGTTCTAAGTTGATCAAGTTTGTGTTTTTGCTTGACCCGTAAACTTGGAAAAATTAGTATGCCTTGTATCATAAAGGCGCTTTATGCTAAATTCCTTGTTTACAGAAACAGAAACATTGCAAATCAAACACGTGGATTTACCAAAATTGTTAGTAAAAAAGTATTGAAAGTAATACAACCGGCAAGCGATGCACCTTGAGCAGTTTGCTCAAAAAAGTATTTGTTCTCCCATTCTTTATTAAAAGCTCGACACTCAGCATCAACTTTTCTATGTTTTGTCAACATTGCCATATTGCTAAAAATTGATAAATATATGCTTATTGACTATTCTTAGCTAAACTTCTGTGATTGCGGTAAATATTAAATAAAGTTGCAATTAGAAATTAGGGCAAATCCTACATTTCAATCACAAAGCTGAAACGGCCAAGCACCTTTATGCAACCCTTCCTATAACTTCCACTCAATTCTCTCCTTGGGCGCACCAATACAGTACTACTAGAAATGAAATATACCAGCAAATTTGAAAGAAAGGTTGAACGCAAATGTAGCACAAATGTCGGGAATAAGAGTGTCGGCACCTTATTAATATCTCCTGAAAGAAAGTTTATTCGCCTTTCTGCAATCAGCACTTTTTGAGAAAGAGCAAAAACAGATTGTGCAATGAATTATTGATTGTGACGTCATTTTAAACCCCAAATAAATAAAAATTTTTGTAATGTGGTGAGTCGGAAGCTGATCTTTGAGCAAAAAGCGGTTGTCGTCCGTCAAGTAATGCAAATTAAAAAAAATTTTGATTATGGCGTCATGATAATGTCACAAACCCCCTTATGACACTCACCACGGGATGGTGATCAATCGCGTCATGTTTGATGCTTGTACCTTTAGCAGTTTCAGAGGAGCTAAAACAGACAGCCACGCAGAAAGACACACAGAGAGGCAGAATTGCGCTTTATATATTAGATGAAAACAAGGCCAGAATGATAATAACAAATATCGTATAATTCAGAAATCGTTATACATGAGTTGCTAGTTGCTAGCCAGCAATTTTCAAGGCAATCTCCTATCAAGAGGGATCTGCCTCCAGCATCAACGTACAATAGAAAAATTTGCTCAAAATGATCACCAGCATCATACGGTACCATACAGCAATCTATTACATCATGTCAATAACCCGCGACCGGTTTCGACCTTATTGGGTCTCATCAGGCGGGTGTAAAAAACACTCAATAATAAACATGCTAAAAAAAACAAATTTGCCATTGGGTGCAAAAAAATGCAATACAAAACAATATGATACAGCAATACCTATATCATGGGGGTCACACTCAAGGACACACACACATGACATGGACAACAAGTCACATCGGTAAGCCCTAATAGGGGTGCGGGATCATTGTCAAGACTTATCATTAATACATGAGTTGCTAGTTGCTAGCCAGCAATTTTCAAGGCAATCTCCTATCAAGAGGGATCTGCCTCCAGCATCAACGTACAATAGAAAAATTTGCTCAAAATGATCACCAGCATCATTGATAGGAGATTAATAGGAGATTTTGATAGAGACTCTTGATAGGAGATTGCCTTGAAAATTGCTGGCTAGCAACTAGCAACTCATGTATTAATGATAAGTCTTGACAATGATCCCGCACCCCTATTAGGGCTTACCGATGTGACTTGTTGTCCATGTCATGTGTGTGTGTCCTTGAGTGTGACCCCCATGATATAGGTATTGCTGTATCATATTGTTTTGTATTGCATTTTTTTGCACCCAATGGCAAATTTGTTTTTTTTAGCATGTTTATTATTGAGTGTTTTTTACACCCGCCTGATGAGACCCAATAAGGTCGAAACCGGTCGCGGGTTAACATGATATAATAGATTGCTGTATGGTACCGTATGATGCTGGTGATCATTTTGAGCCAATTTTTCTATTGTAATTCAGAAATCGGCAATTTTTTAACGCTCTGTGCAAGTTCACGACTTGTTGATGACTTTGAGAGCCCAAAATTTTGGTTTTGCGCTGTATGATCTAAATATTACATGGTATGATTACATATTAATGAACAGCAGAAATGGGAACAGTTACGTATTGCACGCTGAGAGGTTTTTTCGTGTTGCCGGTCACTTGTAATTGCGCGACGACAGTGTGGAAAATTTTTGGGTCTTTTATATAATGGCAACAGCAGCAAACTGCTAATACAGCGCCATCAACATTCCATTTTGCGCCGAAGCCGCAAGAAATGTTCATCTTCTTTACTTGGTAATTTCTCTACCATGATACTTAAAGCAACGTTTAATGATAAATAATTAAAAAAGTTTATGAATGTCAGGCAAATGAAAGGGTTTTATCCCCTCCCCTGTGTTGGGCAATGGCTGTATAATATACAGTGCGTATATTAATACATGATAACGGAGGAATGCCAACCGAGTTTTTCCGGCAAAATAAAAAAGAATATGAGCAGCCAGCGAACAAACAATTGGAGTAAGAGGAAGACCTATTGCATCAGAGGTGTTCAGCTTTGGTGTACAAAAAAGCCAAAAACGATAGACATCATCATTGAAAGAGTCGCTACGCAAGCAAGTCTAGGTTTGTGCGGCACATTATTCTTCCAAATGCATGGTGCCAACCTTAATCTATTCTATATTTTGGTGATCACACTACACGAAAAGAGAAATCGGGTAAAATGACACAGATTTTCCACCTCAGCACTTGGCGAAGACATTTTTTCTCGGAGATCACCATTTTCAAAGACGACTTTGACCTTCGACCAGCCACAATTAAAGTGTTGCGCCGCAGTATATACGCGCTGCACACAAAAAGAATATGAGTCAAAAGAGCGCGAATTGGCCGTCCATTTAATGCACATTCAAGATACGAGGCTCCGTTATTGTCTGTTGCGCACAACTTAACAAATCGTAACGCGCGGCAATATAAGAAACAAAGAAAATAATTTATCACTTTTTGTGTCATGAGTGATCAGGCATACCAGCAGTTGCCAACCCCTCTTATAATTCATTTTCTATAATAATAACACCCACAGTCGTATTTGCCAACTATCTGATTATCAAGGAGCAAAACAGCAGCAGTAGCACTAAAAATTTAACGTACGCACAAGTATAAGCATAGCCAGAAATGATTATTTTGTAAGGAAGAGAAATATTTTTCGGTTTTGTCGTTTCTCAATTCTGCTAGATGATCTTTTTCCTTGAAGATCGGTCTTTAATCATTCCATTTTAGTCACACTGGGACCTTTTTTGGAAATTAGTTTTTTGTGACCTTCAATTCTGTCAATTGATATTCCTTATATTCATCAAATAACCGTTTTTTTTGGGAGATCGACGTTTTGCTGGCGCTACATCTGAAAATACTTTCATTCCTCTCGGCAAGTATAGAAAACTTGAAAGCCATGCCCTTTTAGCTTTGTCTGTGGTGACAAGTGCCATAGGTGTTTCAGTGAAATTAGCCTTGGAGTACCACGCTTTAAATTAAGTACTGAGTGACTTGAATTTGAATCGAAGATTAAATTTTGGGTATACATTTAAGGTTTGAAGTCAACCAGCACAGAAGCATCAAAACAGATTCAACACCATAATTACGAAGAAGTAAAGATAGGTAATTGTTTTGATTATTTCAATTGCAATTTGTTTTTGTTTGCGGCAATTTTCATTGAAATAATTCGCTTTTTCACACAGTTATCTTGTAGTCAAGCTACAAGAACTGGTATTAAACAACTATACTATTGTTAAATAAGCACCTACATTGTTATGGCATTCTGCAATAAAATCAATGAGCGTGATGATGTGGCAGTTTAAGCGTCCGCTTCACGATAGACCTAGATGTAGAATTTTCTTTCTAATCGAGTTGCACATAGGATTTTAAATATGATAGTTTCAGATCTGCTGCATGACGCTCATAAATAGCTGTTATGTGGAAAATGAACTATGAAACCACACAAAATATACAAAGTTATGATTAAAACAGGATATTTTTAGTGTTGTACGTTCGCGCCATCAAATTAACGGCGTTAATGCTGGCAGCCAGCGACGGCAATCTTTCCACAAGTTAACGAAAATAGTAGCGGCGCAACTTTTTTTGGTAAATTTTAGTCCTAGCGCGAAGGGTTAAGTTTTTTCCAGAAATTAATTGATGAGTTTCTTTTTTGTTTTGTGTTTGTTTTTGTCGTTATTATAATTTTGGGATTCTCATCATGGGCTTTTTTAACCGCCTATTACGTAACAATTATTACCAGGACTCCAGCATAACGGAGCAGGCACACAGACCAACATTTTGAAATGTCTGTGTCATTGCAAAGCAACAATGTGCAATGGTGTAAACAAAACAAAGCTTAAAATTTTTTTCGATCTTGGGGTAAATTTGCACAGCTTAGAGTTTACGTTTACGGCGTCATTTTTGTGTGTTAGCGCCACTAATGACAACGTTAACGTTTTGAGCTAGAATCAATTTATTTTCTTTACACATACAACATTGGGAATGATCTGGCGCTGATACCAGTCGCGTTCATAGCGCCTAGCGAACCTGCTTTGTTATTTCGTGTTTTATTGAAAATAAATCTGATCTTTTGCAGCGCAAGAAAACTCGAGTCATTTGCCAAGCGAAGAGATATACGAAAATTTTTCGGTGATACAAAGTAAGTGGGGTGTTTCGGGAGCAGGCCTAAGACTTGTGAAAGGGAGGGATAGGGGCATCGATGGATTATTATTGTTTGACAATGACTTTTTAGGATGAGAAAATGACTTTTGTGGATCAGAAAATGACTTTTGTAGGGCGTACAGACATTTCATCACCTAACATTTATTCACCCGACTGTTAATTACGGACATTTAATCATTAGACGTTTAACACTAGGTTTACCGCGATTTTTTTACCCCTTCGCTTACCATTGAGTCGATTTCGACTCAACATTATAATTGATCTGTTAAGTGAGTTTCTATATGTTTTTTTTGACCAACAACAATCACTGAAAATGCAAATAATATGCAAAAATTGTATTTATTCTAAAATGATGTCAATAAAATACCGGATGATAATACAACCGTAATGTTTTACTGGGATGAAGCACACTGTTTGCATTTTACATACACAACTCTTGTGTTATTTTGTGAGCAGCTTCCGCAAGATGGACGATTGCAAGTCATGCACAATGTTACAGTCATATTCTTACAATTTGCTCCATGACAATGCCGACGCTTCCGAGTTGCAGTGTTGTTTGGTCTACATTGAGGGAGGTCACTGTCTGCGCTATTGTTTGCCATTCTGTTGATGAGTGTTTCCACAAGACAAAGAATAAATTTTCGTCGACTAATCTGTTTTCGTGTTGATTTTTTATAGAGTATCCAAGCGTTGATTGCAGCAATATCCAGCATATTTCCCCAAACACTCATAGGCCATCTTCGAGTTGCAGGTCGTGTGGTGTACAGACGCGCCATTTGGTCAAAGCAATCGACTCCAACTTTGTTTTTATTGTAGAACAGTACGATCTCTGGCTTTTTCTTTACCGTAGTTTGGTCCAAATCTGGTGATCGATGCATACTTGATAGCAAGCATACTGTTTTCTTTGATTTTGGCTGATACTTTACAAAGAGGCCTCCACTGTCGCTATTCCAAAAGAACTGACTTGAATGTAGACCTCCATTTTCTGCCTCTGTCATTTCTTTTGACAATTCTCTTCGATTTTTCCTCATTGTTCCTACAATGGAAATCTTTTCATTTGCAAGCCTTTTTGCTAACTGCAAGGAGGTGAAGAAGTTATCGCAAGTGATGTTGTATCCTTTTCCAGTTACATGTTGCGCTAACTTCATAACAACCGACTCAGCAAGAGGCACACCACCACGTTCATCTTTTTCTTGCGCTCCGAGATAAGGTATAATAGTGGAGACATACTTTGAATTTACGTCAACAATTACCCAAAACTTTATTCCATATTTGTCGGGTTTGTTGGGCATAAATGTAATAAAAGAGCGCCGTGACTTACAAGGCATAAGTTGTTCGTCGACAGTGAGAGAAAAATCACACACATATTTCCTTTGGCACAGTGAGGTAAACATTTCAAAGACTACTCTTATCGGTGCAAACTTGTCAATATCAGGTCCTCGCTTGTTTCTGTTTGGCTTATCATCAAATCGCATAAATTTCAAAATTTCGAGAAACAAATTGTGCCCCATTGTTTCGTAAAATATTGGAATGCCATAGCTTTTGCTCCACAAAAAAGCAACTGGATTGCCTTTTCCGTAGATTCCTCGTGCGTACTGTAGACCAATAAAAGCTTCAAGTTTCTGCAAATCCAACAAAAATGAAGTAGCACCTCTGCGTTGCGCTTCCTCGTTGGTGTACTTGACAATATTTCTCAGGATGCTTTCATGAATAAAATGCTTCCAAGCATCATAAGGGGTCACAATACTTCTTGCAATTGCTCTTGGAATACCGGAAGAGGGAGTAAAAATGTTATGTGCCCTGATTCTTCCAGTAACTGTCGATGAAAAACGTTCCCACAAAGCACCGTTTCTTCCTAACACCTGGTTAGATGACAATGTTATAGTTTGAGGTAGCATGAGATTATCTTGTTCACTGTCGCTCTCATCGTCACTATTGTCACTGCTTTCGGCATCTGATACAGCTAAATTTGAGCAGTCACCAGCAGTGTCTTCACCTAAACTATCTGCAAAATACATGTCGTCTTCATCTGAACAATCATCATCTGTGTCCCAAGACACAATTATATTCGCAGCTTCATCAGCAGTAGTTTGATCAGCCATATCAACTATTTTTAGTTATCAAATAAATTTTGCTAAAAAAAGCTTTCGTTCAATTTATCTTTTGGCTATCTTATCTGTAAAAGTGAAAGAAGCACTAAAACTAGTATGGTCATTAGGCAACTAATGAGTAATATAATTCATATATGTAGACCTATAGCCTAACAATTTTGCAAAAACCGCGACTATTTTGCGGATGATCTAACTGCTCGGGCAAATAATTCTCTCTAATACGCACATATCGAAGATGCTTTATATTCTGCACTAATAGCCTGATTTTTCTAAAACGGTTTGACGATTCTGCTCAACTGAGCTCAAATGGAAATTGAAAACACTAGGTACAGTTATAACAAAGTAGCTGGAAAGCTTCTGCACGTTACGGCGTTTAGAACAAATATCAACGAAACGAGGGCGATGACCTCAATATCATGTTGTGAAAACGAACCGGATCAATATGTGTAAATAAGATTATTATCTGGCAATAATTAGATCACCAGCTGGTAGCACTGTGTGCTTCCCGTCGAAATACATAACTATAAACGCCCAATCCAGGCTTTGAGTCGAAATCGACTCATTGATAATACATGGGGTGCCAATTTTGCGGGGGTCAAAGGTCGGCTTCCGGTCAACTTATAAAGTTAGAAAAACTAAATTTAGAAACTACGATAAATTAATGGAAAAGTCAAAGACTTTTAGAAATCTTTTTGCTATAATAAAGTGGGAATGCTACAATAAACAAACATGCCGAGTCGAAATCGACTCGGCGGTAATTTTAGTGTTAATCACTTAAAACTTTAATCACACAGACACTTGATCACGCGAAAAAGAAAAAAGTGATTATGACATTATTTATTTATGTGATAGGGTTAGAGTTAGGCCCACGTTAGGGCCTTACATATCCACGGGATAATCTGTGTGGTGATAAAATGTCTAAATGATGAAATCTCGTAGTGTTAATAGGCCTACGTGGTTAAATGTCTAGTGGTTTAATGACCGTGATTAACAGCCGCGTGATGAAAAGTCGCGTTATGAAGTGTGGGTAAACTCTTTTGTAGATCAGAAAATGCATTTTGGGATCAGAAAATGACTTTCGGGATTAGTGTTTGGTAGGAGCATTTTCGTTTATGTCATAATGGCTCGTCCCCACTAAAATTCCTCTGAGCTATCCCAACTTACAGGAAAAAAGTGAGAAGCACGATATGCGAGACTTGACTTAATTCGGAGGATCGTTCCGCCAAAAATGAGGCCATTCAGAAAGATTGTCGCCGACGACGTTTTTTGTTTGCACACTCATCAGAGAAGGGGATGTTTCACTTACTGCTTTTCCAAAATCGGACCATTATGTTATTATTGCTTCGAAAATCTGCAATTGTTACTACAATGGTTTGATGCAGTGATGGAAATCAAGGCCCAAGCTGAAAGTTTGAATCGGAGAGAAGGACGAACAATAAATTAAAATCTAAGAAATACGAAATTCTTACTATTTTTAGGAATGTTACCAACTGATAAAATACCTTTAGCTTTTCAAGCGATATATTCTTTCCAATTGTGAAGCCTTTGAATCTTGAAATAAATGATATGAGAAGTCAGGGAAAAAGGCTAAAGACATTTCCTTTTTGTCTCCCTCTCCCTTTTTCTACGCCCATGATGCAGTTAGGTTTTTGAAGGTATGGGTAGACAAACAAATAATCATCAAAAAAGGACTTTCAAAAATAAATTTTGTCAAAGACAGGACCAGTTTGACCGGAAAGTTACGTAGCTAATTCAAAGCAAGTATTGCGTTTGACTTCCTGCTTCGGTTGAAGCAGAAGACCGTTTTTTTTAATTGTATCGAAAACACTATCTTCAAACACTACTGTTCACTGTAGAGAGAGCAACCGATATTTTAAAGATTTTTGTTGTAGGAAACACTTCCAACTTTGGAAAATAATTTTTGTTTGAATATTTTTTGAATAAAGCTTTTTGGTTTTAAGACGATATTTTTCGACTATGGTGTGACACAATTTGATTTTGGGGAATTCGGGGTAACAATTTTCCATTGTCAATGGCACTTTTTGCAAAAATGACATTATAAGAAGTAGTAGTGGCAACGTCAGAGCGGTCTGAACACAGGTTGTTCCGTGCCAAACCAGCAAAACTGAATAACAAAGTTATGTATAACTCATCACATATCATCCATAAACGGAAGAGCTTTGAACTTGGTGAATATCTAATTTATGATTTTTGGATGAAAGTAGAGAAAGATTCTGGAACAACCTTACCAACTTATCAAGAGATAATTTTGTGATCCAAAATGTTTAAAAGATAATTTCTTTCTGGTTGCGCCCAGAAATTCTTTGATATTTAGCTTGTGTTTCTAGGATGTTGCCATATCTGCAGTAGTCATAACGTGAACAAAACAGAATTGCCTTTCTTTGTTTTAGAGTCACAAGAAAAAAGTAAATGCAACAAAGTAATCGTTGGGGTCGATAAAATCATAATTGGTTTGCTGTCCATTACCATATTTGGGGCAGCAGTTGCGACGCTTGCTGTGGTAAGTAGTGATGCATCACAGTTAGGATATGTAATTTTCCGGTTGTTAATAAAACCGGGAAACCGGGAAAATAAAATACAATCCCAAGACCTCGAAGAAAAATTGGAGACTTTAATCACAACACACGAGAAGCATAACACTTCAAATTAACTCGGCAAAAATAAACTAAAATTTGATTTGCTCTATTTTTTGGGAAACTGTGAAGAAATATCAGAGCATTGACAAATTTGTCGATTCACTACAAAAGGATATTGGTGATGAACAGGCTCGTAGCAGAAAATATATGCTTTTCTTCAACCGAGGTTAACGGTAGACGAATGCCCGTCCACACAAAGGAAGATTCTTGCTTTTTTCACGCGAATGCTAAAATGAAATTTTAAACAATATTTTTTATAATATAATGGTTATGCTGCTAATGATTGCTTGCTATTCGCGAAGCACCGGTAATTTTGTTGGTAACATCGGGATACTGGTTTCGATACCCCAGTCAGAGTGTAAAAGTCGATGATTATAATTATGATATCACACGCAGGAAATAAACAATGTGAAAAACATAAATAACGAACTAACAATAACAATAACGGAACAAAAAACGGCAATCACGGCACTGATGGAACTAGCAGAAAAGCAAAACCAAACGATCAAACAACTGAAGCATTCAATGGAGAATCGAAATCAAGCATTTAAAAGTTTGGTGCAACGACTAGATAACAACAATAAATCACTTGAAAATGTTGAAAAACAAGTGAAAGATATAACAGCTGGTGAGTGAAGATTTTAAAGAACCACAAAGCATAGATCTACGTTTAAAAGTAGAGAAACTGTGCTTATCAACTTAGCAAGCTTTTGTATAAGCCATTGAATTTTTTTTTTCGTATGAGCTGAGTCGATTGATCATCTCGACAACCAGATTATTACGTAACTTTATTACTTATGATTACAACGAATCGGCCTGGACCAGTTGGCTAGAATAACCTGTTAATGGTCATTGACATCATATATTGTCGGCACGTGTTGCATTCTACCGGCGACTGACATCATATGATATCAACGCGTGACTGTACCACAGCGGCGCCGACATCATATGATGACACACTGATTTTTAGTTTAATTAGCATTGCCCGTGACATTATATGATATCTAGTAGTAAAACATATGTCTGGCAGCCATCTAAAGCAGTTGCTAAGACAAAATGCATAAAGGTCAGAGCTGTAAGCACGTGCAATCAGTGTTGAGTAGTGACCGCTTGGAAGCGACACAGTCTAAACTGGTGACACTGTGAACGGCGCCGCTCGAGTGAGCGGTGACCGTTAACAGGATAAGCGAGAATTGACCCAGTGGTGTTATGTACCTTACGTTTCTTACGTCGAGTACGCGTTGTTATCTGGAGCTTAACTGTGTTTTTATTGAGCAGTTGCAAGCTGGCTAACTAGAGGTTGTAAATATTTTGTAACCTTCTTATTGACAGCACGACGGCTTTGCATGACAATTCTGGGTGAAATATTGGGTTATCACGCAACGTTAATAAGTTTTACACTTAGTTGCATATGAGCTTTTGCATTTGAAAATCATCAAAGGCTCAGGATTAGTTTCAATTCTTAAAACATTTCTGTATTTTAGCTTCTTTCTGAATAATTTTGCACAGGGCTCGTACGTCTTGATGGCGGATGGGTGACTCCGTTGAACGGATTTCAATACAAATACTACGGCAACAGGTACACCACAACGTGGTCTCGTGCACGCTCAATCTGCCAGAATGTAGGTGGTGACGTGGCAAGTTATGGAATGCAGAGTTTTGTAATCAGAACGTGAGTGATAGATGAATATGTTTAACGCACTACAGCGTAGTGAGAAATGTGGGATGCAGATCATGATAAAAACAGTGTGATGGTAAAGTGAGCCAGGGTGCATAAAGTTTCCGAGAATCTTAACGATTTGTTTAATAACAGTTTTGTCATACTTTGTATCAGAAAGTTTGCACTCGAAGTGGAGCGCCAATTGCCTTAAGCAGCTACCGGATCGGATTCGCGGCATGCCTTGCACCACAATCCGTTCCACAAAGCGGAGCGGAGGAAGTTATTGTAAAATGCATTACCCAAAGGCATGACAACGCATTCATTGCGAGTATCAAGCACTGGCCGTTTAATCATAGGCGTCATTGAGTTAGCGCTTTAGTTCATATTTTTCTTGTTGCCCATGTTTATTGTTGCAGATTCGTGATCGACGAGCTTTCGATTACTTCTGGCTTTTGGATTGGGCTCAATCATCAATACAATGAATGGCGATGGGATACCAACGTAATAACCCACCGTAGATCGTTTCCTGGCATCAATGCAACCAACTTTTTTGCTCCTGGTCGACCTAACTCTTCTCGTGATGAATGTGTTGTTATTTGGACTTCGAATTTGTTGTCTTATGACGTCAGTTGTTGGAGCCGATACGGAGTATTGTGTGAGAAGCAATACAGTTAGCTTCTAACGGATCAATTTAATCGATGAATGAAATCAAAACTCATGCGGTTGAGAGAGACGTTTACTCGATATACGAAACAAATTGAAAAATGCCATCCCAAAGTTGATATTTTTTTGAAGTAAAACGTGATTAATTTCGGAATGGGGTTGAACTTCGAAAGAAAGGTCCTCACTCTATTTTTCAATAATTTCCAAAAGTATTTAACCCCCCATGATGCAAGTTTGTTAAGCTTCGGAGTTTTGCTCTCCCTCTCTTTCTTTCTATTTTTGGCAACTTCTATGAATACTGTTTCTTAACCATGCAGGTTTGCAGAGCGCCACAAACTGTAGCTGAGACATGATTGAGCATTCCATTGTTCGTATCGAAATATTTATTGAATACCCTTGTTGTAGCCTATTTGTTGAAAAATTTAAATCTAAAAAAGATTTAAAAAATAATCAACTCCTAATAAATCAATTTTGGATGACTTATTCATTCTTCACGATCTAATCATATAGTTTAAAACCCTCCTATGTTATTTGTTTGTTTGTTTATTTGTTTATGATTATCAAAAGAGTAAATAAATTCGACGCAAAGTAAAATACAACTTTGCTTTAATAATTAGCCTAGCAATGATGTCTAATGGGAGAATTGCCTTTCCATGGGAACAAAAACGCCTTGCCAATTTTACATATTGCTGAAGAATTACACGCAGAAAAAATTGAAAGGGCCAAGACACGGCAAGTTACTTGCTAGAGTAACATCATTATTATTTGGCTCCGTGCAAGCCCGAAATTGGGAGATGGCTATGCTTAGCGCCCTCCATAATGACACCGCCTACCCCTGGCTATGCCTCGGAATATAAATATAATGTTGATTTGCACCACTGAGTTACTTTGCAGATCTATAAAACATAGTTTTGCTGCGTGTTTCAATCAATCGAGATTACTAAAGGACAAGAGGAGAAGTTGATGCGTTTGATCACTACATTACTTGTTATGGAGCGCTTATTTTAAGTAAAATGACCATTGTAATATCACTTTAAATATCGCGGAATTTGGATTGGAATCGTCCGCTGCTTTTTACCAAAGTAGCGAGTAGCGATAGCCCACAACAATTTTAAGTTAGTAGCGGTTGCATCGCTACCTTTGAAGTAGCGGATATCCATCTCTCCGGTTTTCAAGTTTCGACATTTTGCTCAAATTTTAGGGAATTTAAAAAAGATGGGGCCGTATTTAAAAATAAATTATCATAAATCATCCAGAAATCTGGCGTGAAATACTCGTTGATGCCAAAAAATGATTAACCACATATTTTCAAACGAAACTGAAAAGATGATATTTGAAATTTCAAAATATGACCGATAACTGTTGGGTTCTTTCAATTGCTCTTCTTTGTTTTGTTGCGTTAGTGCCTTATAGAACTTTGTTTTGAAGCTAATTTGAATGATTTTGTCTGTCACGTTTTGATGAGTAAAAGATATATGGAAGGTGACTGTTTTTTTTACACATTTTGATTGCTTCTCATTGATATCGATAAGTTAGAATATACAGAGCCAACTGATAATTTGATACAACAAAAATATTTATTCAGGGTTTGGTAAATCTTTTTGAAGGTTACCCCAAAATTATTTTAAGAGATGTGTAATTGCCTCATAAATGTTTGAGCGACAAAAAAGATTGTTCCCAATTCATATTTTCGATTCAATTTGAAGGCGAAGACCATGTTTTTTGGAGATCGACGTATATGAAGTCAGTGTTTTTATGTTCTCGACCACTGTTTTGGAGCCATCCTCACTTTTGTTGTTGTTTCCTCTTCCTCATACTTTTTGTAAAAAACGAATCATAGTTTATGCAATCACACTTTCTTTGCGACTACTACCAGTCTTGATTAATAGAGCAAGATGATTACCTCTACGGGCACAGTGAGTTAGGCCTCCATTTACTATAACTTTTTGATACCGTTTTCACAAATGATTTGTGACGTTTTAACAAATGATTTGTGTTTTCACAAATGATTTGTGACGCTTTACCGTAAAATCATTTGTGAAAACGGTATCAAAAAGTTATAGTAAATGGAGGCCTAACTCACTGTGCCCGTAGAGGTAATCATCTTGCTCTATTAATCAAGACTGGTAGTAGTCGCAAAGAAAGTGTGATTGCATAAACTATGATTCGTTTTTTACAAAAAGTATGAGGAAGAGGAAACAACAACAAAAGTGAGGATGGCTCCAAAACAGTGGTCGAGAACATAAAAACACTGACTTTATATACGTCGATCTCCAAAAAACATGGTCTTCGCCTTCAAATTGAATCGAAAATATGAATTGGGAATAATCTTTTTTGTCGCTCAAACATTTATGAGGCAATTACACATCTCTTAAAATAATTTTGGCAGAACTTTTACTTTATATTAAGCATAGCTGATGGCATGCCCTGCCGGGATAAAATCACATCATGAATGGGAGAATCATTTTTGCTCTTTTGTTTGATAAAAGTTGGATAGAGCTACCGTCATCAAAGCTGAAAAGTTGGGGAAAAGCAAGGTCCCCTATGGGATTTCTGGGTACGCCTTAAGCAAGGGAACGGGAATTAAAGCAGTATCCAGCAGTAACTTAGGAAAGTCTGATGAGAAATCAAAAGAAAACAACACCATGAGAGAAGTCGCAAGATATTTCTGCTATTTTGCTTGAAAATAACTTGATGTGGCAGAAATATCTTTCATGTTTTCAAACTGAAGATAACGCGAGACTCTCTTTGTCCACTTGGCTACAAATGTAAGCAATGAACAGAACACATACACATAGGCCAAAGCCAGAATCTTAAAATCACAAGTTTAATTACGAAATAGAGTTCACCAAGTCGTGAAATTACAAATTACCCGACTTAAATATTTTTGAAAACAGCCGGTTGTTTGGCGTCGTTGTTTTTTTGCTTAACTGAAATTGCATCGTTGATTGCCCATTTGAAGGAATAGAAAGATCGGTATCATGGGAAAAAGGATTATATTGATCCTTCCTATAAGGTTTTTGACTCGGACCTTTTTTGAAGTAAATTTGATTTCGGAACAGGAATTGGATGTGCAGAAAAATTATTGACTTTTCATTGCAGTAAAGCTTTTGTTATCGACCATTTTATTGTACTCCTTTGAAAAGAATAAGTGAAAACTCTATCGTTTTCGTTTAGCTCTTTTCAGAAGTTATCGCTAGAAAGAAGTCTGGTGTTGATGGCGAGATATTTATAGCGATTGAAGTTGGTGAAAATGTCGGAACGTTCTGATTGGTAGACAACCAGACGTTTCGTCGAGTCCAAATCAATGATGTAATTTTAGTGTGTAGACGAATTCTTTCTGGCGACAAAGCTCTAGTTTAAGCATTCTGAATAAAGTTGCTTCCAAGGTTAATAAATCAAAAAGTATCCTTCCTTTAGCCAAAATAGAAAACTGGCAGTCATCGTAGTAAGAGGCGCATTTTTCATTATTGAGGAGGTGTTGTCCTGTTGCCGAAGTAATGGTAAGATTGGATTGAAATAAGTCACGATCTGGTTGAGTTTGGTTTCTTATTGCTTTTGCTATGAGCTTTTTTATTCTATCCTGCAGTATTTGAGACGTGCAGCCTACGTACCGACAATCACAGCGGCACACGTACTGATAAACGACCATACTTTGTTGCTTGGGTCCGCAACGGTCTGCAAAGATGTCGTGCCTACGAAGCAACAAAGTATGGTCGTTTATCAGTACGTGTGCCGCTGTGATTGTCGGTACGTAGGCTGCACGTCTCAAATACTGCAGGATAGAATAAAAAAGCTCATAGCAAAAGCAATAAGAAACCAAACTCAACCAGATCGTGACTTATTTCAATCCAATCTTCCAATTACTTCGGCAACAGGACAACACCTCCTCAATAATGAAAAATGCGCCTCTTACTACGATGACTGCCAGTTTTCTATTTTGGCTAAAGGAAGGATACTTTTTGATTTATTAACCTTGGAAGCAACTTTATTCAGAATGCTTAAACTAGAGCTTTGTCGCCAGAAAGAATTCGTCTACACACTAAAATTACATCATTGATTTGGACTCGACGAAACGTCTGGTTGTCTACCAATCAGAACGTTCCGACATTTTCACCAACTTCAATCACTATAAATATCTCGCCATCAACACCAGACTTCTTTCTAGCGATAACTTCTGAAAAGAGCTAAACGAAAACGATAGAGTTTTCACTTATTCTTTTCAAAAGAGTACAATAAAATGGTCGATAACAAAAGCTTTTCTGAAATTTTGTGCTACTTCTCATCTTTTCAACTTTTCATTGCATTTTCCATAACTACTTACAGGGTAAAGCCGGCATAACCGGCTGAACCGATGTTTTTATCCGCGACGCTACCGATGGGGCGGAGCCAGAGATTGGTGACGTAATGAATTTACGCATATGAGCTCATTCTTTATTTGTTTGTTATCAGTTGGATTAGGCCATCAAGTGAAATGCTCGGTCATACACATGATAGGCCATTTATGGATAAACGTATAAATGGCAGATGATTTGATGGTTCCTGGTTTTTCGGCTGGTTCCTTGTCAGACACAATTTACTGTATGATCAGGAAATTGACTTTTCTTGATCATTTTTTCATTTGTTGGTCAACACAAGGTAATCGGCCAATTCAAGTGTCGGCAATTTTTCTGTAGCTGCAGGCTAACAGTCCACTCAGCAAGGACTCAGCAGGCCGAAGTACACTACCACCACACGATGTATGCGTCGCACACTTTGTCTTTTTCCAGCCTATTGTTAAATCATTTTACCAGCAATACAAAACGAAGATTTATTAGTTTTGTGATGTAAATTTTCAAAGTGTAAATTCATACCGCAACAATGAAGAACAGCTTTTTTTGACCGCACAAGTTGTTTCATAAATAAGCTCAATTTATTAAGTTCAATTCAATAACAGGCCAACAACGATTAAGCGATTGGCCATATGAGTTAGTTCGAGGGCCAGATGATTCTGCTTCGAGGGCCGGATCCGGCCCGCAGGCCGTAGGTTTCCGACCCCGGACTAATAGGTCGCGCCACGTCTTTCCTCCTCTGTTTGACTTTTAAAACAAAGGAGAACGCTTCGATTGATCCGCATTTGCCAGAGTAACCTATTAAAAATTTCACCTCAACAAGAATTTTACTTTTAATGACATCTTGAAAAGGGTTTATCTTAATTTAACCCAAATATCGTTTACTGCTGAAAAAGTTTTGAGAGGCCCTGAAAAAGGTTTTACTGGGTTAATTTTCAATTATGTCTTCACATTGTAGAACAATCTAATAACCGGCATGGTAGTGAAGCGTTTGTAGCGTCCACTTAGCTATCGCTACACCTGGGATTATTCCCTTGCGTAGTCTTATCAAAGATTTTAAAACTAGTTTTTTAGCTTCCCGGTCTGACGCTGCGCTCAAAAGAGATGTTGAATCAAATAAACCGGAAAGTTTGCTTGACGTGCTCTTGGGTAGGGCAGACAAAGGAATACCTTTACGTCTATGTGGCAAACAGATGGTGGGGACAATCAGTTGACCCGTCGCTGCGGCCCAGACTGACAAAAGACTTGCAAACTGTGCATGAGCTCATACGTATGAATGAATGAAAAACTTGGTTGATAACTTCCGTCTCTTTTTTCTCTACTTTAAAAATTTTTGTTACTCGAATGCGCTTGAATTACTTTTTACTAAAGCAAAATTAATAATTGTGTATTCTTGGCTTTTTCAAGGGCATAAAAACAGAGCATTGTAAGATTTGAGCCCGTGTCGATTTTAGGTCTTTTATTCCCGCATTCTCGCAGGTGCAGCCATGTTGTTTCAACGCATATCTACCACTACGAACTCCTCGCTTTCAAACCAGACTTTGGGGTCATTCAAAATTATATTGCCGCAGATAAATGGGCGCTTCAAACCCCTAGATCGCGTTGTCGGAATTTGAAACATCATGATCGTAAAACCAGCAATGACCTGCAGTAACTTTCAGCTTATTGCAACTACTGTAAAAACAATAATCCTGTCATAAAAGGTTACAACTTGTGGTAGCGTTTGTTTCCGTGTAACTTTCCTTGCAATTTTATTGTTTCCGTGTTGTACTTCTAAACTTACTGATTGCACGCACAGGCGAGCTTAAGTCCATCATTTAATACAAAAAACCATGCCCATATATGTGACAGCTTTCCTATTTGTTTGACGTTGCATCCGACGTCATGGATAATATTGCACTACTCTACTGAGCTGCAATCAAATTGACTGTACAAGATGAACGAGTACGAGGTTACTTTTTCACAAAACGGTAAGTATTTGTGCTTTGTTAAATATTGTTAGTTAAACCAGTTGTATTCTGTTTTTTCCTGCGGTTTTGTTTTTGCTAAACATAAAATTTTGGGCTTCTGGAATAAAATAACAACAATAGCGTTAGTATTGGTTTACCCCTTTTAGGTAATTAAAGATAGGCAATCGTTTAGCTTTAACTTTCATTTACGGAAAATATATTTCGACTATGTAATAGTCATCATCAGTTTCTCATTCAAATGGAATCCTTTTACATAATTGAAATATAGTTTCCGTAAATAAAAGTTAAAGTTGAACGATTGCCTATACAGTATTTAATTATCTAACAGATGTAGATACCGCCACTGGTGATCTTCAGCTATAATTGGTTAGCTTTCGGTCGGTCAAAGCTTTTGACTAGATCTTTTTACACTTTAACCACCTTGGTAACGACGATGTTGGTTTACCCAATACGAAGCTAAAAGTAGCTCGTATTCAAAAATGGTTAATGCTTTTTCCTCGGCATGAAAATCAAAGTTTAATCCAATAACATTTAAAATACTCTGGTAGTTTGACGACAATTTGGCCGATCATGAAAAATTGCTATTTTCTTAAACTATTTTGTTTGAAGAGAAAGCAAGCGAATTATCTCAGAAAAGGGAAAAAATTTTATTCTGGTAATTTTGTGATGACTATATTTTTATTTACTTTTAGAAAGAACTAAAAAATTAATTCAAAAACAGAGCTTTTAAAGATTGCGTTCTATCTCTACATAGGCCAAAGAAGATAAACGTGCTTGTTTTATCTCGAATATATGAGGGCAGTTGAAAAGCAATTCTTAAGATTCAAAGAAACCCATGCTTTTTGCAACTGAAGTAAATTTTTTTTGCTAATGTCTTTTAGTATACTGAGTTGTGTACTTTTAGTCCTAGAAGGGTGATTTAAAACTGCAACCAGCGACTAGGTTTATATGCTAAGAGACAAAAAGGAGCTGTTTCTTTGTTGGCGTTGCTCCCTGATCATTCTTGGGCAAGGGGCAGCACCTGATAGTCTCCCCTGTTAGGGTTACAACATAACAGTTTTTCTATATTTTAATGTATTTTGCGGTACCTTGTACATACTTTATATGCTTTTCTTCGTGTGTGTTTTTATTCGGCTGCTATCTTACAGGTGCAAAAGCTATGCCACTATTTTCAAATTTAAACCAAATTCTTTTCATGTGCATGTATAAACAAATATCGCTTTGCCATCGTTTTCTTTTTTTGTCCACTGTCGCCAAATTTTATTTTCTTTTTATGCTGCTTTGGGCAAAAATAAAATCAATGATTGATTAATTGAGTTTCCATTGATTACTGAGTTTCCATTGACATCACACACTTCTATTGCATGTAATAACGAACAAGACCTCACGACGATTTTAATCAACACTTAGGTAAAAGAGCTGGCAATTGAAACATTTTTATAGTTTCACTGCAACATTTGTTTGGTGAAAGATAAAAAAAATGAATTTGACTTAGTTTTCAAACTGCCGTTGGCTATTAACAAACCGGTAGGGTATTGCAAGTAAATATACTGCTTTCTAATCTTTTGTAGCCTTGCTGTTTAAATTGCGTTGAATGAAGAGATCCAGGAAAACCAGGACCCACCAATATTTATGAACCCTATTATCCTAGTAACGTTAATTTCAGAAAAAAGCATCCAAAATCATGATTGGTTTGTTTTTTATTTGAGGAACTTTAAAAACTAATCCAAAAAATCATAAAGTTTCTTTATTAAACCATCAGCAACGGATTTGAATAGAAAGTGAGCCTAAGAGTCTACCAATTGCAAACCAAGCGCTTCTAGATCGTGGGACTTACCCAATCAAAATCTTTTTTGAAGGTGACAAAACTTTTTGTGCAGGTTTCATGACTTTTTATTTGAGATCCCGTAAGATCTGGTAAGAATCGGAAATGTTAAGAGAATTTTAGTGTTATTAGCTTGGGTTAACTTAAGTGATGACCTTCTTCCAGAAGCCATTAGAAATTCAATCAATATCAAGGATTTAATAAATCTTTTCAGGGAAAAAGGAAAATTGCCATCAATTTTTCTGCCTGTAGTACGTTCTTGTTTATTGCCAACCAGCCGCCATCATACTTTGTCATATTTGTCAACTAGCCGGCATTGCCCGTTAGGGGCCCTCTATCAGTAATGTCCGGATTTAGTATTTCGAATCAACCGGTTGGGCCGCCTTCACCCATCGAGCTCTCGTGTGAGCAATAGCGAAGAGTTAATGAATTTTATGCACTTTCGCAATTCGTGCACACGAAATTGAGATCATCATATTCTCTTAATTGTGAGTGGCAATGCTCACAAAGAATCTTGCCACAAATTATTATTGTTAATACTTGTGTGGGAGAAGGGATTGTACATTATCAAAACTGATTGTAGGGGCGAAAGGGTGGTTGCTTTCACAATTAAAAAATATATATATTTAACGGTAAACCTATTTTGCGATGTGGTGCTGCCCTTTTCCTATTTGTATTTGTGGTATTAAGTTCCTAATTTGGTTGCGCTATTGGTTTTGTTTACTGTATAGCGACAAAAGCGGCTATTGTTCTCTCTATATTCAGTTTTACAAATTGTTATTGTTATGTTTTTATGTTGATTTTTTCTTAAACTTGGGATTTTATTACAATGCTGTAGAGCAGTGGTCGGCAATCTTTCACTGGCTGCGGGCCAAAACTAAAATCTGCAAGGTCTCAGCGGGCTGTATAAATTTACTATTAACATTGTTGTTAAAATTTGCGAATTTATGAAATTTTAATCAGAATAACTGCTGATTTTAACAGTTCATAACGGCAACATAAAATACAACATACATTTATTGATACCGGCAGCAAAACGTTATTGTGATATTTGATGTTGTGTTTTATTTGAAAGTTTTTGAAGTTCAGGTGATAAGTTGATGAGAAAAGAAGCATGACATCTTGCAAATGTTTATCAGTAGGTTGTGCTCTCAACTTGGTCTTGGTTAGTTTCATTGTCTAAAATAATTGTTTCCACGCATAAGTGCTGCCGAAGATGGATGCCATTTTTTGGCATGTTTTACCAAGTTGGGATAACGTTTGGATTCAAGATATTTTTTACAAAAGTCAAACAATGATACATGCTCACACTGAAGCTTTGGTTTTATCTCGTTGCTACACTACAGCGCAATTAGCTTTGTTTGATATTTTTTTGGTAAAGCGTTGACCTGTATATCAAATGGAGTACTAAACAATCTGATATCATTTTCGCGAGAACTAATGTCTCTAAAGCGAAATGAAAATTCAGTTCTGAAATGTCGTATCATGGATACAAATAAAGTAATGATCATAGGTTTGTTCTCCTGCAGTGTAGCAAAGTGAGCATAATTTGCATTTCCCAACTGAATTTTCCAAAGTCGTAGTTTTGTTTCGAATGCGCGTACTTAACTCCACATCTAATGTATCAATTGGAGCTTTTCCTGAAGCTTCCAATTCTGGTTGTCCAAATGCAAGATTAAATTGACCGAAAATGGCAAATTAGGAACCCATTCTTGATTGCGAAATTCGGTAGAATTTATGTTTGTTTTCAAAAAAGTTTGCTATTTTTTTCTTGATATGTGCACTCTTCGTAGCATTTCATCTCGACTAAGCCAACGTATATTGCAGAAATAAAGCAAATCTCGATACAAATCTCTGTTTGTAAAAGTAGTTGGCGAAATTGACGATGGTTCAACCCTTAGAACAAAATAAAGTTCACGCCTTTACCACTATGTCTATGACGCTCTTTAAAGTGAATTCCTTTGCACACAATGCTTCCTGATGAACGAGACACTGCAACTTTATAATGTCGTTATTAATTCTATGGTCTTCCACGTGGTTTCAAAGCAAAGACACGATACCAATATTTTTGTAATGATTGATGGGGGCACTACCAGTCATTGTTGAAACAGTTTTGAGAGATTCAAATTCATGGCTTCAAGGCACTGAAGTAATGCCTTCAGAATATCGGCTCCTGTATTAGTAACCATCATAAGAAGCAGTTGAAGAAAATTCTCAACAACATGAAACTCTCCGTTTATTCCACTAACAAATGCTGCCAGCTGAGCCGTATCTGTGTTCTCATCTATCGCTATTGAGAAGAATTGTAGATCTTCAAAACAATCTTTCTGGTTATATTTTACGTTGTCAAAAATCTCTCTAATTCGTCGGGTTATGGTTCTCGCTGAAAAACTGACATCAGAAAACAATTTTATTTTCTTCGAACATACAGTTTCAACAACAGCCATCATACATTTTTTCACAAAGTCGCCATCAGTAAACGGTCTTTTGTCTTTCGCTATTAATTGTGCTACCTTGTAGCTAGCAAGAGTAATATTTTCCAATTCAATGGTTTGCCTTTGAAATACAGAAATCTGCTGTTTTAAGGTGGTTCTAAGTTGATCAAGTTTGTTTTTTTGCTTGACCCGTAAACTTGAAAAAATTAGTATGCCTTGTATCATAAAGGCGCTTTATGCTAAATTCCTTGTTTACAGAAACAGAAACATTGCAAATCAAACACGTGGATTTACCAAATTGTTAGTAAAAAAGTATTGAAAGTAATATAACCGGCAAGCGATGCACCTTGAGCAGTTTGCTCAAAAAAGTATTTGTTCTCCCATTCTTTATTAAAAGCTCGACACTCAGCATCAACTTTTCTATGTTTTGTCAACGTTGCCATATTGCTAAAAATTGATAAATATGTGCTTATTGACTATTCTTAGCTAAACTTCTGTGATTGCGGTAGATATTAAATAAAGTTGCAATTAGAAATTAGGGTAAATCCTACATTTCAATCACAAAGCTGAAACGGCCAAGCATCTTTATGCAACCCTTCCTATAACTTCCACTCAATTCTCTCCTTGGGCGCACCAATACAGTACTACTAGAAATGAAATATACCAGCAAATTTGAAAGAAAGGTTGAACGCAAATGTAGCACAAATTGCTGTCAGTTATCAGTTACGCAAACAGTGCGTCATGGAATTGGATTACTTAAGCGTCGTAAGGTGTTAAGACTCAAGGACTAGTACACAAGAAAGTAGTTGAATGCGACTTTGGCCTAAAAAAGCTTAGGAACGTAGAGCAGAGTTACTTGCATTTGCCATTATCACGTTTGCACAACCTAATACAGTTGGAAAACATTTATAGTGAATCAAAGCTTTACGCCAGCGATTTCTGTTAAGATAGTTTCTCATAAGTTTACAGTGCCAGATAATTGCAAGAGCAGGTCAATAAAATAAAATACACTACCACCAGGCGGGCCGTATCATTACTAAAATTTGTAAAAGGGCTGCCGGCCGGATGATTTTGTTAGGCTGGCCGGATCCGCCCGCGGGCCCTAGGTTGCCGACCCCTGCTGTAGAGTATAGACATAAATACCATAACAGGCAGCATATCAGTATAATAGATATCCTTGCTTTACAATATATACGACGGCGTTACCCAAAGAGCCCCCGTCAGTAACGTCGGGAATAAGAGTGTGGGCACCTTATTAATATCTCCTGAAAGAAAGTTTATTCGCCTTTCTGCAATCAGCACTTTTTGAGAAAGAACAAAAACAGATTGTGCAATGAATTATGGATTGTGGCGTCATTTTAGACCCCAAATAAATGAAAATTTTTGTAATGAGGTGAGTCGGAAGCTGATCTTTGTTTGAGCAAAAAGCGGTTGTCGTCCGTCAAGTAATGCAAATTAAAAAAAATTTTGATTATGGCGTCATGATAATGTCACAAACCCCCTTATGACACGCACCACGGGATGGAAATCAATCGCGTCATGTTTGATGCTTGTACCTTTAGCAGTTTCAGAGGAGCTAAAACAGACAGCCACGCAGAAAGACACACAGAGAGGCAGAATTGCGCTTTATATATTGGATGAAAACAGGGCCAGAATGATAATAACAAATATCGTATAATTCAGAAATCGGTAATTTTTAAACGCTCTGTGCAAGTTCACGACTTGTTGATGACTTTGAGAGCCCAAAATTTTGGTTTTGCACTGTATGATCTAAATATTACATGGTATGATTACATATTAATGAACAGCAGAAATGGGAACAGTTACGTATTGCACGCGGAGAGGTTTTTTCGTGTTGTCGGTCACTTGTAATTACGCGACGACAGTGTGGAAAATTTTTGGGTCTTTTTTATAATGGCAACAGCAGCAAACTGCTAATACAGCGCCATCAACATTCCGTTTTGCGCCGAAGCCGCAAGAAATGTTCATCATCTTTACTTGGTAATTTCTCTACCATGATACTTAAAGCAACGTTTAATGATAAATAATTAAAAAAGTTTATGAATGTCAGGCAAATGAAAGGGTTTTATCCCCTCCCCTGTGTTGGGCAATGGCTGTAAAATATACAGTGCGTATATTGATACATGATTACGGAGGAATGCCAACCGAGTTTTTCCGGCAAAATAAAAAAGAATATGAGCAGCCAGCGAACAAACAATTGGAGTAAGAGGAAGACCTATTGCATCAGAGGTGTTCAGCTTTGGTGTACAAAAAAGCCAAAAGCGATAGACATCATCATTGAAAGAGTCGCTACGCAAGCAAGTCTAGGTTTATGCGGCACATTATTTGTCCAAATGCATGGTGCCAACCTTAATCTCTTCTATATTTTCGTGATCACACTACACGAAAAGAGAAATCGGGTGAAATGACACAGATTTTCCACCTCAGCACTTGGCGAAGACGTTTTTTCTCGGAGATCATCATTTTCAAAGACGACTTTGACCTTCGACCAGCCACAACTAAAGTGTTGCGCCGCAGTATATACGCCCTGCACACGAAAAGAATATGAGTCAAAAGAGCGCGAATTGGTTATCCATTTAATGCACATTCAAGATACGAGGCTCCGTTATTGTCTGTTGCGCACAACTTAACAAATCGTAACGCGCGGCAATATAAGAAACAAAGAAAACAATTTATCACTTTTTGTGTCATGAGTGATCAGGCATACCAGCAGTTGCCAACCCCTCTTATAATTCATTTTCTATAAAGATAGCACCCACACTCGTATTTCTCAACTTATCTGATTATCAAGGAGCAAAACAGCAGCAATAGCACTAAAAATTTAACATAGGCACAAGTATAAGCATAGCCAGAAATGATAATTTGTGAGGAAGGGAAATATTTTTCGGTTTTGTCGTTTCTCAATTCTGCTAGATGATCTTTTTCCTTGAAGATCGGTCTTTAATCATTCCATTTTAGTCACACTGGGACCTTTTTTGGAAATTAGTTTTTTGTGACCTTCAATTCTGTCAATTGGTATTCCTTATATTCATCAAATAACCGTTTTTTTTGGGAAATCGACGTTATGCTGGCGCTACATCTGAAAATACTTTCATTCCTCTCTGGAGGTATAGAAAACTTGAAAGCCATGCCCTTTTAGCTTTGTCTGTGGTGACAAGTGCCATAGGTGTTTCAGTGAAATTAGCCTTGGAGTGCAACCCTTGAAATTAAGTACTGAGTGACTTGAATTTGAATCGAAGATTAGATTTTGGGTATACATTTAAGGTTTGAAGTCAACCAGCACAGAAGCATCAAAACAAATTCAACACCATAATTACGAAGAAGTAAAGACAGGTAATGGTTTTGATTATTTCAATTGCAATTTGTTTTTGTTTGCGATTGGAATTGGATTTTTGAATTGCGATTTTTGCAATTTGTTTTTGTTTGCGATTGAGATTGGAATTTTGAATTGCGATTGGAATTTTGATTGGAATAGTTCGCTTTTTCACACTGTTATCTTGTAGTCAAGCTACAAGAACTGTTATTAAACAACTATACTATCGTTTAATAAGCACTTAGATTGTCATGGCATTCTGCAATAAAACCAATGAGCGTGATGATGTTGCAGTTTAAGCGTCCGCTTCACGATAGACCTAGATGTAGAATTTTCTTTCTAATCGAGTTGCACATAGGATTTTAAATGTGATATTTACAGATCTGCTGCATGACGCTCATGAATAGCTGTGATGTGGAAAATGAACTATGAAACCACACAAAATTTACAAAGTTATGATTAAAACAGGATATTTTTGGTGTTGTACGTTCGCGCCGTCAAATTAACGGCGTTAATGCTGGCAGCCAGCGACGGCAATTTTTCCACAAGTTAACGAAAATAGTAGCGGCGCAACTTATTTTGGTAAATTTTAGTCCTAGCGCGAAGCGTTAAGTTTTTTCCAGAAATTAATTGATTGAATTTCTTTTTTGTTTTGTGTTTGTTTTTGTTGTTGTTATTATAATTTTGGGATTCTCATCACCGGCTTTTAACCGCTTGTTACATAACAATTATTACCTGGACTCCAGCATAACGAAGCATCCACACAGACCAACATTTTGAAATGCCTGTGCCATTGCAAAGCAACAATGTGCAATGGTGTTAACAAAACAAAGCTTAAAATTTTTTTTCGACCTTGGAGTAAATTTGCACAGCTTAGAGTTTACGTTTACGGCGTCATTTTTGTGTGTTAGCGCCACTGATGACAACGTTAACGTTTTGAGCAATATACATTAGACTGACAGAATCAATTTATTTTCTTTACACATACAACATTGGGAATGATCTGGCGCTAATACCAGTCGCGTTCATAGCGCCTAGCGAACCTGCTTTGTTATTTCGTGTTTTATTGAAAATAAATCTGATCTTTTGCAGCGCAAGAAAACTCGAGTCATTTGCCAAGCGAAGGAATATACGAAAATTTTTCGGTGATACAAAGTAAGTGGGGTGTTTCAGGAGCAGGCCTAAGACTTGTGAAAGGGAGGGATAGGGACATTGATGGATTATTGTTGTTTGACAATGACTTTTTAGGATGAGAAAATGACTTTTGTGGATCAGAAAATGACTTTTGTAGGGCGTACAAACATTTCATCACCTAACATTTATTCACCCGACTGTTAATTACGGACATTTAATCATTAGACGTTTAATCACTTAAAACTTTAATCACACAGACACTTGATCACGCGAAAAAGAAAAAAAGTGATTATGACATTATTTATTTATGTGATAGGGTTAGAGTTAGGCCCACGTTAGGGCCTTACATATCCACGGGATAATCTGTGTGGTGATAAATTGTCTAAATGATGAAATCTCGTAGTGTTAATAGGCCTACGTGGTTAAATGTCTAGTGGTTTAATGACCGTGATTAACAGCCGCGTGATGAAAAGTCGCGTGATGAAGTGTGGGTAAACTCTTTTGTAGATCAGAAAATGCATTTTGGGATCAGAAAATGACTTTCGGGATTAGTGTTTGGTAGGAGCATTTTCGTTTATGTCATAATGGCTCGTCCCCGCTAAAATTCCTCTGAGCTACCCCAACTTACTGGGAAAAAAGTGAGAAGCACGATATGCGAGACTTGACTTAATTCGGAGGATCGTTCCGCCAAAAATGAGGCCATTCAGAAAGATTGTCGCCGACGACGTTTTTTGTTTGCACACTCATCAGAGAAGGGGATGTTTCACCTACTGCTTTTCCGAAATCGGACCATTATGTTATTGCTTCGAAAATCTGCAATTGTTACTACAATGGTTTGATGCAGTGATGGAAATCAAGGTCCAAGCTGAAAGTTTGAATCGGAGAGAAGGACGAACAATAAATTAAAATCCAAGAAATACAAAATTCTTACTATTTTTAGGAAGGCTACCAACTGATATAATATCTTTAGCTTTTCAAGCGATATATTCTTTCCAATTGTGAAGCCTTTGAATCTTGAAATAAATGATATGAGAAGTCAAGGAAAGGGGCTAAAGACATTTCCTTTTTGTCGCCCTTTCCCTTTTTCTACGCCCATGATGCAGTTAGGTTTTTGAAGGTATGGGTAGACAAACAAATAATCATCAAAAAAAGACTTTTAAACACAAATCTCGTCAAAGAAGGGACCAGTTTGACCGGAAAGTTACGTAGCTAATTCAAAGCAAGTATTGCGTTTGACTTCCTGCTTCGGTTGAAGCAGAAGACCGTTTTTATTAATTTACTGTAGAGAGAGCAACCGATATTTTAAAGATTTTTGTTGTAGGAACACTTCTAACTTTGGAAAATAATTTTTGTTTGAATATTTTTTGAATGAAGTATTTTGGTTTGAGGACGACATTTTTTGACTATGGTGTGACACAATTTGATTTTGGGAAATTCCGGGAAACAATTTTCCATTATCAATGGCACTTTTGGATATTAAAAACTCCACTGGCTTAGAAGCACTGCTTGTAGTAAAACGATGCGTAGCAAGTAGTAGTGGCAACGTCAAAGCGGTCTGAACACGGGTTGTTCCGTGCCAAACCAGCAAAACTGAATAACTCATCATATATCATCCATAAATGGAAGAGCTTTAAACTTGGTGAATATCTAATTTATGATTTTTGGATGACAGGTGAGAAAGATTCCAAAAAAACCTTACTAACTTATCAAGAGATAAATTTGTGATCCAAAATGTTTAAAAGATAATTTCTTTCTGGTTGTACCCATTGATTTCTTCGATATTTAGCTTGTGTTTCTAGGATGTTGCCATATCTGCAGTAGTCATAACGTGAACAAAACAGAATTGCCTTTCTTTGTTTTAGAGTCACAAGAAAAAAGTAAATGCAACAAAGTAATCGCTGGGGTTGATAAACTGATAATTGGTTTGCTGTCCATTACCATATTTGGGGCAGCAGTTGCGACGCTTGCTGTGGTAAGTAGTGATGCATCACAGTTAGGATAGGTAGTTTTCCGGTTGTTTATAAAACCAGGAAAATAAAATACAATCCCAAGACCCCGAAGAAAAACTGGAGACTTTAATCACAACACAAAAGAAGCATAACACTTCAAATTAACTCGGCAAAAATAAACTAAAGTTTGATTTGCTCTATTTTTTGGGGAAACTGTGAAAAAAATATCAGAGCATTGACGAATTCGTCGGTTCACTATAAAAGAATATTGGTGATGAACAGGCTCGTAGTAGAAAATGTATGTTTTGCTTCAACCGAGGTTAACGGTAAACGAATGCCCGTCCACACAAAGGAAGAAGATTCTTGCTTTTTTCACGCGAATGCTAAAATGAAATTTTAAACAATAATTTTTATAATATAATGGTTATGCTGCTAATGATTGCTTGCTATTCGCGAAGCACCGGTAATTTTGTTGGTAACATCGGGATACTGGTTTCGATACCCCAGTCAGAGTGTAAAAGTCGATAGTTATAACTATAATATCACACGCAGGAAATAAACAATGTGAAAAACATAAATAACGAACTAACAATAACAATAACGGAACAAAAAACGGCAATCACGGCACTGAAACAATACCAGAAAAAACAGAAAAAAGAAGCAGAAAAACAATACCAAACGATCATACAATTAAAGCAGTCAGCAGAAAAACAAAACCAAACGATCAAACAACTGAAGCATTCAATGGAGAATCGAAATCAAGCATTTGAAAGTTTGGTGCAACGACTAGATAACAACAATAAATCACTTGAAAATGTTGAAAAACAAGTGAAAGATATAACAGCTGGTGAGTGAAGATTTTGAAGAACTACAAAGCGTAGATCTACGTTTATAAGTAGAGAAACTGTGCTTATCAACTTAGCAAGCTTTCGTATATGCCATTGAATGTTTTTTCATATCAGCTGAGTTGATTAATCATCTCGACAACCAGAATATTACGTAACTCTATTACTTATGATTACAACGAATCGGCCTTGATCAGTTGGCTAGAATAAACAAGAATTGACCCAGTGGTGTTATCTACCTTACGTTTTTTACGTGGAGCACGCGTTATTATCTGGAGCTTAACTGTGTATTTGTTGAGCAGTTGCAAGCCGGCTAACTAGAGGTTGTAAATATTTTGTAACCTTCTTATTGACCGCACGGCGGCTTTGCTTGACAATTCTGAGTGAAATATTGGGGTATCACGCAACGTTAATAAGTTTCACACTTAACTTCATGTGGGCTTTTGCATTTGAAAATCATCAAAGGCTCAGGATTAGTTTCAACTCTTAAAACACTTCTACGTTTTAGCTTGTTTCTGAATAATTTTGCTCAGGGTTCGTACGTCTTGATGGCGGATGGGTGACTCCGTTGAACGGTTTTCAATACAAATACTACAGCAACTGGTACACCACAACGTGGTCTCGAGCACGCTCAATCTGCCAAAATCTAGGTGGTGACGTGGCAAGTTATGGAATGCAGAGCTTTGCAATCAGAAGGTGCGTAATGGATGGATATGTTTGAAGCACTACAGAGTAGTGAGAATAGTGGGATGCAGATCATGACAAAAACAGTGTGATGGTAAAGTGAGCCAGGGTGCATAAAGTTTTCGAGAATCTTAACGATTTGTTTAATAACAGCTTTGTCATACTTTGTATCAGAATGTTTGCACTCGAAGTAGAGCGCCAATTGCCTCAAACAGCTTTCGGATCGGCTTCGCAGCATGCATTGCACCACAATCCGCTCCACAAAGCGGAGGAAATTATTGTAAAATGCATTACCCGAAGGCATGACAACGCATTCATTGCGAGTATCAAGCACTGGCCGTTTAATCATAGGCGTCATTGAGTTGGCGCTTTAGTCTTTTTTTTCCATGTTGCCCATGTTTATTGTTGCAGATTCGTGATCGACGAGCTTTCTATCACTTATAACTTCTGGATTGGGCTCAATCATCAATACAATGAATGGCGATGGGATACCAACGTAATAACCCACAATAGATCGTTTCCTGGCATCAATGCAACCAACTTTTTTGCTCCTGGTCGACCAAACTCTTCTCGTAATGAATGTGTTGTTGTTTCGACTTGGAATTGGTTGTCTTATGACGTCAGTTGTTGGAGCCGATACGGAGTATTGTGTGAGAAGCAATACAGTTAGCTTCTAACGCATCAATTTAATCGATGAATGAAATCAAAACTCATGCGGTTGAGAAAGACGTTTACTCGATATACGAAACAAATTGAAAAATGCCATCCCAAAGTTGATATTTTTTTGAAGTAAAACTTGATTAATTTCGGAATGGGGTTGAACTTCGAAAGAAAGGTCCTCACTCCATTTTTCAATAATTTCCAAAAGTATTTAACCCCCCATGATGCAAGTTTGTTAAGCTTCGGAGTTTTGCTCTCCCCTCTCTTTCTTTCTATTTTTGGCAACTTCTATGAATACTGTTTCTTAACCATGCGGGTTTGCAGAGCTCCACAAACTGTAGCTGAGACATGATTGAGCATTCTATTGTTCGTATCGGAATATTTATTGAATACCCTTGTTGTAGCCTACTTGTTGAAAAATTTAAATCTAAAAAAGATTTAAAAAAAAATCAACTCCTAATGAATCAATTTTGGATGACTTATTCATTCTTCACGATCTAATCATATAGTTTAAAACCCTCCTATTTTATTTGTTTGTTTGTTTGTTTGTTTATGATTATCAAAAGAGTAAATAAATTCGACGCAAAGTAAAATACAACTTTGCTTCAATAATTAGCCTAGCAATGATGTCTAATGGGAGAATTGCCTTTCCATGGGAACAAAAACGCCTTGCCAATTCTTACATATTGCTGAAGAATTACACGCAGAAAAAATTGAAAGGGCCAAGACACGGCAAATTACTTGCTAGAGTAACATCATCATTATTTGGCTCCGTGCAAGCCCGAAATTGGGAGATGGCTGTGCTTAGCGCCCTCCATGATGACACCGCCTACCTCTTGCTATGCCTCGAAATATAAATATAATGTTGATTCGAACCACTGAGTTACTTTGCAGTTCTATAAAACATAGTTTTGCTGCGTGTTTCAATTAATCGAGATTACTAAAGGACAAGAGGAGAAGTTGGTGCGTTTGATCACTACAGTTTAATCACTACCTTTGATCACTACACTACTTGTTATGGAGCGTTTATTTTAAGTAAAATGACCATTGTAATATCACTTTAAGTATTGCCGAATTTGGACTTAAAAAAGCGTCCGCTGCTTTTTACCAACGCAGCGAGTAGCGATAGCGCACAACTGTTTTAAGTTAGTAGCGGTTGCATCGCTACCTTTGAAGTAGCGAATGCCCATCTCTCCGGTTTTCAAGTTTCGACATTTTGCTCAAACTTTAGGGAATTTAAAAAAGATGGGGCCGTATTTAAAAATAAATTATCATAAATCATCCAGAAATCTGGCGTGAAATACTCGTTGATGCCAAAAAATGATTAACCACATATTTTCAAACGAAACTGAAAAGATGATATTTGAAATTTCAAAATATGACCGATAACTGTTGGGTTCTTTCAATTGCTCTTCTTTGTTTTGTTGCGTTAGTGCCTTATAGAACTTTGTTTTGAAGCTAATTTGAATGATTCTGTCTGTCACGTTTTGATGAGTAAAAGATCTATGGAAGGTGACTGTTTTTTTTACACATTTTGATTGCTTCTCATTGATATCGATAAGTTAGAATATACAGAGCCAACTGATAATTTGATACAACAAAAATATTTATTCAGGGTTTGGTAAATCTTTTTGAAGGTTACCCCAAAATTATTTTAAGAGATGTGTAATTGCCTCATAAATGTTTGAGCGACAAAAAAGATTATTCCCAATTCATATTTTCGATTCAATTTGAAGGCGAAGACCATGTTTTTTGGAGATCGACGTATATAAAGTCAGTGTTTTTATGTTCTCGACCACTGTTTTGGAGCCATCCTCACTTTTGTTGTTGTTTCCTCTTCCTCATACTTTTTGTAAAAAACGAATCATAGTTTATGCAATCACACTTTCTTTGCGACTACTACCAGTCTTGATTAATAGAGCAAGATGATTACCTCTACGGGCACAGTGAGTTAGGCCTCCATTTACTATAACTTTTTGATACCGTTTTTACAAATGATTTGTGACGTTTTCACAAATGATTTGTGTTTTCACAAATGATTTGTGACGGTTTACCGTAAAATCATTTGTGAAAACGGTATCAAAAAGTTATAGTAAATGGAGGCCTAACTCACTGTGCCCGTAGAGGTAATCATCTTGCTCTATTAATCAAGACTGGTAGTAGTCGCAAAGAAAGTGTGATTGCATAAACTATGATTCGTTTTTTACAAAAAGTATGAGGAAGAGGAAACAACAACAAAAGTGAGGATGGCTCCAAAACAGTGGTCGAGAACATAAAAACACTGACTTCATATACGTCGATCTCCAAAAAACATGGTCTTCGCCTTCAAATTGAATCGAAAATATGAATTGGGAATAATCTTTTTTGTCGCTCAAACATTTATGAGGCAATTACACATCTCTTAAAATAATTTTGGCAGAACTTTTACTTTATATTAAGCATAGCTGATGGCATGCCCTGCCGGGATAAAATCACATCATGAATGGGAGAATCATTTTTGCTCTTTTGTTTGATAAAAGTTGGATAGAGCTACCGTCATCAAAGCTGAAAAGTTGGGGAAAAGCAAGGTCCCCTATGGGATTTCTGGGTACGCCTTAAGCAAGGGAACGGGAATTAAAGCAGTATCCAGCAGTAACTTAGGAAAGTCTGAGGAGAAATCAAAAGAAAACAACACCATGGGAGAAGTCGCAAGATATTTCTGCTATTTTGCTTGAAAATAACTTTATGTGGCAGAAATATCTTTCATGTTTTCAAACTGAAGATAACGCGAGACTCTCTTTGTCCACTTGGCTACAAATGTAAGCGATGAACAGAGCACATACACATAGGCCAAAGCCAGAATCTTAAAATCACAAGTTTAATTACGAAATAGAGTTCACCAAGTCGTGAAATTACAAATTACCCGACTTAAATATTTTTGAAAACAGCCGGTTGTTTGGCGTCGTTGTTTTTTTGCTTAACTGAAATTGCATCGTTGACTGCCCATTTGAAGGAATAGAAAGATCGGTATCATGGGAAAAAGGATTATATTGATCCTTCCTATAAGGTTTTTGACTCGGACCTTTTTTGAAGTAAATTTGATTTCGGAACAGGAATTACATGAGCAGAAAACTTATTGACTTTTCATTGCAGTAAAGCTTTTGTTATCGACCATTTTATTGTACTCCTTTGAAAAGAATAAGTGAAAACTCTAACGTTTTCATTTAGCTCTTTTCAGGAGTTATCGCTAGAAAGAAGTCTGGTGTTGATGGCGAGGTATTTATAGCGATTGAAGCTGGTGAAAATGTCGGAACGTTCTGATTGGTAGACAACCAGACGTTTCGTCGAGTCCAAATCAATGATGTAATTTTAGTGTGTAGACGAATTCTTTCTGGCGACAAAGCTCTAGTTTAAGCATTCTGAATAAAGTTGCTTCCAAGGTTAATAAATGAAAAAGTGTCCTTCCTTTAGCCAAAATAGAAAACTGGCAGTCATCGTAGTAAGAAGCGCATTTTTCATTATTGAGGAGGTGTTGTCCTGTTGCCGAAGTAATGGTAAGATTGGATTGAAATAAGTCACGATCTGGTTGAGTTTGGTTTCTTATTGCTTTTGCTATGAGCTTTTTTATTCTATCCTGCAGTATTTGAGACGTGCAGCCTACGTATCGACAATCACAGCGGCACACGTACTGATAAACGACCATACTTTGTTGCTTCGTAGGCACGACATCTTTGCAGACCGTTGCGGACCCAAGCAACAAAGTATGGTCGTTTATCAGTACGTGTGCCGCTGTGATTGTCGATACGTAGGCTGCACGTCTCAAATACTGCAGGATAGAATAAAAAAGCTCATAGCAAAAGCAATAAGAAACCAAACTCAACCAGATCGTGACTTATTTCAGAATTCGTCTACACACTAAAATTACATCATTGATTTGGACTCGACGAAACGTCTGGTTGTCTACCAATCAGAACGTTCCGACATTTTCACCAGCTTCAGTCGCTATAAATACCTCGCCATCAACACCAGACTTCTTTCTAGCGATAACTCCTGAAAAGAGCTAAATGAAAACGATAGAGTTTTCACTTATTCTTTTCAAAAGAGTACAATAAAATGGTCGATAACAAAAGCTTTTCTGAAATTTTGTGCTACTTCTCATCTTTTCAACTTTCCATTGCATTTTCTATAACTACTCACAGGGTGAAGCCGGCATAACCGGCTGAACCGATATTTTTATCCGCGACGCTACCGATGGGACGGAGCCAGAAATTGGTGACGTAATAAACTTACGCATATGAGCTCATTCTTTATTTGTTTGTTATCAGTTGGATTAGGCCATCAAGTGAAATGCTCGGTCATACGCATGATAGGCCATTTATGGATAAACGTATAGATGGCAGATGACTTGATGGTCCCTGGTTTTTCGGCTGGTTCCTTGTCAGACACAATTTACTGCATGATCAGGAAATTGACTTTTCTTGATTACTTTTTCATTTGTTGGTCAGCACAAGGTAATCGGCTAATTCAAGCGTCGGCAATTTTTTCAGTAGCTGCAGGCCAAAAGTTCACTCTGCCAGGACTTAGCAGGCCGAAGTACACTACCACCACACGATGGATGCGTCGCACACTTTGTCTTTTTCCAGCCTATTGTTAAATCATTTTACCATCAATACAAAACGAAGATTTATTAGTTTTGTGATGTAAATTTTCAAAGTGTAAATTCATATCGCAACAATGAAGAACAGTATTTTTTGACCGCACAAGTCGTATCGTTAATACGCTCAATTTATTAAGCTCAATTCAATAACAGGCCAACAACGATTAAGCGATGGGCCATATGAGTTAGTTCGAGGGCCAGATGATTCTGCTTCGAGGGCCGGATTCGGCCCGCAGGCCGTAGGTTTCCGACCCCTGGACTAATAGATCGCGTTCCGTCTTTCCTCCTCTGTTTGACTTTTAAAACAAAGGAGAACGCTTCGATTGATCCGCATTTGCCAGAGTAACCTATTACAAATTTCACCTCAACAAGAATTTTGCTTTTAATGACATCTTGAAAAGGGTTTATCTTAATTTAACCCAAATATCGTTTACTGCTGAAAAAGTTTTGAGAGGCCCAGAAAAAGGTTTTACTGGGTTAATTTTCAATCATGTCTTCACATTGTGGAACAATCTAATAACCGGCATGGTGGTGAAGCGTTTGCAGTGTCCACTTAGCTATCGCTCCACCTGGGATTATTCCCTTGCGTAGTCTTACCAAAGATTTTAAAACTAGTTTTTTAGCTTCCCGGTCTGACGCTGAGCTCAAAAGAGATGTTGAATCAAATAAACCGGAAAGTTTGCTTGACGTGCTCTTGGGTAGGGCAGACAAAGGAATACCTTTACGTCTATGTGGCAAACAGATGGTGGGGACAATCAGTTGACCCGTCGCTGCGGCCCAGACTGACAAAAGACTTGCAAACTGTGCATGAGCTCATACGTATGAATGAATGAAAAACTTGGTTGATAATTTATCTTCCTCCATTATTTTAGAAATTTTTGTTACGGAAATGGGTTTGAGTTATCTTTAATCAAGTCAGAATTAATAATTGTTTATACTTGCGTTTTTTGAGGGCATAAAAACAGAGCATTGTAAGATTTGAACCCATGTCGATTTTACGTCTTTTATTCCCGCATTCTCGCTGGTGCAGCCATGTTGTTTCAACGCATATCTACCACTACGAACTCCTCGCTTTCAAACCAGACTTTGGGGTCATTCAAAATTTTATTGCCGCAGATAAATGGGCGCTTCAAACGGTTAGATCGCGTTGTCGGAATTTGAAACATCATGATTGTAAAACCAGCAATGACCTGCAGTAACTTTCAGCTTATTGCAACTAAAAACAATAATCCTGTCATAAAAGGTTACAACTTGTGGTAGCGCTTGTTTCCGTGTAACTTTATTGTTTCCGTGTTGTACTTCTAAACTTACTGATTGCACCCACATCCGAGTTTAAGTCCATTATGTAATACAAAAAACCATGCCCACATATGTGACAGCTTTCCTATTTGTTTGACGTTGCATCCGACGTCATGGACCATATTGCCCAACTCTACTGAGCTGCAAACAAATTGACTGAAAAAGATGAACGACTACGAGGTTGCTTTTTCACAAAACTGTAAGTATTTGTGCTTTGTTAAATATTGTTATTTAAACCAGTTGTATTCTGTTTCCCCCTGCGGCTTTTCTTTTTGCTAGATATGAAATTTTAGGGTTCTGAAATAAGATAACAGCAATAGCGTTAGTGTTTGTTCAACCAATGAGAAGCTAAAAGTCGCTCGTTTTCAAGAGCGGTCAATGCTTTTTCGTCGGCATGAAGACCAAAGTTTTATGCAATGATATTTTAAAATACTCTAGCAATCTGAGGACAATTTGGCCGATCAAAAAAAATTTGCTATTGCATTAAAATATTTTGTTTGAAGGTAATGCAAGCAAAGCATGCCAGAAAAAGGGGGAAAATTTTTTATTGTGGATAACTTTGAGATGACTATATTTTCATTTACTTTTAGAAAGCACTCAAGAATTAATTCAAAAACAGAGCTTTCATAAATTATGCTTTCTCTCTGCACGGGCCGAAAAAGTAAAATGTGCCTGTTTTATGTTGTTTATTTGAAAGCAGTTGAAAAGCAATTTTTACGCTTCAGCAAAACCGACGCTTCATGCCGCTGAAATAAATTTTATCTGCTGATGCCTTTTTGGTGCACTGAGTTTTTATTGATTACTGAATTCCCATTAACGTCACACGCTTCTATTGCATGTTATAACCATTAAAACGTCACAACAATTTTAATCAAGTGAAAGAGTTGGCAATTGAAACATTTTTATAGTTTCAGGGCAACATTTATTTGGTGAAAGATGAAAAAAATGAATTTGACTTAGTTTTCAAACTGCCGTTGGCTATTAACAAACTAAAAGGGTACTGCAAGTAAATAAACTACTTTCTAATCTTTTGTAGCCTCACTGTTTAGATTTCGCTGAACCAAGAAATCCAGGAAAACCAGGACCCAACAATATTTATAAACCCAATTATCCAAGAAACGTTAATATGAGGGAAAAGCACCCAAATGCATGATTGGTTTGTTTTTTATTTGAGAAACTTCAAAAACTAATTCAAAAAAGCTATAAAGTTTCTTTATTAAACCATCAGCAACGGATTTGAATAGAAAGTGAGCCTAAGAGTCTACCAAATGCCAACCAAGCACTTCTTCATTGTGGGGCTTAGCCAATCAAAATCTTTTTGGGGGGTTGACAAACCTTTTCTGCGGGTGCCGTGACCTTTTATTTGAGATTCCGTGAGATTTGGTAAGAATCAGAAGTATTAAGGGAATTTTAGTGTTATTAGCTTGGGTTGTCTTGAGTGCTGATTTTCTTTAATAAGGTCATTAGAAATTCAATCAATACCAAGGATTTGATAAATCTTTTCAGGAAAAAAGGAAAATTGCCATTATTCTTTCTGCCCATATTGCGTTCTTGTTCGGAATAGTATCTGATATGATTACATATTAATGAACAGCAGAAATGGAAGCGGCTATGCATTGCACGCTGAAGGGGGTTTTCCGCATTGTCGGTCACTTGTAATCACGCGACGACAGTGTAGAAAATTTTTGTGTCTTTTTCTGAAATGTGCTCTGAAAAGCAGCAAGCTGCTGATACATCGCCATCATCATTCGGTTTTGCACCGAAGGCGCAAGAAATGTTCATCCTCTTTACTTGGTAATATCCCTGCCATGATAGTTAAAGCAATATTGAAAGATAAATAATTTGGAAAAGTTTATGCCATGCAAGGCAAACGAAAGGGATTTATTCTCCTCCCCTACGTAGGCCCATGACTGTATATACATAGTTACGGAAGGATGCAAAAACAATTTTTCCGGCCAAATAACAAAAAGAACATGAGTTGCCAGCAAACAGACAATTGGGGTGGGAGGCAGTTCTAATACATCAGGGGTGTTCAGCTTTGTTGTACAAAAGAGCTAAAAACGATAGAGTTTATCATTGAAAGAGCTCCTACGCAAGCAAGTTTAGGTTTGCGTGGCGCGTTATTCGTCCAAACGCATGGCGGCAACTTTAATTTATTTGTATTTTGGTGATCACACTTTACGAAAAGGGAGCTTGGATAAAATGACACAAATTTTCCATCCCAACACTGGTTGAAGACCTTTTTTTCTTGGAGATCATTGTTTTCAAAGATGAATTTCACCTTCCACCAGCCACAAACCTCAACGTGTCGTACCGCAGTACGTACACCCTGCACACAAAAACAAAACGAGCGGAAAGAGTGCAAGTTGGCCGCTCATTTAATACACATTCAAAAGATACGAGGTTCCATTAATGTCTGTTGCGCACAGCCTAACAAATTATACGAATGGCAATAAAAGAAACAAAGAATATGACTGAAAATTTTTGCGTCATGAATGATCAGGCATACCAGCAGTTGCCGATCCCTCTTGTAGTTGATATTCTATAAAGATAACACCCACACTCGTATTGGCCAACTTATCTGATTATCAAGGAGCAAAACAGCAGCAATAGCACTAAAAATTTAACGTACGCACAAGTATAAGCATAGCCAGAAATGATTATGTTGAGAGAAGAGGAAATACTTTTTGGTATTGGTGCTTCTCAAAATTGTTAGATGATCTTTTTCTTTGAAGATCGATATTTTCTCAGCCTCATTTTTGTCACACTTGGATTTTTTTAGACATTGATTTTTTGTGACCCTCAATTCTGTCAATTTTTGTAGCTTAAATTCATCAAATGACCGTTTTTTGGAGGAAATTGATGTTTTGCTGCCGCTACATTTGAAAATATCTTCGTTTTTTGATCGCGTGTAAAAAACGTGGGGGCCATGCCCCCTTCTAGCCACGTCTGTGGTGACAAATGCCAAAGACCTTTCAGTGAAATTAACCTTAGAGTACCACGCTTGAAACTAACTACTAAATGACTTGAATTTGAATCGAAGATTAAATTTTGAGTGTACGCTAAGGTTTGAAGTCAAGCATCACTGAAGCACCAAAACAAATTCAACATCATGATTACGAAGATGTAAAGACAGGTAGGCCTACTGGGTTTGATTTTTCAAAGGCGATTTGTTTTTTTTGTTAGCGACAATTTTTATTCAAATAGTTTTCTTTGGCACACTGTTGTCTTGTAGTCAACCGATTGTACTGTTGTTTAATAAACATTTCCATTGTCATGACATTTGGTAATAAAGCCAATGAGCGTGATGGTGTGGCAGTTTGAGCGTCCGCTTCACGATAGACCTAGATGTAGAATTTCCTTTGTAATCGAGTTGCACATAAGACTTTAAATAAGATATTTACAGATCTGCTGCATGACGCTCATAAGTAGCTGTGATGTGGAGAATGAACTATGAAACCACACAAAGTATACAAAGTCATGATCAAAATAGGCTTATGCCCAGTGTTATCGGTTCGCACCGTCAAATTAACGGCCCTAATGCTCGCGCCAAAGCTGGCGACGGCAATTTTTCTACAAGTTAACGAAAATTGTAGCGGCGCGAATTATTTTGGTAAATTTTAGTCCTAGCGCGAAGCGTTAAGTTTTTTCCAGAAATTATCGGATTGACTTTCTTTTTCATTTTGTATTTGTTCTTGTTGTTGTTGTTAGAATTTTGTGGTTCTTATCATGGACTTTGCCAACTGTCTATTACGTAACAATTGTTACCAGGACTCCAGCATAACGGAGCAGGCACACAGACCAACATTTTGAAATGCCTGTGTCATTGCAAAGCAACAATGTGCAATGGTGTAAACAAAACAAAGCTTAAAATTTTTTTTCGACCTTGGGGTAAATTTGCGCAACTTAGAGTTTACGTTTACGGCGTCATTTTTGTGTGTTAGCGCCACTGATGACAACGTTAACGTTTTCAGGAATATACAGGGTGGCCCAAAAGTAGGTATACAGTTATTAAACTATTTTTTATGTGCTTTGAAGTTACCAGCAGTGCACTTTATGTGGCCCAAAAGTAGGCATACAGTTAATGGAGAGAAATATTTGGAAATTCTTTGTGAAGTGGTAGTGCCACAACTTCAAACTAAACCTAACTTTGATGAACTCTTCTTTCAGCAAGATGGAACTTCTCCACATTATGCGTTAAGAGTAAGAGATTACCTTAACAAAGTCTTTACACAGCGTTGGTTCGGAAGAACAGGTAGCATTAAATGGCCACCATGCTCACCTGACCTGACACCAATGGATTTCTTTTTTTGGGGTGTTGTAAAGAACAAAGAGTATGTAAAGAACAAGGAGAAGAATCCCAAAACAGTAAATGAATTAAAAGATTGCATTTATGACGCATTCAGAGAAATTGATGCAAATTGAAATTTGTGCTGCACGGTATGTCAGAGTGTTTTGAACAGATGTAAAGAAGGACATTTTGAGCACTAAAAAGATTAAACAGTTTCCATTTAAGATATAACTATCATTCTAGAGGTTTAAAAGTGCCTACATAAGAACTACAAATCTACTTTTGGACCCAAACCCTACTTTTAATAACTGTATACCTACTTTTGGGCCACCCTGTACATTAGACTGACAGAATTAATTTATTTTCTTTACTGATACAACACTGGGAATGATCTGGCGCTAATACCAGTCGCGTTCATAGCGCCTAGCGAATCTGCTTTGTTATTTCGTGTTTTATTGAAAATAAATGTGATCTTTTGCAGTGCAAGAAAACTCAAGTAATTTGCCAAGCGAAGGGATATACGAAAATTTTTCGGTGGTTCAAAGTAAGTGGGGCGTTTTAGAAGCAGGCCGAGGACTTGTAAAAGGGTAGGAAAGAGGCATCGATGGATTATTATTTTTTGACTATGAGTTTTGGGGATCAGTTTTTAGTAGGAGTTTTTCCGTTCATGACATGACGATCCTTCCCACCAGTATGCCTCTTGGCTATCCTAGATTGCTGGGAAAAAAGCGAGAAGCGCAATATGCGAGATTTGACTTAATTCGGAGGATTGTCCCGCTGAAAATTAGGTCATCAAAAAAGATTGTCGCCGACGACGTTTTTGGTAAGCAGACTCATCAGAGAAAGAATGTTTCACCTACTGCTTTTCCAGAATCGAGCCATTATGTTTTTGCTTCAAAAATCTGCAACCGCTACAACAATGGTTTTATGCAGTGATACATATCAAAGCCCAAGCCAAGAGTTTGATTCGGGAAGAAGGAAGAACAATAACCTAAATTCTAAAAATTATACAAAATTCTTATTATTTTTAGAAATGTTACCAACTGATAAAATATCTTTAGCTTTTCAAGCGAAAAGTTCTTTCCAGTTATGAAGCCTTTGAATTATGAAATAAATGGGCATGAGAAGTCAAGGAAAGGGACTGAAGACATTTTCTTTTACTTTCCTCACCCTTTTCTACGCCCATAATGCAGTTAGGTTTTTGAAGGTACGGGTAGAAAAAATAATGAACAAAAATGACCTTTTAAAAACAAATCTCGTCAAAGACGGGGCCGGTTTGACCGGAAAGTTACGTGCTAATTCAAAACAAATATTGCGTTCGTCCTTCCTGCTTCGGTTGAAGCTGAAGACCGTTTCTATTATTTGTTTAGAGAACACTTTCTTGAAACACTATTATTCACTGTAGAGAGAGCAACCGACATTTTAAAGATTTTTGTTGGAGGAAACACTTCTGACTTTGAAAAATAATTTTTGTTTGAATATTTTTTGAATGAAGCTATTTGGTTTTGGGATACTTTTCAATTATGATGTAAGACTATTTAATTTTGGGGTGACAATTTTCCATTCTCAATGGCACTTTTGGATATTGAAAACTCCGCTGGCTTAAAAGTACTGCTTGCAAAAAAAAGATGCGTAGCCAGCAGTAGTGGTAACGCCAAAGCGGTCTAAACACAAGTTGTTCCGTGATAAAGCAACAAAACTGAAAAAATAAAGTCATGTATAGCTCATCACATGTCATCCATAACTGCAAGAGTTGTGAACTTGGTGGATATCAAATATAGGATAACTGGATGACAGTTGAGAAAAATTCCAGAAAACCCTTAATAATTTATTAAAAGATAAATTTGTGATCCAAAATGTTTTAAGAGATGATTTTTTTCTGGTTGCACCCGTAAACAGGGCCGGATTGAGCTGGTGCGAGGCCCGTAGCAAAATTTCTGCGGGGCCTTAATTTTTGCAGGTCCGGAGGACTATTAAACATAATTTCTATTAAATAACAATGAAAATTGCATTATTATTTATCCGGAGAAAATACATCATGTTGCAAAATTTAATACCTGTCCAAATATAAAATTGTCCTGAGGACAATTCCATTTATTGGCCTAAACACTACGCAGAAACTTTCCACAATCAAAATTGTCACCATTTTGCAATAAGTTCTAAATGACTGTTTTTGCTCTCATTGTTTTATCCCAAGAACACTACTTGACTTCAGCTTTATTTTTACACAATACTTCTTCTGGATTTCTGATGAGAATTTTGCGAATTATTTGTTTTATATTTATTTTATGCATTAGCTGGTTTTCAATGCTGATTAGAGAAAGATAGTTTAACCGTTGTTTGCCCACGGAAGTCCGGAGTCATTTTTGATTCTCTTAAGTTTTAAAAAGAGCGCTTGGCACTGCAGTTCGCAACTATCATGGATAAATATATTCGAAACGCTATGTCCAAGTTGGGAAAGCAAACATCCAAAGAATTTTCTGAAAACAATCGATAATACTGCAATTCAACTGGAACATCAGTGTTACTAATATTTGAAGAAAGACGGAATTTTAGAAGCTCTGCAAACTGCAATAATTCTTTAAAAAGGCTGAGTTCTAAGTCTTTTGGATCTATTTTGACAAGGATTAAGGAGTTTTTTCAATTTCATCACGGGTGGATAATTGCAACCGACATAGAAACCCAAAAATACTGTTCAACTTTTCATAAGCAGCTTGGCGTTTTGATAAAGCGACTAGCAACTTATCAATTATGGCAAAAAAAACAGTTCTTTCAAACCTCTGAGAAGGTGTTTGAATTGGAGCCGAAGGAACAGCACCAGAAGATGTGCTGCACTCATCATCATATATGCGATTTCTCTTGCACTTCCTTCGCCGTTGTTGGTCATACTCTTCAGTTTCAATCAAGTCAATTGCCTTTTTTTCAATATCTGAGTAGGTGGAACAAAGAGACTGAATATAGCCATAGGTTGATTCGTAAAGTGCGCAAGCAGAGTTTAGGTCTTGCCCAAAAGATTGCAAGGAAGCACTGGTCTGTTGAAAACGTTGCAATATTTGATTCCAGTAAATAATTATGATTCCAGTCTCTAACTTCGTCATTGTTGAAAGTAATTCTCGAGCCTGTTGACGACACTCCGCCTTATGTTGGTTGTCTTGGACGATGTTATCTAGCACTTGCATTATAGAAGAATAACCGGAAAAAAGTGCTTTAGTGGAATCTGCGCGAGCAGACCACCTGGTATTCGACATATGTTTTATAGTGAAGGTTTGGTCGACATTAGATAGAGCAGCAGTAAGCAGATTGCAGCGATTGGTGGATGTAGACAAAAAGTGTAGATATTTTCGACAAAAGTAAAAAAAAATGTTTGCTTCTTCACAACATTCAGCTGCACATTTTCCAACCAAATTCAATGAATGAGCAAAACAGGGAACATATTCTGCAAACTCGTTCAATTGCTTAATTCGTGCTTGCAAGCCATTGTGTCTGCCGCTCATGTTGCTGACTTTATCGTAGCTTTGACCTCGGCAGTTTCCGATGTCTATGTCGTTTTCATTTAGAAAGGTTAACGATTTATCCTGCAGATGTTCAGCATTATGACTATCCATATCCAAAAAACTTCATAAATCTCTCTACTGATCCAGTAGGTAAAACACAACGTACAATTAAAGTCAACTGATAAACGTTTGATATGCCAGGTGTAGAATCTAGAGAAATGGTATAATACTTGCTATTCTTCAATTCGCAGACAATGCTGCCGTGCACGCTAGATCCGATTAAGCTAATGAACTCTTCACAAATTGTTTTGGAAAGATATGATGTGTGCCCCTTTCCCATGTTAGCATGAGCCTTGATATATTCCGCCATAAATGGGTCAAACTTTGCCAAAAGTTCCAACAAGCCTAGGTAATTACCGATGTTATGAGACCTAATTTTTTCATCATCGCTACCACGAAATGCAAGGCCTCATTCGGCTAAAATCTTGACAACCTCAATTATTCGCTCTAAAAAAGAGCACTCCAGTACTTTTGTTCTTCTTCTATTTGCCTCACTAGCTGGGAATCCACGCAGCCACCGCTTTTTATTTGCGCATCAGAAGCTCTATCAAATGTTGCTGATGAGAGTTATTTTCTTCATGCTTTCGCAGCAAACTGTTAGCGTTTTTCCAGTCATTAAAATCTTCTTCGACAAGCTTATTTTGTTATTCCGAACCCAAGCAAGCCATTACCTTGCAGGGAAAACAGAAAAGCCTACCTTTGCTTTCAAAATAGCATAACCAATTTCTTGCATATTGTTTTTTTTGTGAGTCTATGAATAGTTTGGAAGCAAGAATCGCGGCAGGTTCTAGGAGTCGTTTTGCTTTCGTAAAATCGTTTTAAATTAGAAAAATTGCTGTAAGAATGTTGGCAATTCTTACTTCGCGCTTGAATCCAGTACTCACGGTCAGTCTCGGCCACATACCAAAGTTATTCAAAAAAATGAAAACAGTTGTACTGACATCTTCTTCCTCAACAGTTTCCTTCTCTTGCTGGTCAGTTTCTGCATCAGCTTCAGTAGCTGCTGTGTATTTTTCACTTTCTGACCTATCGCTATCTCCAATATCTCTTTGCTCAGTAAAGTATTCTGTCATTTTTCGAGTTTTTGAAATCGCTAGTTGAGACTTTATCAATCTGTCTTTCTTCGCTTTACGTTTGCTCCATCCAGAGGGATAACGGCGACTTATGTCTTTAACTCTACTGGTGCTACCACTCATTATTTAGCAAAAAACTAAGCAATGGTCTTAGGTACAAATAAACTTTAAATAGAGCAAGAAAAATCTTTCAATATTTAAGACAGAGAGCGTCAGCGTGATGCCATGAACCCACTAAAGACAAGTAAGTGGCTTAAAGTAGCTTATGAAGTGTATGTGCTATAAATATAACTAGTTTTTCTTTATTCTGAATTATGGTTTTAAAAAGCGCGGGGCTCGTAGCAAATGCTACATCTGCTACATGGTTAATCCGACTCTGCCCGTAGATGTCTTTAATATATAGCTTGCGCTTGTAGGATGTTGTCATATCTGCAGTAGTCACAACTTGAACAGAACAGAATCGCGTTTTTTGTTTTAGAGTCACCAAAAAAAAGTAAATGCAACAACGTAATCACTGAGGTCGATAAAATAATAATTGGTTTGCTGTTCCTTACCATATTTGGAGCAGCAGTTGCAATGCTTGCTGTGGTAAGTAGCGATGCATCTTAGTAAATGTATTTAATTTTCTGGTTGTTAATAAAACCGGGAAACAGGGAAATTTAATACAATCTTAGGACCCAGGAGAAAAACTGAAAACTTTGATCATAACACACAAGAAGCATAACACCTCAAATTAACTCGGCAA